>SMMW01000635.1:1520000-2167500 GCA_004794655.1 Marisa cornuarietis | reverse complement strand
AAGAGTGTTTTAAATGTAGCTACACAGGAATTCACCTTCTTCCCCAACCTTTTACATTTCTGGATCTGCTGATTCCAGCCATCACGTTCACATCCATTATCAACCACTCTTTGTCTACTGTCGGCATACCTCACTAGATTATCTACTCTTTGTCTATTGCCATGATACCTCACTAGATTATTATCAACCACTTTTTGTCAACTGTCTTCATACCTCACTAGATTATCAACCACTCTTTGTCAACTGTCGTCATACCTCACTAGATTATTATCAACCACTCTTTGTCTACTGCCATGATACCTCACTAGATTATCAACCACTCTTTGTCAACTGTCGTCATACCTCACTAGATTATCAACCACTCTTTGTCTACTGCCATGATACCTCACTAGATTACCAACCACTCTTTGTCTACTGCCACGATACCTCACTAGATTATCAACCACTCTTTGTCTACTGCCACGATACCTCACTAGATTATTATCAACCACTCTTTGTCTACTGCCACGATACCTCACTAGATTATTATTACTGGAACACAATAAGATTGCCCTACCTGTGAGACATCTGGGACACAATAAGATTGCCCCACCTGTGAGGCATCTGGGACTCAATACGATTGTCCACCTGTCTGAGGCCACGCTACAGAAATCTTTCGATTCACGTTATAGTATTGAGTACAGGACGATAAAAAGGACAACTAATAATAATAATGAAGATAATATTATCGTCACCATCACATCATTTTCATCGTTATCGTCGTCATAAGGCGCTCATCACCTAACTGGAGAAACAAACAATAAAGTAAACAATTGTTGATTACCGATGTTACGAATTTCACCGGCAACAGGGCATTCGGGGATCAGAAAGGGAGGTAAACACATGTTTTACCAGAACTCTAAAGGATCCACCAGCCGAAACAAAAAAATCAGTTGGGAAAAAGTTCCTCGATGTTTCATCAGAAAATGAAGTGTTGAAGGCACAAGTCGCAGAACACGCTGATCTCAGTCTAAAAACAATTACAGTTAAAGTATTTAAAGGACAAGCCGAGTGCAACATTTTTTCATTATGATCAGGTTAAGCTCATTTTAAAATAATAATTCCAAAAATATGGATACATAATTATGCTTAATTTTCACGATATAAGCCTTCAAACATCGGCATTCTCACCTGCCGCTAGGAAAGCAGGAGAAAATTACTCTCCTATACTGAAGAGTTCTCTTACGCGCCCTGAGTATTTGTAACAACCAGTGTGGCTTAGTCAAAGAAATCTCTGGATGTCTTCAAGTCAAGTGAAGAAACATCACTCAGGTTCTCGTGTTTGAAGCGATTTTTTTTGCCCCAAAAATAAAACAACTGAGTTTGGACTACAGCCCTACAGATTGGAACTTTATTTAGAAGCTTCGACTGAAGTTAAAAAAATAATTATAAGGTTCAAACCGAATTCACTAAACAGACGGGTAAGTAAATCTTCTCCAGAGCAAAATTTACTGGGCAACAATTAGGAACATTGCAGTCTTCGTTGTATTAATTATTGATTCTATGTTAATGAGTTGACTTATTTAAGTCTTCCACGCGTATTATTGTTAATAAAATATAAACATTTGAAATGTGCGTTTGTCTAAGATAAACTCATGTATTTTTTATTTGATGGTTAATTTCAAGCACTGCATGTTTATTTTGTAGTTACAACTGACTGCTAATACTGACTTTTTATTATTAGAAATATGAGACATATTTATTGATGAAAAAACTTATTTCTTCCTCATTTAGCTGCATGCAAAATTTACTATTTACTTACTGATACTCGCACGTGCTCCTCATACGTTTATCACCCTCAGTTCTTTTCTTGTTACCTGTTTCGATCACGCACATCAATGGCGCCCTCACACTGTCAGTTGTTGTTAGCATTATGCTGGATAAAGATACGACTGACGATGATGTGTTGTGACTGTCACACGATGTTACTTGTAGTAAAAAAAGGTATAGGTCATCCCTTAACCTTTTCAGGTCGTAGGGGAGTGAGGTGTTAGAGACCCCACTTTTCTCGGGGCCAGCTTTTACACGAGGGTGGTGCCAATCTCCTCTCCCTCGCTGCCTTACCTTCCCCAATCCTCTATGGAGTCAGGTACTCATTCCCGTCAGCTGGGTCGTCTGGAGGAAGTATGCTGCGCTCATCGGGTATTGAACCAGGGCGTTCTCGGTTCGGAAGCCAGCGCTCTAACCACTCGGCCATCCGCTTCCCGTTACTTGTAGACCAGACGGTGTAGAAACCGTCGATACTGCATGTCTAGTGCTTGATCTTTGTTTAACACTGCTTCTTTCCAGATAATAATTATCTACATCCCCGGATTGCAAACTGTGGTAAACAAACAGGACCAAGACTAAGCGGCTGTGTGCTATCAGTGCTATTGTATTTTTGAGCATTTAAAATGTGTTTTCACAAGATTTTTTCTGTGTGACAAATATATGGAGATTATCATATTAACAGTTAACTAACTACTGACTAAATACCGGCGAACCTAAGACTAAATCTTAGTCAAGTATATATATTCGTAGTGGGTAGGGTTGGGAGGTGGTACTCGATCAATTCGAATTTTTGAAAGGGGTAATCGTCTGGAAATGTTTGAAAACCATTGCTCTGTGGCCCACCTCCCGGCCCTAGACTGCGCCTATTGACATTTACAACAAAAAATTACTAATACATATCTATATAAAGAATAAAGGAAGAATTTAACTTTTAAAAAAGTCTGAGAAACTTAAAAATGTGAATACCGCACCTTTGTAGGAAGACTCACCTACACGTAGTGTCCCTCCACTTGCCCTGTCTCCTTGGGAAGGGAGACGGTTCATTATAATTATTCTCTTCCCCTTTTCTCTTCCAGCTATCTTTAAAAAACTATTAATTATTCTACAGGTGCCTCTGGCCACCCGCGCTGTGCCATTCATTAACTTCATGTCACCTTCTGTGACAAACACAAGAGTCGGAGTTAATTCACACCCGTTGTAAGCAGCGCTCATTACAAATACATGTACACCTCTGAAATAACAGTCATCAAACTGAGTCATCAAACTACTCCCACTCTGTCGGGGTTTATTTGAATAATTTCTTTTATTCAAACGGCACCATAAGCAAATATACATGCATGTTTTGGTTCAACAGGAGACTTAGTAAAACACTGTAACAAGACATTAAAAGAAAGAAAATGGCTGCAGGTGATGCAGGTGTTATTATTTAGTTCCTTATCACAGTCAACCTGCCATCATTCTGTTCTTTGTTTCTGTCGCTTGATCTTCATGCGGTGGATGATTTCTCATCAGCTGTCACTGATTCTTTTTTCCTGCCATGGCACATCTTAGTTAATGCATAGTTTCCTATCGAAATTAGTCAAGATCAATAGAAATGCAAGTCTAAACTGTAAAAAAAAAATGAAACTGAAGGATATACAGGGCTATGACAGTTCATAGTGTACACATTAAGTCAGTTGCTGTAGAGATCACACCCAGAAGAGTAAGCTGTACATATTTGTTAGTGTGATCAAGGCACATCAATTTTTTCGATTCGGGGAAAATTTTTTAAGGCAGTAGTTTTTTTTATTATAGGGTGTTGTGTTGGGGGATGGGGACACACAACTTTCCAATATTTAAAAAATGGACTAAATGACCTGGTATTTACAGCTAGAGCAAACTTGGGTATCGAATCGAATCGAATATTTGTGATTGCTGAGGCCGTCGGTCCCTAACAAGGAGGGTGGCATCAGACTGACTTTGTACACTACTAATGCATGACAGAAAGATATGTTGTAACATGTGTAAGACACAAACCATACAATTTTACAATTTTCTAAC
Organism: Marisa cornuarietis; assembly: GCA_004794655.1. Lineage (NCBI taxonomy): Eukaryota > Metazoa > Mollusca > Gastropoda > Architaenioglossa > Ampullariidae > Marisa > Marisa cornuarietis. The sequence goes on along the minus strand of SMMW01000635.1, from coordinate 2,163,651 downwards.
TTGGGTTGTATAGTTGTCTATCAGAATACATCTATATGGGCGCTAAAATACTAAATACTTAAAAATAAAATAAAGAGCTAGAGAGAAAGAAGAAACAAACAAATTATTGCTTAGGCCATCGGCCCGTATTACAGGGGGAGGTAATCACTCTTGTAATTTGTACAAAATACGCAAAGATAGGCTTCGTATATTCATACACTTGCAGAGCATTGTTTCCTATTTCTAATTCCTGTAAAATGTAGTTTTGTGTTACGTATTATTGTCGTACTACTGCTGCTGAGTAGCAACTTTAAGTTTAGACTGATTTCTATAAAATTACAAAGGTATATATTTCTCTCGAAGAACAGTATACCTGGGACACATAAACCTGAAATGATTTTCTGTTTCATCTATGTCTGTGGAAAATGGACAGTTGAAACCAGAAGATAATGTATCGAGTATGTGTCTAAGGGTTTGGACTTTTATTCAAGAAACACCTACTCTAAATCTGATAAAAGCACTTCTAATATTTGTGTTTCTTAAATATTACAGAAGATGTCTATCATTAAAAGAAGATCTAAACGAATTATAGAATTGATATTGCTCATTGTGAGATATAGTAAAATGCCATTCCTGCTGGTAACAGTCCTGGAGTATCTTTTTAAAAGTTCTAACAAACAGTTCAGGGTCTCCAAATCTTTGGTTTTGCCAGACATGCCCGAAACCAGACAGATACAGCAACAACTTGTAGAAGAAGTCCATCTTGTGTTGTTTGTGTATGTTTACCAACATATTGTTAGCCTCATGTAGGCAGACTGCTTGGAGCCATGTCTCAAAATATGTAGCCAATAGTTACTACTTTTTACAAAACAGTCACATATAAGGGGGATCTTTATTTTTCTCCATAAACTAGTGTATTAGGGGTTTGTAATGGGACTCCCAGAAATCTTTTTAAAGCAAAAGTGTGAACTGATTCTAATGGTTTAAGACTGGCAGCAACTTCCCCAGAGTTCTGCTGCATGTAGATTCATCATAGGAAGAATCTGACGGTCAAGCAATTTTAGGAAAACATTAGGAGAGTGTTCACCAACAGACTACAAAGCCCTAAGGATTCCAGCGACTTCTCTTTTGGCATGAATAGACATATCATTTAAAGCATGAGAGAAGGACGGACGAGTGGACATGAAGATACCCAAATATTTATACATATTTACAACAGATTTATTTTGGACTCCAAATAACTATTTCTCATAGGAAGAAATAAAACCACCATTTCTAAATACTACAATGTAAGATTTTTCTAAATTAACTACTAAACCTAATTTACATGATGTATTCCTTAAAACATTAAGCTGATTCTGCAGACCAGTAACAGTACCCGAAATTAATGCCACGTCATCAGCAAAAAAGCAAGAAATATTTTTAGGATATCTGCATTTAACTGAACTCCATGTTTACCCCCGTCAGTTAAATCTTTCGCTAGCTCATTAATAAATAGTGAAAACAAAACAGGACTGCAATTTTCTACTTGGTTTAGAGCAGACTTGTGTAACCAAGAGAGTAGAAAAGCTGTCAAGACTAGTCACGCAAGACAGACGCCTTTAGCAGATCTTGTGAACCTTAAACAACCAAGCAACACTTCTGTCTTTATTTTTTACTTTCCTGGTGTTTTATCTATTTATTAATTTTTTATTCTATTTATTTATTCTTTTGTTTTTGCGGCGCAATGAGCATTCTTCTGAATGGATACCTGCGCGTTACAAATGGACATCATCATCATCATCATCATCATCATCATCATCATCATCATCATCATCATCATCAACCTTCAGCGTTTGATAAACCGTCAGACTGAACCTTGTGACTAGGGTGCCTTCTGTTCTGATCCTGGTTCGCACGTGCACCTTAGTTACAAGGTTCAGCGACAAGGGAAAGGTGGTGAAACACAAGCCGTAAGAAATTTTTGAAACCAAATTAAAAAAAATTCAGGCGGGTAGGTGTCGCTTCACAACGCGCCTGCGCCTTACCACGCACATGTGCAACCATCTGAAAAGGGCAATAAAGTCAGGAAGGACGAGGACAAGCGAGGTGAGGACCATGGTAGCGACAGCCACCGCCCCAAAAACTGCAGCAGAAGTGCGTCGGTCCGGGGCGCTGGTTTTCTTCATCACCTGCTGTGCGAGGTCAGCGCGAGGCACCTTCAAGTCATCCTCGATGGCCTGTCGGAGTTGCTCCTGGTAGTCCGCGCCTTCGCTCGTGCTTATCTTCAGCGACTTGCGCTGACAGGCGCACGGACACAGCTTGGGTCTCGGCGGAGTAGGAGAAGGACGGGTGGTCGTGCTGGGCGTTGACGTCCAGGTGATGCTACCGGCGGTCACCTGCTGTTCTTTAGAGGAAGATGACTCGATCTTGTTTGACCTGGTCGACAGCGAAGCATGATCCAGCGGTTGTGTTTGGCGTAGCCCTTGAGCTGACTCCGGGTCATGGCTGGGGTCAACAGAGGTCATAGGCGCCGGATGGAGGAGCGGGAAGTGAGTACGTAGACCTAGCGATGAGTCCCTGTGCGTTGCTAATATACCATCTGTTGCTGATACGTCTGCTGTTGTCACGTGTTCTGAAGCTGCTACTACGGTGCTAGTCGACAGTAAACCATGATTGTCCGCACCGCCGGATGACTGGGTGCTTGTCGTTGGCATGATGTTGGCTTCAGTCGAACCGGCCCAAGGTTCATCTGAATCCACGAGGACAGGAATGAATTTGGTAACGGTCTCCAGCAACACCGTTTGGTTAGACGACGACAGCTGACTGTCTTCTTCAGAGGACGACAGTTGATTAGACAACGACAGCTGACTGTCTTCTTCAGAGGACGACAGTAGGTTAGACAACGACAGCTGACTGTCTTCTTCAGAGGACGACAGTAGGTTAGACAACGACAGCTGACTGTCTTCTTCAGAGGACGATAGTAGGTTAGACAACGACAGCTGACTGTCTTCTTCAGAGGACGACAGTAGGTTAGACAACGACAGCTGACTGTCTTCTTCAGAGGACGACAGTTGGTTAGACAACGACAGCTGACTGTCTTCCTCAGAGGACGACAGTTGTTTAGACAACGACAGCTGACTGTCTTCTTCAGAGGACGACAGTAGGTTAGACAACGGCAGCTGACTGTCTTCTTCAGAGGACGACAGTAGGTTAGACAATGACAGGTGACTGGATTCCTCAGAAGACGACAGTAGGTTAGACAAAGACAGCTGACTGTCATCTTCAGACGACAACAATAGGTTAGACAACGACTGACTGTCTTCTTCAGACGACGACCATTGGCGGGGGACTTGTGATGCGCTTGGTAACGGCAATAAAAACATGCTACCAACCGTCCCTGTCACGTGTGCCGTTTGGCTCACTGCAAAACTCGAGTCTGAGACAAAAAGTGTCATGTCGTCCTCTTTGCTACGTGTCACTGACACTGACGATACACCGGGCGTACGTGTCATGGAGTGCATAGCACTGAAACCATGCGACGTGGCGAGAGGAAATAAATCTGTAGACATATCACACGAAAGGTAGGACAACTCGGCATCGTCTGATCCAGATAAATTAGAGTCGATCACTTGACTAGCAGTTGGTGTGATTGACCGGAGCACGTCCTTACTGCTGGCCATGTCTCTTATCGCATTTTCTCCAGGACCGGAGACTGTTACCTTAGTGGCATCAGCCAGGGCAGAGGAAGTGACGTAGAGCGACTGGCTTTGTCCCTCGATTGTGAATATGAAACTTGGCGGTGCTGCGCTCGGCTGCTTAGAGAGCAAGTCGATGGAACTGTCTACGTTTGTTTCCTCTGCTTGTGCAGAACTCGGCAAAACCGCTGTCGATGTGATCTGTGAGAAATCCACCAGAGAAGCTGACGCAGGGTGGCTGTATTCGTTGTTAGAAGAAACTACGCTGATCTCTTCCTGAACTGTTGATACGATGATGTCAACGATGGCATCACCACCAGAGTTCGTAGCCTCTGAAATATACGGCGAGGTGAAATTGGAGGAGAAGGGTTGAGTCTGACGAAGTTCTTGAGCGGGTGAGTCAAGATGTGTCAGGTGTGCATCACTTGACAGGACTACCACCGGGACCAGAAAGTCACTAGGTGTAGACACAAACTCACCTGTTAGTGCTGCTACAGGTGAGAGCAAGACTTGGACGGTCGTCGGTGAACTACTTATCGATGTTGCAACGACAGCGAGGAGCTCAAGAGTCGACTGGGATGTATCTCTGGTTTCTTTATTTCCGTGAGCTGCCGTAGTTGCCATTGTGTCATGGTTTGTGACAAGACCAAGGTTTGTTAGTTCTGCTGCCATTGGAAGCGACTCAGAATACATCTTTGATATTGGAATGGCGTTTATTATGGAATCGATTTGGAATAATTCATAAAATGTGACAGGGCTGACAGATGGTAGCATCGACTCTGTTTTGACTGGTTTAAGATTTGTTACACGATTAGCATTCAGCACTGAGTTTGTTGTAACTGATTCAAGATTCAACACAGAATCTGTTACAAAGTGTTCACGACTTATCACAGGAATGTTGTTTGTGATTACAGGATCTGTCACAAAATGTCCTGACTGTGTCATTTGATTGACAGTGAGCATTGTGTCGGATGTAACTAATTCCATGTTGGACAGAGACTTTGTTAGGGAATAGTCCAGGCTTGTAAGAGTAGATGTTCCTGTAATTGGTGCTGTAATAAAATGATCACGACTTGTGATAATTAACTCTGACTCTCGTGTGGCTGTTTCAAGAGACGAGATTCCCTCATGACATGTCACTAACACGTCACACCTTGGTGCTGTGAGTGTGTCGAGGTCTGTCACAGGCATGTCACTTGGCAGCTTCCACGTGCTTGTTAGGTTCGCCGACACACTGCGTTGTTGGTCTGTCACTACTACTGCCACACTGACTGTGACATCAGACGTAGCTGCTGATATTTCAATGTTTGGTAGAGACCCTTCGTTTACTGTTGTGGTTGGGGTTGAATAAAACCGTGCTGTAGCCGTTGTGGCTGCCGCTGTGGCCTGGTCAGCGAATTCCGCAAAAGACACAGCAAACACGAGGTCTGCCATCGTCTTGGTCCCGTCTGGGGGTGACTCTGGAGGTGACACATCCGTGACACTCATCGGTGCTGGCATGGCAGTATCACTGCTTCTAACCGTCACGTTCACAAACTCTAGAGGTGTCACATCCGTGACACTCATCGGTGCTGGCATGGCAGTATCACTGCTTCTAACCGTCACGTTCACAAACTCTAGAGGTGTCACATCCATGACACTTATCGGTGCTGGCATGACAGTTTCCCCGCTCGTCACCGTCACGTTAACAAACTCTAGAGGTGTCACATCCGTGACACTCATCGGTGCTGGCATGACAGTATCACTGCTCGTCACCGTCACGCTAACAAACTCTAGAGGTGTCACATCCGTGACACTCATCGGTGCTGGCATGGCAGTATCACTGCTTCTAACCGTCACGTTCACAAACTCTAGAGGTGTCACATCCGTGACACTCATCGGTGCTGGCATGACAGTTTCCCCGCTCGTCACCGTCACTTTCACAAACTCTAGAGGTGTCACATCCGTGACACTCATCGGTGCTGGCATGACAGTTTCCCCGCTCGTCACCGTCACTTTCACAAACTCTAGAGGTGTCACATCCGTGACACTCATCGGTGCTGGCATGACAGTTTCCCCGCTCGTCACCGTCACTTTCACAAACTCTAGAGGTGTCACATCCGTGACACTCATCGGTGCTGGCATGACAGTTTCCCCGCTCGTCACCGTCACGCTCACAAACGTCGACGTAGCCGTGTTACTCGTGACCTCTGTGAACTCGACGCCGGAAGTGATGGTCTGCCTATCGTTATCGCTGTGTGACGTAAGCGTTGTTGTCTCCGCCGCAGTGTCTCTTCCTGTCAGACTCACCTGGTCGCTTGTCTCCGTCGTAGCCGAGTTTTCTGCAGAAGGCTGTGTGGTGCTGTCGTTGACAGATGGCTGTGGGTTTTTTACTGGGGGGATGCTGTGTAACGTGGAGGGAAAGGGAGCAGAGTTCGTTTCACCTCCCGTATCAGCCCACGCTACCCCTGAGCTGGTTATGTCACTCACAGTCTCCACAACGAGGGGAGATAAACTGTTGACTTCGCTGCTTTCATCCAGAGTTGTCTCTCTTATGTTCTGTGGTGATGCCGCGCTGTTCACCTCACTGTTCTCAGGCCTTGTCATGTTCTCTGGTGAAGTCGGTGAAGTGGATGATGTCTGAACACTCAGTTCGTTCGTCTTGGGTTGTCCTGTAGCACAAAAATGCGCCAAAAAAGAGAGACAAATAAATAATTAACATGTCGTTCCCTTCGTCATTCTTCCTGTCTTTCTAACTTGTCAGATTATTTCTTGTTTTAGCTGCCTGCTTATCTGTACCGCATTCTCGCAGAGTGAAGAATAATGTTGAAAATTTGGATAATCATTATCTCTACACAACTCTGTGCCATCACACATGTGGACAAAAAACCCCAACACAAACATACAAACAACCCCCCCCCCAAAAAAAACAAAAAAAAAAAAACAACAACAACAACAAAAAAAACCACAACAATGAAATGTTCCGGCTCACCACAGGACAGTGAAGGCCCTGAAGCCAGAGTGTCGTCCCGAAAAAATTTTCTAGGTTAAGGAGGGCATGGGGCAGACTCATTTTGTCGAACATTTGACTAAGTTTTGCAATTTTCCCTTATTACCACCAACTGCTGGTTACATACCAGACAATATCTACACTTTAAGACAGTCAAGGACTTTTGCCGCGCGAGCTTACATCTTTGTGAATACACAGCTGTCGATGCACTCACCTGGGTCCAAAGTCCCAGCGTAGACCTGGACTTCACACAGTGTCAGTGCTTCTACTACATTAGCTGGACCCTTGACCACTCGCACGTACCGGCCACACAAAGGCTGAGCACACACCAGCGTCTGGACCCTGGGGAACTGGTCGTCATGCTGGGCACAACTCGTGTAAGTGATGTCAGACTCACCAGCTGATGTGCTGCTCCGACCTACCAAAACTTCGATATTTTTCAGACGAAATGCTGTAGGACACAAAAGAAATAAAGTGACTGAGCAGACAAAAGGAGCTGAAAATGGCATGAAAATTACTCTAATGGAAGTAAACAATAACTCAAGTGTCCTATGATTCAGAATCCGTCCGTTTGTCAATCAATCCACCTAGAGAATCTGAAAAGGAAGAAAGAAAGAAAGAAAGAAAGAAACAAAGAAAGAGAAACAAAGAAAGAGAAACAAAGAAAGAATGAAAGAGAAACGAACAAAGAAAGAGAGAAAGAGTAACAAATAAAGAGAAACAAACCAAGAAAGAAAGAGAAACCAAGAAAGAAAGAGAAACGAACAAAGAAAGAAAGAAAGAAAGAAAGAAAGAAAAAGAAACAAAGAAAGAGAAACGAAGAAAGAAAGAAAGAGAAAGAAAGAAAGAAAGAGAAACGAAGAAAAAGGAAAGAAAGAAAGAAAGAAAGAGAAACGAAGAAACAAAGAAAGAAATAAAGAAAGAAAGAAAGAGAAACGAAGAAAGAAAGAAAGAGAAACGAAGAAAGAAAGATTGGACGGAAGGAAAAGAAAAAGGGATGGGAAGCAAGGAAGCAAGCGAGAAACAACCCTATTGATGAATGATGTTTGTTGCAGACAAGCTAGTTTAGGATTTCCGTGCACGCGCAATCGACTTACTAGCACCGTACTAGTTTAGCCCTATAACCACATCTTGAGTCTTGAAATCACTGTTTTGTCCATCAACGGTGTGAGTGCCTAGTCACTTGTCAGCAGCTCACCACAACAATCAACTCTGTTGTAAATTGTCAGCTTGGTCACAGGCAAAGCCAGAGTCAGGTCCACTTGCCACCAGAACTGTGCACCAGAAACCTCGGTGGTGTGGGAACAAGAGCCGTGACCATAGTTGCCGTCAGTGTTGTTGTCAACGGCTTTCGAAGGAGGACCATCGCGGGCAGTGGCGATCTGTGTTGTGGGCTTGAACAAAGCTTCGTTGGTTTCACCTTTAAGCAAGGAAACCAATCATTGCCTATAAAAATATAACTTAACGACTAACTACTAACCATTGGGGTGGTTGAAAGAAATCAATGACTTTAAAATAAAAAAAGAATTAAAACAAATGGCGACAGAGGACCTAGAAGTGTTCAACTATGATTCAAAAAAAACAAAAAAACAATCGCGACAACAGACTGGCTAACTGACTGCCTTTTAAGAGGAAAAAAAGCGTTAGTAGCACTAATCGATCATCTTTTCATCTTTACCACCACCACCACCACCACCACCACCACCAGATAACTCTACAATCTGAGATACTGCACCCTTTGCGAGTGAGCGGCATCCAAAAATCTGGACTTCACAAAGCTCGACAGGAGACGCCGTTTGCCGCACGAGCCGCAGGTATCTGGCGTGTGACATGTCTGGTGACTCACAGTTATAAGACAGACTGTTGTTGCTGCCGGTCGGCTGGTATGTGATGTAACAGTCTTTGGAGAAGCTGATCATGTCGCAGCACTCTGTTCCCACATCCAGCAGTAAGGGAACTTGCGAGGCTGCAAAACATACGAATAGACGGATGTAGTCAAGGCACAGCTTGATGCTCTCCAGATGATTAAGTTCACAACCAGATCGACTTTATTTATCTTTCTACCCAGAAGTTCCGAATCCAGCATCAACAAGACTAAAATAAAGTCCTAACCAGGAGCCAACATCGACATAAACTTGTCACAACGAGCCTGAAGCTGAATTTGAAGCACCGCCCAATCACCCCCCACCTCCCAAGTTGTTTTGAGCTGGAGAAGATGCTGGATCCCAACGATGCAGAGATCTTCAAGACCTAACCTGGAGGATATTTCGCCACCCTGAACATGGTAGAACAGGTAGACTGTAATGTAGACACCCTCGCTCGAGAAACCAAAGAGGTGATACTTATAACATCCCATGGTATGCTCTTGCGATGAAGGAAGAAGAAGCAAACCTGGGTCATGGATGAAATCTTAAATTTCTGTGACCAAATGAGGACTTTGAAGAAAGGGAGGAAGAGCACCCCTAAATTAGTTTCCAAGGACTAAACAGTATATGGTGCGAACTGTATAAACTTACTGCAGGTTTATGAATTACTTTAAAGAAACAACCATTTAGGAAAACAGAGGGAAGAGAGAGAAGAAGAAGGAGAGAGTGAGAGAAAAACCCGTCCTGCCACTTTACGATGTACCTTTTTTTCATAATGAAAATGGAAACTCACTGTTTTCCTGGGCGCCGAGGTAGACGATGACGTGGTGGATGAAATAGTCTGTGCCCATGTCCAAGGTCCACTCATAGTTCATCTGGTCATTGACCACTATGCACGTGTGCTCACAGTCGCCATCCAGTGCAAGGGAAAGGGAATTGTTGATCTCTCCAGGGAATACCAGAAGATCAGAGCACCCTAAGACGATCGTAACGAGATCCACGTCTGCAAAGGGGGAAAAAGAAACGGAAGACTGCTCTAATTATCATCAACAACTTAATAACCCCGAGACCTGATCCCTGAGAACTTCTGGATTTAAGTTCCAATGAAGAAAAAAAACTTAAACTCTTTATTACGTTTCCTTTAAAGTTATGGGGGAAATAAATTAACTTTTCAGTTTACTAGCCAGTGTATCGAAATTCGCCCAGGCTGATTTGTGCCTCTGACTCTTCCAGGTATGATTTTATTGTCAGTCTATCTATCGCTTGAGTTGAGTTACGAGGATGCATACAATGTTTGAGTTTAGAGAAACAGTAAAACACTTGTACTTGGTGTCTCTTCCCTAACTTGACAGTGTGACAGCTCATTTTTGGCCCCTGGAACACGAAGTTTCGGATGAAGGCGAAGACATAAATTATTGTTGCCATCCGCCACGCAACTACCAGTCTGGACAACTCGTTCCCTCCCAATCTCTTTCTCTTTCCGTGTTATCAGTACTGTCAAGTTACTGGTGTCCGCACTTGTTAGTAGAGGTACGATTTTTGTCTGCGTAGTATTTTTTTTCATTTCGAGCTACCAGTAAAATTTTACAGAACGCAGTTAATAAGCATACAACCAAGTGAATAGAGTACTCTGCCAATGTTCTGAATATTCTGCCGGATTTTATTGGTTTTCAACACTCACTCACTCACTCACTCACTCACTCACTCACTCACTCACTCACTCACTCACTGTTTATGAATACTGTTTCTGCTTTGTGATGTACGCAAATAAGACAAACAAATCTGTTACACGAGTAAAAGCTTAAAATAAAGAACTCTGAAATGAGACAATGGCACAATAAGATAAAGCAGACAAGAGGATATTTTTAGAAATAAAAGTTCTACAAAAATTGGTGTCTTGAGGAATCGATCTCTCGTCGGACGCTCATAAAATAACCTCACAGGAGAGAGACTCTTTAACAGCCCTTATGCATAATTAATGTCACCCCGAGCAGGACAAATCTTTCTATTGGGAAGGAATATCTATAACCGAGCTTCTCTTGGCTCAGTTATTGGTTTCTTGTAAGTTGTAAACTCTTGACTTTTTTTTAATTGGTGTTTTGCGCCGAGCCAGACACCGACTATGCTACGGTAAGGCAGCCAGCCCTGTAAACAGATGCCACATGCAGAGAAAGAACAGCGTGCCCAAGACGAGAACTGAACCCAGGACAGCCAACCTTCACTGTGTTGATCACAGGCGTTAACCGTTGCGCCACCGGACCGCCCCCTAAACTCTTGACTAATAATGAATGATTATTGACTTATACAATAGCTGCAGGTCTTTTCTTAGTGTTTTGGGTAAAGTGCGGATCAGCTCGGGTTGAAAGTCAGGTAGCATGCACATCGCATATACATACATTCCTAAACATTCACACCTTTCTTGTTGTCTTATATATAAATATACTTCTCTCATTACCTCTTGACATAATGCCTTCTCAATACCATCATGACACGCATACAGTTTCAATATTTCCTGACATACGCCAGGAGTTTTGCGGTACAAAAATGCGAGCAATATAACGAGGTATAAACAAGGCGCTGCTTATGTAGATGACCAGTTTTTTGAATTCTTGCTGCAGATGTTTTTTTTTTACAAACCGAATGTTGAAAACAACACTCATTACACATGTGAAGAAATGACACAGAGAAACACAACATTTTACACACACACACACACACACACACACACACACACACACACACACACACACACACACACACACACACAGCTGGTAGGCAAAGTTGTTTGAACACTGGAGGGGAGGGAGGAAATGTGTGTTTTACGCCGAGCCAGCAGCTAAAACTATATCATGACAAGGCAGCCTTTCAATATTAGAGAACACAATGACAGAATGTGTATGGCAGTTTGGTGGAGTCAAGTTGTTAGTCGAATAATAATGATGATGATGATGATGATGATGATGATGATGATGATGATGATGATGATGATGATGATGATGATGATGATGATGATGATGATGATGACGTCCATTAAACTAAACACATGTAACAATTGAACTTTTCCCTTCATAGCAAAGCATTCAGGGTGTGAAAGAGATAAATACAAATGGAAAATAGAATTATGCACGTGAAATACACAACAACAAATCAAACAAACATCAGAGGTAGACGTACCTCAAAATTCATATCCCCATGAGGCTTAAACTTGAAGCTTTGAAACAGGCTCGAAACAATGACATATACCTTATCAATTCATTTCAAGATAATTTTTTAATTATGTAGTTTTTATGCTCAACTTTTTATACCTCTTAACAGTTAGGATGTTGTGAAAGTCGTAGAGGGCACTGTTACTGACCAAACTGGAAGCCATGCGTGTACCTGTGTCCCACTTCTCTGCAGTGAAAACTCGAGTTGATTACAAGGAAGATGAGAGTAAGAAGACTTACAGAAACAAGCTGGAGTAAGTACACCGACTAGTATCCCCAGACACTTCATGGCTTTGTCGTCCAGATTTCATGCAGCGCGGAAGGTCTCCAGGTAACAAGCAGGACATTCACATCCCGCTGAGCTCAGCCGATCCATTAAACGGCGCCAGGTGATCGAGATTCACACAGAGGGAGTTCTGCCTGAAGGCATATGACGAGCCACTTCAGGACAACAGATAAAGTGTCAGAGTATTTTCGGCCAGTAAATCATTAGATGTCATATGAAAGGAAAACAATGCAGGAACCACTAAAGATAACACTGAGTTGTATACTAAATATGATAATTTGTACATCTACCTGAGTCTGCTATGGCTGCTGTGCAGACTGAGTGACTATTCCTTGTGTGTGGAACACGATCTATAGCTGCTTTCTTGAAAGCTTTTCTGGTCGATCTGAAAACTTTTAATAAAATGATTCAGTTTATACTCACGTTTTTTTTGGGGAAAAAGGTAAGTATTTGAAATTTGCTGAGTGCCTTTTAGCCCGAATGTAAGAGCAAACAAAAGACTGTTTTCTGGGGGAGTGGGGAGACTGGTTTTGATGTGGTGAAGACGATAATCTGCTTCGCTCAGTGTGATATTCTGCAGCGAAACGAAGGCTACTTAAGCGAATACCGTAGTCTAATAATTCTGTGCTAATCGATGATATTGGGTTATAACTAATTTCATGTCAGTAAAGTAGTTGGTAAATTGAAGGTAATTTGTGTCACCTGTAAATGAGTGGTTTTTTTTCGTGACATTTAACAGACTGGTGTAGAAATATTGTGGTGTCTCATGACATTCGATAGTGGACTGTACTGGATAATAACATATGGATAATAGAAGGCGAACAGCCCTTGCAGCATTCGAAAAAGGAAGAGAATGTGATACCCGCTTATCAACAACGGGACAAAGTGTTTAGAGTCGATAAAAAGGCATGTCAACCAGTTACAAACAAACAGACAAACCTAAATAAATAAATAAATAAAACAGACAAACCTAAATAAATAAAAAGACAAACCTAAATAAATAAATAAATAAAACAGACAAACCTAAATAAATAAAAAGACAAACCTAAATAAATAAATAAAACAGACAAACCTAAATAAATAAATACAAAAGACAAACCTAAATAAATAAAACAGACAAACCTAAATAAATAAATAACACAGACAAACCTAAATAAATAAAAAAATACAAAAGACACACCTAAATAAATAAAACAGACAAACCTAAATAAATAAATACAAAAGACAAACCTAAATAAATACAAAAGACAAACCTAACTCTGTGTACTTGTACTGCTGTCCTACCTAGTTTCGGTTCCTGTCAGCATGTGTCTACTCGCACTGGTCGTTGCACTCTGAGGCCCGAGAGGTTCAGCTCGAAGCCTGTGTTTGTCTCTGCAGGTAACAAGCACACCTCTAAAAGGTGGCACAAAAGAGGTTTTCCAAAGCCCTGCCAACCAGGGATCATTGTTGACCCGCCATTCATCGAACAGTGGACATCAGGTGCGAAATATTCCCTACCTTCCCTACCTGAGAGGCTCACGAACTGCTGCATGGCTAAGAGTTGGATGAAATAGCAAAGTGGGGGGAGGGGGAGGGGGGGGTAAAAGCTGGAGATCAATAGCCACAATGAGGAGATCGAGGAATGGGCAGTCGCTCCTGAGAGTTAAAACACTGTTAAAACTGTTTTCATTTGTTGATTTTTACACCATGTGCACGCAGTGCCAGGTCAATATTTTAAATCTAGAAATCACACCCGTGACCATACGGAGAGTTTGCTGTCATGCAGAACTGCAACTAAATTAAAACTAATTTTATGTGTGGCAAGAACTGTCAAAGATACTTTACGAACTACTGATAAGAAAGTAAACGATCACATTCTAAAATAAATTAAATAATAAGAAAGAATGAATAATTCTGTGTGATACATATATATATATATATGTGATATATATATGTGCGCGCGCGTTGTTGCGTTTCCATATGTAAACAAGCTTATGTCCTATTAAAAAAGGTTAAAGAAAAAGGGAAGCGAATTAACAAACTGTGTTAAAATGATGGACTGGGTTATTTCCTCTCACAGGGTCTCAAAACTTACATTCGTGCCTGAAACGGCTGTGAGGCGGTACAAGTAGAAAGCCAGGTGTTGTTGTCGAGTGATGTCACTGGCATCATTCTGAAATCATGCGACAAACCCTCCACCACCATCACACTTCCATTCCATTCGGGTTAAAACCCTATAAACAGCCTGCGCTTTACAGACAACATCGATCTGACAATATGCACTCACAGAGCAATAAGCCCTTACCAACAGACTGACAGACAGAAATGGAGGCCAACATCGAGAAGAGAAAAGGCATGATGACTGGTAACAGCAAGGCAGATATTTATATATACATATAGGCCCGAATAGGTAAACAGCTGTAAGTACTTGGGAGCCACCCTTTCCAAAGATGGCAGCTTCACACAACAGATATTCACATGTAGCACAGCAGTAACATCAGGTTTACTAAAATGCACTGTCTATATGTCTCTAACTGTACGGATGCGAACCATGTTGATACGGAGAGAAGACCCCCAGGCGCTGAAAAACAAACGCCTGAGGAGGCTGCTCCGGATTTCGTACAGGGAACAGAAAACCAAAGAAACTGTACCAGGAACCACTATTCGCAACAGTCAAGCTACCAAAGGTGGTCTGGTTCAGTCATGTGACTTTGCACGACACTCTGTCCAAGACTGTCCTTCACAGCACTTTGGAAGGAGGTCGACGCCCTGGTGGCCAGAAGAAGAACTGACAGGCAAGGAATGGACTGGTTGTCCCGAGAAAGACCTGATCAGCTTACGACCGTTAAGGAGTGGACTAATTGTCCGGAGAAAGACCTGCTTAGCTTACAAGCGTGAAGAAGTGGACTGGACTGGTAGTCCCGAGCAAGACCTGCTCAGCTCAGAAATGCCAATGAGTGCACTAGCTGTCCCATGCAAGACCTGCCCATCTTCGCTCAAGACAGGCCTTGTGGCGGGCATTGTCAGCTTGTCTATCCATGTGCTCCCTCCAGCGACCGGTACGAGTTAAGGGACGTTTGAGTAAATTCATGTCCATGATGACTTTCAGTCTCGTCGTTGAAACGCTTGCTTCATGGTCACACTGCATCCAAGCCGAGTACAGCATGCAAGAATTGAGTGAGAGACGAGAAGTCCTGCATGACACACGATAAATTTACCAACAGTAACGCGGAGTCTCGGTGTACCAACTGTCTGCTGTCAATGCAAACAATTAACTTTGTGTCATTGTCCACAAACCGGATGGATGTCGGTGCATAACAGAGGGTCATTGTTTTGAAATCCGGGAGTATCATTTATATAGATTTTTGCTCACAAAAGGATCTAGTGCACTGCATCGATTGCACTGTCTCAAAGCTACAGCTGACTAAATTTATTGTTTACGGATCGTTTTTCCAAAGTTTTTTTTCAGCAGTATTGCCAAGTACATGCTGTAAGGACGATTGTTCAATTTTCGCAGTATACGCGACAATACATATGGCATATTATGAAGGTAACATAAAGCTTCACATATCCCCAAAAGTCTTAAGGGTGGTGTTAAAAGAGATAAGATTATATTTGTCAGACCCTAAGTTGACATGATTTGGAAAGGATTCAATCTGTGGTTTTTGTGTGTGAAACGTGCAGGGATATGAAGTTGCGACCATGTTCACGCAGTATCCTACCTTTTTCAAATCAAAATTACCGCCTACCATACATTTCATGTCGAAACTGTATGACAATGAAGATGATGGCTGAAAGTTAACAAAAGACAGAAGTCTGTGGCTCTTAGTCGAGTGTGACAGTATCCCTGGTCTTTCAACCAGAACATGAATACTGGCCCCGGGGAATGGGCACGTGGGCACTAGTTACTCAACACTAGCCGCCCACGTCAACATTAACTGCAGGGGAAAAACACACGATAATCACACGTCGGTCATTCAATTACTCAACTTGGCTCACGAGCCCCCACCCCTGCTCTTCCCCGAACACAATACTCAACGACGTGTGATTTCAATGTATAACAATAAGAAAGATTTATTCATTACAAAAGCATTTCAAACAAAACACAATCAAATGGACTCGTCTAGGGGGGTCCCAATACTATCCGTGCTAGAGCGTACTTCTGATGTTACAGTGCTGTTGCCTCTCTTTACAAACACCATACACACTCGCAAGCACACCAACTTAGCTCTGTTACAGCTGGGTTGCTGTGAGTCCAATACTTCGGCCGACTGCCACGACACACTGACGATTTCCCTTCGAAGTGATGTCTGATGGTCTGACGTCTTCCTCCCTCGAACTGTCACCACGTCAGAGAGCGACGACTGCTTCTCCCGGTGACCCAGATTCGAGCCTTGTACCACTCGAGGGTACACACGTGGGTTCTTCGACGGCGGTAATGCCTCGTACAGCCGCCAAACGAACACCACCACAGACGGTCTCAGCCCTTGAGAACCGACGACTTCTAGCGGCCTCAACGTTGAGCCTCTACCTCTCACACCGGTAGAGCGAGCCCACAGTCACACAGCCCTTTCCTCTCCACGACGACAGCAGGCAGTCTTGACAGTACCTCGTCAATTACTTGCCTCCTTCTCTCAAGGTTCTCTAACCCGACTTCTTTCCTCCCGAGTCTTGCCCTCGTGGCTAAGACTTGGTCCGAGGCAGAAGTGTAGCTGGCGTTAGAAAGCTGAAGTCGCTTCGGCTGGTGACCCGTTGCTCCCCCACTCAGACGTTCGCCGAAAAGCAAGCGAAGTGTGTTCCTGTCTCTCTATTTATCTCTCTACATTCTCACAGATACATACATCGAGGGATGCCATTGGTCACTCACTCATCATCCAATCAGCTACAATTAGAGTCAGCAATCGACAGGAGGAAATCTCTCTGACCACTAGCCACGCCTACAGGTGGCTGCGGTCAGGTGGCTACCTCCCTCCCCCTGTCTAATTACGTGGTCTGGCGGGAACTAGGTGTGCGCTGCCCCGAGGTATCTTTCTCTCCCTCCCTAGACTTGTTGACGCTTAGCCAGCCATCGGTCACGCATGGCGGCCGAAATCACTTAAAGCTGTCTGCTCCACGCGCCATTTAGGCGTCCATACTAAAACATACGCCTCTACAGTGGACACACGCCCCCCTCTTTCTTGCCAAAAGGGCCTCAGGCTTGTCAACAACCGCCCTAGACACTAAGTGGGCCGATTGTTACCTACCTACTAGAGTTATCTCATGACATCGAGGACACGGGGCAGCGGTCGACATCTAATGAGGGATTGAATCCGACAGTGTGAGGCGGAGGCACGGCCACGGAGGTTCGTGTCGAGCACGTGACCACAAGTCGGACTCGCTGATAACTTGAACTTGGACCATAGACTTGTTGAGCCGACGAAGGAAGTAAGAAGAACAATAAAATAGCAGTAGATTGAGAGTAAAACAGCTGTAGAATAACAGCAGAGCAGCAGAAGACGAAGATAGCTTCCTTGCAATAAACTAACCTGTCGTCTGGTTCCGTGGGAATAAGTGGACAGAACACACACTTTGATTCTTCTCGCATCCCTTGATTAGGGGATTCACTTGGAGCACAAAAATATCAATAGTTTACCAGCAGTTATATTT
Organism: Marisa cornuarietis; assembly: GCA_004794655.1. Classification (NCBI taxonomy): domain Eukaryota; kingdom Metazoa; phylum Mollusca; class Gastropoda; order Architaenioglossa; family Ampullariidae; genus Marisa; species Marisa cornuarietis. The sequence goes on along the minus strand of SMMW01000635.1, from coordinate 2,146,021 downwards.
TACGAATTGTGCATGTAAATTATTGTTGTTTTTCATCTACTGCACGAGTTGCCGTTCGCTCTTCAACTCACACATTTACTCACAACACATTTGCCTTGTAATTAAACGACAGCTGTCGCTACATTCAGAAATTTGTCGCTAAGTGAAGAAGCGAAAGTCATTGATAAAGATACATCATTATTCACTAAACACTCGAGTACTATTTTTTTTTCGCCGGTTTAGAAGAACAACTCACCAGCCAGAACTATTTGGATCGGTAGATACCTGGACCTCGTCCCTTCTACCCTAACGACTAACGGTTACAATCACATTCTTCGCAGCCATCAGCCTGCATCGAGGATTTCTTTCTAAATGCTGTTTTTTTCTTCTTATCTTTCCGATTTTGGCTTTTTGTCTTGGAAAGCAATTTACCTTCCTTTAGAAATCAACTATTTTTTCATTTTATCCTCCTTTGTCTTTGTTCGTCCATGGTTGGTGTGTCGGATCTCACTGAGTTTTAAGAGAGGCGGCAACTAGGAAAAGGTTGTGTATCGGGTTTCTTTGCTCGAGTTCCAGACCTGACAGCGGAGGCTTCAAAAGCAGGCTTAGTACCAAGTGAAATGCTTACAAAGATTTTTTTTATCGTGAAAAAGGGGGGACTTACTGTTTAACTGTGGTTAATTAGGTTAATCATTTTGTTTGATGACTATTTTTTTTCGAATGTTATAGTTATTTCTTAAATTCAGATTTTTGTTGGAGTTTTAATCTGTTTCGGACATAGATGTAGAGCTGTAGATAACAGGTACAAACAGAAAACATTCGAAGCTTGTATTTTATTTTCCTTGTGCTTACTTTCTCATTCTTAATAGGATAGAACTGGTAATGAAATTTTATGTTGAGTCTGGTTGTTTATTTTCTTAGGCTTACCTAGTAAAAGTAAACAAAGTAACTCCACCATTTCATTGTTTGTTGTTGTCAGTACAAACTTTATTCATTATTTCATTTGAATAAAATTCACATGCACATGAAAAGCATGTATACCAGTTGTCTCCCCTCTTTTCCCTCACTGTTCTTGGATTGGTTGCTTTGGCGGGAAAATGCTTCCACCTTGAGGTTATTTTGCAATATGAGGGAAGAAGGAGGAGGAAGCTGACCGGAGTACCTGGAAAAAATCCCCGACGATCGGTCCTGCCAACAGGTGTTACATACAGAGTATCCTGAGACGAGATCTGAACCCAGGGCCTCTCACTGCAATGATTACAAGCGAGTTTGTTAACCACTACACTAACAGGACTAACTGTTCTTGGACAAGTATACCATGGCACAAAATTAATGTTTTACTAGATGACTTGGTGGGTTTAGTGGAGAATACAGTATTGTCAGAACACTTAAGAGTTCCCTTTCGAGACAAATGATCTGTTTTAGTGTGCTGAAAGTACAAATATTATTTCCTTTCAAAAACTGTCTCCAGCATTAGACACTTTTAAGGCGAGCCCAGCGCACTTTCTAGAAATACCGCTAAAGCACAAAATGTTAAATCTTTGTTAATACTGTGGCCGATCGTGACAAAGAAGAGCAGCCAGGGAAAAAGTAGATTCATGATGTGAAGTCAGTGAAATCAAAACATATCTGTAATTTTACAAAAGTTCATCGTCAGCTGTTCTTTGTTACTTTCAAGTCAAAGAAGCTTGGCGGCTACGGCGGTAGCTGGAGAAGATGGACAGTCAAGTAGAAATTTTAAACTTGTAGATGAAAGAGATCATAGGGAATGAAACAGTCCAACATAAAGTAGACAAAAACAAAGGGAAGTTAACCATTAATAATAATAATAATAATAGATACGTATAGACACACTGAACAACATAAAGATAACAGACAGTGGATGGTGAGATCGGTATAGACACACTGAACAACATAAAGATAACAGACAGTGGGTGGTGAGATATTTACAGACACACTGAACAGCATAAAGATAACAGACAGTGGGTGGTGAGATATGTACAGTCACACTGAACAGCATAAAGATAACAGACAGTGGATGGAGAGATATGTACAGACACTGAACAACATAAAGATAACAGACAGTGGATGGTGAGATCGGTATAGACACACTGAACAACATAAAGATAACAGACAGTGGATGGTGAGATATGTACAGACACACTGAACAGCATAAAGATAACAGAGAGTGGGTGGTGAGATATTTACAGACACACTGAACAGCATAAAGATAACAGAGAGTGGGTGGTGAGATATGTACAGACACACTGAACAACATAAAGATAACAGACAGTATCTGGAGAGACCGATGAGTCGGATGTTGGCGAGAAAATGTAAAAATTCACAGGAGAACAAAGCAACAAAGCCTGTCAGGCGCAGCCTCGTTTCCGAAAATGGATGGTAAGATATGTACAGTCACACTGAACAACATAAAGATAACAGACAGTGGGTGGTGAGATATGTACAGACACACTGAACAACATAAAGATAACAGACAGTGGGTGGTGAGATATGTACAGACACGCTGAACAACATAAAGATAACAGACAGTATCTGGAGAGACCGATGAGTCGGATGTTGGCGACTACAAGTGATGTCTACATTAAGCAAGTCTTTGGAAAACAAACCCTGGAGCTCAGCGGCACAGAAGCTGCGGTGATTCGCATTCTGACAGAGAACGATTCACGTGAAGAATTCATTTGATTATTTCTATCTAATTTATTAGTTTGAGACTTTTTGACAATTCAGACAACCATGAATTCTGATGAAGCAGGTTCTGCATTCTCGAGATAATGCTTGTGTAGCCACCCATATGATAGTTCCTAGATCGAGATTTTATCTTTTAGTTCTTGCTTTTTATTATTGAAGAATCAAATCCTTGGCATTCTATGGTTCTTTGGGCTTGTTATTAAAGCATGCAATGCTCGGCGGGACGATCAGAATAAAAATAATAGAAATAACCCCACAAGTATGAAAAATAATAAAAGGACTTTATGCGGCTATGTGATCTACAAAAAAACAAAACAAAACAAAACACAAAACAGAATCGAGTCCCTCACTGTGGGGTTTCTACAGGCGACTTCTTTTGATGATAATATTTAATATTAGCTTTGTTGTTCGCATTCTCTTGTTTTGTCCTTAGTTTTGCTTATGTGTTCGTTACTATCAGAACTCGTACTCTCAGTCCTGTTGTCATCAGTGATGGTGTGTTTCCGTTTCATGTTGTTAACACATTTATTTTAGACAGAGCTTGTCAGACCATAGATCATACAATATCAGACAATCTGTACTTTTGCCGAACTTCTTTATGCATGCAAATTCATGGGTTGGTGTGAACTTGATCATCTGTGCCTTGATTAAAAGCACATCATGCACCGACTATGTTCTTCACTGTTCTTATTTACTTAAATGATAGCAATGACAATGACAATGACCAACTTTATTTATCCCAGTGGGCAATTTGAATATGGGCATGTGCTCTAGTTCAACAGTGAATGGAAAAAAACCAAAACATATATATCTATATAGATTTAAAAAAAACGTACAGGGAAATCAAGTATACACATACAACATCACACACGCGCACACACAGCACTGACAGCTCTTCTAACATTAAGCAGCTGGACTGCAGATGGCACAAATGATTTCAGGTGTCTGTTACTCTTACATATAGGCATGGCATAACATTTACCTGAGCTTAATAATACAAAATCTTTTGTTAATACATGATCAGGTAATGATAAAATGGATGAGGCTTTCCGTACTATTTGCTGGTCACAAAAAGAGGCTAAATCCCTCTGTCTGATACCAATTATCTTAGAACAGATGTTCACAACACTGTTCAGACTGTTCCTATCATGGACAGAGAGATTGCGAAACCAGCAGACAAATGAGAAAGATATGAGACTCTCAATAAATGACTGGTAAAAACGACCTCAGATTACTTGACTAACTGAAAAACTCTTTAATTTATGGAAAAGATACATTCTTTGTTGGCCACGTTTAACAATGTGTTCGGTGTTTAAGTTCCATTTGAGCTGGCTATCAAAAATAGTTCCCAGATACCTGAAGGAGTTAGCAACTTCAACAGGTTTACTATGAATCACACTGGGAATAACAAAAATCCTCTTTGATCTTCCTAAATTCTAGAACTATTTCTTTAGTCTTATCTACATTCAACTCTAAAAAGTTATCATCACACCACTGTACAAAATTCGTTAAGGCATTGCCATGATCTGTTGTGTGTTCCTGTAAAAGAGTCAACAATGCCGTGTCATCAGAGAACTTGATGAGGTAGCTATTCTCCTCCGTGCTTCTGCAGCTGTCAGTGTACATGATAAATAACAAGGGTGACAGACAACAACCCTGTGGGGAGCCAGTGCTTGTAAAAACTGTGTCAGAATAATTACTATTAAAATAAACCCTCGGCTGTCTACAAGTCAAAAAATCCACTATCCATAAAACCAGTTGATGTGGCATGTCAAAATCAAAAATCAGTCTCGAAGCCAGAAGGTGTGGTTGCACTGTATTGAATGCAGAACTAAAATCTGCGAAGAGTAATCTGGCATGTGACTTGGGCTTTTCTAAATGTTTATACAGTGTGTTCAGAATGAATAACTTGGTATCGTCAACACCCCTCCCCTTCCTGTAAGCAAATTGCAGTGGGTCCAGTTTACTCTCTACAGATGTTAAGATGAGAGATTTGACAATTTTCTCAAGTTTTCATGACGAGGGAGGTTAAAGCTACTGGCCGAAAATCATTGGGTTGGCTAGGATTAGGTTTTTTAGGGAGAGGGACGATGTTAGACAGTTTCCAGAGTGCTGGAATGTGCCCTGAGTCGAGAGAGAGAGAGAGAGAGTTGAAAAAGATGTTGAAACACTCCTCCCAACTGAACAGCACAGAAGTGCAGGACACGCCCACAAATCCCATCAGGCCCCTGCGACTTGTTGACCTTGACCCGCACTAGCATTTCCGTCACACCCACTTGAGAAATTACTATGTTGTTATCTAACACCAGCGACTGTCTAAGCCACTTCCACCCGGTTTCAACATGGAACTTATCACTCAAATTTGATCTCATTGAATTTTCCTGAACCCAAGTTAACAGTTTAAAACTCTTGTAATATGTCCACACATGACACCAGTGCTACTGTTCATGTTTATCACCGAAGCCTGCAAGGTGATGGGGCTAGAATCCATGCTTTGCTTGACATTTTTATGGTATTGGGGGTGTTTCTGTAAAAGAAATCCCTTAGAAACCAGACACTCGTAATGATTCAGTTGATTTACCAACTCACAAATAGCACAATTATACGATTGACTCGATACTCGAACCTTTTTGCTGATGACATGTTGTCTGACCATTACCTGCTGTCATTTAGTATTGACTTGAAAACTCCAGGACCTAGCAAATGTCTCAACACTTTGTCATCCGCTAAGTTGTTAACCAGACTTTATTGACTGGGGTTGTGCCTTCACCCCACACATACCCCTTTTCTCGCCTGTACACCTTTTTTAAAGTACTCTTTTCCCTTTGTGTCCCGCTTGGTTTTTCCACTTTGAGGTGCAAGTGAGTTGAATTTGTTGTTGTTATTATGTGGACACATGCGTGCCAGCAGCCAAATAAAAAGAGATAGAACAGTTCACGTAAGCTCGTCATAGTTTAATATATAATATATAAAATGTAACATTCAATTAACACTGCTAGAGTTTCACCTTTAAAAACAATATTTTGTTTCGTAATGCTCATTGAATTTTTTTACAATAAATGTCATACAAATCCTTGACACCTAATTTTGACAGACTTCTCTTGTATACATTCCGACACGAAGAACTTTGCTTAGACCATTTTGTGCATTCCTAAAAATGCTGAGAGGAAAAAAAAAGATTTGAAATACCCTTTTCCAGTCACCTTCGTTGTGCGTTGGTTTGTGTGTACGTCGATTGTGTTCGCGATTTCTTGTCACTCAGTCACACTTGCCGGTCATTACAATGTCGTCCAGCTAAAGTCATTTGTCTATCATCCAGGTGAAATCATCCATCATTCAGACGTTTTCGTTCATCATCGTCTTGTCTTGTCCATCGTTCAGGCGTGGAGATTTTGCCCTCCAGACGTGTTAGTCTGTCATCCAGGTGTATTTTCACCTTTCATCCAGACCTTTCTTGTCCTGTCGCTCAGATGTCTTTGTCTTAATGTACGTAACGCACTCATGCTGTCACCCACTTGTGGTTTTTTTCTCATCCATTCATGCTCGCTTTTTTGTCTGCCTGTCATCCAGAAGAGCCTGAGTGCAATGAAGCAAGTCTTCGTCGTAGTCCCACGCAGTCGCATAATTCCGCTCGTTTGAACTTCAGACTGAAAGCAGCTCGAAACCACGACAGTCATGAAGGATATTCTCTGGACAGGAAGGCGGACATGAAGGAGTCCACCACATTGGCTGAATATTCCCACTAATATATCCGTACAAGTTTAGATAATATGTGCGATTCCTTTGCAGCTTGGACCTGCAATAACTTATTGTAGCTCATTGTAACACACCTATCAGAAGAATTTGGCTAGGTGGCCTTGCTCATAGATTGCCTAGTATAAACCAGTACTCCCCCTAAAACCAAATTAAAAAAAATTAAGGATGATGTCTGTTGATGTTGCCACAATATTCGTAGCTGTGTTTTTAACCTACTGACGCATGGCAGAAACCATCTGAAAAAAAGGAATTATTACTTCTAATCAACAGATTGGAGTTATAGAGAGCTGGTTATATATCTGGTGTCGAAAAAGATACCGAGGTTATTTAGGCCTTGATTGGAAAGGTCTTCAAAGAGTTCATCCCTCATTTTCTTGGTGTAAAGCTCCCAGGCTAGATGGCGGCGGTACTGTGTCTTCACGTCTTCCATTTTGGGGTACGAAGGTCTGTTCATGAGCACCTGGTATTGGCATCTCGCATTCCAGTGGGCTGTGTAGAAACTTTTGGACAGTAGGATAACCTCGGCTCCAAGACTAACCTTCCATCCCAACATAAAGAAAAATAAATGAGAACAGAGTATGAAACAGTATAAAAGTACTTCTACCTCGATTCCAAATGGACTTCGGAGGATTCATGTTCTAGAGATGCTTCTGGTCATCAATAGTAGATTGTAGGATAAACTATCTATTGGTACCTTGGAGGATAAGCCGCCTAGTAGTGATATTCTGTAGGATTAACTGCTTCGTGCTATGTATAGAATTTTTATCTAACAGCCAGAAATACCAGGAACGACAATCAACGAATTTCTAATAAAAGTAGCGTTGATCTGCCGAAGCAAATTTTAGCTTCGTGGCTACCATAACTAGCTTCGTAGTAACCTCCTGATAGACTGTCCATGCCTGTCTTGTCTCGTGACCACATTACCAAAACTTTGTGGCTACCAAACCCAGATCCCCCCCATCCCCCATTTATAGGAACATTCGAAATATAAGAACACGTACCAGACAAAGCTTGGTGTCGCAAGTTTCTTCTGATATGCCGGGTAATTTTAAGTTGTCTAGTCCCTGCGCACACAGAAATGATCGTCTAACGTACAGCTCTACACAGTTTAGTTGCATGACATTTGGTCTGCGGACTGTGTTGGTGCTGTGTGCAGATGCTGCGTATGACCTGGAGCTCCGTCATTTTGTTCTGACGTCACATTATTTTCACGTCACACCATCTGTCATTTGTGAAGCGCCTTGAGTTCGTCCTAAAGGGAGGATATATAAGGCGCTATACAAGCTAACTTTTATTATTATTATTATTATGTCTTCATGCACCTGGATGTCGGACTGGTCTGTAAAACGGTTGAGTTTCCTAGGAGCAGATTAACGGGAGGCAGCGCATGTTAATGAATGAAAGTAAGTGTTGGCAAGGCGGTAAAAACAAATTACTAACTTATAATCAGGACATTAACACCGGAACTATATTGTTATGACGGTCAGTAACCAGACATAAAGTGTGGCTGGCAGGCAGACAGACATACAAATAGTTTCTAGCATCTAAACAATGCTTTGTGCTCGAGAAAGGCGAGTTATAAATGTGACTGACGAAAACATCTCCAGCTGACAGTGTCTGGATCTCTATGTAGACTGGTTTGCTGTTGACGGTGTAGAGGTCCCTGGGCAGCTTGGAGGACATCTTCTTCACAGGCCAAGTGCTTTTCTGCTCCATTCCCTTGACAGACAAAATTTTTTTTTTTAAATTGGTGTTTTACGCCGAGCCAGCAACTAAGGCTATATCACGGCAAGGCAGCTAGCCCTGTAAACAGATGCCACATGCAGAGAAAGAACAGCGTGCCCGAGACGAGAACTGAACCCAGGACAGCCAACCTTCACTGTATTGGTGACAGGCGCTAACCGTTCCGCCACCGGACCGCCTCCGACAGACAAAGAGCATCATGAAACTGGAAGTGGGGCAGTGGAGCCAACTGGTATACATGGTTTTCATGTGCATGTCAAGAATAGCACAAGTCGTTAACTAATTAAAATTATGGAGGACTACTTTTCGGGCTTCAAATGGTGAACATCAGACTGGAATAGACTCTGCTTGACCCCGTGAATCATTTGGCTGTTTAAAGATTTCCATTTAACTACAAATTATTTTTTTATATCCGATGTTGTTACCGCGGAACCCTAGCCGCAACAGTCAATGATAAAAACAAAATTTTTTACTCTGGCGCTCAGTTGCACAACATATGTCTAAACCTTGAAACTGTTTTGTAGAAGCAGATTGAAAAGTGTTTGTAGGAAATGTCTCCTCAGACTATTAGAAGTGTTGAACGGGCGTTTTAGAGTCGTTTTAAGAAAGATTTTCTCTTCTAAATTTATAAAAGTTCGGAGTTGTTCCAAACAAACCAGTTAGTCTGAAAAATCTGAAATCTGAAAAATCAGATTTCGGAAACGAGGCTGCGCCTGACAGGCTGAGTTGCTTTGTTCTCCTGTGAATTTTTACATTTTCTCGTGCAACCTCTTTGTTCTTCGTACCCATAGGTTTCTTATAGTTGCAAGTTGTATTTGTTTCTCTTAAGCTTTCCTCTGTTATTGTTTTACTATCTGCAATTGCCTTGCTTTTATGTTTTTGTTGCGGACTTTACTTTTAACGGTTACGTTCTCGGCCATTACATAGATTTTAGATCTGATTCTTTATCTCGCTTTCCTGTTGCTTATTCTGTTTGTCCTTCTCTGAAGTTAGCTTAACTTTAAATCTTTATCAGTTTTAATATCTTTTATCGTTTTCGTCTTATTGTATTTTTTTGAACTCGTGCTGCATTTTATTTTTATGTCATAGAATTATGACAAGACAGTTTGTCTACTCGACAACTCAATTATCATTATTGAATCCCCTTGCAACTCTTCCACTTCCAGCCTGTTTAGTTGACACTTTGAGATTTTCCCTTTATTATGATTCTATTAATGTTGACAGCCCATTGAAACAACAGATTCGAATCCGTCGCTATCGTGCTGGTCGCCGTAAGCAGCGTCCTTTGAAAAAATCTGCTACTCGTAGTTATTCTGTCTCGTGCCCCCCTTCACCTGATTCTGAGTCTGACTCCGGTTTTGTGAAAGCTTCGCTGTGTGTCAACTCTCTGCTGAATCATGTTTCCCCTACACAGCAGCATCAGCGTCAGCGTGGACGTGATGAGAGTGAACCAGTTGGGTCGAATAACTTTACACCAAACCAACATGGTCGTCTGAGAACAGGAGACTGCCAAGTTTCCCGCACACCACAACTGAACACTCGCCTCCACGTTGGGCTTTTCAACGCCCAGTCTGTATCTTCTGCACAACAGTCACTGAAGCGAGCTGAAATCGTAGAATTTGTCATAGACCGCCGCCTTGATATTTTAATCATCACCGAGACGTGGCTTAAACAACATGGCGACGAGAGCGTGTGTGTCGATCTTACTCCAGTGGGCTACTGCCTGAAATCTTTCCCCCGCCCTACACGTGGTGGTGGTATTGCTCTAATCTACAGATCATCACTTGCCAAGTACCTGTCTTTTACTACTGCCGTATCGTTCCCTCACACGTCTTTTGAATTTGTACAAGTCTCCTCTTCGGCTCCTCATTGCTCGATGCACCTGCTCTGCATCTACAGACCTCCTCCTAGCGCCAGGAACAAACTTACAGCCTCTACTTTTTTCTCAGAATTCCATGATCTCTTGGATTATAGCAATGCACTAATTGGACCCGCAATTCTCCTCGGAGATGTTAATGTACACTTCGACAACAGTTCTCACCCTGACACTGTCAAAATGTCTGAAATGTTGCACACCTTTCGTTTTGTCCAGTCCGTGTCGCAACCAACTCACAAAAGAGATCACATCCTGGACTGGGTCATACATCGACCTGATGACCACTTAGTGCAGTCAGTTGATGTTTCCCACGATCTCTCATCTGACCACTACTCAGTACTAATCGAACTGGATTGCAAATGCCCATCATCGGCGCCAGTTTTCAGACCCACTCGGTCATTACAAAATGTGGATAGACTAGCATTCAAAGCACAGCTGCAGATGGCGCTCCTCCAACCACCTTCTGCCGAGCAACTTGACTGTGTTTTGCGTAGAGTAGTTGATGACCACGTGACCCAGTGTCTCGACGTCTGATGCGCCAGTCTAAATGTGCGCCTTGGCATTCACAGATCCGTGTCGAACTCCGTGACCTGAAGCGCACGCGCCGGCGAGCTGAACGTGTTTGGCGGAAGACTGGACTCGTCATCCGCAAAGAAATTTATAATGCCGCAAAGCGAAGCGTTGCAAAATGCATTTATGCGGCTAAAGCATCATATCTTCAGGGCCAAATAATTAACTCCACCTCCTCCAAAAAGCTCTTTGCCATCTGCTCTCAAATGACTGGATCTAAGACAGCAACACCACTGCCCACTGCCTACCCTGCTTCACTGCTGCCGCAAGTTTTTAGTGATTATTTCACCAGCAAGATATCGGACATTCGATCATCTTTGGACTCTGTGTCAGTGCTTGACAGCATCTCCTGTGATGCCCTCCCAGGATGCTCCATGACCAAGTTCCTACCAGTCTCTGAGACTGATGTGAAAGCGGTTATTCTAAAAGCTAAACCAACAACTTGCGAGTTAGATCCGATGCCCACAAGCCTTCTGCTCGAGTGCCTAGATACTGTACTTCCTGCCATCACTAATATTGTAAATGTCAGCCTGTCGTCAGGTGTTTTCCCATCTTTGTTCAAAAATGCGGTGGTGAGGCCACTTCTAAAGAAATCCACGCTTGACGTCAATGTCCTGAACAACTACCGTCCAGTTTCCAACTTGTCTTTTCTCTCTAAGATCATAGAGAAAATAGTTTTGACACAGCTCTGGGCCTACTTACAAGAGCACCATCTTATCCCACAAGCTCAGTCGGCGTATAGACCTTTCCACAGCACTGAGACTACTCTTATTAAAGTGACAACAGACATATTATCTGCTCTTGACAGTGGTGATGTCTCTCCATTAACCCTACTGGACCTGTCTGCTGCATTTGACACTATAGACCACTCTCTGCTTCTTCACAGACTTCACACCCTCTACGGGATTTCTGGACCTGCCCTCTCATGGTTCAACTCCTATCTCACTGATAGGACCCAGACTGTGTCAGTTGATGGTCAGACATCTCGCCCTGCTTCACTTTTCTGTGGTGTTCCCCAAGGCTCAGTACTTGGCCCAGTTCTGTTCATCCTGTATACTAAGCCCCTTTCATCATGCATCCGGTCTCACCAGGTTTCTCATCAATCCTATGCTGATGACACGCAGCTTTACTGTTCCACTCCGCCGGCTGAGTCTCAATCTGCTATTAGCTCTATAGAAGCTTGTATCAGCGATGTCAAGGGCTGGATGCTAAAAAACAAGCTTAAACTAAATGATGATAAAACGGAAGCCCTCTTGTGCCATAGAAGAAGACATCAACCTTCACTCGTCAGTCTGCCCAATCACATCAAGGTGGGCGACAGCAACATCACCTTCACGTCATCCGTTAGGAATCTGGGATTTATTGTCACTGATGACATGACACTCGATAGACATGTAGCAGCTGTCTGTCGGTCTGCCTATTATGAGCTCCGTAAGATCAGTGCTATCCGTCACTTTCTCTCTACACGTGCTACCAACACTCTTGTCTGTGCGTTTGTTCTTTCTCGACTTGACTACTGCAACTCCTTGCTGGCAGGCTGCCCTGACTACCTCATTCAGAGACTCCAGAGAGTCAGAACTCTGCTGCGCGTCTAGTGCTTAGAGCAAGGAAACGGGACCATGTCACTCCTCTCCTTCGTTTTCTACACTGGCTACCCGTCCGTTCTCGCATTCAGTACAAACTGTCTGTGCTGTGTTTTAATTTCTTTGCTGGGTCCTGTCCTGACTATTTCACTGAACTTCTCATCCCTTACTCTCCGTCCAGACAACTCCGCTCTTCGTCTGACGACCGTATCCTAACTGTTCCTGTCACCAGAACAACAACATATGGTCACAGGACTTTTGGTTACTGTGCTGCAAAACAATGGAACTCTCTTCCTTTCCATATCCGCCACCTTCCTACAACTGAATCTTTCAAATCTGCACTGAAAACGCACCTCTTCCTTGAGCATTTCTCCTAACACAGTCCACACAATGCTCGTCCTTCTTACCCCGCCCCCTTCCCTCTTGCTACTTTACCCATCTTTCTCGCAGAATCACTATATTTCTCTGTTCCTGTTACTTGATGCCTTTTAATGTTTTCTGTTTTGTCAGTACTGTCGTTTTCTTTCGTCCCCTGTGTTCTGTGTCTACTTAGTCCACGTCTCTTCCCTGTTTTAAGCGCTAAGAGCATGCTCTCTATGAGTGTGAATATGCGCTATACAAATCTTCACTATTATTATTATTATTAGTCTTAAAATCGGTGATCTGAATAAGCTTCAGAGATAAGGACTCAAAGTGTCGACAAACAGACTAGATAACCTCTGATGAAAAAAAAACCGATGAAAAATTGTTTCAGCTGTTTTGATTTCAACAAACCGGAAACTTGTAGATCTCTCTACAAACCTATGAGAAAACTGATATCGTCAGAATTATTAGAGTGAACAATCCATTCTGTTTCCATTATACAAAAAAAAATTCTTTGGCGGACTTTTCAGCCGCCATTTTTTACACTAGCCTGTACTGACGGAGGATCCTTCGCTACTGTTGGTTGGAGGGGACAGTTACTTTTTTCGTTTCTCACCATATCTTTTGTGGCTTTTTCTTCTTTATCTACCTTCGTTTCTTTTTTTATTTGTTTGGTGTCTGATTGCTTTATTTCCTTTTCCTTCTCGTTCCTCGTTCCTTTCTTCCGCTTATTGTTTGTAAACTCTGAAAAATCAGAAAAAAATGATTTCTGCAAAGTGGCAATTAAACTTTTAGTTAAAAAAAAATAAATACACGAATAAGAATCTAAAGCAGGGTGGAACAAAGATATCTATGCTAGCAAGTACTTCTGAATTGTCATTTAGAGCTATGGGTTTTTCACTGCAGACAATTTTCTCTTTTTCTATCAGTTGTCAGGGTTCCTAAAAGGGTTAAGGTCAGAAAATATATTTCAACTTTCCCTAGAATGTGCAGTATATGAGGACAAGTAAATTATAAGAATCATTGAAAGTCTTAGAAACCTGCATTTCACTTTCACCAACCCCACTCTAAAATATTTAAATGATTTGTTGTATCATTTCAGCCTTCATGTTGCTAGATTATTTAGTTGCTGCGTTGACAGACTCTATTTTCCCTCGTGCTCCAGAATGTGTGATGGTGACAAACACTTTGTGAATGTTTCATGCATTTTTGGATGCAAGTTGTACGCAGGAATGACCTGGATAATAATGCTACTACTACTACTACTAATTGTAGAGCGCATTTCCCTATACGGAGGTGAGCTCAAGGGGCTTCAGAAGAAACCAGGGGCAGTGGGCAAAGAGGCCGTGTGATGTAGTCGTCACAATCGAGTACAAACAAGCACAACATACATATTCGAATATACACCGGTTAGCAACACAAGAACAGGAAGGAGATAGGAGTGCAGGGGAGAAAGGACAACAGGATGGACGAGTTGTAGTAGGTGTTTCTGAAAGAGATGTGTTTTAAGTGCAGATCGGAAGGCATGTACCGACTCCGCTGCGTGGAGAGACAGAGGCAGGCCATTCCAAGGACTGGGGCCGGAGGAGGAGAAAGCAACGGCCGAAGGTTCCAGAATGTGGGCCGACAGAACTGAACTGGGAGGCTGGTATGACAACACAAGCTCAGACAGACAGATTGGGACAAGGCAATGAACAACATGATCTTGAATTCGATGTGAGCCCGAACTGGCAGCCAGTGGAGATCATGTAGTGATGATGGATCCAGAGAAAGTTGTATGTGCAGAGGCTAGCTGGATGATTTCAATTTTCTCCCCATTTATCTTTAATTTGTTGGCCAACATCCAGTGTTTGACAGATCCAAGGGTTTGCTGAGTACTGATGAACAAACTGTGGAGTTGGCAGGCTGACCCAGATGCCAGCAGCTGAGTATTGTCCACGTATATGTGCTATTGCAAGCCAAAGTGGTGGCCGACTGGCTGGACATAGTAAACAATACAGGCCTGAGGACCGAACCCTGAGGCACTCCACAAAGCACAGCAGCAGGTTCCGATGTGGAGCCGTGGACGCTAACGGACTGGGTTGGAACACACGGGTAGGAATAGAACCAGCCTAGGACGGTGTCAGAGAGGCCGAAGGTAGGGGGAAGCCGCTGGAGGAGAATGTGGTGGTCTAAAGGGTCGAAACCAGAGGACAGATGGAGCATAGACAGGACTGATGTTTGACCGCGGTCGCAAGCAGATAAGTCGTTCACTACCCGGACCAGGGCAGTCTCAGTCGAGTGATGCTGACTGGTAGGCCAACGGAAATGGTTGCAGTACGTATCGAAATGTTGTAGCAGCTGATGAAGGTCGACTTTCTCCAGGATTTGGGATAAGAAAGGAAGGTTGAAGACTGGGCGGTAGTTCTTTAGGTCGTTAGGATCAAGGTTAGACATCTTTAGTAGTGGAGTGATAGGGACATGTTTGACTGAGGGAGAAACAGAGCCAGTAAAAAGGGAATGATTAATGATGACTGTGATAACCGTATTCAACCAAGATGGTGGTCGGGACAGGATCCAGTGCACAAGATTTATTTGGTGAGTTAATGATGATGTCTCTGACATGATTATCAGTTTCCGGCACCAAATCTGCAAAGGGTGCTCCAACAAAGTTGGAGAAGCTGGGACCTTTGCTGGGACTAGTTGATTCGCGTAGCAAGAACTGAGATTTTCGTAATTCTGCAAAGGAAGACAAGTAGAGAAGCAGCTAAAAGACAAAAGGGAGAGGGGTTTGGAGATGGATTAACATTGTGTTGATTGTTGTTCAGTGTAATGCTCCTCAAAGGTTCTCCAGTTCCATCTGCTATTCCGACTTCCATATATGTACTACAAATTGCTGCTATCTCTTGTTGCATCAGCTGTAAACCCACCTGCCCACACACACACACACACACACACACACACACACACACACACACACACACACACACACACACACACACACACACACACACACACAAAACGTTCAATTGGTCGTCACTGCAGCTCTCGCGGTGCAAGTTTTTTTCTGCTTGTGTCTCTAACCACGACGACGATCCCACGCTTGTGACGATCCTTTCCAGATGGTTGGCGGCGCAGCACCGACAAGCCCAGTCCCCACCGCCCTCAGTACCCTCAGTGTACCCTCAGTACTCTCGGGTGCATTCTGCTCTACCCGTGGCTCGCGTCTGCGCTCTGTTGACGAGGCGCCAGCCTGACGGCTCCATAATACACTGGCGCTCCACCCGACAGCTCTCTAGTCGGCCATGGCTGTTGTAAGCTCTTCTTGTTTACACAGCCCCGACCCTAGCTACAAACGTGAGGTCATCTTGCTTGTTTTCCAATTATAGAAGATTTTCTTGTCCCACAAGACATTTGTGCAGTCACTTGCACTGAAAGCTTTCTTTGCTTCTTTCTACTTGCAGTCTCAGTATCTGATTGTGACCATCCTCCAATTTATTTTCAATTCTACATAAATTTTGTGGTGCACCCTGACTCACAAGATAAAGCTTTATGCTTCTTCTAGTATTTGTTGCTTACTCTTTTATGAAGCATCTTTTGCGCCCAGTTTCTCTGTGTTTAGATGATCGTTGTTGTTGTTGTTGTCCTCATAATCCACTTTCACGCCTCATGGCATAAAACTTTTCACTCTGTTTGCTGCTTTCGTGGTCCCGACCCTGACCTTTAGCCATTGCGAACCGTTTATATTAGATTTGACTCGCTTCTTTCGTCTTTCTCTGTCAGTCGATCTTTTCTTGACACATCCTTGCCCTTTCTTGGACATCACCTGCTGCAACTGTTACCACAACGACCTGCTTCCTGCCTCAGTTTAACCTCTCAGTCTCTGACCTCTGATCCACTGTCTAGCTTGAAATCTTGAAAGATTCCCAGCACTTCTGGCTAACGAGTTTAGGCACAGGTTTCACAAACAGAATATATCCCGAGTACACAGGAGTGAGATAACTCGGGCAGTGTAGTATCGCCACTGAACAGTCAAGACCACGTGTCAACTCACGTACCACACTCAATTTCTACTCTCTCATTTCCATTGCCTCGGCCACCATTTCTCTATGGTACAGGTTGAATGGTTCCTCGGCTGTTGGCCTTGGTAAGTAAAATTTGTTTCTTGATGAAAGATAAGTCAAATATAAAGCAGCATAATCCTTATATAGATTGTGTGATAGCCAGTCTGGCAATGGGCGCCAGTTTGAGATTTTATGCACCTCACTACCATGCAAATTAGATGTCGTGTACATAGTCTGTGAGGAAACACACAACTAAACTTACAAAGTTGCATTTGAGATATAAAAACTCTGTACAGTGAAAAAAATTGAAAAGAAGCAATATGCACTGTTCCTTACATGAAATTCTACCACAACAAACAAAGACCTGTACGATTAAGAAACCTTTATGGACAAAACCAGACACAATTTGCTAATATTCTATCCTCCAACTCAGTCTAGTTTGGACAGTGTTCAATATTTTATGTAACAGGGAGTGTACATTTTTGTTTTTGAATCATTCTGGTGGGATCAGTGGGGTTTGCGAACAAGTGGACTTTATAAAACTCAGTTTTTCATGTTGGAGCATATAGAACAGTTAGCTTTGCATTTTTGATTTATTCTGGATAATTCCCTAGGTGTCTTTTTGACATCTAAACATCTTTTAGCTATATCTGTGATGTGATGCTATTTCGTTTAAAAAATGACAAATTCCTACATCTTGTGTTCAAGGGGCATTGCTCCCTAGAAGACAATAAGACCTGTGCTATGTATGTTCTTTCCTTTTGCCTGGTTTCGTAAAAATGAGCAGATATGTTGCTTTATTTGTTCCCACCTGTCCACCAGTATGTGTTCTTTAGAGGAGCATCAGTAAGCTGTATATCCTTCCAGGATGCTGTGGTCGCCTCCACATGTATGTACAGCACACACCGGCCCTTTATCAACACACATCTCACCTTAATGTGCTGTCAACAAACATCTCACCTTATTGTTCTGTCAACAAACATCTCACCTTAACAAACATCTCACCTTTATGTCTTTCAACAAACATCTCACCTTAATGTGCTGTCAACAAACATCTCACCTTCTGTCAACAAACATCTCACCTTATTGTGCTGTCAACAAACATCTCACCTTCTGTCAACAAACATCTAACCTTAATGTGCTACTCACTCTGCTGTATAAACAAACATTTTACATTTTTCAATTTCAAAGTTGACAAGGATATTGGCTACTTGAGGGTGATCATATTTTATTTTTCTCTTAATTTCCTCTGTCTTTCTGTTCTCTACCTACTACTTCTCTCCACTAAACAACACAGATTTTCATACTCGAAACTGTTACTGAAAGTTCATATCAATGTCCCTAACAATGTTTGTAACTCTAGTGAAACATCTCGTTCTTTCAGGATGGGATCCCAAGAAACAACTTACTAACCTTGTCTTCCTATCTTTGATCTTTGCAAAAGAAATTGATTAGACAATCATGATAAGACAGTGAGGTGGAATGTAAGAAGCTGATAGTTTGCAGCACCTTCCAGGTTTGATTACCTCTGGTTGTTGCTTTCATCAGAAAACATTACAATGACTTCAAGCAACAGCTTGGAGCTGACATTCAGGTAAACAAAAGGATTGGATGGGTGGGTGATGCTGAATTAGGTCTGCATCTTTTTTCAGTTACACACCTCACTCAGTCCATAGCTAATCATGAGATAGCTATGGCCCATTGGAGCTATGGGCTTTCTTTTGCTAGGCTTAGTGTGATTAGTCAATACATTTAGTGCCTTTGGGCTACCTATGCAAACAGACAACCACCCAACACAGGTATGACAGATGACAGCATAAATGTTGTATGATAAAAATAGTCATTATAGCAATTAGAATTGGAATAGAAAAATACTTTTATGAAACAAAAGCTTGACACTTGAAGATCAAACTTAAGTATAACTATTATTTTAACTATAACAACAAAAATATAATAAACGAACAATTACAAACAGAACTAACAATAAAAAGCAGCAGGTGTCAAAAAAAGATTTACAAGATTGTGAGTACAGCACTGTTAATGAAATAATATTAACATTGCTAAAGAATAAGCCAATAAAATGTGCATGTGAGTGATACTAGTAACAAAACTAGTCATGCTGAGAGTTTGCAATCCTCCTATTTTTGAGGAGTTGGTGAGCTGGTGAGAATTGCATCACCCACATGTTAGTAGAACAAGGCAGACTGTAAATCAACATACAGAGCGAATAATGCAGATTGTATTGGCCTCCTGGCTGTTCTCCACCACAACATCATTGAACTTGAAGTAGCCCTGGTAGCACAGGAATGAGCGATTCAGCAGGTGTTCCATGGGCCAGTACTTCATGAAGTGAATGTTCCTGAAAAATGTATCATTGGTTAATATTCCCTTTGTGTTACAACCTATGCCCAGTCTGTAAGTATACTATATTCTTTCTCTCTCTCTCTCCGTGTGTGTGTGTGTGTGTGTGTGTGTGTGTGTGTGTGTGTGTGTGTGTGTGTGCCACAATAAATTGAAGCCTAATTTGCCAGGGAAAGGGTCAGTCCCTCACTTTTTTCGGTCTTTTCTCGGAGCTAGCTTTATGTGAGGGTGGTGCCCCAAAACTTCTGTGCTGGGAATCCTGTCCTGCCAACGGATGTGACTCATTTCCCTCGTTGAATTACTTTCCCTAACCCTCTATAAAATACTCAATCCCCACAGCGGGGTCGACTGGGGAAAGGGTGCACCACTCGGGTATGGAACCGCCAGCCTCTCGGTTTTCACGCCAGTGCTCAAACTTATCGGCTATTCGAAAGTGGCGAAAACGAATGGGTTTGGTTCCACCTTCCCTTGCACATAATGGAACTTCTTCCTTAACTGAAACTCTATCCCTATCCCTGTCCTGGAGAGTCGGCATAACTTAGTGGTAAATACACTCGACTATAAAACAGAAGGTCGCTGGTTCAAGGCCTGATCGGACCTATGGCTGGAACACTCTTCGTGCCCACCCAGCAGCTGCTCTACAGGACTGGGTATCAGGAGAGGTAAGAAGCTTCACCTTTCACACTTAAACACGGTGAATCACTTTAGATTTTTATTACAGTCCCCAGGCGAGGAGGCCTTTCCTCTCACTTTTATCCTTGTGCCGATACCCAGCCCTAAAAGAAATCGCGAACAAGATAATAAATATATAAATAAACATGAGTTCTAGCACTAAATATTACCTAAAAATTCTAAAACCATGATAAATATTCTTTTCAGCCGCTTAGGAGTCGTAAAATAAACAGCACAGCATCGATGATTGAATCCCTGTACTTATCGTGCTTATATGTTCCGGAGCTGATGACGGTAAAAGTGTTAATACATCGGCGTGCAACGGTTTACCGAATGAAATCCAGATGGTCATTGAAGGTGTGTGTATTTAATCTTTTGGCGAAGACCCACAGGTAATCTGCCTTGCTAAGAAAGATCAGGTTCAACGAGTTTCTTGACATCACGGTGTATTTTCTTCTCGCTCCTTCCTCTAAGTCCGATTCCTGAAAAGTGCATCGAGTGAGAGGCTGTTAGCAAACAATTTACACTAGATTAACATTAACATTAACACTAATTTCCGAGTTTGAAAAACTTTGGTTAAAAAAATACTTCACGAGACGGCTGTCTCAGCCTTGAACGAAATGAGTCTGTCCGTAAATGATCAGAATATTATATTACATAAGTTAGCTTTGGGATTTGGGTGGGTTACGGTTTGAATTTTGAAATAATCACATAGCGACTAAGTAGACAAAACAAATAATAATATATATTATAATATATTCTAGTTAGTTGAAGGCTAACACTATGACCATGTGCTTACAAGATTTTGCAGGAGTATTTCTTTTGTCCAGGGAAAGGTGGCAAACAATATCTGCGTCGTGTGTTTTGGAACATATATATTAATTTTTTTCTTATTTTATTTATTATACTATTCGTGGCTTGAAAATAAAAAAACTACTACCTTGAGGAAATGTTTGCTAGGTCAATCTAGAGGCTACGGTATCATGGGAGATGAAAGGCGTGTGGCGGCCGGCATCGCATTTTCTCCCAATTCACTCGAAACTCAAGTGTTTTGGTGTGGACCTCGAGAGTACTGAGAGCTGACAGTTGTGATGTGAAAGGGCAAACTGTTACACTGTGTGTCATCCAAGCTGGTGAGAGAGAAAGAGAGAATAGTTGCTAATGGGTTGGGCGGGAGGGAACCGACTGCGCTGCTCCCCTTCCAAGTTCCCAAGAGAAAGGATGGTGGTGGTGGGGAAATGGGAAAGAAATGTGCACATCTTGATCTTTCTTCGATATGGCAGGAGGTGTACAACATGCAGGGCTTGCTATACCCCAAACGTCATTCCTTTCGTCAAGATGTCGACAGTCGTCTTGCAAGGGCCTCCTCTCTGAACAGTCTCCCGCACTAGTCCTGGGTTGGACAAAAACAGGAAACTGCTTGGAAACATAAAAGACATCCTCTCATAACTTGATTACAGTGTTCCAGCTAGAATAAACGGTGTGTGTGTGTGTGTGTGTGTGTGTGTGAGACAGAGATTGTGTGTGTGTGTGTGTGAGAGAGAGACAGAGATTGTGTGTGTGTGAGAGAGACAGAGATTGTGTGTGTGTGTGAGAGAGAGACAGAGATTGTGTGTGTGTGTGTGTGTGAGAGAGAGAGAGAGAGAGAGAGAGAGAAATCCCTCGCCATGTACAGAATTCCGCTGCTTTATTCATACCTTGGCCACTGACCACAAAATACCAGTTTTGGGCAACATGGCCTTGGCGAGTTAGAACACGACCCGACCGTAGCCTGCAAGAGATGACAAAAATAATATCTGTGTTTGAGGATGTTGCAATGAAATAAATATTCTGATTATTTATAATTTTTTGCACGCTTTTATAGTTCCAGCCTATATATGTAAAACAAGGACTACTTTCTGAACTTCTTTTAGGCACAAAGAACAAGGCCAGCTATAGTTGGTCCACGTGGGATAAGAGCACTGGGACCTTTTTTTGAGACTCTCGTGCTTACGGTAAAAAATATCCACAATGGACGATATTTTTCTGAATGTCTAGCGGGTAAAGCCGAAAACTCTCGATGCACTGCAGATTGTACAGCACCTGAAACAGACCAGGCACCTCGCTGGACATACTCTGGCAGTCTTGAGATGACTGACACAGGTTAAAGGCATCATACAACATTTTTGTAATGGCATGTCGAGGTAGACAAATATTAGGTAGCTATAGTTCCCGAAATGTAATGATGTTTACTTCATACTGCAATGCTTTTAGCGGTCAGAGCAACGTGCGCACACTACCCCGGGGGCCGTAGTCTTAAAACGAGGGTAAATCATTGCCCTGGGGAACTCCAGGACAAGCATCTTGTTTCCAAAATGATAAAGCGGTGTCTAGACTCCGAAGATGTTTGAGCCCTGTAGCCGTAGGGATAAAGTGGTGGCAAAGATGTCCTGGGAGAAAGAACCATGTAGTAGTGAACATCGCTCTATAACTTCGGAAACAAGAGACTTTTCCTTGTGTTCCCCTATTTTGTCGTGGGGAAACGACTTATCCCCACTTCATAACTACGGCTCCCGGATGGTATGCACACCCGAGGGTTCAGAAGTGTTGCTATGAACGCTGTTCGCTTAGATCTGCGTAGATAGTATCTTTCACTAAATTAAACCCACATCAAAAATAATTTTGTACTTGAGCTAGACATCAAACGAAAACCCGAATCGCTGTTGTCTGCAACAGAACAGTTGTAACTTTGCATACAAGTTTTTCCCAGACTGGATTATTCTGCTGTCTCATGCTCGGTTAATTTAAAATGATGACAAGTGTGAAGTCGGTGAGTTTCTACACTTCATATTTTGGGCCTGTCCCCCCTCCCCCCTGGTAACCCTTACCACTGAGCAGTCCTCCACTGTCCTCTCAGACGGTGGTAGCAACATGATGGCCTGTGCTTTCATGCTCAAGTTGGCCTGCAATCACACGAGGCATGCTTCTGTAGTCAAGGAATAGTCGCAAATCGGTACTCGCAATTATTTTTGCACACACGCACGCACACTCACACATTCACACACAAACACATGCTCACATTCACATAGAGATACACAACACAAGGTCAGTGGGCTCAGGCCGCGTCTACAGCCGCTGCTGGTGAAGGACAGGACTCATTTCTGTCGCTGCACCTGTGAAGGAAAGGTGATGCAAAGCCTGATAGATACGATACGACTGTGGAGAGGGAGACTACATGTCCGTCAGACATGGTTCGAGTCTAATGACCTGTCCTCCAAACTTTGAGGAACGTCCGAGGACCTGACGAAGTCTCTCTAGCTGAAGACAGTTTCAGGATTTCAGGCATGACACAAGTCAAACAATTACCAATATCGACAAAGACGACTGTAAAAGAACCCAAAATTGGTTGAAATTCCTAACGGCTTCATTTACTTGAAGTCTGCAGTTGTAGCAGTAGTCTGTAGGCCGATAACTTCTCTGGAATGTTTGCTGTCCTGCCAATCCACACGTGTTGTCTCTTCCTATCGTCACTTAGCAGCAAATATTTCGAAAGATTCAAATGAAAAAAAACCCGCATCATATGGCTCGTACTCTTGCTTAGGTGGGGGGCTAACTCTGTACACTGTGAACACTTTTCTATGTCTTACTCACGGGTACAAACTCTGTAGACATGGGAACCCGTGCAGCTGAGGCCAGACACGTCCCACCACCAGCAAAACAAAGACGCACAGCATGTAAGGCCAGAATGTCCACCCCTGCCAGCACCCCACAATATCACGAATACCCCACCAACACTTAAGTCTTTAATTTTGTTGTCACGGTATGGGCATCACTGACCTACGATGGACGAACTAACTTGTTGGACCAGGGCAGTCTACTGGGTTCCTATCGGGTTTGCGTTCTGTTTGAATATTATTATTATTTGTGCTTTTGTTGACAACACGAATCCCTGTGACTTTTCGCTCTGTACGTGGCAGTGATTGCAGATGACAAGGGCAGCTGTACAATGTCAGAGACTACATTATCTTGGTGAACTCTGACCTCTTTCCTTTTGTTGCCCACATTCTTCTCGGATGGCTGAATTTTCGTGTCAAAGAGGTCTTCTTGGTACGCATAGTCGGTAAATGCCTTCGAAACCAGCTCAACCTCCAGCGACCTGCCCACAGACATTCAGTAAAAATAGCGAGCGAGCGGGAGAGAGAGAGAGAGAGAGACTGACTTTATTTAATGTAGGCTCACGCCCATGACTGAAGTCAGGTAAACAATGACAATCTGCAAACATCTTCATTTGGCAGCATATCAAACAAGAAATAACGAACCTATGCTTATATATGATTAAAAAGCCAAACATTCATTTTAACAAATTCATCTATACACAGATATTAGGAAGAGTATAAAACTAATATTTTAAAAAAAATCATTAAAATCATCATCATCATCCCACGGTCAATTCTAGATAACGGGAGAGGGTTGGGTGGGGAATGTTTCTAGTCAAATAGACGCTTATATGCCGGCTGCGATTCCCAGGGAGGGAGGGAGGGTGGGAGGGCGACACACCTCCCAGCTATCAGCGCAGGTCATTTGGCAGGTGACAGGTCTGTGGCTTTGCCTCAGGTGAGTAGTTAAGGGACGATGGGGATGAAAGAACCAGTTACTCTGGCAGAGTCAGATAAATATAAGACTTAAGTGGGTGGCTTGAATGCCTTGTCCTAACTACGATGCGTGACTGCAGGTCTGTCTCACGTGCCTGTTCCTCGAGGCTCGTGACTTCCACATCTCTCTGACCTGTATTCTCCTTTGCAAATCCACTGTCGGGGTATAAATTTCCCATGAGTTTAAGATGGAGCTGACCTAACTCTAACATTTTTTGGTTAGTCTGGTGATGATGATGATGATGATGATGATGATGTCCATTTGTAATGCGCAAGTATCCAATCAGAAGAATGCTCATTGCGCAGCAAAAAACAACAACAAAAAAACATAAAAGAACAGGAAAGTAAAAAAGTAAAGACAGACGTGTTGCGTGGTTGTTGAAGTCCGTCTTAAGTAAACAAATGAGTCTCCAGTCTTTTCCGAAACGTGGTTGCTGAGGAGTTGGAGCAAAAACAAGTGTTGTCATTCCAGAGAACTTTTTATTTTGTCCTGCCTTGCTGGTGTTTGTGCACTTCGGATCCAAATTGTTGACCAAAGTGCATCGTTTAGTATCTCATTAATCTCTGTAAACAAGAAAAAAAAACACTAACCGAATTGCCATGCTTTTGTTGATCCTGAAAGCAATCCGAAGAATATGAACTGCTCTCTTCCAACGGTTCCGTATCTGTGGAGCAGACAATATTGAGGCGATATTTGCACCTGTCATCTTCAGGACAAAAGAAATCTAAAGAAATTTTCTGTCTTTAACAAGGTGAACTGTGCTTGTTTTTTTAATGGTGAACAGTTAAATTCTTAGCATTGCTAGTTTATTAATGGACGGTTTTAAGGCCATCATTATGTCATCAGACCAGAAAATCTGTACACAATGATAGAAATCCTAAGCTCTCTACTGTTTTATTTAAAAGATTCCCACACTCGTTTGGACTCGCAAATAATCAGGGAGATATGAATGGAGCGCAAAAGAGACACCACAATACAAGTCTTGCCTTGTGGGACAATACAGCCTCACTGATGATTTTCTTCGTCTTCACAGACCTTTTCATTCTTTCTTCGCGCCTTGAGACATTTCATTTCTTGTATTAGTTTATTTGTACAATGAAGGTAAATATCAGTTGACATTAGCTTACAAAATCACCGTTACTTTGTACTCGCACTTCTTTCTCTGCAAAAACCAGACGGCCGTGATTTATGATTGCTGCTGTAAGCAAGAAATCACTAGAAAATTACAGATAAGTAAGAGATGAGTAAGAAATGTATGAAATAAGGCTATAGGAGTCAAAGATGGAACAAGAGGGTGGCGATTATAGCTTCACAACAGGGAGAGCATTAGCCTTTCGAGGTTTGTTCCAAATTGCAGACTAAAATGTATCACCAGGAATTTGTATGATGGTATCACTCAGTGTCTCTTACTTTGACTCGGTGTTTGAGTATACTCACCGTTTCTCTGTGAACTTAGCGTATCTGATGGAAATCGTAATAAAGTTAAATGCTTTAAGCCAAAGTCTCCGTATCTGTAGACAGAAACAAAGTGAGGCGTTGGGACTTGTTTCTTAAAACTTTAGTTGTGTACTTTGTAAAAAAAAAAGATTTAGTTTCTTTTGGTCTTTTTTTGTTTGTTTTTGGTGAGGACTTTCCATATAGAAAGGTGGTGACTATAAACTCATGTGAGATCGATTTCTATGAAATATTACGGATAACGAACTTGAAACCTCGGTAATTTGATATGATGCAGAAGTTTCATTAAGGATGCATATGGGGAAATGTGTTTGTAAGGTCGAGAATGATCTGACGATTACTGACTTTGGAAATGGTCTGTGACAACTGATCGTATAAAGGAGACCACCTGTGTACAACGAAATCTGACAAAATCTGCCCTGAGATCGGCGTTTTCGGCGCTTTGAGTCTACTAGGAAACTGTAGAGTACATTGTATACTGCTCATACGTCTACAATATAGCATGAAACATTGACAACACTGTGTTATATTACTTTCTTTTAGAAAGTTTCCGATCGATTTGGATGAGTCGACTTGTTATCTTTTACAATGTAAGCAGGTGGTCAGTTATGAAAACTTCTTTTTTATGATTTGCCAATGTTTGGCTTGATGGTGGCGACTTTTGACACAGTACCAAGGTTCATATGATATAAACGGATTACGACGTAGTGGTCACAATCTTAACCTCGCTACTGTTTTACTTGAAACGTTTCTACAGTAATTGTAAGCAACTAGGAAGATCTATAGGGTATAGAAAAAGTGCGAAAGAGAAACCACTTTAGAAGTCTTACCTCGAACGTTCGTCGAGAACTCTCCAAAATATGGGGCAACTTCACAGACTCTCTCGTTTCTTTAAAATGCCTTAATAATAAAAAAGTAGATTTTCCAAGTGGAAGTTCCTTTAACGTAGATACGTGAAGTAGAATACACAACTATCAAGATATACATATATATATTCAAAAAGAAGGCATATAAAGGCCAAAACACATCAACAAACAAATAGACACGGAGAGAGCTACATCGATAAACACATAGCTGGGACATTTTGGTTTAGCAAATTTCGAACTACAGTTTCCTCGTCAAAGAGTTCTCTGTTTATCTCATGAAACCATGCGTTACCATTCTGGCGGTGCGCTTCTGTCATTACGACCCACATTTAGAGATCGACTCTTTCTCATTCTGTCACGCAGCTGCAACAGACAACAGCAAGAAAACTGGAAATTAGTAGCGACAAGTGTTCGTCAGCCGTGGGTACAGTTTTCATCATCATCATCATCATCATCATCATCATCATCATCATCATCATCATCATCATCATCATCATCATCATCAATTCTCTGTGATGTAGCCGCACAAAAGCATAAGATACATTGTACCTCATCTGCCTCATCTGAAAGACTGTGGTCCGGAGTCAGATGTGTCACTTCCCTCCCCGCACCACCGGATCTCGTACATCGCCGAGCGGTTGCAGAAGAAACTGGTATTCTGGACATATTCCCGCTGCTTTTACGGACCAAACTGAGGCGTTTTCTTTGTCTTTCAGCCTCAAGAGTTTTCAACGATGGCAGCCATGCTTTGTTCTTGCTGAGAAAATAACGTTTAGAAAAAAATTGTTGGTTTTCATTTGACGGAAGGAGTAATTTTTTTTTTTGAAGAGTGTCTCGGCTAGTTTATAGCATGAGCCATCAGGCTGACCAGCACAAGGGAGATAATTGGTGTTGGTTTTAGTATTGAGGTTTATGAGTGTGAGGGTGGTTTCTCTGTAACCATTCATGTCAGGTTGTTGCTTTGCTTGGGTCCTGATAACATATCGTTGCTGTGTCCGTCCATCTGTACTTTTTCTTGTCACTCTTGTCGACTCACAGTCAGAAATGCGAGAAAGCCGACTGTCCACTAGAAAGGCCGTGATATATATCACCTCGATATCTACGGTTATCTTTTCTCTCGATATGATCATACGAGCTTGAAGTAATATAAGCAGTTTTAGCGGCCTGTTGTTGGACCTTTCCACTATTTATTTCTGTAATTTTTAAAAGTTAGGACGCTGATAAGAAGAAATAAAAATGGATAATGGAGAGATGAAAAGATAAAGAAAGCAGTTGGCTGACTGTTTATTTTTAGAGACTGAGAGAGAGAAGACATGTTTCGAGACACCTTCCAAACCTTGATACATTCTACTTGATACCCGTTCACCAGAAAAGTCTCCTGAAGGTTTCTCACCTGTGTTCATCCTCCATGTCTGACGTCGTCACGGGGGGTTGGGGTGGGGGTGGGGAAACGTCTTTAGGAGAATGTCGTCATACACGTGTTGAAATGACGTTCTTCACAAGTTTTCTTTGGTCAGTGATATTTATAGCACTGACATCATGCCACTCGTTTATTTACAGCTTTGTTAATAGCAATCAAACAAATGAGGTAGTTTATGCAGCGGGAACCCAGTTTCTAGCGCCATCTTCCACATATTAACATCTGTTATAATGAAAGTTATATGGCGCTCATTCGTCGTTCCAGTGAAACTTGTGCCTTCTGTTGGATGTTGCATTTTCTATGGAGTGTATGACATGTTTGATATTTGTTGTATGGAGTGTATTCCGGCTTGTATGACATGTTGGATATTTGTTTTATGGAGTGTATTCCGGCTTGTATGACATGTTTGATATTTGTTGTATGGAGTGTATTCCGGCTTGTATGACATGTTTGATATTTGTTGTATGGAGTGTATTTTGACTTGTATGACATGTTGGATATTTGTGCTGAGGACTGTGTTCTTGCTGTGTGTGACGCTGCCCTGTGACGTGGAGGTGACGGCCCGCTACACACCCACATTTTGTCGTCATCTTATTTTGACGTCAGCGCCTTGAGCTGTCCACAGGCCAGGATTTGGGGCTATACAAGCCAACACTATTATTATTATTATTATTATTATTATTATTATTATTATTATTATTATTATTATTATTTTCACTAACCTGGTGTTAGTTTGTACATTCGGGGACAATTGTGATTAAAATTAAAAAAACCAGCGAGTTTAGGCTATTTTTAGAGTTGTAATTGTGTTTTCCATTTCTTTTGACAAAAATCACGAGAAGTAAAGTTAATGCAGTATATTCCGTTGACAACACTTTCTAAAACCTCACAGTAACTAACTTTATGATATCGCAAGGGCGTTTGTAGGTTTATTTTATCTACTGATGGTTTTATTTATTTTATTTTTCATTTATTTATGTATTATTTTGGATTTTTCAGTTAAATATTCCTCCATGGACACGGCTACTAGTCGGCTACTACTACTAAACTCGTCTTTCTCTCTCTGCTACAGCTAATCCACACGCTTCATCTCCTCGCACATTTTCCGTACTGTCTTGAAAACCTGTGAGTTATCTATCGTCGTCTGCTTCTTCTTCTTCTGTTTTTTTTTTCGTGACGCATTTTCCCCGAATGACGTGTGATTCTAACGCTGGGTCCAGCCATGGAAAGCGAACCTGGAGGTGGAAATCTCTCGCACACTTCTGTTGTTCGAAAGAGGTAAAAGCATTTTAGTTTTGACTGACTTAACGTACAAGTACATTTATCATAAGTAAAATTATAACAATACGGAAAATTATTGCTGATAGCAAGCATAACATTTAAGGAAGCCCCGTCGCACCAATGATGACGGAGATAAAGAGGATATCTGGTATCTGAACACTAGAGAACTTTCATCATAACAGATGTCAAGCTCACGGGTCTGTTGTCGTTTAGTGATGTCTACACCGACAGGGGGATGGTGAGTGATTTCAAACACCTGGGGACGACAGGGATGTGATGAAGATATCGATGAAAATGACAGAAGATAACACGCTGTCACGGTCTGCTGCTTTCCTGTTTTTTTTGTTTTCAGAATAAGTTTCATACATTTTTCAAAGGTAGTTGGCAACGGGGATGCGGGGCTTGTGGCTGTCGCTGTTGGTGGTTTTCCAATGAAGGTGATCGTACAAAACATTGTCTATCAGGGAGGGAAGAGTCTTCATCAGTTGGTGCGATTTTCCTGGAGTCGGTGACGGTTTTGCTGGACTGAAACTATGACTTGAGTGTACACTTGAAAACCCACTTTCTCTGCAAATGGTTTTCTGTAGGTTGTGTTTAGCCCGCTTGAAACCTGCATAGTCCTCTGACTTGTGCGCATTTGTATTTTCTTCAGCTTATCCTTGATGCTTTCGTTGGTCGACGACCTCTTGTTGGCCCTGAACTTAGTATGGCGGGTTGAAATGCACAGCTCCTCGCACAAAGCGATGCAAGTCTCGATGACATCCGTCTGGACATGAATGTCGGCACAGGGACACTACAAGGGAAACAGCTTTGTTACCTGTGTCAAGCCTCCTGGTTCCAGCGCCTGTCTGTCCTCACCTGGCTATCTCGACCCTCTGGTGTTAGGAGGACCGATAGGAGGGTTGCACACTGCATAGGCGCCTTTAATGGTGTGTGGCATCCATTCTGGTGACCATTCGTGACCTCCGCTTGATGTCTGTTGCTATGGAGCTCATTAGAAAGCTTCATGTGCTTGTAGTCCTCTACTACCAATGCAGCAACCAGGATCGTCTTCAATATCCTATACAGGTTCTAAGAGTGCCTCGGCTAGTTTATAGCATGAGCCATCAGGTAGATGTAATGCTGACCAGCACAAGGGAGATAATTGTCTCGGCAAGTCTAATGATCTGCAGCGGAGTGGCACGGCTTCCATGTCACTGACACAGAAGTGCGTAGAGAGGATGCTCAGTCCGTGAGCTAGCTATTGTTTACGAAGAAACACTACCTCTCTAATTTGTCTTGGTGAAAGTTTTGGAACGACTATAGTGTCCTAGTATCTCTAAGCACCACTGGAAACGGGTCTCTATCTAATTTGTCCATGAAGCCAATCAATTAGTGGATGATTCTCTCTTTCACTCTCTATCTCTTTACATCCTGATTACAACTCAACAGCTCTCAGGTTTTGGTTTCTTCCAGTCTACTTCTGAATTCTCCTTCCTTCCAACGAGTCCAGCCTCCTGGTGGTCATCCCCAACTTGCTTGCTCTCTTTCTTTCTGTATTCTAATAACCAACGACTGTGCTCACGAATCCACTTCATTGCATGGTTTGCCTCCGACACCATGATCCGACGATCTCATCGCGAACGACGACGAGGCTGCCAGGAGGCTGATTGGCTGCTAGTATGGTGCAGTGACAACAGACTCCTGTTAAATGTCTATAAGCCAGAGATAATGTTCCGATGTTGTTCATCACTTTCTGGTATGGCAGGACCACCACCCAGAAGTAGAAAGTCCAACTGGATCGGGTGGTAGGTGGGGCTCACAGAACCACTCACTGCGATGTGTGTGTGTGTGGGGGGGGGGGGATAGTGTTTGTGTGTGAACGTTTGTGCGTGCGTGTGAAGCGAGAAAAATTGTTGTACATAGGTATGTATATAGAAGTACATTTAGTGGCATGAGTTGCGACTGTCGAAAAAAAAAATCACCATTAAGACATGTTACTCATGCAATGTCACTTGATGAAAATCAGGTATTTGAGGACTGTTACTAACTTATGAAGTGAAGAGTGAGCTCGAGCCAAAGAAAGATGGGGAGAGAAAAGTTTTTCAACTCAAAGAATGAGTAATAATGCTTAAAATCAGCATATAAACTATTGTAATACTGGAATACTGTGAAGAGAAGAATTGCTGCTGAGGTTTAAGAATGTGACTTTTCTTTTGTCTTTAACGATGACCAAATAATTACGAAACTTTTGTTCCCTGTTTCTCTCAGATTTCTACCAGACCTTCCCGTGGACTCGAACGCAGGTCGTAAGAGCGGTTGGGGTCGAGATCCGGGGCTCAAGCGCTTGACCATCAACGATGCCCCACATCACGTCCGCGGATGTCGTGGGATGTCGCGAAACGTCAACACAACCAACCGCAGGACCAGAGAAAAGTCTGTGGCTCGGCCAGACAGAAGCTTTCTCATCAGACGAAGTGTCGCGAGGCCTCGTGGCTCTACCCGGCCTCCTGGCCGACACACAGTGACGGTGCCATCACTGGAAGCTCTGCGGGTCGAAAGGCAAAGAGGTCGCTTCCTTGACCGGTGGTTGGCCTCATTCAAGAAGTTGGACGTGCCACGGATCTTTGCAGATTGCCACCAACCCTGGACA
The DNA here is from genome assembly GCA_004794655.1 of Marisa cornuarietis. Taxonomy (NCBI): domain Eukaryota; kingdom Metazoa; phylum Mollusca; class Gastropoda; order Architaenioglossa; family Ampullariidae; genus Marisa; species Marisa cornuarietis. The sequence goes on along the minus strand of SMMW01000635.1, from coordinate 2,114,080 downwards.
GGTTTCACTGAGAGTGAGGGGGTAAAAACATAAAAAGGTCTTTTAAACCTTTTAAATAGACGATAGAGGCGAGAACGTTTTTGGTTCATTCGTTTCGTTGTCATCTCTCTAATTATAATTATCATAGGGGTTTATTTTGTATCAAACAACTCGTGCTGTCTGAAAAGTGTTTTGCTTTGGCTTATAGTATACAGTGGGATGCTCCTCAGCTAGCTCCTCCACATCATCAGCATTGACCTACAGACCCACAGGCTGGCCAAGACTCATAATGTCCTCTACAAAATGGCATATCCAGTCACAAAGCCGTCAAAGTCCCTTTGAGTTATAAATTTTGGTTGTTATTTCCTCCAGGCATAGTTCATGGTTCATGGTAAGAGACTTCCTTCCAAACCTTATAAATTAGATAAAGGAAGTGGAGGATGCTGAAACGATTTTTCCAGAATTCAACCAGGGTCAGCTGTATCATAGGTCAGATCAAAGCATCTCTGGAAAACTACCTTGGAAATGCTTTCATCTACCAATCTAAATGATTGTGACAGGATTTTGTTAAAGCCTGTATTTCTTGTTCTGCTCGGTGTTATCACGTTCGTATGACCCATCACATCTTATTTGAATTCGTGACTTAATGAATGAGAGTGATATTCTTTCGTCTAAGGTTGTCGAGGGTGACTGCTTTCCGTCTTTTTTTCTCATCCTTTGTCTTTCTTCTGCTGCTGCCAGTGATTTTCATCGATTGCGATGTCATTTATTCATTTGTATTCTGGCTTTGATGGCTGCTTGTTCGATTGTTTTGTATCGCTGCGCCAGATTGATTTCATTGACTAACGGTCTCTACCACCATGTCTATGCCATCTCTACTTCCCCGCAAAGTTTACTGTCTCAGAACCACTTCGATACATTTGAGGTTTTGTTTTTTTTTTGGTCTCCGTGTATCATCAGCGTAGACTGAAACCTCTGATGTTTTTATTACTGTTTTACACTGATATTGTGTTAATGCAACATCTCTACCTGCAGTCAGTGTGTTCGCCAGACATGACACCCATGTGTCTACTTTTCTTCCTCGTTGCATGGGCATGCACTGGCACTTGCACTGGGTGTCTGGAGTTGTGTGTACGGTGATTACTCTCTATCTTCTAAGACTGGTGTCTTTAGAATACTATAATACAAGACTGTAAACTTCGCTACACCATTACTGGTCAAACTGACTTCTGTGTTGTCCTAGACTTGTCATTATATGCAGAGCAAGAATTTCTTTTAATTCTTAAATGCTACAATGTATAACTTTGCCACTTCGCTTTGTCAACAGATTTTGCTTCTGTTTTTTTTTTCAAAAGCTAAAGGAATTATGGAAAAAAGCCATTGGCTTGGTTGTAAGCGTTACAAGAGTGGGCAACCAGATGGCGCAATGGTAAGGCAGTCTGCTAGTAGACCAAACGAGAGAAATTAAATGAGGCGTTTGTGGTGGCGGTGTGAAACGTTTTGACCGTAACTTTTTACTGAAGACTAATTATTTCAAAACTTCTAAAATAGAAAATCTTTTCTTACATCATTTAACAATTTTATGAATACCATTTGATAATAAAGGAAGGATTAAGTCAACAAGCGAAGGCGTAGCCGTAGTCGTAGCCGTAAGAGTAGTGTATGGGTGTGCGGAGATGAACAGTTTTAGCGAACTCTAAAGTATAACTATCATGGACAATATCGCCCCATAGGAGTTTGAGCAACATCCGAGTAACCCTGGTAATCTAGAGTAGCGACTTTTCACGCTGTGTTCATCTCTCTAATCACCAGCTCATTAAACAGTCATGCTCCTGCACGTGTCTCTGTCAGTCAATCTATTTGTCTATGACTATTCAAAGCTTACACATAATATTAAAATGAAAACAGGAAGAAAGACATAATTTGAAGGCAGTGGAAAGGACAATTGAAACTGATACCCCTAAGAGTCTAAATGTTAGACAGAGAAAATAAAACAACTACTAGCTAGTATTCAACGGCTAAAGGTCTTCGGAAGTCGTTTGTCGTATGCTTACAAACACATTAGGGCAAGGGGAATAGAAGTTTCATAAATTTTGTCCTGACCAACAGGTCTCAGGCATTGGAACGCAAAACGTTTCGGACCTTCACAGATTTCGGTGATGACGAATACGAAGAACTTCATTGTATCCTGTTTCCGAATGAAAGAATCGAACGCAAGCTTCTCCAAGAGGTCAGAATTATTTGTGAAGGTAAAAGTATTCTCTTACTGTACAACTAATGTGCCTGCTTCACAACACAGACATCTTCACCTTTTAAACTGTCTAATACTTTGTAACGAAACTATCGCATGGTAACATGACAGCAAGACAGGCTCAGACAAAAGTATCCTAGCAACTGAAAGACAAAAGTATCCTAGCAACTGAAAGACAAAAGTATCCTAGCAACTGAAAGGCAGCGAAATGTCTTCAGTTCTCCAGACAGGAAAAGTTGGTTCTTAAGATTTAAAGAACCTGCAGTTGGCTTTCGTTTTCTTTTTGTTGTTCACCTACGTCCGTGTACCCAGCCATTGCTTAGCTGTAAATATTCGCTGAATGCTTTTTGTTTCAGGGTATGCTGAGTAAAACAGCTCAAATGATCATGTCACTACCACCACAAATAAGAACAAAAGATGATTGCGAGATGGTCAGTAAATCTGTTTTGTTGAGGAAGCATTTTGAGTTCGCGCGTTTCGTGGCGGAGATTCTTCTGTAAATTTACGACCAATACATGAGCGACAAGCTTCCGAGGTCCATCTATGTAAAGACCCTTTTTAACAGGGCAAACTTCCAACGTTTGACTAAATTTGGTAAAATTGTGAACGAAGATCACAGGAAACTGTTGATGCTGGGGAGAAGGTTCGGGACATTGGAACTTTAGTCAACGTGCTGAGCTAAGTCCAGACTTGTTTGGCAATACATCTGACTATACAATATGATATTTAGACCGTTTGGAGAGTTGATACTTTGGCACATTACCCAGTTAAGAACGACCTTAGGAAAGACTGTGAAGCTTTGGACAAAGAGTATTAGTAGTGTATAGCAGCTGACACTGTTTCAGGTGCTATATAACTTACAGTCCATAGCGAAGTTTCGGAGACTTCCACTTCAGATCCAGAAAGATCTCGTTTCTCATGGACACTTAATGCAGTAAGTATAAACGTATCCCTAATTCACCCTATTGCCTTTTTCTGTGTATTGCGTCCACGCAAGTCTCATATCATATGCTGTTCTTCGTGTACCAATGTTGTACTAATGTATCGCGGAATCATCTTGACTTATAAGGGAGTGAGTGTGCAGTTTCTTTCTGATTCCTCTAAAAACCTTTATCCTTACATCGACACCATTAACAAATCATAACATCTCTTCTGCTTAAAATGCTTTCTTTTGCAGAGTAAAAAGCAAGCGAATCATTTTTCGCCAGGGACATGTAGCCGTGAACTGGTATTTCATTGTCTGTGGCCAAGGTAATGTACACCCATGTGTAGTTGGATTGCAGACTATCTATCTATCTATCTATCTATCTATCTATCTATCTATCTATCTATCTATCTATCTATCTATCTATCTATCTATCTATCTATCTATCTATCTATCTATCTATCTATCTATCTATCTATCTATCTATCTATCTATCTATCTATCTATCTATCTATCTATCTATCTATCTATCTATCTATCTATCTATCTATCTATCTATCTATCTATCTCCAGGCGCTTTTCTTAAACTAGATTTCGATTGTATGTAGGCTTTGCCCGCACTATTGGGGTGGATACTAAGAAAAAGCGTACACTTGCGATCTTATCGCAGGGCATGTCATTTGGGGTGAGTAGACACGTGTTACAGAGAACTGTTAAAACAAAAGTCCAGAGATTTTCCGAATAACTAGACATATGATGCTCATCCGAAGAGGACTTTGAATGAAAAAAAAATATACATGCTTTGCCTGTAGTTTACTTATATAGAGACTGGAGGAGACTTGCCATTGCAACTTGCCAGTTCTTGAAAGGGTTCAATAGAAATGATTGCCAATGTTATTCAGGAAACAGCTATCAATAGAAAGATTCTCCGGCCCTGCACTGTGGTGTCAAGAACACCGATGCAACTCATCTACCTCCCCAAGTGGGTCTACCTGAAAGTTTTCAGGTCTCTGAAGATGGTCCCCGAGCACATCACGTTCCTCCGGTGAGTGGCTGAGTGTCACCTCAGGCTCTAGTTTTACTAATCTTCCTTTATTGGGGTTTGTATATGGCACAAGGGGAAGCCACGTAGTCTGTGGTGGTTACTGCGCTTGACTGCGAAGCAGAAAATCGTAGTTAGAGGACCTTTCGAAGAACTTGTCCTGCCCTACCCTGCCCTACCCTGCAACAATGGAGACCTGATATATAAGGAAATGCAAAGGCAGTAAAAGGAAATGGCTGGGATCTATATTCCTCATCACACCCATAATGTGCCAGTGAGAACTGAGCCCCGATGTTTCCTGTCGGTATTGCTTCAAGGATTTCCATTGTTTGCAAGAATATTAAATTCGAAGGTATGGCTCGCTGCTGTACATATTCATAGTCCACAGGCCCCTCTCGCTGGAGAAATTGTTAATCCGCACAAGGTTTTGTTAACCGAAACACTTCTTTACAAAACCAGAATCAAGTGTTGACAGCGAGAGATCAGTGGTCTATGGTGTGTAATAACATTCACGCACACAAAGAGGGCTATTGGTGTGTGTGTGTGTGTGTGTGTGTGTGTGAGAGAGAGAGAGAGAGTGAGTGTGTGTGTGAGAGAGAGTGTGTGTGTGTGAGAGAGTGAGTGTGTGTGTGTGTGAGAGAGAGTGTGTGTGTATGTGTGTGAGTGTGTGTGTGTATGTGTGTGAGTGTGTGTGTGTGTGTGTGTGTGTGTAAGTGAGAGAGAGATGAGGGGTGAGGGATCTATGAAAGACTGGTAGTTTATCTGAAACTTGTTTACATCCTACAGACGCATACAGCTTTCTACAGTTCGTCAGGGTCAGGAGAGAAGAAAACTGATTTTATCTCTCATTACATACTTTTTTTTAAAAGAAAGAAAAAAAAATTGAGGCCAAGGAAGGCGACGATCCTCTCGCGCGCTGTCAGAAATACTGACAAAAGATTGTAGGGACGGGATTGCAGTCCTTCTCGTACACAAGGGCGTAGAACCGAACCTTCTATTTGTAAGCCTGTCTACGGTTTGTAATAACATTCACGCACACAAAGAGGGCTATTGGCGTGTGTGTGTGTGTGTGTGTGTGTGTGTGTGTGTGTGAGCGAGAGAGAGAGAGAGAGAGGGTGTTAGCTTGAATACATGCCTATCTTATGAATTAATTCGGTAGCATTCAGCGACACAAAATGCCATCAAAGTCGCTTGCCACCTTCAGGTGAAGGGAAACCGGTGATCCACTGACCCGGTTGTGTAGACGGTGGCGTGCGGTGGGATTTCCCACTGGGGACCAGCTATAGGGGACTGGGGGAGGGGGGGTGTGGGGGCGGTAAGCTTCGCGTTTTCCTGCATTTCTTTTGTCGCCTCAATATGTATCTCTTACTACGTAAATAGCAATACAAGTAAGCGACGAACAAATCAGGTTTTATAATAATGTTGATTATAAGATCATGATTTATGTGAAAATACCAGATATTTTGTAGATACCATATATAAGCGTTAAATGACGTTAGAAAGGGAAAATAATCGAAAACAAGCGAGACGATGTAACCTGTTAAGTATTTTATATTACACGCTATGTAAAAAAAAAATATCCTCTTTCAAACGCAATAACTGTTATTACTAAGCTAAAGCTGTTTCTATCACCTGTGAGTCTAAAATATCTATATTTTATATTTCGATATCAATGTATGATAGTAGAAATTAGGTGTCTATCGATGTGACTTTACACAGAGAGATTATACGGTTTTGCTTAGTAATCAGTGGTTCTTCATGAAAGGCTTGACAGAGAATTCATCATATTTGAGAAAAAAAATCCCAAAACAAAATACACTCGCATTCGAACGCAATATCTTTCAGAGAAAATGCGCTGCGTGTAACCACTACACTACAGAAACATCGCTGTCGTTGTTTGTAAACTAACCTATTTAACAGGCTACATCGTCTCGGTTGTTTTAAACCATCAATTATTTCACCTTAACCTGTCATTAGTTTTAGGTCTTGAGTTATTTTGCCTGTCACCATTACCTGTATGGAGCTCTTCATAATGTTTAAGCGTCGTTGTGCTTAGCGCCATAGCAAGTTTCATAGCTGGCAAAGACTGATTGAAAGCAAGGTTGCACTGAGCCATCGCGGGCTCCTGATGACGCATTGGAGGGAACAGATTTCTCAACCGAGTCCCCATCCATTTACAAAAAAGATTTTTGTTTTCAGTCAGTCCTGAGTTAAGTACGCTCACTGGACACCAAAATGCACTAACAAACTGAGGTTGGAGATTGTGACTGTGCAACCAGGGGTTCCTGTCGATCTTTAGTAGAAACTTCGCACATAACTTGACACACGGGACAAGCTGGCGCTAACACAGGCGCTGAATGCGTGAGGGGAACCGCAGCGATGGTCAGAGTCTCCAGACCACGTGATCTACTCTATTCAACAACAGACGGAACGCGGTAGCGACTCCTAAGGTTAGTTCCCCGGGTGCAGCAGGCGCTTGGTGGCGCGACGGTTTGAAGAGGGGCAAGACGCATTTTTCACCGCCGCTTTTCAATAATTCTAAAACGCTTTCTGTTAAAATATCGTCAAATAATAAAAAAAAGATTATTTGTGACTCTTAGGGGACTAGCCTAGTCCCCCGTGTCCACGGACAGCACGCCACTGTGTGTAGGTGTCGCTGTCGTGAAGTAAACGAAGCATGTAAGAGTTCCTTGTTGTTGCGAAAAAATAAGACAAAGCACCAGTCAGTGGAAAACTGTTATTGCTTACTTGTGGAAACTTAACTTTCACAGTTACCTGTATGCAGACAGGTATACAACCCGATATTTACTTGCACACACACACACACACACACACACACACACACACACAACTGCGAGCAGCTACATGTAGTTATGCAAGACCACTCATCCAGTCATCATCCTCTACACACATACCACATGTGAAACAATCAACACGAACCCACCCACGCACTGGCCCCCAACACATCACACACAAGGATAACCAAGAAAAACTTCATCTGAAATGTGAAGATTTATCTGTGAGCTTTAAATTTGTCTTATTATAAAGTTGTATTGCTAAGAAATATTAATATTAATCAATATTAATTTGAGTGATCAGTAGGATAATAATCTTTATAAAGAAAACTGAAACTGAGTTTTCATTTTATCAGTAACTTACACACACAGATTATATACACAACTTTCGTGAAGCATTTTAAAAACTGTTGACATCCCAGGCTTTGAAGAAATACCGCTGAACCATCTGAAAATTATAAAATACTTGGAAAAGGAACACAATATTTTGACTTGATTTTTTAAAATATCGATATTGTTGAAGTAATTACTTGTGTACACAAGAGTAAGACATTTTGCTTGCTCGAAACCCTCACAGACTAGATCAGTAGAAGTCATCTGTCATCATAGACAGCGCTTGTAATCGTATGAAAGACGAGGATGTACTAAGCCGATGGGCTGAATACTGCTCTCCTCTGGCGACAGACTCCAACATCCTTCAAGACAATCTCATTAATGAAAACGACCCTGCACACCTGCAGGTTATGCAACAAGAGGTCGAACCGTCTATCCGCAGCCTGTAGGGTGAGAAATCTCTAGAGATTGCTCAAATTTAGGGAGGAAGAGACAATAAAGACACTCACTGCCACGTGTCGGAAAATATGGGATGCCAAACAAGGACCGCAGGAATGGACACAACCACTGGTAATATCATTGCCTACAATAAGGGGCCAGAGGCAGTGACAGGACTATCGGACGATAAGATAATTAATCATTCAAGCAAAGTTAGTTGGTGATTATGAACCGCCTCACACCCATGGCAGAGGAAATGCTCGCAGAAGAGCAGACCGTCTTCAGAGCCAGCAGGAGTTGATCGAACAGATCTTCAACATCCGCATCCTGGCACGAGGAGCTGTGGCACTTGATACAGATATTCAGCATTGAAGCGGGCAATGTCTGAGCAATATTATCGTTGTAAGCCAGTTATGAGCAGTATGTATTGGTAGTTAGTACTCTCAGTCTACATCGTGTTGTTCCTAAACCTCTTGTTTGAATGTTTTTGGGATGGCCAAATAATTTTACAGCTCTGCTTTCGGTACATGCGTTCTTACTGTCAATGTACAACAGTAGGCGCTGATACCCTTTAAGGGCACTAAGAGAGATGTATAAGAAATAAACATTAGAAGATATTTTCAGGAACTTGAGCTTTATGAGGAACTGGCCTATTGAACATCTCCTGAAGCACCCAACTCAATGTAATCAGGGCTACTACAGAAAGAGGGAGGTGGTAGTGAAGAACAGCAAGAAATCAGAGTTTCTTTACATCGTTCGCTCTGTAAGTAGCCATTTAATACTGCCATATCTCTGCTAGTAGGGCTAGTAGTTTACCACCAGTTTCAGTAACTGCACAACCATTATCTAGCCGAATCATAACAGCTCGTACTTATTTATTTTTTTTAACGAGTCGCTATATTCTGCTAGTCCCACCACTTTACTGGAGCAGTTTTATTCAATCTAGTTGGTTCCTTCCCAGTTAATTATGTAATCATGTAATTCCACTAGTTCTGCCATTAGAGAGAGTAGATAGAGGGGGGGGTGAGTGTGAGAGAGCATGCGCGAGCGTGCTCGTGTCTACATACATACATGTGTATCAGCCTGTATGGGTAGATGTCATGTGTAAGATATCATTCTTTAGCATCGGCGCCTCCTTTGTTGTTTTTGTCAGTTCGATGCGAACAATTCTATTTGTTTATATTAGTCAGAAGTGTAGACATCTGCTGTTAGGAGTAAATCTACCAAGTTGTGCACAACAGAGATGACATTCTTTGTTGGTAAAGGGTCAGTGTGCAGTATACATGCGCGTTCCCAGGGCTCATTCGTCTTGGAGAGATCTGCAGAAAAATCTGATTCATCCAATGATCGACATAGAAGGCTGGCCAGGTAAGGACGATAAAAAGTAAAATACTGCCAACTTTTTTTTGTCTCCTAGCATAGAGAAAACTGAGACAAAGGCACGAGTATGGAGGGTATCCTGGTGGCGCAGATGTGGAGGTTGTGGGCGGTGGGTTCAAAGATGGAATTCAGATGCAGCGATTCTCTCAGGAGGTAAATCTTCTTTAAACGGTTGTAGCAGCTCCTACTCTTCCTCATCTCATGTATGCACCAGTCTGTAGTGACTACCCTGGGTGGTCTGTTTCAGAGGCCAGGACAGATACAGGCAGTGGCTGTCAGTCTCAGCGCAGCTACGTGAGATTTAAACGCGCCGCGTCCTTCACCATGGAGTCCACCCACTTGGCCTCCATGTCGTGTCTGAAGCTGTATGAGCCGGACTACTACAGGCAGCTGCACAGAGCCAAGCATCTTAGTGTCCCCTGTGAAGGCGTTCAGAAATATGACTGGCCTTTCCACCTTTTCCCCAGATCAAAGGCAGGAAAAATGGCAGACCGCGCTGAAAGTTCCGGGAATGGAGAAGACGAGGAGAAAGAGCAGCCAAAGAAAGAGGAGATGAAGGGGAAAGAAGAAGAGAAACATGTCTGTCTTCACCAGGCGGTGGAAGAGTCAGATTTACCTGCCCAGCAGACAAAGGTTACATCGGGATCGTTGAAAACTATTCTAAAGCAGGAAGTACGGGTATGTCTTTTGGTTTTACTAAGAACATCTCGTTCAGACTGTGTTTACTGTGAACAGACAGACAGACAGACAGACAGACAGACAGACAGACAGACAGACAGACGTAGAATTCAGATCTGGAGTTAATTCTGGGAGAGACTTCTGACTTTTGTATTTGTACTTCTTTCTGCAACGAACAGTTGAACGAGTCTTGACGACGGTCTTCCACGAGAGGCAGAATCTGTGCACTAAACTGTGTGTTAAACTGTGTATTGAACTGTGAGTAGCTCGGGTAGAGTCACTGTTAGTTCTCTCCCCTGACACGACGAATCTCCTCCCCAAGCTGTACTAGCCTTGACCTCAGACGTACACACCACCTGTCACGAAGACAAAAGTGTGACCAGTGATTGCAAGGCACACCTGGTCCTTTTGCAGGAGGCGGACGGTGCAACAAACTCGCCATCACCGAGTGTCGACAGAAATGGAAAGGTTCCCTTACAAGTGACCAGAGACCTCCCGCCCCCAGCACCGTCCAAGACCACCAACACACCTACCAGGAGGTGGGGCAAGGACCCTTACTCCGTCTCCAGCGACACCGTCTACTTGCAGATTGACACCCTCTCAGCTGGGGATGTCTTTGTCAGTCATTGTGATTGTTCCTCTCTCTCGCGTACAGATAATGCTTGAACCTGGAGTAACTATCTCTGTCTAGCCTTGCTCTACTCACAACACTTGTCGAGGAAACCACTGATAACTGAACTAAGTGCTCACCAACAACAGTATTTAAAGTCCTTGGTACTCACGGTTTGGTAAAACCGCTTTCCCGTGAATTCTTCATGAGAGTGTTTAAAGTTTGTTCTAACTTTATGACAAGCAAGAAAAATCTAAACTTTATCACTAGGTCTTGATATTGCTACTCGCTGCATTGCAGAAATCCTTAGATCAGAATTATTAACACAATTTCAATGTTCAGTGCCCATTATTTTATGTTTATGTGTTTTTACCTATTTTGTCAAGTGCTTTGAGCCTGGCTTTGATGGTGGGGTAAAGCGCTATATAAATATACTTTATTATTATTATTATTATTGTATCATCATCGTCGTCATCTATATTCACCACTTGTGAAAGGGATAGCAGTAATACCTTGATAAAAACCAACTTCTCCATTTCTCCCATAGCTAACAAAACTTTTAAGATGAAAATGTTCGCTTTCCTTCTTCATGGTCGTGTTAAGATGAGAGGTGAGAAGATTATCCTCCTTTTTGCTCTTATTTACACTTAACGGGGGCGGCTTTCTTTAAAGTTCCTTTTTTCCACATTATTCCCTTGTTAACAGTTAACTGGCTCCTGTCAAAGTTATTGAAGGCCATTTCTTCTACGAATGGGCTTGTTAAAAGGTAATTTACTTGGAAGGGTCAGTAATCGTGTTTACAATGATGGTGACCTCGACAGAGCTCAGTCGGCCTTTTAGCCACTAAAAAAAGTCTTAAATTCTTTCATGTTTATGAGACTGATTTGAAGTCACCGATCGACCTATGTTGGCAGGGTCTGAGTGATCTTGACTTGCCCGACATGAAGGTATTTCTTCAGAGAGAAAAGCTTTGCCTGGTATGTACCCTCGAATTCTGTTTGCGCCGTCTGCGGTGCCGTGTAGCGTCTAACCGTCGCACCTGTCGTACAGGTAACGGAAAACGGGTACACAAGTTAATGTGGTGGGTGGCAAGACTGACAGCACGTGTGCGACGATGCACCCCATGCAGTGCACATAAGTTTGTCATTCTTGATACCTTCTCCACTCAACAGCAGGGGAGGAAGCCTCCATCACACCGTCACGTGACTGCGATGAAAACATGGAGGTTTCATGACCTTACCAAGTTTGTTTTTTTGTGTTAATTTCCATAAACAAACGCTGAAAGATAAATTATTAAGAATTATTAAGAAAAAATTACAAACTTTAAAAATCTTCTGTTTTATTTAATAATCCTAAGTCGCAAGCCGGTCACGATCTGGACATAAAGCAGAATGAAAATCTGTGATTTGTACTCGGTTTGGCAGGTGAGTCTGGGAGCCGAGGTTATCTCCCTGTCCAAAAAATTCTACATGTCATACTGTAACAACACTTGTCAAAAAGAAGTGTTTAAAAGGAGGCGCTTCTACCCATCCGTTAAAGACATGCACATCCGCTACCGCAGGCATCTCGCCTGGGACCAGTACACACGGAAGGTGGTGGACGAGTTCAACGACGACTGTTTAAAGAAGGGTCGCCAGTTCTTTGGATTCTACATTTCCAGCAAAGAAATGATCCCGAACACGACATTGTTAAACTCTGACATCAAGCAGCAGAGACTGAGGGCTGCCTCCGAGTTAACCAGCCTCAGGGTTTTGAGCATCGGAAGTGAAAACTTTCTGTGATGTTGAAGAGCTTCGGAACTGTTTACAGTGAATAAGCAAAGCTCTGTATGAGGTACCATAGACAAAAGGCTTCAGCTCGTGATGATGCCATTGTACACATCCACCCTTATATAACATATGATCTCGGCTCTCTCTTTGTCTGAAGTCTTTATACAGTAAACATATATGTATGTACAATCATGGCGTCTGTATTGTTTATCATTTTCTGGTGGATGATTATACTTATAGGGGTGTATCTCGAGAACTTTAAATGGGTATTCACGGAAATGGGGAGAAATTGCATTTTGTACTGAGTCGTTGAATAAAATTGCTTGCCACTAGACTTTTAACAGTAAAAAGTTAACACCAAGCGCACTGTAGCCATTCTTGTTGCTCAAATGGAGAATTCAAGTCGATTTCTCACAATAAACTACAATATGGCTGCTAACCGCAGGTATCTTTCCGGGCTTGGGCAATGCAACTATTATAAATGTAAATGTAAGCATACAATATTGAAAAAAATGTGTATCTGGTTCATAATGTATTTCGTTTTATTATCCCCGAGAACGACTAGAAATGACTTGTGGTGTCAATGTACAGCCAAGACTAAGCTGCTTCTAATGACTAGCACAGACTATCCTACAAACTTTCGGGTGTGACCTATCTTGGGCAAACAGAAGCACCTCCACACTGTGACACACCTTTGATGTCACACCCTCTGATGTGACACTCCTCTGCCCGAACACTGTCTTCACCTGGATATAAAAGAATCTTAATATTATATATATATATATATTGATACTCATATTGAAATCTTTGGTTGGTCTACCCTACCCACTCTGTCTTTTATCATTTTATCGTTTGTGAGTGTGGATGCAAACGAAGTGGAAACCTCTTTCTCCACCTACCCACCAAGCCCCAAATTTGTTATCATGTGTGTGTGTGTGTGTGTGTGTGTGTGTGTGTGTGTGTGTGTGTGTGTGTGAATCACAATATAATTTCTTGCAGTTTCTTAACCCTTAACATTAGACTGCTGTTTTAATTTTCGTTCTGTAATACACAAAAGCACACAAAGTAAAATACTCGTAAACTGTTACAATATTTAACAGTATAGGGACACAGAAAACAATATATAATGTACAAATAAGATAATACAGTCGTTTAACATTACATCCATCAACAAAGTCAGCCACCCATGACAATGTACACAAAATCTCTCGACAACCCTGTGTAGTAAAGATGGAGGAAGCTGCCCATGGACAGTCACCTGTATAGAGTCGCCGCATCATTCGTGTCCGTGGTGTGTTAACAAGTTTTCTTCATGAATTACAATAAAAATCTCGTCCGGGTGGAGATATAAAATCTGCCGTTTGTCCATTGCGTGTTCCTGTAGGTGTTGCCTCGTGACGTGACGTAGTGCAAACAGGAAGGAGCACCGTTAAGAATACAGCAGGTGCGTGGGCCCCCCCACAAGCCCCACGCCTTCTATAAACTCACACCTGACGTAGGTGCGCGGCACACCTTGACAAAGACGAAGACCTAACGTCACACCTGCACTGCGTTCACAGTCGTGGCTGCCCGCGGTGTGCAGCTGGTACTGCGCCTTATAACCACCTCACTCTCTGGGCCCTCGCAACGGGCGCACTCGTCATACAACATTGCTACTCCTTTACATCAGCCTTTCGCAGGGCTTGGTTGACAGCCTACCTTTTATTCTCTGTGTGTGTGTGTGTTTTTTAAATAATACCTGTCCTTTGGGGGAGTAGAAGGGACTGGTTGGCTGAGTGAATAGGCATTGTTAGATTGTGACGCAGTCAAGTGAAGTATTTTTTTTAAATCATGTCATTGGTCGTTGATGAAAAAATGCTATTATAGGCTTCTGCACTTAATTCTGTAACCAGGATAGCAGGAGCGTCTTTCACAAGAGGCAGTACACCCCAGATTCTCTCGAGAGACTCTGAGGGGAACACAAGCAAGTTTCAGGCTCTTCATCACTTTAGGTGCCCGCTGGCACTCGGCGAGGGACTTTTATTAAGATCGCCTTAACATTTGCAGTACACGAGGGTAAGTACAGGTTGTATTATGTAAGTACGGATTGTATTATGTAAGTACAGGTTGTATTAAGTACAGATTGTATTATGTGAGTACAGATTAAAAGTATGTAAGTACAGATTCTCAAATTGTCAGAGTGTGTAATGATACAAATGTGCACCAATTTCTAAATTTTGGGGAAAACACTTTGGGTGTTGTTTCCAAGGATGTTATTTGCCTATTTTGATACTTAAGAGGATGGTATGACATTTCACACATATTTTCAGCAAGAAACAGAAATATGAAGATTTTATGGTGTGAAATCGTTTCAAGAAGAGATTAGATTTATAGGTCTCTGTGTGTGGGACTGTGTGTGTGTGTGAGAGAGAGAGAGAGAGGAGGGAATTATGTATGTGTGTGTAAGAAAGTGGATGCATAATATGTCTGTGTAAGAGAGTGTATATATAATGTGTGCACGTGTGTGTGTGTGTGTGTGTGTGTGTGTGTGTGTGTGTGTGTGTGTGTGTGTGTGAGAGAGACAGTATATGTGTATATAATATGTGAGAGAGTATATGTATAATGTGTATGTGTGTCTGAGAGAATTATGTGTGTGTGAGTATGTATGTATAACATGCGTGTGAGAGAGAATGCGAGAGAAAAAAGGGCAGTGTGTGTGTGTGTGTTTGTATGATAGAGGCAATAATAATAATAAGAAGAAGAAGAAGAAGAAGAAAAATAATTTGTTTATTTGTCGTGACATTGCTCTAGGAATTAGTCTTGATGATGATCGCCACTTACTTGACAAACATCAATGTTTCTCTCATTCCCACGCGTTATACACCAGCCACACATGAAACTGATATGTTAGTATGTGTATGTTTGTGTATGTGGGTATAACTGAAAGAGGGAGGAAGATTGTGTATATATGTGTGATAGAGAGAAAGGGAGGAGGATTCAAGAGGAGGACAACGATTCAGGCTTCTGGCCCAGTTTCATGGTGGGGGGGGGTTACAATATGATAATACAAAATTATGATCCACACAATCAGCATGCTGACAACTAGACTTGCACTCATGCATGTATAGACGGTACGCAGGCAAAAAATTATATGTTTCTACCCCATGTAGTAATTACTGCAACCAATGTGACTCCTGAAAATCTTTTCACTGGTATTATTATTATTGGTACAAAGAACTCCATATTTCAGAGCCCTGTACAAGTATCGGCAAATCTGAGCATCAGAGAGTTGCAAAATAGGTTGGGGGAGGTATCACCAGTCCACCATGAAGTCTCAGAATACTTTGCCCTTTCAGCGATGTCTTCTAACGCTTGTGTAAAAATATTCCTTGTGGAGAATGTTGTACCTAAATATTTATATGCATTCACAAAACCATTTTGCACATTCCACAGTTTGTCTCTTGATACCCTATTATATGCTTGATGAAAGTCTGTAAAAACATGTAGCTTTTTTATGGGAAAATAGGTGCTTGTGAATTAAGGTAACATTAGAGTACTGTAGCCTCTCCTAAACCTTGCTTGTTCTTCGCCAATTTTGTCATTATTATTAATCCAATCTGTAATTATTAAAGACAACACTAAGATGTGACTTTGTGCGAGAGAGAAAGAGGTAGTGTTTGTGCTTATGAGAGAGAGAAGGAGAGTGTGGGTGTGTAAAACCACTTGAGAAGGATTTCTAGGTGTGAAGATCTAATATACAATATCCTCAGAAATACCATGTCAAAACAGTTAAGTAAAATACAAAAATGACTGAAATTGTTTGAGAATGTTAATAAATAATCAGATTAAAAGATTAAATAAATAATCAGTTTCCTATAACTTGGTTAGAGCTATGCGCACGCACGGCCAGTGAAGTTCACATGGTCTCATGTAGCATTCCTGAGTCTGTGTCTCACTCGCACCTGGCAAACAAGGTGTTGCAGGAAGCAGTAGGTGATGGAGGGGTAGACAGGGCGGCACGTCTTCCCCTTGGCTGCGACAGTTTCTTCCCACGCAAACGGCAAAAACTGAAATGTGAGGCGACAATGTAAGCGGTGTGACCGCCACACTGACTCAACAACTAGTGGGATGGCAGAATTCCTCTTGGGATAGGTCACAGTCGATGCAAACAACAATCGTGTCCTCACATTATCCTGGAAAAGCGGATAGCTGAGGTGAGAACGCAGGCGTCCAGAAGCGCGCTTGTTCGATACCCGAGTGGCGCGATAAACTTTTTCCAACTGACCCTGCTCTTACAAATGGGTAGCTGACTCCATAGAGGCCAGATGATAGATAAATTAGTGAGAATGAGAGATGGTCGCTGCCATTACGAAAAGGCTTGCCAGACAAACTTGTGGTCTCAAAAACCTCACTCACCCAAATGACTCAAAAAAATGTTTGAGGACAGCCTTGGTTTGGTTTTGTTGTGAATATGCGCTATACAAATCTTCATTTATTATTATTATCGTTGTATACATCTCCACTGAGACACAAAGTCCAAGCAAAAGATATACGAGGTAAATATCCAGCGTGAGCAAGGCCTGTGGGTTTGAGTTTTCTGATGTGGATAGGTAGCCACACTAGCGCCAACACCGCTACTATATTACATTTTCCTACAATGTTTTGGTGTTTCGCTTATGGTTAGAGTTTAGAGTAGAGTTTAGGTGTGGTTTTTGTTTTGTCAGACTGTGTACAGAAAACATGCCCTCGGTGGAGGTCAAGGCTTGATTATCGGCATCCGCGTTGGGATCTTCGCGCATGCGTAGATCAGGTCAGAGCCAAAGCGTCGTGGGATAAATAATAATAACAGTCACATCCGGGCTGTCACCAGCTTACAAGTGAATCAACATGTTTACTATGTGTGCAGGGCAGGTTCTACCATTAGTTGAACTAGGCAGTCGCTTAGGGCGCAGTCAGGGAGTGGGGCGCAAAACGAGCTGCAGTGTGTGTGTGTGTGTGAGTGTGTGCGTGTGTGTTTTTAAGGTGAGTAATGTTAGGGAAGAATATTATTTTCTTACAATGACATTTTTATCCTAAGTTGGAAGACTTACGCATAGGAAACACTGCAGCTGAGTTCAGAGACAGATCACAATCATGAATGGTAATATGTCAGCCCATGTTAATTGTTTAAATTTTGAATTAAGAAAATAGAGTTAAGCCTAAGAGTATAAATATTCCAATATTTTTGTTGATAAATGGTTCACTTTTTTTTTTGGGGGGGGGGAGTGAGATTAGCGCAGTATTTGTCTTTCGCCTACCGCACCACAGCCTAGCGTGGTGTGTGTGTGTGTGTGTGTGTGTGTGTGTGTGTGTGAGAGTGTGTGTGTGTGTGTGTGTGTGTTTTGACACTCGTACTGTACTCCTGTTATATAAACACTTGCTTGATTTTGTCAGGGTAGATTGAATACAAACTTTAACACCATTGTTGTGTAGACCTCAATGACAAAAAACTAAACAAAACAAAACAAAAGAAAACAAACATCGACAGGAATTGAACCTCTTGAACAATGCGTAGTGTGTTCTTCACTCGAGAGAGAGACAAAGAGAGAGAGAGAGAGAATGAGAGAGAGAGAGAACTATAAATTGTGCAAATCTGGAGCTTTTTGTCATCTTTTTGGTTTCAGATTTCATCATGTCGGCCCCAGCACCACAAAGACATGAATCATACAACAACAGATTTCGGCGTTCTTCCACAGTTTCGTCTAGTGGAGCGTCGGTTTCCGAAAACATCATCTCCAGTGTTTCGTCAGGCATGGACATCTTCGGACAGCCGCCGTTCGGCTCGCTCAAGCTGCAGCTCCACACGCAAGGCGATGTCCTTCCCCGACAAACTAGTTGCGAGCAGCCGCAGTCTCCCTCCACACCGCAAGCTTTTGCCGCCTCAGGTGCCGCGCCGCCTAAGCCTCTCGCCCCTGGCAAACCGCGGCGGCTTTCCCGCCAGGCCAGCGCGGACACCAAGCGGCAAGCGTTCGCGGGCGCGCGGCAAGGCAGCGGCAGCACCGGCGGCCACTTCAACGCCATGTCCGCGGAGTCAGTCGACGAAGTCTTCTTCGACGCGGGCGGAAGCGGAAGTTGCGCGCATCACTACAACTTACTCCACGAGCCGGCGCTGTTTCCCGGCAAGCCGAAGTCCGAGCCCGTCTTGTCCACTTCCTCCACGACCACCATCCTTCCCAACCCTTACAACCGCATCAACCACCGCATCCACAGCATGATCTGGTGTTGTGGCTGCCTGTATTTTGTCTTCTTCTGCTGTCTGCCCGCCATCCACTTCATGGAGCACTCAGACATCGAGTACAACCAGGGCGACCACAAGAGGGCGCGGCGCCTGGGCCGGATGTCCACCTTCCTCTTCTTCACTGGCAGCCTCGTCATGTTGTGCATCTTCGCGCTCATCTTCTTCCTGGCCATCTTCTTCACAGTCTACAACTAAAGTCCCCGCGCTTCCTTCCTTCAGACGGCACTGGCAGGCTGGTGTCACAAGGTTGGATGTCTTGCGTTCAGATCTCGTCTCGGGCACGACATTTCTTTTTCTGTATGCGACACTCGTTGAAAGCCCCAGATTCTTTGCCGTGATATAACATTCACTTGCTAGATCGGGGTATAACACCGATTTCCCTTCTCTATCAGATGATAGGGAGGATTTTCCGTCGTCAAATGCATGACATGCCCCTGCTGGTCTCTTCATACCCCATATAGACACACGCTTTCATACTTTGTTGGTTGAGCAGACAGAAGGAAAGCTGCTGGTCAGTTTTAAATTTCTTTTGTCTTAAAAAATAGACACCTAATATCAGAGTTCAAGGAAACATCGACTTATCATCCTTGCTAATGCTTCCGCCAACGAAGTTCTTTGTTGAAACGAGTCAGTGTGATCATAATTTTCTTGCCAAAATGTTTGCCACCATAATATTAGATCCACACAGCGAAGTGATTTTTGATTTATTCGACATCCCCCCCCCCCCACCGTTCGCGGAAATGGGGTGGACGGGTGGTGCAGCTACAAGTTGTCTGCCTAGTAATAAAAATACTACTGACTGATTGACTTAGCAGTCTCATTGTTGATCTTGTGGAGAACATCACGAGTGCTTCCCACAAAACTGTTCAGTGTGACAGACATTAACCAGGTCACGTGGGCTAAACAAGTTTTAATCGCGACACTAGTTAAGAAGATTTTAGCTTGACTTGGTGATTTGGGAAAGTTAAAAAGGTACCTTAGCCTATAGTGAGTGGTTAGTCGTGTCTAGGGCACATGGAAGGTGGCGCCCAACACACTCACGTCTTGTTACCTCTCACCTGCTCCAGAGTGGATAGGTCAGACCACACATCTACAGCACCTCTCCCATGACTTGGTGAATATGTATCTAGGAACAGGCAGCACTGAGTTTGAGAAGATTTCAGTTTGTTTCCTCTTGGACTGAGAAGACAGTTGGTGTGCTGAAGTATGATTACAAAAATCCCCTTATGTGACAGATTTTGCAAGAGCTGTAACTCGTTTGACTGACAAACTGTTCATGCCCAGCACTCTTCTTATGTGGTAGTGTAAGTCTGACTGACGGAGAAGTGTTTTCACTACCTGAAATTTAACTTTCAGCAGTGTTTGCTTTGTGAGAGAATGTCGAGTGTACATCGATGTACCACATTGACGCGGTTATATCCAAAGGAGACGGGGGAGATGTTGAGGTGGTATATATATATATTATTAATTAATACAACACATGGCTTATCAGTTGTTCTGATCAAGTGTGTCGAAGTGTGCAATGATGTGATGGATGTCTATTTATGCGAATAAACTGTGAAATGCCATCGTCACTGTCCACCATCACCTCAGAAACCACGTTTCGGAAAAGACTGAAGACTCATTTGTTTACTTAAGACAGACTTAAACAACCTAGCACCATTTCTGTCTTTATTATTTTTTACTTTCCTGATGTTTTATTTTTTTCTTCTCTTCTGTTTTTGCTGTTTTCATCATCATCATCATCATCATCATCCACCTAATACACATAGCATCATCACGCATAAATAGACCTTCCCCGTGGTGATGGTTCGCAGTCACCTAATACCTTCAGCAAGGCAACCTTCAGGTAGCTCTCCTTGAGTCACTGTTCGTAACCAATATACAATGCCGTCTGATGTTGATATTTAATTGTAGCTTTACCTCCTGACAATTTTTTTTTCTTAAACTAAGGAAACAGTTGTGAAATTTTTTAAAAACCTAATTCGACACAAGAACGCAGTTAAATATATCGATCAGCTTTACAAAAATTCGGACCAGATACAGCGTTGGTGATGCATATTCAAAAATCAAGGATGCTGCGGTCAAAGTCTGAATTAAATATAATTTTATAATCACTATATCTCTATGTGTGTTAAATACGATGAATGAGATTTTAATTGACAGTTGTAAATTTTTGTCTATTTATGGAATAGTGCGAATTGCGAGAATAGCCTTTCGTTAAGCAGGACGTAGAACTGGAGAACGAAATGAGTTTGAGATTTCAGTTTGGGTATTGGACATTTAATACAAGCGTGCGATTATACTAATAACAAATTATACGAAGATAAATATGATTGTTTCGTTTTTGGACCAAAAAAAAAAGGCCAAGAACGGTCACTCTGCCCAAAGTATTCCTCCGTAGTCATCATTGGCGCGAATTAGGAATTGTTTCCTTCTGCTTTATTTCAAATTATTATTTCAAAGATGTCAGGACCAACTGCTGGTAAATCAGCGAAATCATTTCGACGAGTAAGTTTTGTTTGATCCCAATTTTTTTCGATAGATTTTGGTATTTTGTTTAGTCTAGACCTGGCACATGGCGTCCCATGCCTCCCAAGTAAACCCCTTTTCCCCGTATTTTACATTGATTTATAGGTATTTACATTCATATATATAGCATTACCAATGATGAATTATTGTGATGAGATCGGATCTAACGCAGCATTGTTCTCAATGCATCGGGACTTTTGTTTTCAGATCATTGGACAAAAGCGAGCAACGTCTCTTAGTATATTTACACAAAATGGAAACTCTCTCCCTGGTGAAAGTAAGTTAATATGTTAATGGATCCTTATTCCGTTATGAATGTTTTACATTTCACTTGAATATGAAACTCTTTCATGTGTAAAAGCGATCGCTTCAGTAGCTGATTTATTTGCAGTGTCTTGTGGGTCCAAAGGAGGGTCATAGTTATGGTGTATGTTTCCTCCAGTATATGGCATGTTGATGTAGACATTTCTGTTGATCGGAAAAATGACATACACGTGTTGTTGATAATGAAAATAGCTAAGCTACTGAATACATTTCTGAGATGTTTATGGTGTGTATACATGCCTGTACCAACCTAGGCTATAAAATAAAATGAATGTGAGAGGTACAGTAAAGGATAGGGACCTAAATTGCTCCATTAAAAATGTCTTGGTAGATACCGTATTGGTTGCACTGTGTGGATTATGTTAATTTTCAGAACAAACCACTTTTCTTAAACGCATGAGGAGGGAATGGAGCAACTTAGGCGAGGAAGGCAGGAGAAGTTTCCAAAGGAAAGCTGTCCTGCAAAAGCAACAGCTTCCTGATACACAGGAAGAGAAGGATGCCTACCTGCAAAGAGTATGCAGGGAATTACATACCTTGGTATGTAACATATTAATACAAAACATATGGTTTTATGACTGGCTATTAGTAAAGTTCATTATACAGTATTTCAGTAACTGCAGGTAATACTGAAGTGGGAAAAAAATGACGTGAAACTGCTTAGTTCATTTTCCTCTCATTTTCAGACTGATTTCAAGAAGCAGCTGGGATGGACTTTTTATTTTAAGATCTCAACAGGAGACTCTACTATAGAGTCACCAGCTCCCCAAGCTGCCTCAGCTGCACCAATTGCCCCATCTGCACCAATTGCCCCAACTGCCTCATCCATACCACAAGTCTGCCAACAATCTAATTATCCAGAAAGAAGAAACCTCCGGCGGCGCGTTCAGAATTTATTTAATGGATTGTATCGTGAGTTTGTAGTATTACTGATGCTGTTGTTTACTTCATTGGTTTGTGTGTAAGTTTGTAGTACTACTGAAGATAAACCAATTTCTCTGTCTTCTTTTTTAATTTTTTTGTTATTGTATTTGGTTACTTTGTTTTCAGAGGAAGCCACCGGAAACCAAGAAAACTTTCCTTACAAACGCCACCAGAGAAAACCAGAGCTGGTGGTGACTGGTATGCCACATGGGGTGCCGTTCAGAGAACCCTTCACGTATGGGTTACCGGCCCTGCATTCAATTCTGAAGCAGAGCAGCTTTATCAAAATGGTACCACTCCATACAGGGTGATTAACTATTGCTTTTTCTTGTTCTTCTTGCACCTCAGGCTCCCAGGAGCATGAAATTAACATACAGAAATTTTGCTTTTTGCCAACCCATTTTAATGAATGTTACTGTTACTGTAATCCTATGCATTATTTGTTGACAGCACCACAGGACCAGTCACGCCAGCATGCCTAACGGCAAGTGCTGATGTCAGGTACTGTGAAATGAATTTTTTGTCATATGATATGGATGCGTTCTTCTGTTTGGCATATAATGTAACAAGATAATGTGTCCTACTTTTATTAATATATCAACCAATAAGTGTTGCACTGCAGTGCTAGATAATAATGCCGTTCAGAGAACCCTTCACGTATGGGTTACCGGCCCTGCATTCAATTCTGAAGCAGAGCACCTTTATCAAAATGGTACCACTCCATACAGGGTGATTAACTATTGCTTTTTCTTGTTCTTCTTGCACCTCAGGCTCCCAGGAGCATGAAATTAACATACAGAAATTTTGCTTTTTGCCAACCCATTTTAATGAATGTTACTGTTACTGTAATCCTATGCATTATTTGTTGACAGCACCACAGGACCAGTCACGCCAGCATGCCTAACGGCAAGTGCTGATGTCAGGTACTGTGAAATGAATTTTTTGTCATATGATATGGATGCGTTCTTCTGTTTGGCATATAATGTAACAAGATAATGTGTCCTACTTTTATTAATATATCAACCAATAAGTGTTGCACTGCAGTGCTAGATAATAATGCCGTTCAGAGAACCCTTCACGTATGGGTTACCGGCCCTGCATTCAATTCTGAAGCAGAGCACCTTTATCAAAATGGTACCACTCCATACAGGGTGATTAACTATTGCTTTTTCTTGTTCTTCTTGCACCTCAGGCTCCCAGGAGCATGAAATTAACATACAGAAATTTTGCTTTTTGCCAACCCATTTTAATGAATGTTACTGTTACTGTAATCCTATGCATTATTTGTTGACAGCACCACAGGACCAGTCACACCAGCATGCCTAACGGCAAGTGCTGATGTCAGGTACTGTGAAATGAATTTTTTGTCATATGATATGGATGTGTTCTTCTGTTTGGCATATAATGTAACAAGATAATGTGTCCTACTTTTATTAATATATCAACCAATAAGTGTTGCACTGCAGTGCTAGATAATAAAATTAAAATAACTTTCAATTTTTTTGTGGACATGTACATGTGTTATGGAATCTTATGAGAAGGAAAAGTTTTATTTCTTTGTCTGCTCAGAGAAGTATCTCTGTGGGAGCAATTCACAGCTGCTGCCTCCAGCGTGCATGAAGACCACAGTGTTGCCTTGTCCCCACATGGGAGTGGAGATGTCGCTGTTATTGCGTATGTATTTAGATTTAGTAAAACGTTAAACTGTGCAGACTAAAAATGTCCTTAAGATTTTAGCAAATAATTAACTGACATCAATGACATTAGGTCCTAAAGTATCAGGATACATTAATTAGTTGACTGATATGCACTCAATCTGTCTAAAGAAATGGAGCTTGTGGTGGAATAAATGTTAATTGTGAAAAGCAGTAGTTGTACTCTGTGAGACTGTTATGGAAATTTGACACATCTAGTGATCTCATTGTTGTCTTGTTTTCATGCAGTTAGATATCTTAATCTGGAATGACAGTCCAACTGCTCATGAGAAGAGTCAACTTGAACACAATATCATGCTGGCATGCAAATTTTAACCTGTTGCTTATGATGACTATGATAACTAGCATGATTTGGTGCAGCTTTTTACCTGAAGCATGATAGGTGGCAGTATCACTTAAGAAAATGTGCTTACATGTGTATATTTACCTTCATGCATGCACGCAAAAGGTCATCCATGTGTGGTATATGTCATGTATGTATTGTGTCATACTGTACAGTATTACAAAACAAAATTCTTGTGCAGGCCTGGAACTAAATCATGTTATATTTATCTCTGGTCAGGGAGGTTATGGAGGTCACCCCATGTGGAGAAGTTGACATTAGTGGCCCACCTCTCCAGGATATAGCAGAAGTTCTTGCTAATGTGTATGTATTATACTCATAACATGGAACACTCAAGTCTAAAAATACACCCTCAATTTTCGCAATTTTAGTACTTGTTGTCAAAGGACTAAATCATCTTATCTTTATCTCTGGTCAGGGAGGTTGTGGAGGTCACCCCATTTCAAGAAGATATTAGTGCCCCACCTGCCCAGGATATCGTCAAAGTCCTTGCTCATGTGTATGTATTATACTCATAACATAGAACAGTTGAGTTTAGTAACTGTTGTCAAAGTTTAATGACCACGTTTAGTACATTAGTTGTTTTTCTTTATTTATGCTCAGAAACGTGGTGCACCCTCCGGTTCTGCTCACTGAGGAGACGTGTGGAGTGATTGATGTCCCTGGTCAGTATACAGAAATTTCTCCTGTATGCAAGTAATTTAGAATTGTGCCTTTGACATGTTGTACAAGAATGTATTCAGTTTTCTTCCTGCAAAGTAATGTAAACGTTGCTTTAAAAACCTATCTAGAAAAAGATCTCATAATTTCACTAGCTGGGATCATTCATGGAGCATGAAATCCTTCTGAAGCTTTGCAATGGATATTTTGTGTTAAAGTGTTTCGTGGAGTTCTTAGCTTGGTTTTTCTCTCTTCCTTTACAGCCGTACTAGAGTCCAAGCAGAGACCTCAGGAGGGGCATGCTAAAGTGTCAGCCAAAGAAAAAGCTGGTAAGTAAACAGGCATTTTTAAAAATTGTTATTTTTCTTATGTTAGTTGGTCAGTTACTGTGCAGCATCTTTAATCAAGTTGATTGAAAATAGTTTGATTTACTCATTGACGTACTAGATACAGATCCGTATGTCCTTAGTAGATTAAGAGATGTTTTGACTTGGTTGATTGTGGAATATGATGCTTTTTGATTTCTTGTGCAGGAACACAAAAATCCATGTGGACTGCTGAAGAAGAGGAGTCCATAAATAAACATTTTGCAGAAGAGCTCAGTGGAAGGCGAATCATCCGCATACATAATATAAAGAATTTTATTACAAGTTGTAATTTTCAAAGAACACCATTTGCTGTCCAAAATTACCTTTTAAGAAAAAGGTAAGTGTAAAACATGATAGCACCAGAACAATCTCAGCTGTTATAGGTGCTACAAAATGGAGTAAAATAAACTTTTTTCTTTTACTTGCACACTTCCATGTGTAACCAGAACAAAAAGGAGTAGTCGGGGAGTTTTTGTTATGAAACTGAATGATACACCCTTGTGTCTAAAATAATTTTTCTGCTTCATTTTTTTTAAATGTATTGGTAATATTAATTCTTCCTTTTTATTTGCTTCACATTTCAGAAAAGAGAACTCAACAAAAGCCAGTTAAGGTAAAGGTCGTCTTGTCACCTTTGTGAGGTCATTAGGGAGGAAAGTGACTTCACATTCTATTGTTGCCTTATTATTCAGTATTATTTAATCATTTTGTGTACATACATTCTATTTGTTAGTCAGGGGTTACCATCTCTCATCTTTCCCCTCTTAGTCAGAACAGCAAATAACATGTAAAGTTTGTGTCTGTCTTCCATTAGTCTGTGAGAGCCCTGCTAAAAATGATCGTGGCACAGTGTAGTTCCTACAATTAATCGGCTGAAACCTGCTCCTTTCATCTCCCTTTCCACTGTTCTTTTTCAGGTTCCCTTTGGGCGGCCTCGTTTTCTTCATTTGAGTAATTCCTACTGTGTAAACTGTTTCATTTTGAAATAAAATGAGTTTACAAGTTGTTCATATCTTTGATTAATGTTGACCTGTGATCTGTACACATGCAGATCCATGAGCAAGTGACAGTGAAGTAGTGCACTAGTAAAAGAAAAAAAAAATTCACATGAGGAAAAACTTTGTATAGAAAGGCTGAAGAGGGGTAAAAATAACATATCTGCATGATACCTGAGTCGAGAAAGAGTTGCTGAAACACTCCTCCTAACTGAACAGCACAGGAGTGCAAGACACGCCCACACATCCCATCAGGCCCCTGCGACTTGTTGACCTTGACCCGCTTTAGCATTTCCGTCACACCGACTTGAGAAATTACTATGTTGTTATCGGAGACAAGCGACTGTCTAAGTACCCTAACTTCATCGGAAAAAATCATGATTCTTAAAACGTGCATAAAAATAATTTAAAACATTTGGCAAGTCCTGGTATATGGAGCGGCCGCCATCTTGGTGTTGTCCTGACGCCAGTACAGTAGAAATCCAAAGACAAACATGCACATTTTCCAAGAAGTCACATCCACCACACCGTGCATAAGAACAACAACGAAACTAAAAACTACACTAAAATGCACATGGTCACCCGTCCTCGCCCCACGTGCGTGAGCGCCCTTGACCTTTGATACGAATGGCACTGATCTTACGGAGTTCATAAAAGGCAGACTGACAGACAGCTGTAGCATGTTTATTATCAAGGGTCATGTCTGCAGTGACAATAAATCCCAGATTCCTAACGGATGACGTGAAGGTGATGTTGGTTTCGCCCACCTTAAGATGTGACTGGGCAGACTGACTAGCGAAGGTACAATTGATGTCTTCTTTTATGGCACAAGAGGGCTTAAGTTTTATCATCATAATAATAATGAGAATTTATATAGCGCCTTTCCAAAGATTTGCTTAGAGCGCTTTACATAAATCATACACAAGGCTAAATCATCTACAACCATGCACCCATATTCGCATATAACAGACACGCTCGATGCCTCCTACAACATAAGATAGTACTTTATTTGTTCCAGAGGGCAATTCGGTGGCAGCTCGATAAACACACACACACACACATTTGTATGCACCAAACAGACTTCCACATTCATGTTTCATTCATTCGCACAGCACCATTCAAGAGACGCACGGCCGAAACAACGATCGAGGACAGCCGCAGTCTGTTAGTTCTGCATGCAGGCACACAAAATCGGCGGCCCGATGGGAGCTGGACAAACGATCTCGACAGGACATGCCTGTCATCGCGAAGGATTGCAGACACTTTCAGAAATGTCTGCCTGTTATACAGAGTCTGAACAGTACTCACATACACAGAGTAAATTACACACACGCGTTATACATGCTCATGGTCAGGACAGGGTCACAGTGAAGGCGTTCGTAAAAAATGTGTCATAAATTTAGACTTAAAGGTGATAAAAGAATCAGAGTGACGAAGGCCAATGGTTAATCTGTTCCAAGTTGGATAAAGTCACTGGCAAAACAGCTAACACACTGAACCTGGGACTAAGGTAACGCTGATCAACCCTTGCGACCGCTTCCAGTATCCTATGTCGATTACCTTGCTCGTCACAGTCTCTGGTCTTTTAGAGATGTCCGGTTGAGTAAACCCTCAGCACACGACGGAACTACATACAGTTCCATCTGCACCTCTGCAGTAAGAAGTGGACGTATAGAACTTCATAGCTTTTTTGCATGACACTCTGCATGTTGCAATCACAACACAATGTAGACATATCCACAAGCCAAGAGTGCGCTTTGGACCTCCACAAGTCAAAGAGGAAGGAATAATAATAACGCAGATTTATATAGCTCTATTCCATTACTCACAGCACTTTACAGAAACGACAAACATGCGTTTATACAACAGGCACGCTCACTCATACAGCAGACACGTGCACTCGTGCAACAGACACACATAGAAGATACAGACACGTTAAGAACACTCACAGTCTCGACAGAGTCTTAGATTTGTTGTTTTTTGTTGTTGTCTTCTATGACCTGTGGTGAGTTTTGTCCCTATTATTTGACACGTGCTTCTTTGTCTTTCTGTTTCAATGATTTTCTTGTCTGCGGGGATTTAGTTCCAACAACGGCCTTCTGCATTCCAATCGAAAGCCAGGTGACGGTTTATTACGCCATTCATCGCATGATTTTGTTTGGATCTACAGTTTGATCTATACCTACAGACTGCATTTGCTGCGTCCCCAGCTTATCTACGATTATCTATGGACAAGAACTATTTGTATTAACTAAGCAGTTACAACATGAGATTATTCTCTCACATTACTGTAGTTTCGTCTATCGCCATGAACTGTAGACAGTCATACCTGCTGCCGGCTCTGGTTCTCGCCGTGACCTGCTGCCTGCCTTCTTCATAACAGGACTGCCAGAACTAGCGGTCACACAGATCCTGTGGATTATTCTACATGCTCTGAAATACTTGCATAGTGGAGGTGTTATACATAGGGGCGTGTCTCACTGGCATCCACAACTCTCTCCACAATCCTTACGACTGGCGCC
This sequence comes from Marisa cornuarietis, assembly GCA_004794655.1. NCBI lineage: Eukaryota > Metazoa > Mollusca > Gastropoda > Architaenioglossa > Ampullariidae > Marisa > Marisa cornuarietis. Next base: position 2,085,241 of record SMMW01000635.1, on the reverse strand, counting down.
AGTGAACAGACTATGACTACCCCAACATGCTGTTGATTGCCTCCTGTGGCTCAATCCAGAAATTCTTGAACAGAATCTGGCTTTTCTGGTGATTTTAAAACTAACCTGATGATCGTACTACAAGAATTCGGCTGTTCTAAAACTAACACATGCAATAGCACATCCATGTCATTGAGCTTTCCGTACTAAATGAACTGCAAAACCATGAAATAAATGTGTGAGCTCACCGACAATCCTTCTCACACAGAACGATGCGAATAATGGAGGAAGAAACATCCTGCATAAGCCTCTGCATTGATTCCATGGTTACCTTGTCGGCCATGGCGGCGATTGACGTTTGGAGCGCAATCCGGCTTTACCTTTACAGCAGATCTCGACACATTAGAGAGGTTTTCTGAGCTAAAGACCTGCTTGTTTTGTAGTTTATGGAATTTGACATCTTCTGATGCCAATATTAATCAGTGTGTATTTCGTGTCCATAAAAATCGCTATCTATTTTTTCACAGTTGATTATAGAGCACTATGCTTTAGTCCCCATGTTTTTGGTATCAATTTAAAGGTTATTTTTTCCTCTGGTAATACTAACATGTTCAACAACAAGCATGTGCATGGGTGAGAAAAGTTATCTGTACATGTGAAACGATGTAGAGAAACCTATGTATGTTTCTATTCATGTTGACGTGTCCGTGTGTCTATTTGTCCACGTGTGTGTTGAAATTACCCTTATGAATTTTAATTTTTTGCTGGTTGCTTCAAGGGCACTTTTCTCTCTTTTCTTGTTGACAGATTTTTCTTTGTAAAGCGCGGTGAGCCTGGTTTTTTCTGGGGAACTGCGCTATAAAAGCTCACATTATTATTATTATTATTATTATTTGTTTCTGTTTTGAAAAAAGTTTGGACTTAACTATGGTTAAAGAATGAGAGTGACGAAGGCCGACATGCAGTTTGTTCCAAGTTGATGGGGCTTGACAGGACTATCCGTACGTCTTTGTCTGAGTAAGTGGGACTTGAAGAAGCCTATAGCTGGTGTCTCAGAAGAGGAGCGAAGAAGTCGTGCGGGCGTATAAATGAGAGTCAGGAGAGGTACTGAGGGCCAGTGCTAGACACAGCGGAATTAAGTGGAAAATATTTAGGATATACGATCAGGGACTGCCAGCCAGCGGAGAGAGCAAATAATGAGTCTAGATGATCTGCAGATAAGACGAGCAGCATTTTTCTGGATCCTTTGAAGTCTATCAAGTAGATGGAAATGCCAGCTAATAGGGAATTACAGTTGTCAGTCCTAGCGAGCATAAAGGCACAAGAGGAGAGTTTTGGTTGCATCAGTGGTGAGATAATGACGAATCGCACCGATCCTACGAAGTTGAAGGTAAGCAATTCTACAGAAGTCAAGCCTCCAAGACACCAAAACTGCGCACAGAGATGGAGAAAGTAATGGTTGTTTTGGGAGAGGGAACGATAAAATTCTTGGGAAAAATCAAAAGGAGTTCCGTCTTGTCATCATTCAGTTTCAGCTTATTTTGGACCGTCTACGTCAGCTACGTATTCCTGTGCGCGGGTCGTCAGTCCAGTGGAGTTGACCGATAAAGCTATGTATCGTGAGCAAAACTCACATGTGACATTGCCTGGCGAGATCAAAAGCATCCGATTAGACACATAGCTTAGAATTTTTGTAAACTGTATACAACAGATGAAGATGAAACATCACGGTTGCGGTAAAATGCCGCTCAACTCTACCCCTAAAACGATGGGCGGACGGATGTCAGCTTCCAACCTTAAAGATCAATATTTACGTTAAGGTTGTCGAGGCTTGTGTTTGCCTAGAAGAATTAATGAAGAAAGCAAAGTTTGATTGTATCATTATCATTCTGTGTTTATCCATTCTTATGTTCTTGTCTTGATAGTCCATGTTATGCCCTGCCCATGTCTATCCATTCCCAGCCCTATTATGAACTAAGGCAAGCGCCTCCCAAAATATGGAGGTAGAGAAGCAACAGTTAATATAATGTTCACAAAAATTAGGGGATAATTGAATATGAAGCGCTAAAATATCCCCTAATTTTTGTGAGCAGCGTACGTGGTAGAGAGGTGTCCAACTACATTATTTCCTTATTTGGTCCTTTCTTTCTCTGTGTATTCTTGGTGCGACAGAGCGAGCGGTCCTCGTACATTCTGCACGTTAGATGTCGGGGAAACCAATCCCGTTGCCGGTAACAGTCCCATCATATAATACACGCTTACATGTATTCAAAACTTGACTGGTACCAACGGCGAGTTATTATGCTGACAGAGTTAACTATTTTGGCTTGAATGGAATGACCAGTCTATTCCTTAATGTTTGCCAACCAGCTGTTTTTCGGTTCACCTTGGTGTCAATCCCCCTGCAAGGTACTTTGAAGGATGGCCTTAGATATTGCCATGCCGGGCTATATGCTAGTATGAGGACAGACGGCACCACTTCATTTTTGCAAGAATTATTTCTTCTTGTCCCACGAGGGTGTCAACTGCTGTCCAGACACTCATTTATTTCACGTGGGGGAAAGGGGGAATTGGTGTTTTACGCCAAGCCAGCAACTAAGGCTATATCACGTCAAGGCAGCCAACCCTGTACACAGATGCCACATGCAGAGCAAAAACAGCTGAACCCCAACAGCCAACCCTCACTGTAGGCGCTACCCGTTGCACCACCGGTAGCAAAAATAATGCATTCGTCCTCATCCTCCTAAAAAAGCGACATTTTGGCTGTATCAGTTATTGGCTTATAAGAAAAGTTCACTAAAAATGTCCCACTATAGGATTCCTTTCTTCTTACAAGAGTAGTTTTAAGTTTCAAACTGCATTTTCTCAAGTGGAAAAGTGTAAATGTCTTCAGACAGCGTTGAAGTGTAAGCACTGACTAAGGAATAAAAGGCTATAATATACTGGTTAAAACAATGATTGTATAGTCAACCACTGTTTTATGCCAATAAGCAGTTTCATGCTAATAATATTGAATAAAGGTTTTTCTTTATTCATTAAATGAAACATTATCAGCCAATTTCCTGTTAACAACAAAATGTGGAGCTTTGGACACACATAGCCCATGTTTTTCAAAATCAAAAATGTGATATAAGAGAAAAAAAGGTCTGATTGATTGATTTGTTTATTTCTGGGCCAAAGCCCTACCAAAGGGGCAAGAGCAAAGCCATGATAAAACAATGTTACAAACAGTTAATGACAATTTTACACTAGCTGACTAGGAAAAGTAGCGATGCAGTTGCCATACATAATAATCCAATCTTGAAATTATTCTATAGCAGGACTGTTTCTAACTTTGAATGCATAAAAAAGATATAATGAAAAATTCTATATGGTACTTTTTGTCTGTTGAAGCTAACAATACGATAAATTTGGCAAAGTATACAATCTATGTAAATATCTAAATCTAAGGTAACAGTAAGCTTCACAGCATAATGCAAAATGTACTTCATTCTTCTTTTGTTACTTTACATAAGGGCACATTAAGTATTGTCATATTATAATTCACACACATCACATAGCCTTCAAGAAAAGAAAAGAATAGAAAATCATGATCCAGAAAGATCAGCTATACCTATCACTATTCTCATCACATTCCCCCTCCTCATCTTCTACCTCATCATCTTCTTCGAGTCCATCCTCCACCATTGACACAAATTCATCTTGTTCCAGACTGGAGATTTCTAACAGCTCGGTATCCATCAATGGAAAAGGTTCTTCAGGTTGAATGAATGCTGAGGTGCTGGACAACTGGAGTTCAGCCAGACGCTGTTCATATATAAATATTTGCTGATACAGCAGTGCACGCAAGCCTGTGCTGTACTGGCTGCATTCAGAATCAATGTTACCTGCTGTAGGCTGCTGACCAGCCAGAAACTGCTGACACAGTGCAATTTTTTTTTGATAAAAATGACTTGCAGTAGCTGCTTCCCGTGTCAGAAGGTCCTTTTCCTCTTTGCAGCGTGCAGCAATATCTTTTATGTACAGGAGTTTCCTTTGAATGTCAGAGATCCCTGGTAAATTGGAAAATACCTGAGAGTTCTCAGACGAAACATCTTTAAAGCTGAGGGTTGCTGGCAAGGTGGAGTTAACATCGCCATAGTTGTTGTAGTTAGTGATTAACAATTTCATTTTCTTGTTAAGTTTAGCAACTGTCTTGCTGATTTTCTTCGCCACTTCCTGTCCACCTGGAAATAAATGAAAATATTAACAGTTAGCAAAATTTTCACTTTCAGCTTGCTCAATGTATAGATTAAATATAACTGTTGTGGTCATTTCTGAGCAGTCTAGTCACAGTCAAAAACATCCCTATTCTGCTTTTCTATCAACTGTACATACGTGCTGCATGTAACTGCATCAAGCTGCTCCTCCTTTCTGCAGCAACAGCCCTAAGCTTGCTGATATGGGTTCTTCGGTGGCTATCAACAGCACTGGACAAAGCCTGCTTATACTCTTCACTGTCATTCACCATCACCTCATGGCCATCATGTTGGAATCTATGAACCTTTTCGGCAAGCCTGTTGATAAAAAAAAAATTGTACTAAACATTCATAGTTTATAATAATAATAATAAATGAAGATTTGTATAGCGCATATTCACACTCATAGAGAGCATGCTCTTAGCGCTTAAAAACAAGGAAGAGACATGGACTAAATGGATAGAACACGAGGGGCGTAAGAATAAACGACAGTACTGACGACAAACAGAAAACACAGATGGAAAACACAAAAGATACGAATATAGTTTGACAATCACCAGTCAACACATCACACCAGTAGCCATGCACAAGAATTCTAATAAAATTGTAGGCATGTTGCTAGTCTCTGAAGAAACAAACATTCTAAATAACCAGTTTGATCACGCAAAGCTCATAAAACTGCAAACTTAAAAGCAATGTCACCTTAAAACTTCAGGGTTTGTATTCTCTTCTTGATTCAATTCCACAGCTGATGACCTGCAAATTAGAGAACAACCTTGCATCTCAAAAGGCATTACAATGCAAACCCCATGTTTAAAAGTTTTTATAATTGCATATTGAATTCTGAGTAGCAGTAGCAGGAACAGTTACATGTTCAACAACTTACTGTTTCCTGTACAGGTCATAAAGAGCCAATAAATATTTGTCCCTTGCAGTCATTGACCCTGAAATCAAACAAAATAAATACAAATGACCAGGGATGGATTAACCACTAAAATTAGCATGTGCTAATCAACGAAAGCTGGCACCACAGAAATTTGGGGCCTCATTTTAAATAAAAATATTGCATACAGATATATACAAAATAACAAGAGCACTCAGAAAGTGTACACCTCCACCAAGGGTCATGAAATCGAAGGAAAACATTTTCCCTCCTAAAAATGAAAGCAGAGTAAACTTTGTAAACAGTCTGTGAAGTTTGTAACCAATCTGTATGTCAACGGAAAAAAAACACACGCACACATACTCTGGCAAAAACAACCTGCTCGGTGGAATTAAAAAAAAATACTAATGAAGTGGCAGTTTACAAAAAAAACCCCATTATTTTAAATCTTACTGGAAGTTTTAATTTGGTAAATACAATTTTATTGTATGGCTTACTGTTTATATTTTGAATTACATATATACAGGGGCACCAAAATTTTTTAAGTACCTAGGGCTTCTAATGGTCTTAATCCGGCCATGCAAATGACAAAAGTCAAAAGAAGTCTCAAATGATTAATTCTAAACATAAGCACTGTTTAGGTGTTGTTTCACGCAAATTACTTACCATCTGCTACCTGACATGCAGTTTTTTCTTCAGACTGCCATTGCTCAACAGTCGCCAGGTTCACGGGCTCTAAAACCAAGTACACAACATAATCAAGAAAAGAACAATCCTTTTTTGGGGGGCATGGGGGGATGGAGAATGGGTCTGATTTTATAATGAAAAAGTAACAATAACTTACGACATAATTCTAGACAGAAAATGCACGTTACACATTACAGATGTCACAACAGTAAGACTAAAAAATATTGCCGGCATAGTCTTTGGTTTAACATACCCTTCTGCTCTTTCATAAGTACATCCAGTTGCTGTTTACTATCTCTTTCTGTTATTTCCAATTTCTTGAGCTTTTGCTGGAAGTGCTTGCCTATAAGAACAAATTGAAGAAGTTTTCAAACCACTAATAATAAAATACTGCCAGAAATTCTGCATAAAAAACAAAGTACATCAACAAAAAACTAGTCTATTCCTTTTTTGTACACACCCAGTTTCTTTCGAAGCTTTGAAGCATAATGCAGCAAAGCATCATTTAATAGGTCCACTCGGCGCTGGGCCGTCATCTGTTTGGTGATGGTGGAGAATTTTCTTAAATACGACCACAGCCTTTCCATCGTCTCCCCATCAGTTAGGCCGACACCTTTAACTTTTCTGGGGCCATATGTCAGCTAGGGCAATAAACGTACACCATAAATGTTCACTTCATGCTGCTAAGTTTTATAAGCTACTCCAAACAGGCATTCATTTCATTTTCTTTCAGTGATTTTCAGTAAAAAAGATGGTATCTGACTAGATTGGGTGGTTACTGTCATGTAATCACATCAAAAGGCACAAATTAAAAGAATTTATGCAATAAACATAATAATGTGTAACAATTTTTTTAATTTTATATTGCACTGAAATATACCTGAAATTTAAAATATGAGTTTCATTTATGTTGTCAAATTCAAGTTTTGTACTCATATGTGAAACTGACCTAAACCCTAATTTGAACACGGACGTTCTCTCACCTGACAGGACATTTTGTGGCCATAGCTATGAAATATTGGGAGCACAAAATTCACCCGTGCAAGATCAATCCTGCTGTTTTTCTGCATAACAATAAAGACAATGTGACCATGAACAAAGTTTATCCAATGAATAACAAGAAATACATTGCATATTTATTATTGTAAATTTCGGACTATAAGCTGCAACTTTATTCCTCAGCTTTAAACCCTGTGGCTTAAACAGCGATTCAGCTTGTTCGTGGATTTTCAGATTCCAATCAAATTTTTTATGAACTCCATATTAAAGTGTTAGCTGTTAACGTCGTTAAATTGTTAATTTTTGGCATTTTCAAATCAAAGCCACTTGCAATTGAAGCTTTCAGATCAGTTGCTGAAGGACACACACTGAAAGCCGAAAACAAGACGAAATCCCAAAGATGCAACTTTCATGTTGTATATATCTCAAGCTTATAAACCAGTGAGGCTTATTTGTGAAAAAGATCCAGATTTAAAAAAAAATTTATGTGAGTGCATTTTATAAACAGGTGCGCTCAATCGACCACAATTTACAACAGCAGGTACCAAATCCAGGTAAAATCTTAATACACAGAAAATGTACAAACCTTTAAATGTGCTTCTAGCACACAAGCAATATCGTACATCACAGTTAGATGCTTAGTATTGCCCTCCATCAGTTTTTTCAAAAGGAAGACTGCATACCCAAGCCTGTGTACAAACAAAAGAAAAGCTGTGAAAACCAAACTAACAACAAATTAATCACTCTTCAAAGTTCTTGAGTATTTAAATTTACTCAAACACTTAAATTACTAGGTACTTTTAAGGCCTAGAAAATAAATACCTTTCACCGTGTTTTAAATTGAAAAAAAGATGAGGAAACTCGTGCCGGCAGGCACAGCCAAAAACTGCAGTTTCGTCTAGCTTGATGGTCCGTGACTTCTATCTTATGTTGTCGCCAGCTTGGAAGTTGCTGCAGTCCTGAAAAGTAAACGCAAGCACACACACACACACACACACACAGGTAAAAAAAATCTATCTGGATATAATTACAAGTGTGTACTTTGCTATTACAATCCACTAGATTGTAAAGTGCATCCATCATAAACTACACAACACTCCTGACAATTTTGAGTGATCTTACCCCTTCTCCTTTCTTTACGCAGCATTTCTCTTTTGCTAGGAAGTTATCCACTTCTGTTTGGTCTATGAAATAATGTCCCTTATGAAATGGCTCCCCTAAACTCCTGCCTGACGACTTTTTCCTCACTAAGCCGAAGTTTGCATCGAGGGACAGAATCTGATGAGTTGACTGCAAACAAATGTGTTCCACTGAAAATACTTTTTCCACTGAAAAAAGGGTTCAAATCATGTACAGATTTCACACATAAATACTAACAGATAATAGAAACAAAAGGACAACTAAATTTCAAATTACTCAAAGGTTTTTCAAAAGTGAAAAAAAAAAAATGTTTTTTACATCACAGGCTGGGCATTCTGTTCCATTGTCCAGCTCTTTGCTGACGTGCTGGACATGACTCATCTCATAATAGTGCCTCATGAACATATTGAATGAGTCTGTAATAAGGGATCTATACAAACTATGCACCTGAAACAAAATAGTGAAAAATTGTTTGCATTAAGCATAATTGAAGGAAACACCCATAGATTCTCATGTATTAATATTTCATAACCAGCACTTTTGTGCTTCTGGGCACAATATTTAAAACAATATCTACAAGCTAACCTGGCTTATGTTCAGACAACTGGCTTTATCCATCTTGGAGGCAAGCGCCTCCACAAATCCCTTTACTGGCACTTGGCACTCCAGTACCAGGGCTCGAAGCCAGTTCATTAAGTCTAAGGTAAACGCAACTGAAGGCGTGTCTGGAGATGCTGCCCACAGACGATGACGAAGGAGTGTAACTGCTTCTCCCTCACAGGCACAAAATTGAAACATAAACGTCTGTAGCCGACCTGTATAGCAGAAAAAAAATTGTCCCCAGAATTATAAAGTGTACAAAATACTGATTTTTGGGGTATTACAGAAAACTCAACAACATTTACAACTCAGTTACTTTTTGCTACATGCTTACAAAGTTTCAATTGCTTTTACAATTGGCCAATAATGTAATGAAATCATATTACTAAATCAACAGAACCTTGCATCCCTATCACAGTCACCGCTCTTGTTCTTTTGCAGCAGTTCGACTGTATGTGGTCCTCTCGAACCAATGTTGGCATGGCTGGTGTGTACGGCACAAAGTAATAGCCCTGTAAGAAAAATACCTACAGAATAAATAAACAAATAACACATACAATAGTAATAAGGACATCAAAGCAAGTGTCAGGAAGGCACATACAAAACTACACAGTATACTTTAATGAGGGTGGGCCTTACATTCCAAATGTCTGCACAGTGAAATGGAGCATATCTTTGGTGGTATGTAGCATAGTGCTCTGCACAGAAAACTGTGCTGCTGCCACAGTCCAAGCATCGAATTAGTGCCTCTGGCTGCCCCTCTTCAACAGTCGGACATTGTTTGCACACAAAAGAAGGTGCAGAGAGCTCTGTGTGCACATTTATTAGCTGGTCGTGAATTTTATCCCAGCAGTTCTGGCGATGCTGGCGAGATTTCCAGTACCTTTTTTCTTCTGCTTCCCTTATACCTACAAACACAAAACAACATTCCCCTTTGGATGCATTTATCTGCTGTGAACATTCAATTTCGTTAATCTGTAATGAGAGTAAGAGCAACGATAATTTAAATTCAAACCACAATTTAAAGACGAAGACAATGAGCCATTGAATGAGAATTTAAAGTGATAGAGAGAGAGAGAGAAGAAGAGAGAAGGTCTGATGGACAGACTGTTATCGTTACTTACCACAGTTGTCTTGGGTGTCATTAGAAACACACAGGTCTGGATCAGGGCACAGAACTGGTTGCATATTCGAAGCTGCCGAGAGTTTCACCTTTGTCAATTTTCCAGTCACAGGATTATATGTCATTCGTCGACAATGTTCGTTGACTGATTGGACATCTGAGACTGCGGGAACTTTCACCGTTTTAAATTTCCCAGTTGCAGGATTAAAATGCTTTACAGTCCGTTCCTTAACCAATAATGTGCGGCGATAATTTAACTTTGGCATTTTAAATCCTTCGTAAATTACGCTTGTACAAACGGAAGGCAATCTGTAGGCCGGAAATCGGTTATTGTCGCAACAATATTTGCTTCAGGGATACTACTACTAAAAATAATAATTAAGAGCTTGCAAACGATCAAAATATATAATTAATAAATATTTTTATGGAGTGCTAACCGCTACTTATTACAAACAGTACCAAATACTAACAGATTTCAACAAGAACAATAGAGAAACCCTTGTTCCGATTGGTTGCTTTCCAGACCATGATCACACTAGGTTACGAAAGCGACTCAAGAGACCTGCTTTAGTTTTAAGAAAAAAAAAACTGTCATGAGGTAAAGCTACAGTTAAATAGCTATATCAAAATAAACCTGCATATATCTCTAAAATTCTAGTCATAACCTGTCCGAATTTGTAGAAAACGATTGTCAAGAAGCAGACGGCATTGTATATTGGTTACGAACAGTGACTCAAAGAGAGCTACCTGAAGGTTGCCTTGCTGAAGGTATTAGGTGACTGCGAACCATCACCACGGGGAAGGTCTATTTATGCGTGATGATGCTATGTGTATTAGGTGCATCATCATCATCATCATCATCATCATCATCATCATCATCAAGTGAAACTGGATTTAAAACAAACGCATTTTTTTCAAATTCCATACATAGCAAAGTAATTTAATTTTCTCAAGATTAAGAATTTAATGAACTGATACTAAAATTGGAATACTGACATGCAGATGCATGCTACATGTTGATTTCCTTTCGTGGACATGCCAAATACAACAGCTTATCTGAATGGAGTGTTCAAAATCCGTTATTAATGAACTGTTCAAGGCTGTAAAAATGTGAACCATACAATCCAACAGGCCAGTACAAATAGACGGACGTCCATCTATCGTGGAGGATAATGACTGTTTTATATATATATATATATGTATTGTTACTTTACTGCAAAGGGTTAACAGGGTAACCTGACTCGCCAGTCAATCCCCGAGGTTTCAAATATCGCGGGGATTAACGACTGGATTAAGGACTCTGTCTCTGACCCGATAGACCAAACTTTCAGCAGTCTGTATGGTAATTGTTAGTTTATTTATGGGCTTGTGGCTATTACAAATTGCACGGTGTACGACTGTCTGCCAACGCATATAAAAAGTAACGTTTCTTGGATCTTATCGTTATTTATTTATTATTTATTTATTGCTACCTTGAGGTGTGTATGTGGGAGGTATCTTGTTGGCGACAAAATGTCAGCAGGGTTGCTGTCATTTGCTAAAGGAGATGATTATAACATTATTTACGTGGGTTGTCTGAGATGTTCTCTGACAAAGAGAGACCAAGTGTGAAGTGGATATGCTTAGACTGGGATTCGCCGCCTGCTGTTTAAATGACGGTTTTATTCAAATAAAAACTGCACTTGTGTGTTATCGTCAGAGTTATTACTCTTTCAGACATCTAGGAATAGAGCACAACCATTAATGTCAACAGAAGCAGTGTGAGTGGCTGTGTGGGTGCGCGCGTGTGTATTGTGTGTGTGTGTGTGTGTGTGTGAGAGAGAGAGAGAAATGTGAAATGTAGATGGGCTCAAGAGGACAAAGGAAAAGTTCACGCCCTCACACACGCATATTCGTCGGACACACACATTACTTACACACATGCACACATTCTACAAACACACACACACACAAACAGACACACACTCTCCTTATACATTCTTCTCACAAAACATTCCTAACAGAAGCACACATTCTTTACACACAAATACATATTCTTCACACACACAAACAAACAAACAAACATCCTTCTCTTTCTATATATAAAATACACAAACGCGTGCGCGTGCGCGCACACACACCAGTGCATGCACGCGCACATACTAACACGCAGGCTTCGAACAGGAAATTCGCTCATCACTATTTTTCCTTTCTGTTTCTTTCAAAGACTTTAAACCTAGGTATAAGGTTTTAAATTTCTATAAAAGTCATTTTTTATAGTCAGAACGACGGCTACCGATATGTGTTATATTTCGTGAGATCAGTGTTGAAATCAGTGACCCACCCTTTGTCACGGACAAACACACACACAACACTTAATTGATATTAAGGGAAAAAATGATATTGAACTGAACAACCTTAACAACTTTGTCAGCAATGGTCTAGTCATCTTGATCTACGCTGGATATGTTGAGTATTTATAGTGTGCTGAGTGGAGTGGTCAGAAAAGAAGAGAGAGAGAGAGAGAAGAAAATTAGATAAGGGAGAAAGGAAAGAGAGGGAGGTAATCCTACCTGAAACTTTTTAAACAAGGCAGAATTGTTACCCTTGTTTAGAACTCATGCTCTACCAGTCTAGCTTTACAGGACCAGGCTAAGCTAGGGTAGTGTTTCCTCATTTTCTCGATATAATATTGAGCTGCGCGACTTTCACGCCCCAATTCTGAGAGTAACCCTCGTAAAAAGGCGATTATTTGCACCACGTGAGGTCGGCGTCATACAAATACAAAACATCTTTATTAATCCTTGTTAGGAAATTATTATTTATCTGCCATGTTAATATAACATCAGACATTACGTGAAAGAAAAAAAACGGGTGCTAACTGTATGAGAACCTTCCGACCCGAGCACACCAATATCTTGCAGGAAGATGTCGCACATGCGCAGAACGTGAAGCCTAACCTTTTCCACCTCCGTCAAGACGAGAGTTTATGTCGTCTGCTGAACCTTTATGTTTTGGTAATTTTCTTGGTGGTAGTTTTTGAATGTTTCCATGGACTTCTTGTAAACAACAACAACATCAGATGAAGACGGGCATCGGCTAAGAATACAATCTTGGTTAAAATAATCTTTAGGTGTATATTATGCTTAGTGGAAAGAATTTGTTCATGTTTGTATGTCTAAATATTAATGAAAACAATAAGATGGCGTGTCCTCATTTTGTAAGTTAGGGTTATTTATTTAAACTAGAATGGGTATAGCTTATTAAGCAATTTTTTAAAACTAGATGTCACTAACACAGTGGGACTTCCAGACAGAAAGAAACAAGTCCAAATACTATGTGGGCTATAACTCCGACGTGACTAGGCAAATTTTTAACAGCAGTTGTTTCCCCTGATACACGATGCACGCCCCGCTTGTTGCTGGGCACTCCCACAGTGTTTTGTTTTCACATCAAAACAGAATGAGCTTAATATGATATACACATTTTTGAATGAAAACAAACTAAATCTGTTTTCGAGATAGAAGACCACAAACATATCTAGGTTCACGAAGAGATGAAAGCCGAGGCGTGATGAAATGACTGATGATGAATCTAATAAAGATATATAGTTCCAGCTCTCCTCCTTGCTGTACCATTAAAGCAGCATTTGGTTGTTCAGGAAATTCGTGATGTCAGGTTTATAAGCATTGAAGTGGACCAATTTCACTCTAGATAAAAAAAAACGTTTATAGTGGATCTTTTTTTTTTACTGGGAGGTAACATAATTACCAATTCATAATGTTTTGTGACCCTTTTCTGATGTGCCCTTTTTCAGAGCAAGGAAGAAATTAGGACAAGAGTAGCCCTAGCACTTTATCTTTTTGTTCAAGGCGGCACTTCTGTTTACCTACACTCATGAAGAATTACGAGATGTTAATATTCGTTGACCATCTCGTAATCAGCTCAAGAACATACAGAATCGCAGATTGTCATCAGAGAGAGAGAGAGAGAGATGACTGGCTAAGAAAAGATTCGCTTTTGGTCTCTTCGTTTTGACTGAAGTATAAATTCTTGTGCAGGCAGTCCCACCCCTCGAGGTGGTTGATTAAATGTTTATGTTCTTAGATTCACGCAGTGCTTTCATCTTCTTTCGTAGACATTGCACTCCAAGGAAAAAAAAACCAGAATAATTCCGAATACACCAATATCATGAGACAAAACACACACTGGCACTTACATACATACTAAAACACGACCGGGGAGGAGAGAGGAAAACAAACTGGCTAGATATATTCATTCAATATATATATATATATCTATTGTACTAGCCAAGAAATTAAGTTTCGTATGTGTTAATTTCTACTGCTCTCAGGGCCGGCGCAAGGCTGTGTTGCGCCCTAGGCGAAAGACAAATACTGCGCCCCCTCTCCCCCCAAAAAAATAAAATGAACCAGTTACCCCCCAAAAAAAAACAAAAGTTGTAAGTTCAAGCTTAACTCTCTTTGCTTAACTGAAATTTTAAACAACTATCCTAGGCTTACACTAAAGACCACAAGGCTGTAAGGGACTCGTTTGTGCAATGAAAAGTTTTGCAAAAAGTTGTACCACCACTATCGCAACCCTTTGCATCCACACAAGCAAAATAAGCATTATAAGAAATGAGGAAATAAAATGAAGGTAAAGAAAGAGACAAATCGTGTTAATAAAATATATACAGCTCTATCACAGTGTATAAAAATCATGCGAACTTATCTTTACAAACTCTCATGATGTCGGGGCTGTAGGACAGTCTGCACTGTTCACTCTTGTACGGCTGAATCTAGTTCACAGATATATTCTTATAGAGCAGTTCAGTTCACAGATCTTCTATTAGACCTTTTACTGATTCTGCTTTGGAAGGATGATAGCTCTAAGTGCCCGAACAGACCATTACAAAGTAAATTCAAACAGCAGATGTCTGCAGCCGCTCAGCAAAGTGAGGTTTTCGCAACATCCTGTGGGTTTTAAGTTTAAATTTAAGACTACATCCCCCCCACCATCCCGATCTTGGTTGTCCAGCCCTGTTAATGTGAACTGACTTTCTTTTTTAGTAGTAGAGATTTATCTCTACACTTCTTCACTAAGCCACCCCCACTTAGGTTCTTTCAAACTTTCTCTCCTCTCTCTTCTCATCTCACGGACAACTATCAAGTAACATCGCACCACCTTCTTTGTCCAGTGTTCTAATCTGATCCGACTGGTCATTAACAGTGACAGATTTATCGCTACCCTTTGGGCCTTTCTCCCTAACACCTCGGCAGGCTTTCAATCGTTCTCTTCTTTCTCATCTTACAGACGAACTAACAAGTAAAACCGCACTGACTACATGTTTGCTTCTTAAAAATAGTGGAAAAGTGGTTTTCTACAAGAACTCATTATGACCAGAAGTGTTGGAATTCAGAAGTGTCAAAGAATGGCTTATTAAAATTAAACCTTTTTCGAGAATTGGCTCTCCGATTTGATTAATAACTTATAAGTAAGAACTACTTTTTGTCAAGGAAAACTACGTCTGTTTTTCAATTGCAGGCGTGCATCTTACACACATGGATACTTGCATGCCCACCAAATCAGACCTACTATTGTGAGTAGGGGGATTTCAAACACACTTCATGGAGTGGCGACTGACTGCACACTGATGGAGACAAGAAATCTGTCATTGAGATGCACTGCACAAGAACATACCAAAAAATTGTACTGACAGGACGGAAAGTCAGACTTAAACAACTTTATCTTACTTAAAGCAATTTTAGTTTTTTAAAATTCTAAAATTGTGGTGTGCACTTTAAACTAATTATCTAAAAAGATTTAATTCCTTAAAGTGTTTAAAATTAGAAATGTGTTGTGCAACTGGCCCCTGGTCTACACATGACACTCAGAAAAGTGCTAAGTGCTGACTGGATGTTGCCATCAAACACGGTTCTAAACAAAAGATTCTCATTTGTGTTAGTTCCAGCCGCTACCTGAATTGCACAATCACTCTTTTCTCTTTTCCAATCTTTGCCTTTTGCTCTCTCGTAGCTTAATCATGGTTGACTCTCTCACATCACCAAGTTGTCTCAATTTGCTTGAAAGACGTGTTTAGCGATTTCTTCTGCGTAGTTTCTTATCCATTTGGAACCATGGAAAACAGAACGAAAAACAAAATAATAAACACGCTCCAATTACACCAGTCTAGTCGAAGGGGCATCTAATATGTACTGCATGAACTTATTTTGGACACAAGTGTTTGAGACAAAATGTTAGTCCATTTGTTAGCAGTGGAAGTTCGGAATCAGCGCTTTTGAACACTTCCACTTCACCGCGAACTAAAACAAATAAAAGAAAAAAAAAATCCCGAAGTGAATCAGGAGACAGGAAGTATGTCTCTTCCCACGAATATGCGCCATTACATTGATCCTTGCAAAATATTCGCAGTTGTTTGACTGTGACTGTTATGCTAAAATTAACCAGGTAAAAAACATCAAAGGTGTATGGTTTCCCTGGCATTTCCCCGCTGTGAAATTCCCTACCGCAGTCTTGTCAATATTGGCATATTAAATGGGTAAATGTGACTTTTCGATTTTGTATTCACATGACATACTTGGAAGGTGTACTGCGGTTTTTAAAACAGCAACGAGATTTTCTGCTTCCCCTCCCCCCCCCCCGATGGATTGGCCATGTATGGAAGGCTTTTTCTGCTCGACAGACAAAGCCACTCTAAAACAAATCATTTAAGTGTTGAATCGACCTTTGCTCTCGAGAATATCACCTGAACCTTTTTCCATGTAATACAAGCCCTAGAAGTGACTGAGATAATTTATGACACAGAGACCAGCGAGTGTGACTAAGCTAGTGACACGTGACAAGCTAAAAGAACTAGGGGCAAGGGGTTAATTAAGCGATCTAGTGACAAGTGACAAATGATTAATTAAGCGAGCAAAGCCTGAGTCAAATTAAGGCGACACCATTTAAAAAATTAGGAAGAGAATGTGATAACTTAAAACCTCAAGGATTATTGTTCTCACGTCAGGTTTTTCAATCAAACAAGACAAGAGTAGTGCAATGAGTTAGTGGTAGGTCTTGTATTGTTTCCTGTGTGAATGGCGTCTGGTGTTTGACGTCTTGTGTGCGTCATTTGTTCGACGTCATTTCGGAGAAGGGATGACGTAAAAAAGAAGAAAAACAACGTTCCATGGGCGGATGGAAAAAGGAAACCATCGAGATCTCCGTGTTCCTTAACCTTCTCATCTTCATCGTTATCTGTGGGATCTCGTGTTATGTGTGTGTGATATGCGTCGAGCGTATGCAAGGTAAGTGTACGTCTGTCATATTACAAGTAGCAATACACAAACTAAACACATAACCAACACAGGTGATACAGAAGTGGTAGGTAGAAGAAATAAAGAATGATCTTCAAAATCAAGAAGAAATAGATTTACACATGTGACTTAACCAGTCCTTTCCGGATCGTGTCCATGTTCTGTCCAAAGTAGAATCTTCGAGACCTTAAGAGACTTTAAATCGAAAATATTGACTAAAACGATTTGTTCAATCGTTGTATACGTAGCACGCACGCACGCACGCACGCACGCACGCACACACGCACCCACGCACGCACCCACGCACGCATGCAAATGTCTTTGTGGATGAACTGATAGATGGATTCATTAGCAGAGGAAGAAAGTTTTCATTTGAATGCATCAACCCCTTACTTTTTGAGTGTGCTGTGGAAATCATAGCTAGTCTGCCATTCATCGTTAATACATTAGTCTCAGTGCAAGTTCGCTCCTCGGCGCTGTGATAGTCAGGGCTGTATGATTGCTTGGTCGGTGCATTACTAGAGCTAAACTGAGTCCCCACCTTGTTGTGGCACCTGCTTATATTGATCAAATAATGGCCACCCCCTCCCCCCCAACCCTGGCTGCGCTCATTTCGAGAGGCAAGGAACGATAAGCGAACCTTCCAGAAGTCGGGTTGGTGATATCGGCGTCTTTGAATACTGGAGTGTTCTCTGCCGTGACACAAATGTCCAATATAAGATTTGTCTCTCATGTTTCTAATCAATAAACTCAGGCATAAGCCAAAGGAAAATAAAAAAGTATCCTTGACAAAGTCTTAACAACCATTTCAGCGGGGCTTCTGAGGTGACCAGGATTACAACAACAGTTCGTGCTTAAAAATTTAAGAGATCTTGTGTCGGGAGTAAAATAAAATTATCTTTGGAGAGATTTCCATCAATATTTTGACAGAAGTAAGTCGGCAAACGAGAAAAAGGAAAGAAGAGTAAAACAAATAATATTTTACTGCTGTTTCCTTTCACAGCAATGTTACTCTCAGCAGCTGCTGCAGGAGAAGACATGTTAGTCATTCTTCTTGACGAAATATTTTGCACACCTTTACCTTTTCTGCTTTCATCGATGGCAGCAAGTAGGAACCATTATGTCTGTACATGTACAACTGTACTCAAGCAACAACCAACCTCACCGGATAAAATAAACTGAACATATAAGCACGTTTTGTCTATCGCCCACGTTATACTTGTCTTAGTGTAGACAGAATATCAAATGATATTGTAAATAAGATTGCACAACTTGGATAAATCACTTGTGAGCAGTTGTGAAGAAATAATTTAACAAAACGACAGCAAAATAATTCAAGACAAGGTAAACATGAGCTTTCCTTTGCTTTCAGTTCTTAACAAGTGCAATCAAAAGAACATCCTCTGGGGACTGTACCCTCAATGTTTCTAGAAATCTTTAATTATGCATTGTATGTAAGTACAAGGATAATGTAAGTTATTGTAAGGTCCTCGTGCCTCTTTTGTGCCTCCATCACAAAGGTGTGGTCAGGACATAAACAGTCTACTTAGATAGGCAGAGAATACCAGACATTGGCAGAGGTCCGAGTTTGGGCTGGTGGTGGAAGTGTAGAAGCAGCAGCAGCAGCAGCAGCACCAGTCTTACGAGGCCTGGCTCCGCTATTGTACAGCCTCCACTGCACTTACAGTGAACCTCGGCGAGTCCTTTGCTGTCTGTGGTGCCTGTCGCTGCTGTACATCCTTTCCTTCCTGATTCAGGGAGGATCCACATTGCAGACCAATGTCTTTTAAAGGTTAGTAGCAATTTATTTACCTGTCAACGCGCTCACCTGTCATAATGTAGTTGCCCTTAAGTCATTCTTTCTCAGATCTGTGTGTCTACATACTTTTTTTTATTGTAATCAAGCGGTGTGTCCTTTGTTGGTGCTGAGAAAAGTTAAGAAGAAACTGAAAGATATGTTGACACTAAACATATAATTCTTACACACTTTAGCATTCAAATGAGTTATCGCTTAACGTCCAACTAAAACTAATCTTTTGTCCAAACTTTTCTGTGTTCTTCACCTCAACAGAAGAGAATATTTTTAATATGTTAGGAAAGCTCAATATTCTTACCATTCCATATTATAAAGAGTATGTTTTTGACATATATTTCCGATTTTGTACTAGAATTGGTATATGATTAACCATTCGTCATCAAGAATGCACGTGCACTTGTTTGAAAGTAAGAGTAAAGCTGTTGTTGACTGCTGTTTCTGTCAGCATGATTGCCGTGAGTTCATGAAGCGGATACAGTTGCTCACACATGATGTAGTATTGTGTTTACAGACGACCACCTGATATGACACAAAGAAATCCAGAAATTTCAAAGATCGATTTTCTTTGCTGTAGATATGGTCTACATCTCACTTATATACAACCCATGTCTTGCACTTGGAGTTTCCTAGTGCATGGAGACACATTTGTACTTCTACATACTTGCATACATCTATCAACGCACGCACGTACTTCGTGTGAATTTTATTTGTTTTTCTATCTCCGCTTTCTTTTTTTGCACACTTATCAATGATACCATCCGATGACTTTGTTTTCGAAGACTTTTTAAGCAACAAGCAACCGTTAAGATCAAAAAGCACACTTAAGAAATAATGGTTTCTAACTTGAATTATTCACCTGTCCCTTCCATTCCTGCCACTCCTGACCATTTTGCATGAAGAGTAATCCTATTGTGTCTTGGGACAATGGCCATGAGATGAAAGTGCGATTTCGTCAACATGCAAGACAAACACGTGATAATCGGGCTTTTCATATTGTTTTACCGTTATTGTGACTTGTTTGAAAGTAAGAGAAAGGCTGTTATTGGCTGCTGTTGCTGTCAGCAAGAATGTCGGGAATTCATGAAGCGGATACGGTTGGTCACACATGATGTAGTATTGTGTTTACAGACGACCAGCCAGGTTTTGTGATTTTTTGACTTTTTTGTACTGATTAAAACCTGAATGGAAATCTGATGTGACACACAAAAAATCCAGAAATTTCCTTCGCTGTAGACATGGTCTACCTCCCACTGACTATACAACCAATGTCTTGCGCTTATAATTTTTGTATACAGAGACACTTCCACTAATGCATACAGACACATACTTCTGCATACATGCATACATTGATCGACGCACACACACACACACACACACACACACACACACACACACACACACACACACACACACACACACAATGATTGTAGTAAACAGTTGCAGCAACACCCACTTTACTTGCTGGCTACAATCGATCTCTTGCTGTCATTTTGCTGCATTTCACGCATGATTGCATTATCAGCGAAACGAGCAAATAATTGCAGCGAATTCATCGACCTAATTATGGAGACGTGGGTATTCTAAAAGGACCTAAAGAATTGATCCTTTCACTTGGTGCTACCCGAGACACGTGCCAACTTTTCTTTTTTTACAAACTGTGTACTAGGGGTGGACCATCCGGTCTGTCCCATCCTTTCTTAGCAGTTGGTAGTTGGCGCTGCCAGGATTTGGGTGCAAAGAGTCCAAATGGAGAGGAAAAAATAGAAATACCTTAACTAGACCTTGCCCCTTAATTATGTGTGTGTGTGTGTGTGCTTGCGTGCGTGTATAACTATATATATATATATATGTGTGTGTGTGTGTGCGCGCGCGCGTAAAATTAAATACATTTAGGGTTAACTCTAACCCTTCTGTAGGCAGCTCAAGAAGTTTGGTCGACAGGGAGAGAATATTTATATTGTTGATACATTCCAGTTTCCCTGTTTCCGTGCTCACCATTCTTCACACTTTAGTTACTCTGTCCACTTCTTGGAACTTGTTTCTCTTCTCTCTACCAGTTAAGTCTTCCCGCTTCACTGCATACACCTACGTATGTGCATTTCGCGCCCTGAAGACACCAAGTTTGCGAACATAACAATCTCAGAACACACGCTGCATGATGTGAAAGTATTTAGAAATATTATACAGAAATATAAGGTAAAAGGTTGTCCCTTGACCTTTTCAGGTAGTTGGGGAGTGAGGTGTGAGAGACCTCACTATTCTCGGGGCCAGTTTATGTCAGGGTGGTGCCCATCTCCTCTCCCTTGGTGCTTTATCTTCCCCACCCCTTTGTGGAGTAGTCAGGTAACCGTTCCCGCCAGCTGCGGCAAGTTTGCTGCGCTACACGGGTATCGAACCAGCGCGCATCTCAGTTCGGACGTCAGTCCTAACGGTTTCCTTTGACAGCAGATGTATGTAAACGTCTTATTTTTAGCTGGATAGGTAGAGGCTAGTGGTGAACGCGGGCTTTGATCTACTTACAAACTCTGAACTTGTTGAGATCTGCTGGCGACACTTTTCCTTATTAGCTGGAGTGTATTCTTCTCGTTCAGGTTAAGAGTATAGATGACTGCTGCCACGGACCTTCATCTACTGGATGGGTGTCTCGCATTCGTTACCTCTGTGCGCTATCATAGGAGTGACCAGTTGTAACAAACCCTACAAACGTTAGGTTTTCACTTCCGTTTCCTATCGTCGAAGAAATTTTAGAAGTAATTAAGCTTTTCTGCCATAAGAACCTTGTTAAAGAAGACTGATTGCAAAATCAACAGTAGTATTTTCTGTAAAATGTATTTTGGTTGTTTATAGAAAACGCATGTGGGTTTATCGTCAATTTTATCATATAAAAACATCGTCACAACAGATGCCATTGACTTGCTCAACCACTAACAATTTTTTAAAAAGCATTGTTTTTGATTTTTGTTTAGAAACAATTATATAGATTATTCTGTTACAAAAAGCCTGTAATTTAAGAATTAATTTAATAAATGCCACAGATGAAGGTCCATGGTAGAACTGAGCTCACGACAACGCCATTTATACTAGCAGACGACAATAGAGAAGTCCCCCGTTGCTAAGGTCGGTTGCTATTGTAAGCTATGATGGCGACGAGGATAGATGTTTACTTTTTGTTGAGGATAACGACATCTCGCTTTATTGGTATGACATCCAACACTGCAACAATTTGCACCTGTCCATTTTTTTTCGAATCCATTTACGTCTGCAAACCACTGACCTTTATTAAAATTAAATGAAGGTCCGTGTCTCTTCGCAACAGCAAACCGGAACCGGAAACACGGGCTCGCTGATAAGGAAAGCCGAGACTTACACCGGATATAAACCTGAGACACTTATCCAGTAGATGAAGGTGCTATCCAGCTATAACCACAAGTCGCGCACTGTCCACGTGACCCAATAAAACAGAATTTGATTTTGATTAGATACTTTTAGTTTCCTGATAACTAACCCTGTTTTAAAAGCACCATGTCTGCTAGAACTATGTCGGGTTTGAAAACTGTAACCATTTTCTGACATCACTGAAGGAATGAAACAAATTCCAGATCACCAAGCAGACGGCCAGCTTCAAAGAAACATACATAATTATAATGTTCATTTTAAGTTTATGCCTGAAAGTGAAAATTTGACACATTTTAGGACATTGAGATCAAGCTTTCCATTAGCCTGCATGCTTTGTCTTTCCAGGCGCCAGAAGAGCCAGTGCACGCAGTCCTTCCACGATGGCAGTGGTCTAGGCGACAATGGCGCCTTTCCTGGGATCGCTGTTGTTGCTGTGTATAATGACCAGAACGTGTCGGGGAGTTACAGGTACAGTATGTCCAAACCTGGTCCCCTTTGCCCCCCCGACTTACATTCTTAATGACTTGCTGACTTGGGTCACGTGATCAGCGCATGCGCGAGACACCAAGCACCGCCATGTTCATTTGTAGTTGATCACTGATCACCACTAACTCTGATCTCGTTTCCCTAAATTACGAAATTTTCTTTTCCCTTGTTCTTTTAAAGTTCGTGTTGAAAACACAGCGTTTATTTGACTCATTGTTGGAGGACACCTATTCAGGTTTACGTCCAAAAACGTATTAATTTCTCCGGTTTAAAAATCTCACGAGAGCTGTAATGCACCCTGAATAGTCTTTACTTTGTAATCACATCTGAAGTAATATTTCTGGTGTGACACTTTTAATAAAGTGAGTTATACACAGCATTGAGGACAGGATCGTCGCAAGGCTGTGCTGTGCCCAAGGCGAGAGACGAATACTGAGCCTCCTGCCTCGCTCTCCCCAAAATGGCGAACCACTCCTACACACCACACCACACCAAGGGTGATTGTGATGTGATGAAGACTATAGGACTGTAACGTTCGTGCATGAAAATCTTTTGTGAAGCTGTACAACACCACTAACTCAACCACTTGAATCCATACCAGCAAGAAAGTTGCTATACAAAGCCTTGTAAATCACTGGTGTCCAGGTGCTGCTTTAAAACATTTCAATAGATTCTCACGAGACCGAGTTTGTTGAAAACTAGAGAAGTATACAGTCTTAATGCGCATAAGCACTTATAACAGCCAATTTCAAATATTCTGTTAATATACAATAACAACAATCTGTTCAAACTTTATAAAAATAGATGCACTAATAGATAATAAAAATAAATCTAAAGAAATAAACATTACAATTTAACAATTGAGTTGAAAATGATACGCTCATCGAACCGAGAATAATAATAAATTTAATAATTAAATAAGAAAGTTAAATGATCATGACTATGAGTCACAACAGTAAGTACACAACTATAGGCCATAAAATCTTCCTCCACGGTAGTGTCATCACTGCACACAGCATTAACGAAAGAACAGGTACGTGACAGTAAATTAATTAAATTGAACAAAAATATTTTTTAAATTTCAACGGACTCTACCTTGATATTTGTTTCTTAAGCGTTTTCATACTCTTTAATAAACTTAGAATGCGATCGTAACATTAGCCAAATGCCCTCTGGTTCAAAGTTCGTAAGTGAAAAAAATAGTTGAGCATAAAACAGTTGTCATGACTAAGAACAAATATGCAATGGTAGCGAACTGGAGTCATTTTTTTCTGTACATACGTGCGGAACTTCTTCCGATTGAGGAATGAAGACAGAAAGACTGGCATATGGTTCCATCCATCCTAGGGGTCCACCCCGACAAGTCCTTACTAATAAACTCTCCAGATTTGAATCAGTCCATTTAGTCACTAGACTTCACTAGGCTTCTAAAGCTTGGCATACACTCCGATAAAAGAGTTGGGCACGTAAAAGACATTCTGGGAACAAGAAGACATGGTATACAACCAGTATCTCGTATCTCGTAAATATCTTCCCTACCGAAATTACCAACTTGCTTATTTGTACTCCTGCCGCATCCAACAGGATTTCTTCTCTTTTATGATGATCAGCTGTGGTTGTTGACGTACTTATCGATGAAGTCGTCGGGCATGGAGTTCTTCAACAGTAATCAGCTTTGCTACTGCGCACGTGCACACCGTATCAGACCTTTGGAATCTTATCAAGCACTTGACCTTAAAGAGCTAGTGAGGTGCAAAATGGTTTTTAATGCTGAAGGTAAAGCTTGGTGCAAGGCACTAGGTCTCTGAATGTGGGTAATGACCCCCTTTTCCAGCCGCGAGATCAATGGATATAAACCTCACCATCCACAGGAAGTAATCTTCCAGACTTGGGGAAATCGTTACTGCACGAACTTATCCAATCATTATCCAATAACCATAAAACTTGTCAAGGAAAGGGCGAGGGGCTAGATAGTTATCCACCCACGTACACCCGTGCTATTTGCACCCTGTCTTCGAAGAGGAGATCATCGGATAGATTCACACCACTCAGCCCAGTGGTCTGCACAGCTCCCTGAGCAACGGACAGCAGGTTCGAGTCTCGTAATCTGGGATTTGCTGTCTGTTTAAATAATACCACACTGTTTGAACATTGGAAATCGTTTTCTTTTTTCATTTCTTATGTAACTTGATCTTCTCCAAATATAAATTTAATCAGGACAAATAAGAACCACCACCACCTGACCCAAACCTTCCAAACCCCACAAAGTACTTCCATTACTACTACTAATAATGACCAGCGAACTAACAGAGAAAATGGATTATACAATAGTTTTTACTAGCAACACACTTCGGAAAAAAAAATTGTGTAGTCTTAGATGCCACAGAGTAGTAAAAAACACAATTTCTATTTCGTCAACTTATTCTACGATGTTAGTGATCACTTTTATTCTTATGTTGGGAAAGCACAACTTTTGAGAAATCTACCAATAACAAACATTTTATGGAGACCTTATCGTCACAGTAATGACATTTCGTAGAGAAAGGGTTTCCGCCTCCCCATTGCAGACGGGGATGTTGCCCGCCGCTTCATTCTGAACACTGAGCCGCTTACCTGGGATGTGGCCTCAGACAGGTGCGCCATGATGAATGGAACTCTTGCTACTATTGACCACATGGACACGATCCCTAACTTCGAGCTATCAGGGTAAGTCACACACACACACACACACACACACACACACACACACACACACACACACACACACACACACACACACACACACACACACACACATGTGCACAAACACACATGTGCACACACACACACATCAATAACTCAAGCTCTCTCATATTTCTTCTCTTTTCACATCGGATGAGGACCTTAGGGAGTGGACAATGTGGGTTGGACTGATGGTGGTGCCCTCTGTAAACATGACGTGGCAAGATGGCGGAGATGTGTTTTGGAGCAACTGGAAGAATAAGCCGGACATGAACAGCACCAACACGACCTGTACCTCTGCTGTCTCAGTTTACCCCTACTCCTGGGGTGCGAGACCATGCACTGATCTTCTGCCATCGCTGTGCCAGGTTCTCGAAGGTAACCATGGGAACCATGTTGGACAAGACCAACAGCTGGTATTCTGAAGCGTCAAGGGGTCGTAGATGTTTTATCCTTGGAGTGGTAGTCATACAGCGGTGGTAAAGGTGTTCTAGGGTACAGAAATATGAAGTGGTGTCCATGGGGTCTGAACACCGCTCGATAACTTCCGAAACAAGATCGTTCTCCTTGAGTTCCTCATTTCGCCCTGGGGGAAACGACTTACCCTCGCTTTATACTCATATCCCAAGGATAGCACAGGAGTGTGAAAGATTAAGTCTTTGTGGTTTGATTCCTAAGCTTGATCTTGCTGCTTGTCTGTGATTAAAGAAACTGTAGCCATCTCAACATTCAAGCGCTCTATCTCGATTTTTGCGCGAGTAAATAAACTGGATTTAGTAAAATAAAAACCTTTGAAACATGGGTCTGGGTTGAAACCGGACATGAGAAACGACCTAACAGTTCTTTTCAGAATTCATTAATCATTAAATTTTAGAATATTTTTATTATTCTCCTGTCGACATCTTTTGTAGATGGCAGCACGTACCTAGTATGAGTCAACGACAAAACGGAGTTTTAACACTGATAATTTCCATTGACAAAATCTCACAAACATACATTTATTTTTCACACTAAAACGGTTGTGGACTCGTGAACAGGACATTGTCACTTCACGGTAACCCCTCGGGCCAGTGTGAAGGCCTACAACAACCTCATCAAGATCGCCATCAGCAAGGATGACTGTCTAGAGTTCTGCCGGACTACCCGGGACTTTGACTGCCGCTCGGTTGAAGTTCACACATCGTTTGATGTCTGCCAGCTCAGCGCCCAGTCCCGCTGGTCACAACCCAGGGCGTTCGTGACCGCAGATCGTGACTGGGACTACTACCACTGGACCTGCATCAATGGTGGGACCTGCACTTCACTCTGATGGTGTTGTCCACACTTTATGTTGATGATGTGGCTACAGCCTGCTCTACTCATGTCACCCACACTTTCTGTAATGTTCTGGCCCGCACTTCAGAATTTTACTTGAGTTCTGTGGCCCACAGTTAGTGTTAATGGCGGGGTCTGTACTTACATCAGATATCTTGTGACATGTAAGCAGTTATATGCGTGTGTGAATATATTTACCTAACCTACTTTGCTGTACACGTGACTGAAGCAGACTGATAACTAGTCGAAAGTACACCCGCTAGATATCAGCTATCTGGAACGATTTCAAAATTATTTAAAATTTGTCACGTAGAGTTGTGTTTTTGTTTTAACATTCTGTTCATAAGCAGTGATTCTCTGAACACTTTCCTTCTGTGATCTACTGGATGTTGCTCTGCATTAGGAAGTTTCGCTAATTTGTGTAATCTTTATGGTCTGTCTGTCTGTCTGTCTGTCTGTCTGTCTGTCTGTCTGTCTGTCTGTCTGTCTGTCTGTCGTATCTAAATTCTTATTTTTTCTTATTTTGTGGTTTAAGTTATTTTAAAATAATATGCCGTATCATTGTTCTAGACTTTTAAAAGCTAGACATACGTCTAGCTATTTTGCAGTCCTTGATCATCTGAGTACATAGAAGCCTTATGCACTGATATTGTATCGCAGGATCATACAGCGGAGAACGTACCACAGAGAGCGATAACAGCGATAACAGCTTGTTAACGACAGACTCCACGCCGCCGTTATCTTCGACTGAATCAACATTCACAAGTCCTCTGAGTGAGCCCCGACAACAAATGTTTGCTTAAAAAAACCAAACCCCCCCAAAAACAAACAAACAAACAAAAAACCAATGGCGTAGACAGACGGTTTGAACTATTAGAACCTGAAATTTAATTGAAGTACATTTTGATTAGTTTTTAACATACCCATATAAATTTGCATGAAAAGGTTATAAGGCATCCTGTAATAACTCTCATTCATGTTCAAAACTGTACACATCCCACCCAATAATGAAATTTTCATTAGTATACTATCATCTTCAATTTAATAATAATAATAATAATAATAATAATAAACAGCTCATCTATTAAACTTATTTTTTTATCCAAACAGGAAGGGAACGAAATGACTCCGTCAGTCTTTACATTTGCAGCTTACTTTGAAGTACAAATGTTAAAATGACCAACAAGCCAATAAACCCAAAACTTTAATAATAATAATAATAATAATAATAATGAAGATTTGTATAGCGCATATTCACACTCATAGAGAGCATGCTCTTAGCGCTTAAAACAAGGAAGAGACATGGACTACATGGATAGAACACGAGGGACGGAAGAATAAACAACAGTACTGACGACAAACAGAAAACAAAGATGGAAAACACAAAAAGACACCAAGTAACAGAAACATAGGAAAAGAAGATGAAATAAACAGATTAAAACTGCCATTTTCTGTGACAGCCAAGACTGAGAGTAAAATGAAAGAGTAGACTAGGAAGGTTTTGGTATTTTATGTCAATCAGTATCTCAGGAAAAGTTTATATTCATTCTAATGCATGTAACATAAATGAAGATGCTGAAGTTTCGTATTAATTCTCTTCATTGTTTGCAGCCACACCGGAGTCGGAAGGGCAGGTAGTTTGTGTTGTTGTCAGACAACCATCCGACAACACTTCAGGGGTGATCAGGCAGGAAGTACAGGAATTAAAAGACCTGGGTTATATCATCAAACAACAGCAAAAGATCAAGAAAAAGGTTGTATAGTTTTTTTTCTATGGACACCACCCCTTTAAATAAAGAAAGCGTGTTATGTTAGATATAAAGCCCAAACAGTTCAGAAAGTTAGTTTTCAATCCTTCAACCAATGCATTATCTATGATTATTTATAATTACTTTTTCGCGAATTTTAGTGGTTTGTTTTGATAAAAGAAATTTGACAAAGCATATTTACTGTGACAAAGAAGGGGAGAAATCTGGAAAAGAAGTTTTGGAGATCAGAAAAGCGTTTTCAATTGTATACACACATGTATAGATAGATGTGTAGATATTCGTGTGTTCGTGTGTGTGTGTGTGTGTGTGTGTGTGTGTGTGTGTGTGTGTGTGATGCATGTCTTGAGGGTAACTGTACCCTAGAGACAGCTAACATGAAGGTGCTGGCTTTCTATATGTCGTAGGTGAGTATGTCTGTTCAGGATGTTCGTTTGTAAGCATTAAACAAAAGTACTTATTGATGCTGTTAATAGTATCTACGTGTTCTTTATTATGGTTTATTTGATAACAGCTTTTGACAAAGCATATCTGCTCTGACAACAAAGGGCAAAAAAATCGGGAGGTGTGCAGATAGTGCCCATATATATCTATATACGTATATCTTACACTGTAATGTCGTGTGTGTGTGTGTGTGTGTGTGTGTGTGTGTGTGTGTGTGTGTGTGTGTGTGTGTGTGTGTGTGTGTGTGAGAGAGAGAGAGAGATAATTGTCGTGAGGTTAACTGCATCCACGAGACAGCTAATATCACAGTACTGAGTATCTATCTCTACCAGGTGACTGTGTCTGACCCCCGCGTGTCGGCCGCCTGTGTAGGGTCATTGGCTGTGGGCGTGTCATTGGCTGTACTCGGTGTTATCGTCATCATCGACCTGATGAGTCTGCCCAAGCATTTCCGGCAGATGCAGAAGCACGGCTCGCTGTGCGGCAGATGTCGCCAGGCCAGACGAAGGAGGAAATCCCAGAAGGCAGCTGCTGCAAGGAGCGCGGAGTTCACTGAACGACGACTCAGAGCAGACGCAGTCTTCATAGTCCGATCCCCAGACCCGGATAACTGTCAACGGCCTCCCACTGCCGACGACAACAACCTCGAAAACATGTGTTGCCAGAGGGAGATGATGCTGTCTTCCGACATTGTCCACATGCCAGATGGCGGAAAAACACATTCAAAGATTACATTGTAGAAGCTGGAAATGGACCAAGAACATTAGAATGTAGCCATGAGGGAGACCAGGACATGCCATGTGTCAGTTCCTGTCTCCATCTGGTTGACGGAGTTGACGAGGAGGTGAAAAACATGGCAGGTGGAACCGATACCTATGTCAGACATACGACATGAATAGGCTTCAGTGATGTCGGAAATATGACATGGGAGGGGAACATCGGTTGAACAAGTGTTGGCACATTGGTGATTGCACCTTCTTAGCAGGTCCTGGACACTGCACGCCGATTAAAGACTGGACTGTGGAGACCTCGGTCTTATAAGTTAGGGAAATCCTTTAAAAATAAATAAATAAATAAATAAATAACAGCGACATAGTGGAGGTCCTGTTGGAGAGTACAGCTTCTCTATACTCTTTCAATGGTCTCATTTTCTTCCAAAAGTAGAAACAAATGTTACAAGGACAAATTTTTCCATGCACATCTGTCAGGAACTGTGTTTCACACCTTTTTCGCACTAAATCTGGTAAATTTCCTGATTTTTCTATTTCTAAAAAAAATGAAGTATATGGTAAACTGAGTTAAAGTATACAATGTAAAATGACATATTGAAACAGTACTAATCATATTACATAGAAAGACTCATAATTCCAGATAAAAGTTAAGGCCCACTGATATGTTGAGGGCAATGAGATTTTTTGTAACTGTGAACTGCTGCTCATTACTGAAGTTAACTCTTTCTCATCCTGGGACACAAACAAATTCACGCTTTATTAGTTGTTTCCATAGACTTTTATTGTTTTGTTCATGACAAGCATATGCTCAAAGAAAGTTTTTTACTCTCTCCTCTTGGGATAAACTGTCAAGTGTGTGTGTGTGTGTGTGAGCGTGCATGCGCGCGTGATTTTTAGAAAGAAAAAACAATATATTGTAAAATTATACACATATAACATGTTGTTTAGCGAAAAGCATGAATATTATTGTTGTCAAAGTTGGGGGGGGGGTCTTCAGCAAAACGAAAACTATATATATATATATGAAACCTTACGGACTCATTTAGACTCTGATAAAGGTAAGGGCCGCAATAGAAGCAGATTTAAAATGCCCATCATTAGGTCAGTTGTCCCGGTGTTTGTTTATTTGAATAGTTTATGCCACAGTACAAAGTACAGAGTACAGAGTTCATTAGTTATACGGTCGCGAGGTTGTATACCGAAAGATGATTTCCTCTTTGTCCTGCGGTACGTATGTGCTGACGCCTGCAAAGAGGAAAAGAAAAAACAACACATTGAGATACTGACAGCTGGGTCATGGTGCACATTAGATAAGGGTGTTATCGTTTGAAACTTAATCTAAGCCCGGGAAAAAGTTTACTGCTTGTCTCGGCCTTGTGCATAGAGAAGCAGGTTTTTTTTTTGTTTTTGTTTTTTTTTTTTGTTTTTTTTTTTTTCTAAGAGTTCTACAACAATTATTAGCCATTCAGACATATTGACATACAACGATTCCCAGGGGAAAGCGATAGTCGAGTGTATAGAGCGCTGGCGTCCTAACTGAGAGCGCGCTGGTTCAATACCCGATTAGCGCAGCAAACTTGCCCCAGTCGACCCACCTGGTGGGAATGGGTACCTGACTTCATACAGGGTTGGGGAAGGTAAGGCAGCGAGGGATAGAAGATGGGGCACCGCCCTGACTTGAAGCTGGCCCCGAGAAAAGTGGGATCTCTAATACCTCCCCCTCCGCCAACGACCTGAAAAGGTCAAGAGATGACTTTTATCTATATCCTAATTTTTCTCGCGTATTAATGTCTCTCTCTCTCTGTCTCTCAAATTTTCTCTATACATTGCAATGTATAGCTAGAAATAGCAAATTTGAGAAAATTCCCCTCTTGGCGCCCCATAGGTGGCTCAGTGACAACATTTTTTTTCTTGAAATCATCAAATGATATGGAATTAGAAATAATTATGATTCATGGCTTATAATTTTAGTCCAGCTAGGAATTTTTATTTTCTTTCGTCAGCTGAGATACTTATGCCGTACACACAGAAAAGTTCACTTCTCCGACTACATCTTTATCGCCTCCAAGAGCAAAGCAGAAAACGGAGAGAGAGAGAGACGAAGTGAACGGGTAGAAGTGACAGGAGGCAGATTAACAGACTGCCTAGAGAAATAATATTTGCATTTTATGTTCGACCGCTACTTACCGACGACCAGGGCAGTGCCGTTACCATACAAGATCCTCCAGTAGTTAAATCTTTTACCTACCGCCTCAGTTTTCAAGCCATTAATAGAATCAACCATCAAACCTAGTTCAGCTCCAAAGTGTGTCATTGAAAATCTGAAAAAAACGAGATGTCAGTATTTCGCGCAAATAATAAAGCAGGCGATATATGTAAATAAATATGAAATATACTTCATATAAAGGAGAACATGAAAGGTCTAGTGAGGTGAATTTTTTTCTCGAAAGAACTGAGTAGACCCGAGTACGAAATAATATTTCCCCAAATCCGGGTGAATATCGTCCGCCCCACCAACCTTCTCTCCTCGACATGCACGACTACACACTTAACAATGGATGTGGAATGAGCAACGGTGATTATAGTTGATAAAATTACAGACAATTTTGTTGTGAACGGGAAATACCGTCGCTGACTGGGTGTTGTTGACAATAGGAAGTAGGTTTAGCAATTCATATCGAGCTTGTAGCTAAGTCAACCAACTTCTTTTGCTTACAGAGCGTGAGGCAACTACCGGCGGTGGGTGGATGGGAGGCAAACTAATGAGAGTCAGTTATCGGTACACAGAGACACCTGCATAACACACACACACACACACACACACACACACACACACACACACACACACACACACACACACACACACATATATATATAAAGGTCTGTTAATGTAATTTACCTAATTTATAGGTACACAGATACCTGTATAAAGACACCCACCTAAAAATGTCATTTCTGTTAGCAGCCTGAAGCAGAATGTGGAACAGTTCCTGCTGATTCACCCCCTCAAGCAGGATGCTGCTATTGAAGTAGGGTTCCTTGAGGTTGTTCTCCAAGTGCAGGGTTACATCTATGGGAGAGCCACACAGACCACATTGCCACAGTTTCTCCTCGTCCGCAGGTTTTGATGGCTTAGTGGTCGCAGGTTTTGATGGCCTAAAATCACTCCTATTTATAAATCAATCAGCATTTTCCCACAGAATAAAGACAAAGGACAAACTTTATAAGAATTATTTCAAAGTTATACTTAGGGTGGACTAAGTATTTGTGTGTTTTTAAGTGTGCATGAACGCGGGTCGCGTGATGTGTACGTAAGTGTTCATGGGTATGTCTGCATATTTGTGCGTGTCGGTGAGTGAGTGTGCGTGTGTGTGTATATATATATATATGTGCGTGTGTATATATATATATATGTGTGGATGTGTAGTTGTGTATGTGTATACGTGCATGTAAACCGCTCTGTGTGTATATATACACATACACAACTGTCAAATAATGTGTTTGTGTCTGGGCTTTTAATAATGACAAGATTAACATGCAGACAAATATAAGCTATCTCGCGTGTTTAAGAATCTCTGGAGTAAAGACTATCATACTGGTTGTAATCTACTGAACGGTTGGAGAGAAAGAGAGAGAGAGACTAACAGAGACAAAGAGACAGAAAGAAACAAAAAAGAGAGACAACTCACCTGTCCTCGCTCGCTCTTCTTAAGCACGTGTCGATTCCAGTAAGAAACATCAGGGCGATGACTACTACAATACATCTCTTATCCATGACTGACAACACTTCAACTGTAAGTTTGCTGCAACTTCTACCGGTAATGTTCTGTAGTTTCTACAGTCACTGTAGTGTCTACCGTCACTAGCCGCTTGTCCTTCCAAGTCTCACTATCTTCCTTCTCTCCGTGCCTATACCTAGACCTGTCTCATCAACGACTGAACGCGATACCTCGGGTGACATTCACCCGTTGCACCCTTGCGCTGAGGTGAGGGTGACTCTTTCACACCATGACCCAGTTGAAACCGGGTTACCCGTTTGACTGACGTTTGAACGAGGTGCGATACTGTACACAGGTCATAGCAGCAAAGTGCTTAATTTTTATCAGCCGAGTAGAAAATTTAAAAGGAAATACTGTACATCCAGTATCCACCCTTGTGTATACCAAATGGTCACAAAGATGATACGATTTGTGCGGGAGAGGGGTTAAGCGGGTGTCTGATCACGTGACTACCAAGAGCTTGACGAATTGGAGAAAGCCGGCAAGGTATAGTTGCCGACACCTGAGTTATCATGGTTACTCGAGACCAACATTATCGTCGAAGGTCAGGCTTCTGTGTAAAGTGCAACACACAGCCAGTAACTCGTTATCATGTGATATGATATCACATATATCACGTCATTTACGAGTGCGTGTGTGGTTTGAATCTGTGTGTCTGGTGCTTTCCGTGGCATCAGCTTTACGCTTCATTAAGTGACGATCGAGTCTCTTTTGAAAACATGTGGCGATTATTATAGAAACCCTTAGGCTTAGAGTGAGTGGCTCAGCTCACTTCTTTAGCGCAAAACCCAAGCAGAACACACGCACACGTACGCCGCTCAACTGTGCACTTCCTTCACGCACCAGCAAGATCCACGAACGCACGCACACACACACACACACACACACACACACACACACACACACACATTGCGTCAGCCATTTGTCGTCTGATATGAGCCCGATCCCTAAACTGGAGGGACACGCAACACTGCATAAAGAGGTCAGGTTGCTATTTCTGACGACCTCGACCGACACGAAGAACTGCCGCCAAAAGAGTTTGTTTTGTCAGGGGCAAAGGTTACGCATGCGTTCTGAAATGTTGTGACGTTTGCTGGCGGATGCGTTGTAGTTATACATTCTTGGAAATGATGTTTCCTGACGGGCTCCCCCGTACAAGTACATTTCAGCGGTTGTGAAAAGTTCATTCCACTTAACAGCCGAAAGCACGCCCACACTGCAAGTGATGCGGATCGTGGGTAGGAAACTATAAAGATGAGCTTTTTGCGTGCAAAAAAAAAAAAAAAAAAAAAGTGGCCGAGAGGGAATCGGGTTCTACATGTTTGCCCCGTCACGGCCCCGTGTGTCCCGTGTTAACAGTCGCTCGCACGTTAAAGGACAACAACGAATCGAACCACTGGAGCGACACAGAACACAAAGATAACAATACAAAGATAAACAAATATTTATAAAGAAGAAAAAAAAAAGGAAGCAAAGACGGGGATCAAGATACACACAGACGGACGGTCGTACACCTGACTAGCCTACCTCACTGAATGACCATACACATAACAGGCGGACCTCTCGAAGAAACGTCTACTGCTGAGACCCCTGTGGCCTTTCAACGGGTGACAAACATAAACAACTGTTACTTGGGTACCCCCAGCAGACACTGTCTTTGTGGCTCTTCCTCACACACCCTGCCTCGTGCTAGGGTCGAGATCCCCAGCCTGTCGAATATCATGAGGTCCAGCGATGCGAATCCTAAACCTAGGGTAGGTCTGGTTTCTCTGACCCACCCGTGGACAGACAGTGATGAGCAAATCGAGGGTCAAGTCGCCGCCGGCACGGCCAACAAACCAGGCAACACGGAAAAGACAAAACAGACGACCAAAGCCCTGTGGGAAAAAAAAAACAACCGTAAAAACAGTTGTTAATGCTGGTGCGTGCGTAATTCCCTTTTTAATTCTTCCCCAGTCAATATGGTATATCTATATATAAACAATTGCACTAGTATGCATATGCACCCTAGAAAATGCCGGAAGTACAGTTGCAAGCCAACCACAAGCATTAACAACGCATGACAATTAGAATTATGAAGATATCACATGCATGATAACAAATAATGTTGGTTCCTACATCATACAAGACCCACGCACACTGATAAATGGTAAAGCAGTCTCCGAACTTTTCGGCCTTCATGGAATGGAGTGGAGAGTTTAGAGTTGGCACTTTTCTGGGGACCAGCGGTACCCGTCTCCTCTTTCTCGGCGCCTTATCTTTTCCAACACTCTAAAAGGTTTTGTACTCATTCCACATCGGAGTCGACTAAGGATGACGGAGGGGTAGGTA
Source organism: Marisa cornuarietis (assembly GCA_004794655.1). NCBI lineage: Eukaryota > Metazoa > Mollusca > Gastropoda > Architaenioglossa > Ampullariidae > Marisa > Marisa cornuarietis. Next base: position 2,049,510 of record SMMW01000635.1, on the reverse strand, counting down.
GAGTTTATGTGCCCCACTGGTATCAAACCGCCTCCATCCCCGGACTCTGTTGCTCTGACCACTCGGCTACCCGCTACCCCACTGTGTAAGTCAAAATGTGTATACATGCAGCGGCTCATTTAATTATTTAATGAACACACAGAGTGTTGAATTTCGAAGGTTTTTGTTTTTTGTCAATCAACTGCTAGTAAGACTAAGTATTTAGAAATACAAAGACTTCGCTGAAAACATCATACTCTATCAGCGGGAACACTTGCCACTGGTTGTTATGTACTCATGTGCTCTTATGTCTGCAGACAGCCATTCTATCCATCTATTTTCTTTAATATTACACCGACAAATAATCACACAAAGAAAAAAGCAAAGCCTGACCGCTATTATGCGATACAAACTGCAAGTAATTGTTAGCAACACACAAATCACAGTATTTAGAAGCTATTAAGAAAGCTCACAATCAGTTTTTTTCCACACTTGTCAACATCAATAGTTAACAAAAGTCTATTATTATTATTATTATTATTATTATTATTATTATTATTATTATTACATTTACCAGCTCAGTGGCAGGTTAGCTAAGTTTGTTAACACCGCGTCAACGGGACGGGAGCTAGTAAACACGTAGAGTGCACGTGCATGGACATTGATTAGAGTCCCGTGATTGATGGACACAGACAAGTCTGTCTGTCTGTCTGTCTGTCTGTCTGTCTAAGTTAGTCCAGTGCCTGATGTGCCCTTTTCATCAGCGTCATAATTGCGGGCATGTTTACCCACTGTGTAAAATTATTTCGAGAAGTAGTTTTGAGATTTTTATCGCTCACTAAAAAATGTGTTTTTGGCTGGACAGTCCTTTACCTGGACGTTGTCGACCAGCATCAACTCTTAGCTCAAAGGTTACCGTTTCCCCATCACGTGGCTCGTAGGTGCTAATGCCTAACAGGAAGAGAAAACAAAACATTGTGACTTTTCATACTTTTCATTTATTCACTGTTCACTCTTAATTACGAAGAGAATGCTAATGAGGCGTGACTGGAGCTTGTCTCTCTGTCACTTTTAACCAAATACGATCAAATATCACAAGTAAATGGTCCATTTATCTCATGACTGCCGGGATCTAGGAAACAGGACCATGTCACTCCTCTTCTTTTTCTACACTGGCTACCCGTCCGTTCTCGCATCCAGTACAAACTGTCTGTGCTGTGTTTTAATTTCTTTACAGGCTCCTGTCCTGACTATTTCTCTGAACTTCTCATCCCTTGCATCCCAGCCAGACAACTCCGCTCTTCTATACAAATCTTGTTATTATTATTCTTAATATTATTATTATTCGTGGGTAATGTATTATTAGGAATCTGTCGAAACCATCGATTCTTTTACAATTAAATTACTTATAATAGCTTCTTACCATACTCAACAGGTCGGTTATTGAAGTCAAGAATGCACCAGAAGGTTTTATCCTTTTCGGCGTGAACATTGTTAATGGCTGAGAGGTAGTAACCACCAGGACTGGTGTGGTAGTCGACAACAAACCTTCACACAGGAACAAAATACTACACTTGGTACTTGTTCACAGTACTTAATCAGCATCACTGTCTCTCAGCTGCAACTGGGCTGTCATTCTCAGCTGAAGTATAACTTATTTTTAAACCTGTTTGAAGTTTCCAGTTGCCATTACAACTGTAGACATGAAATTCATAAGCGAAAGGAACTACAGCAGCAGGAAACATGCTTGTATCTCAAAGAGAGAGGAGAGAGAGAGAGAGAAATGAATCTTTATTACATGCATGATTGTATATTAAAAACAAGTAAAAACATCAGTGGTAAATATAAAGAACCATCTCTCTAGACAACACTCTATGAGCAACAACATATTAAATATTTATCTTTCACGCCCTAACATAGTTTAATATTTACATTGGATTTACAATTTTTGGATTTAGCAAGAGTACACTAAATGGTGGTACAAAGAGGTGTGGAAAAACTTTCAGTAAATTTTTCTCTCGTGGTACACCGAACAGCGAAACAAGAAATGTAACTCGTCTTTGTCAGAAGAGTAAGGGTTCGGATACAGAGTTATGCCCCTTAACATTTAAATAACACCCAGACAGAAAGCATATCTAAACCTGGTTATAGTTATAACCGATAGATATTTTTTTCCATTTGGAGTGTACTTTTGACAGAACAATCTACTTCAAATATCTCACTATATGCTAACTTAATCTCAAGCAGTCAATCATACATGTACACCGTTTAAAATCTTTTGATTCCTACACCGCCATTCGACCAAACATTTAAAATAAAAATCCGAAGTTATCCGAAAACCTTTTAATATTATGCAACCAGTTTCTTATATAATAATTCGCTTTGAGATAATTTTTTTCCCATTTTGTAAGCTTGTTTGGGGAGTTTGTAGGAATATAACTGTTGTAGCTTAAACTAGTATCTAATAGTACAAACAAGTACTGTCAGTGTGCTTTGGGTAGGCTCCCGTATACCCAAGTATTGGGGATTCTTAATGACACGCAACAATCGTTTCAAAAAACAATTTTTACCTGTTGAAACCTGAGTGAATGCCTGCTGCCTCCTCCACCATGTCAATTAAGAAGCGTGAATGGGTATCTGCCAGGTTTGCTTGTATCTCAAAGTTTGGATGTACCCGAGTGTTGACTGCTCTCAGCGTCACATTTTTACCTCTGAAATATTATACATGTTCTTGGATCTGTCATTGGTACTTACTCATTTATAACATTGACTCATTTCCGAGTTTGAAACGCCTCTCATGTAGCAAGTTGCATAAATCTTTCTTGCAAGCCCTCTGAAGTCTGTAGGGTACCTTAACTCATTGTAACGCACCCGTCTTTGTCTCTTTAAGAGAACCCTTACCTGTCTTTTAAGAGGAGTGCTCAATCTGACATTTCTCAAGTTAAATTTGGTTCATTATTTCAAATGTTTATCAATGTTTAGCTGCAAATATTTCGGAAAACAATGTCTTGAACAATTTATGCATATTAAATTTCTCTTTCTCTACAACAAACTTGATCATCCTAGTTTTATCTGCAATCGTATTCGTTCTTTAATAGAAAATTCAAAACTTCGTATTTTTCTGTTCATACAGCGGCAGCATCATACTAAACCAAAGTATTCTCCTGATTATTGAATATATCCACTCGTGTTACAAACATGAAACGTTACATAAAATAAAACAAGTGGGGGATTTTCCAGAATAATCTATAAATTTACATCCCAATTTTATCCACCGCTTTTCATTTTTTTTGCAACATGGAAAGTTTCTGAGAAGTAACAAAGAAAGCGAAATAAAGTTTTTAAAGTGTATGTTTATTATCAGTGATATGACAAATTTGTTAGGTGGACTTATATGACAACTATGTAGGCTAAATATATATATATATATAGCCTGTATCAGCACCAACACAGCGCTCTGTCGCAATGCTTTTTACACCTATTAATGAAGGTATGAATAATGATATAATTTAAAACTATAACACTGTATTAACAAATACAAAAAAATTCTCTAATATTTAGCTTACCTCTGCGCCATAGCTTCGCTGACTGAAGCTCCCCGGGGGACCTCCGTAGTTCTGTGATGGGAAGCAGGTAGCCCCCAGCTCTGCACATGCGGTGTACACATCGCTTTCGCTAAAATATTGAAGTAAATAGAATCACACTTGTGTTTGTGATGAAACGTGCACACTGCTTGGGTTTTTATAAATATATTTTATCGTTGAGTAAACGTGCACATTATATATATATACACACAAACTCTCTTTTTAAATAAAGAGAGAAAGAGAGTTTATATATATATATATCTCAGGATAGATAGAGTCAGTGAGTCAGGCTACACTTTTGGTTTAGAGGTAACTTGTAAGTTGTTTTGAGTTGGTTTGCCGAAGGGTTTTGCACCTGCTACTGCTACCTGTCACCGCCTGAAATGTGAAGGTGGTGTTGTGAGGCTGAATCTATAAAAGTTCTGATGGTCTGCCGACTGAGCTGATGTAACAACGGGAGCTCTTTTGAGTGAGGGGAGGGGAGGACAGAGAGAAACACCTGCTCAGTCGGCAGTGCTTCAAAGATATAGATTCAGCCTCATGACAACACCTACGTGTTTTCAATTACTATAACTATTAAAGACAAGGTCAAGTCAGTAAGCAGGCTACAGTAGGCTCTGCCCACCAGTTTTCTCTCTGTCCTACCTATAAGGCTGGAGAAACTCGACCGTCACTCATTCTCTTTCTCTTGCCTTAGTGGGCATTGCTGATGTCTCTCCTTACAGCATGGCCGCTACATACATTCCGGTCTCGACTTAAAATCAGACTCCTTCGGTAAAACCTACTGTCCTTTCTCCTGATACTCAAATATCCATGTGTCTTCATGTACTTGGCATTGTTAACTGTGCATGTGAATGTATATCTGTCAGATTGTGATGTCCGTCTTTGTCCTCCGGTCTCTTCCCCTCCTCTCTGTCTCTCGTAAAGCTTACCGAGCTCGCCTACTCTCAGGAAATGCGCTAAATAAATTCAATGATGATGAGGATGATGATGATGAGGATGATGAAGATGATAGTGATAATGATGATGATGATGATGATGATTATGATTATTATGATGATGATGATGATTATTATTATTATTATTGTTGCTGTTCTATTCACATTCTCCCTTTCCTGTCCAAAGTACTCGAACAAGTTGTGCTGTTCCAATGCAATCTACTTTGGCCATTTTAGTCATCCTAGCATGAAAATCATTCGACCGAGATGGAGTTATTGCTACTAGTGGTAAATGACTTGCTATATGTAATAAAATCACATTTTATTATAGTCAATGTTGGATCTACCGGCTGCGTTAGATGGATGGATGATGATGATACGCAGCTCCCTCGCATCTTGGCTCCAGCAGATGTGCACCGCAACACAGTAAACATTAGGCTGTGAAAGCCTGGATAGCGACCAACAAACTGAAAATGAAGAACGAAAAAACTGAGGACATTCTACTAGCCTCTGTAAATACCTGAAATGCGAACCATCCCTACTTCTGCTTTCTCTGGAGTGAGCATCTCTCTTTCCCAGATCATCAGGAATCACAGTGTTATCGTCGACATACTATTTTATCATTCATTCATCCTTAAGTTTTGACCGAAATCCCGCTGGTGGTGTAGATGTTTCTCTTTCAGGTGAGACAGTTGAAGATTTGTGGAAGTGTCCTCCTGCCCGGTCTGAAGCATCCTGTTCTTCTACAAGCAGTTCCCCCATCGGGGACAGGGAAGCGATTCTGGATTACATTCAGCATGGCTTTGCATGGGGGTTAATTAGACTTACAGTTCTGTAGCTCTAACACTTTATGGTTTTCTTTCTTTGGGAGGAAGATGACTAGTGATTGCATCTGTTTCTCGTGCCATTCTTTGGGTTAATATATTCTAATATTTTCTAAGGATTATAATAAGCACATTGCGTAGTCGCTTTGAAGATTTGTTATAAACATTTCCTCATAGAGAGTGACGAGGTGTGAGGCCAGGTATGATGGCCAGGTAACTGTGGATGTCCTGTGTATGCGAAAAACAATGACACTAACGGGTTCGGATTCTACGTCGGTAAACGTGTCAAAATGAAGAAAAAATACAACGCACTGAGATTCTTTGAGAATGTGGCAAATATAAAGTATTTAATGTAAGATATAATATCATGTGACAGGTACACAATTCTGTTACTGTAAAGCAGTCTTTCATCTCGCCTCAATGGGATCTAATAAAGCGATAAAAATGCGTAAATCACACAGGTGGGGGCTAACTTTGGCACCATAAAGACAAGTGTCTTTCATAAGTCTAAGGGCAGACCTATGCAAATTAGTGACATATCTCTATCCCTCATAATAGACCCTAACCCTGTACCATAATCTTAAGATTCCTACATTTCACTTTACTTGCCTATAGCCTACTCAAGTATCATCGAGTGAGGGTAATAATTAATGTAAGTGCTTGACTACATCTTCACGACATCTGTGTGAACTTTTCCTTCATTTACTTAATGCTCGCACGCGAGTTTGGATTCGAAGCTACCAATTTCCACGCTGCAGCAAGTAAATGATGATTAAAAAGTTATTTGTGAACACGATACTTGGTTGGACACAATACTTTTTGGTGGTCTTGGTGGGATGCAGTCACAAGTTCTCTTTTTTCCAAACTAGCAAACATTCATCCACAAAGAGGAAATGCATTTTTTTCATGGTATGAATTTTTTTATGTTACACAAACAGCTTCAAAGAAAAAAATAACAAAAGTGACAGTTGATGGAAAATAAAAATTGCAAGTAATTGCTAACAGCATGCGCCACTCTCTAAATTAAGAAGTATTGTAAGTTTAAACTATGATGATAAGTTAATTGAAATACAAAAATAACTTTGTTCACGGAATAAGCGCCACAATCAGTAAGAAACGTGTATGTCAACCTTATATAAAGGATGGTCTGGAAGGATGGTTAATATCTCTCGCTTCTTTTCTGCAATAATGATTGGTTGGCTAAAAGACTGTTCAACCAAAAGGCAGTATTTTCAAGGAATCCACACTATACTTGTACCATGAACTAGATAATAAACATTCTCAAGGTAGTGAATTTGTAAATAAAATACATAACCGTTTCTGGCATGATATTTTAAAACATTTTAAACCATTATATGTAAAATGCACACCCAGACTATCGATAAATTTAATGCAGTGTTTTTTCTACAACATAAATATTGTTATGGGGAACCACAGTCTTTTAGTAATTGAGAAGATACTAGTCAATCCCCTGAATGTAATGCCGGACAATCAATCACAGGGATCTGCATGTCTGCCTTCACTCCTCGTCAGCTTGAAGGTCACAGTTTCGCCATCATGTGGTTGGTAAATACTCACGCCTACAAGGAAAACAGAAAAATAGTGATATATGTTATCATTAAAGTTCTTTACAAAGTGGACATCATATTCACGTGACTCGAACATATCTGATGTATATCCTGGGATGCTGCGTTTAGGCACAGCACCCACAGGTAGCAAATATGACCCAGCTATTACAGTTGAGAGATGGGGAAAGTAACCCTGGAGGGAGGCGATGGGCCTCGCCCTCATTAAAAAAAAAAGCTGGCATAGTGAAAAAGTGAAAAACGTGCTAACATCTAGCAGCCAATGGCCAAAAGGTTATGAAAGTAACTTTACCTTCCCTACAGTGTTTGAATTCGGCCATGAGCCTTTCAAAATCTGGCCACTTTTCCGATGTGGCAATAAACGGATTTGACAATACTTTCAGCTTACTTTCAAATTTTCCGAAATCCTCGAAACGCCGCGAAAATTCATAGTAAGAACTGATATGTCGTGGGTTCACATCCCGGTTTTTCGGTAAGCGTATTTCTCTTTCAATGTGGCATCTCTTCTCCGGGCATTTCTGTTTCGTCCGCTCCTCTCTAACTATATAGCGTGTCCTCTAGGTGGAGACACTTTGCTATGGAGCCAACCCATTTAGTCGAGGTTGTACCTTCCTACCTGCTTCTGATGATACTCGCCTCCAACGGCATCGTTGGGGTGGCGAGAAAAGAGAATGCAAAGGAGTCTGTTCAACCGTTTGTTTGACTTTTATTACATACATGCTTACATTGGGTGATTATCTTTTTTTTGAGAACTTAAATCAGGCTTTTTACACGTCAGCTTTATTTTTAACGTTTCACTTTAATTTACTATATTTATCTTAACTTTTTTTCCCAGACTATGGAGGCACACTGAGTATTTTATTATTAAAACTAACACTCATTCAAACTTTTCTGACTGATGATACATTTTCACGAATTTTTTAATATTTGCTTAAGTCTAGGTGAGGGATCCTGAGTGTGGTTACTATCTTAATTTTTATGCTTGAACACTGTTATGGATGAAATGTTTTAGTGGGTGTAGGTCAATCCTAGCGAGCGCGTGAGCAAGTGTGAATGACGTGAGCCTCGGTGAATGACGCAAGTCTGGATGAATGACGCAAGCTTTGATGTCAAAAATGTTCGAGCAAGAGAGCGCACGCGTAACGTTTTGAGTGATCGTTGAGAGAGAAGAAGCGAGTATGTTATAGTATTTTAGGCGTGTGTCGCCACTAGTTGTAGGGTTAGTGCGGGCGTGTGTCGCCACTAGTTGTAGGGTTAGTGCGGGCGTGTGTCGCCACTAGTTGTAGGGTTAGTGCGGGCGTGTGTTGCCACTAGTTGTAGGGTTAGTGCGGGCGTGTGTCGCCACTAGTTGTAGGGTTAGTGCGGGCGTGTGTCGCCACTAGTTGTAGGGTTAGTGCGGGCGTGTGTTGCCACTAGTTGTAGGGTTAGTGCGGGCGTGTGTCGCCGCTAGTTGTAGGGTTGGGCGTGTGTCGCCGCTAGTTGTAGGGTTAGTGCGGGCGTGTGTTGCCACTAGTTGTAGGGTTAGTGCGGGCGTGTGTTGCCACTAGTTGTAGGGTTAGTGCGGGCGTGTGTCGCCACTAGTTGTAGGGTTAGTGCGGGCGTGTGTCGCCACTAGTTGTAGGGTTAGTGCGGGCGTGTGTTGCCACTAGTTGTAGGGTTAGTGCGGGCGTGTGTCGCCACTAGTTGTAGGGTTAGTGCGGGCGTGTGTCGCCACTAGTTGTAGGGTTAGTGCGGGCGTGTGTTGCCACTAGTTGTAGGGTTAGTGCGGGCGTGTGTTGCCACTAGTTGTAGGGTTAGTGCGGGCGTGTGTTGCCACTAGTTGTAGGGTTAGTGCGGGCGTGTGTCGCCGCTAGTTGTAGGGTTGGGCGTGTGTCGCCGCTAGTTGTAGGGTTAGTGCGGGCGTGTGTTGCCACTAGTTGTAGGGTTAGTGCGGGCGTGTGTTGCCACTAGTTGTAGGGTTAGTACGGGCGTGTGTCGCCACTAGTTGTAGGGTTAGTGCGGGCGTGTGTCGCCGCTAGTTGTAGGGTTAGTGCGGGCGTGTGTCGCCGCTAGTTTCAGGGTTAGTGTGGGTGTGTGTCGCCGCTAGTTTCAGGGTTAGTGTGGGTGTGTGTCGCCGCTAGTTTCAGGTTAGTGCGGGCGTGTGTCCTCACTAGTAGGGTTAGTGTGGGCGTGTGTCGCCGCTAGTTGTAAGGTTAGTGCGGTTGTGTCGCCGCTAGTTTCAGGTTAGTGCGAGCGTGTGTCGCCGCTAGTTGTAGGGTTAGTGCGAGCGTGTGTCGCCGCTAGTTGTAGGGTTAGTGCGTATGGGGCGCCAAGAGGGGAATTTTTTCAAATTTGCTATTTCTAGCTATACATTGGGATGTATAATTATAGAATACAATGTATAGCTATACATTGCATTTTACACTTATAGATTGCATTTTATATTTATACAATTCATTCTATACTTATAGATTGCATTCTATAGCTATACATTGAATTCTATAAGTATAAAACACAATGTATAGCTATACATTGAAATGTATAATTATACATTGCAATGTATAGCTAGAGAGAGAAAAACTCGGTAAAAACCGAAGTGTTTCATTTATATTATACTCAGAAGTTGCTATACAATTCATTTTATATATACCTTTCAATTCTTTAGCTATAGAATGCATTCTAGCTATACATTTGAAATCTATATTTATAGATTGCATTCTATAACTTCTGACTTAAAATGTATACGGAACGAGGCTTGCTCATTTGCATATGGGAAAAGAAGGTCAAAGACCAACCAATCAGTGCGCTCGTAGCAATGGCCAGAGAGTAGTCTGCATGGGATCGTAGAGACAAAAAAGTTCTGTCGCAGAATGTGTTGTTTTGTTTTGTTCAAATGTGTAATGAATCCAGTGACCGTCTGTTAACCTCCCTTTTTCCTTCCATAACCTCCCATAAGTGCGGGTCGTGTGTCGCCACTAGTTGTAGGGTTAGTGCGGGCGTGTGTCGCCACTAGTTGTAGGGTTAGTGCGGGCGTGTGTTGCCACTAGTTGTAGGGTTAGTGCGGGCGTGTGTTGCCACTAGTTGTAGGGTTAGTGCGGGCGTGTGTCGCCACTAGTTGTAGGGTTAGTGCGGGCGTGTGTTGCCACTAGTTGTAGGGTTAGTGCGGGCGTGTGTTGCCACTAGTTGTAGGGTTAGTGCGGGCGTGTGTCGCCACTAGTTGTAGGGTTAGTGCGGGCGTGTGTCGCCACTAGTTGTAGGGTTAGTGCGGGCGTGTGTCGCCACTAGTTGTAGGGTTAGTGCGGGCGTGTGTCGCCGCTAGTGTTTAGGTTTTTAGAGTAATGTAGGCGTGTGTTGCCATTAAGTTTTAAAGTTGAAGCGGGCGTGTGTCGCCGTTAGTAGGGTGAGAATTAGTGCAGGAGTTTGTTTGGTTGGATTTGCATTAACCTGAAAGTAAAGAATTGTTTATCGTTTTGGACTGTTTCTTGAGAAGTTGACACCGCCAGATTTTCTGGACCCGAACGAGCTAATAACGGTCGAATCAACCAGGACCAGTTAGCTAACAAACACGACCTAATGAAACATGAGTACTTATAAACATTTTAAGATTTTTTGTAATATTCTTGAATTATGTTTGAATCTTAACTAATAAAATACATATATACAGAGATTAGCATTAATTCAAATTATCTGACTTATTGGCTTAACGCATTTTACACTGGAGGTACTGGAGGTACTCAACTGCACTGGTTAGCTTAGCTTACAAGCAGACGAATAACTCTACCAAAGAATTAGATCTCTCTGAGGGTTCATAATATAAAACATCAAACAAGAACTGACTGAAGTACAAGTGGACTGTCTTCAACATTGGTAGATCACATGCCTATAATAGAGTGTTTTACAGTCACGACTGAAAAAGTCTGATTTTAATTAACGTATTGAGTACAGCCCTCAATTTATGCTTATTTGTTAACAGTAGCTCTACATTAGGCTCAGGTACTTAAAGACACTTGCCTTTCACTCCAGCTAAGTTACTGATATGGTAATAAAGCCAACCTTTTAAGGTGCACAAAAGCTGAATATAATCAACAAACGATTTGTTTGCAGGATATTGAGTAGTCATTATTATTATACTGTTGAGAATATAGTATATTATAATATAATCAATATAATCATCACCACTCATTCTAACACATTTAAAATACTTATAATGAGAAATTTCTTACCATGTCCAATAGGTCTGTCATTGTCGCTCAGAATACACCAGTAGGTTTGATCCTCTTCGTAGGTGGCGTAAGTGCCGTTAATGGCTAGGAGGAAATAACCCTCTTCAACAGCGTGGTAACGGACAACGAACCTTCACAACGAGTGAAATATTGCACTTAGTACTTTATGATTGAGCAGATAAAAGGTCTCTGTCTCAAAAAAGGCATGTGTGTGTGTGTATATATATATATATATGTGAGTGTGTGTGTGTGTGTGTGTGTGTGTGTGTGTGTGTGTGTGTGTGAGAGAGAGAGAGAAAGAAAGAAAAGAAAAGCAGAGAAAAAAAACCGAGATTATTGAAGTCTAAATGGAGTGGAGTGTAAATGACTAGCAAGAATTCGTTGAATATTATAAAACAACGAACTTTCTCGTCGAGTTAAAGAAAAAATATTCAGTCAAAATCGATAAAACAATTTTGAAATATGCAAATATATTTGAATCGTACGAACAAACTTGATAATACAAGGATCAATGATGTTTCTAACTCAACGAACAATTTAGTTTCAAAATATCAACGACCTGCATTTCGCATCCACCTATACTTATACTTACCTGTTGAACCCTGGTTCAATGTTTGCCGCCTCTATTAGCATGTCAATTAAGAAGCTTGAATGGGTGTCAGGCAGGTTTACACTTATATTAAAGTTTGGTTCTCTCAGGTTGTTGACCGCACGTAGTGTAACGTTTTTACCCCTGGAAAATTGTCAAAAAGTGAGAATCGATGCATGCTCATTTGATAACATGTTGGTTTCCGAAGTTAAAACATTTATCACGAAGCAGGTTTAGGGTACAAGAAGGCAACATACATCTGTTTTGAGTGAGCTCATGTGTAATGTCTCCGTCTTTGTCAGTCTGTCTGTCGTTTGGTCAGCCAGGCTGTTTTTCCCCTCTCTTTACTGTCTTCATTCCTTTTTTTTCTTAGATTGTTTAATCTAAAATTTCACCTTGAAGTAATTTTATTATCTATTTCAGTTGTTTATTAATGTTAATTATGAAAACACAATGGGTACAACAGTTTATACATTCGAAGGTTTATTTTTTTATGCACATATAACCTCAATTTCAGTCAATCAATCCCTCTAAAAATAAATGTGAACATTCATATTTTTCTCTTCACACACCGCCAAAGCCCCACTAAATAAAGCAACCCTTTAATAATACAGACTTGCTACCTCCAGCCATGTTGAAAAGCTGAAGCGTCACTAGAAAACTTCATGGAGGAACAGCTAGTATAGTTTATAAAATTCATAGCCTAATTGTATTCACATCCTATCCTTTATTTAGCCAATTTAAAAGCTGTTTAGTCAGTAGGTTTCTGGGAAATGACAAAGTGACAAAAGGGACAAAATAAAGCTTATGAAGAAATGGCTGAAAGACTGAACGAATAAGCGCCACAGACATTAAAATTCGATCACAAACTGACAAGTTTCTCGTGTCTATAATGACGACTATATAAAGAAAGTTATTGAAAGCACCAGGACAATGCATTATTTGAATAATTGGCTATTCATTTTACAAATGATCTGTTTTTGCCCCTTATTAACTTTAAGGTTTAAAAGTAAAGCACTAAGAAAATAAAGAATCTTTTCTTGGACTTAGCTCACATCTTCGCCATAGTTTTGCCGGCTGAACCTCGCCGAGAGACCTCTGCTAGTCCTCTGTTTTCTGTGAGTCCCTTGCAGACGGAGGTGCAGAGCAAGCAAACCCCCGATTGACTTGATTCTTTTAATAGAAATATTAGCTCATCACAGCTGCCACTATGTAAGTTACTGCTTGATAGATTATGGTAAGAGGAACTGTTGTTGCTCTGTTGTCTGTGTATCCTCTGACAACCGAATTCTGAAATCTCCGATCAGCATGACTTGGTCCACATGCCCTCTTCATTAAAGAAGCGAAAGACCAGTCTGGTGGCCTAGTAGAATGTTAGCAGAAGGTTAGATGTTCACTACGACAGAAATGACACACCTCCAGTATGGCAATAAAAGTAAAATTATTTATGGTGCCTGTGTGGTGCACGTACTGTTGCTACGGATTGAAGTGAAAGCCTGACACGTTGTGTGTTACTTTTATTATTGTTCGATTATTTCCTCTTTGAATTCACTATTAACTAGGTGAAACGTATAGAAAGGTATTATAGAGTTTTATGAGACAAAGTTAATAAGTCACAGTGACGTTCACCAGCTTTATTCTCCTCCAGGTGCTAGCGAACAACTAAAACACTAAACATCAAAATACAGCTTTTGTTATATGAGAAGTTTTAAGAATGTTACCTAACGTGAGTTTGTATTGGCCCAAACTGTGCCGAGATAATGCTGCCACGAACTGGAATCCTAACAATTCTAAAAACAATTGTCCATCTTCTTGTAGTTCACAGCTATGTTTACTTTCTCACCAGTCGATACACCACAAAATAAAGTTGACGTCAGTGTTGTAGCTGTATTTACACGTGTCCATGACAGCCATTGTGTGTATTGATCATTGTATGTGGAAGCCAACAATCATACTCTGGCAGAAACGAAATCGATAGGATCTGCCCCGTCATCGTAATCCTGGTGTCGTTGCGCACCAGGTACGCCATTCAGACTTCTGGCGCCAGTTGCACAACACATTTCTAATTTTAAACACTTTTAAGCCTTAACTCTATCTAGATAATTAGTTTAAAGTGCACACTACAATTTTAGAATTTTTAAAACTAAAACTGCTTTAAACAAGATAAAGTTGTTTAAGTCTGACTTTCCGTCCTGTCAGTACAATTGTTTTGTATGTTATTCTGCAATGCATCAAAATGGCTAAGAAGAGATTTTGCTTCTTTAGACCAGTTTTAACGTTTAGAAACATTTTGTGCAACTGGCCCCTGGCCACTATTTTCAGAGTGAATTTTGTTTTGGCTTATTCTTGTTCTTGGTCATTTTTGTCAGCATTCTGTCTGTGACAGTACCCGTGGTCTTTCAACCAGAACGTGAATACTGGCCCCGGGGAATGGGCACGTGGGCACTAGTTACTCAACACTAGCCGCCCACGTCAACATTAACTGCAGGGGAAAACACGATAATCACACGTCGGTCATTCAATTACACAACTTGGCTCACGAGCCCCCACCCCTGCTCTTCCCCGAACACAGTACTCAACGACGTGTGATTTCAATGGAACAATAAAGAAAAGATTTATTCATACAAAACATTTCAAACAAAACACAATCAAATGGACTCGTCTAGGGGGGTCCCAATACTATCCGTGCTAGAGCGTACTTCTGATGTTACAGTGCTGTTGCCTCTCTTTACAAATACCATACACACTCGCAAGCGCACCAACCTAGCTCTGTTACAGCTGGTTTGTTGAAAGTCCAATACTTCAGTTGACTGCCACGACACACTGACGATTTCCCTTCGAAGTGATGTCTGATGGTCTGACGTCTTCCTCCCTCGAAGTGTCACCACGTCAGAGAGCGACGACTGCTTCTCCCGGTGACCCAGATTCGAGCCTTGCACCACGTGGGTACACACGTGGGTTCTTCGACGGCGGTAATGCCTCGTACAGCCGCCAAACGAACACCACCACAGACGGTCTCAGCCCTTGAGAACCGACGACTTCTAGCGGCCTCAACGTTGAGCCTCTACCTCTCACACCGGTAGAGCGAGCCCACAGTCACACAGCTCTTTCCTCTCCACGACGACAGCAGGCAGTCTTGACAGTCCGTCGTCAATTACTTGCCTCCTTCTCTCAAGGTTCTCTAACCCGACTTCTTTCCTCCCGAGTCTTGCCCTCGTGGCTAAGACTTGGTCCGAGGCAGAAGTGTAGCTGGCGTTAGAAAGCTGAAGTCGCTTCGGCTGGTGACCCGTTGCTCCCCCACTCAGACGTTCGCCGAAAAAAGCAAGTGAAGTTGTTGTTGTTTATTTAGTTGGAAAGTGCTTCCACCTTGCGGTGATTTCGCACTATAGGGGGAAAGGGAGGGGGAGGAAACCGGAGTACCCAGAGAAAACCTCCGCCGCCCAGCCCTGCGAACAGGTGTCACATACAGAGAGTGTCCCGAGACGAGATTTGAACCCTGAGCCGCTCACTGCAGTGGTGACAAGCGAGTGTTTAAACCACTACACTAGCGGGGGCCCAAACAAGTGAAGTGTGTTCTTGTCTCTCTATTTATCTCTCTACATTCTCACAGATACATACATCGAGGGATGCCATTGGTCACTCACTCATCATCCAATCAGCTACAATTAGAGTCAGCAATCGACAGGAGGAGATCTCTCTCTGACCACAGGCCACGCCTACGGGTGGCCGCTGTCACATGTACCTTAGCCTCCCTCCCCCTGTGTACTTACGTGGCTTGGCGCCAACCAGGTGTGCGCCTCTAGCTCTTTCTCTCCCTAGACGTTTGTTGACTTTTAGCCAGCCATCGGTCACGCATGGCGGCTGAAATCACGTAGCACTGTCTGCCCCACGCGTCATTTAGGCGTCCATACCAAAACATACGCCCCCTACTTCCTCGCCAAAGGGCCTCAGGCTTGTCAACAGCCGTTCTGGACACTAAGTGGGCTGACTGTTACCTACCCCCTCGAGTTATCTCATGACACTGTCAACGTTTGGTTTTCCCCGTTTCCATTTTAAACTACACAGGAAAATATGTATTTTATATTTGAAAATTTGCAGCTCAGAAAAATAAGAGGAAAGGCAATGTATCTAGCTGACGATTTATCATTATTCAAGAGGTTGTCTGTAGCTGTAAATAATTTTCCTAGTTCCTGATAATTCAGCCTAAACTCTTTTGGAAATTTATGCATACATCTATGGACCAAAACATAACAATAAATCTACAAATAAACAATTAACGCATAAAAGTGTCGGTGGGAGATGTAGCAGTCAAGGCAAAGTGGAGAAAAGTTAGTCTTTACACTTTGTTGAAAGCTGTGTTTTTATTTATTTTTTGTTTGCTGGTGTCTACTTACTTTACTATTTTCGCACATAATACGTTCACTGGGCGAAAATACAAATCACTCACATCTGGAATAATATACTGTACGATCACTTGGACGGAGACGAAACCAGACCGTTGTCACCACATCACACCCATAGAGGTATAGCACATTCAATACAAACAGAAGTTTATTAGCTGTAATTACAATGTGTCGACAACTCGACTAACACCTTGCGTAATACTTAAGTTCTAGTTCTAATCTTTATCTAACACTAACATCATGAACGCAATATAGACATCAGCTTATGGGGGGGGGGGCATTGCCAGGTAACTTTTTGTTCTTTATATCAATAGGGCATGTTACGAATAGTGAAATAGAAAGTTTCATGTGAATCTATCCACTGGATACCATGGAAACGATCCAAAATGGCCACCTAACAATAAATTTCAAATTTTAATAAAGTGGGAAAGAAGGAAGAGCGATTTTTCTTTGTAGAGCCCTTAGCACCAGTATTAAAGACCTCCTGGTATTTTTCAAGGTGTTTTGAACTAAATGAATAGTAGTTCAGATTCAGAATATACGATTCTCTCAAAACGTTTTGCAGAAAATGTGTCTTACGCTTCTGCATAAATAATATGAGTGGAGGGGAGTGACAAGATTTGAATGGGACGAGAATTCTAAAGTTTTCCTTTCTGTTACTGAGTGACATTTTACCAACGGTTACACAGATTACAAGCATGACCCAAGGTCGTGCATTGACTGTAAGAGAGGCGGGAAATTTTAAAGCAATGCAGCCAGAAACAAATTTGGCGACATCGTTTTAAGAATAAATTGTCACAAAAATAAATTCTCCAAGAAAACGAGTTTTTTTTTGCGAGAGAGCCTGAAGCAGGGAATTTACCGCAACTGAAGCAATTCTTAGCAGCATGCTTTCCAGCAAGTGTTTGATTACAGACGGGTATACAGAGAAGCAGAAGTCAATGCCATCCTTTTGCTAGGCATGTTTGTGGGCTACCATCAGCCAGTTTAAAAACAGATTGATGGAATTGTCAAGTTGAATAATACGGTTTCACCATTGGCTGGAACGTAGTGGCTCACACCTGTAAGGAAAAGCAATGTGTCAGATCCTGGCATCGCTCCACATCTACCCTACAACCTCTGTCTGTCCGTATCGGTTTGCTTTTATTGTATTACTCAAAGTTGGGTAGGTAAAATATATTCGAACCGCTGTCAGCCAGTTATCTTGCTATATTTGGAAGAACTCCAAGCATTTTCGAAACCTTACATGATAACATTACCAACTCAAGGTCCCTGGCTCAATAATGCTAGTGACTGCCGCAGATATATAAAGATATATGAAAATATATAAAGAGAGGTATAACTTCAGGCATTAACTACTTTAAATGTTTTTACAAACAGGCTACTTCCGTAGATTTTATTTTCTGCTTTAAAATGTTGAACTACGCCATTGACTACTCAAGACATGCCGTCAGCTTTAGTTTCGTACAAGTAGACCTTTTCCAAGTATAGTACATGTTAAGAGAGCATAAAACCTTGTCCTTACCAGTGCCGCTGTTTCATACATATATAATAGTATACATTAAGATTGTCTAATATTTAATGTTAAATATCGTAACCGAGTGAACGTGGGAAAATTATTACATTATGACGAAAGGTATTTTCTTGGACATAGAGAAGGTGCATACCACAATCGATGGCTATCAAGCTGGAGTTCTTTATGCACCAGAAGGACTGATCCAGCGAATAGTTCCCATATACGCCGTGGATAGCATCAACAAAGTAGCCCAGCTTTCTGTTGAAGTACGTGACGGTGAACCTTCGAGAATATACAACGTTTTTTAATTTTATGCTTTGAAATTCACTCCCTAAAGAAGGACGTGGGTAGAGGTCATTATCTACTCAGGTCAACGTAATTTCAATGAGATGTACATAGACAAATATTGCACCAGAAGCCCGTGCCCAGTAGCCCGGTTGACATACAGGATGTCGCAACTTAAGTTTAGCTGCAAGGAAAAGTCAGGCTCAGTAATAGTGCGAGATGTTTGAAAGCTGATAAATGTTTTAGTTTTTCTGTTGCAATTTTCAAGATTTTAACGTAACTTGTTAATTTGTATGAAGTTAAAGTATGGAAGACTACGGAAAATAAATCACGATATATATATATATATAAGAAAGAAATAGAGAGAGAGAGATGGAAGCATCCTAGCCAGTCAGACAAAGGAGAGAATTCAATGGAAAAAAATTGAGTGAGTGATCTGCTTGTTTGTGGTTAGATTATCTGGTAGTTCCAGCATATCACTGAAACAATAATTTCGTTCATAACAGAATTCAATGTAATGTAGTTTATTCACAATCGACACATAGATATTAAATAATTAAATAAAGTCTCAAACACGAGATAACAAAAACTAGCATTATTAAAATTCAGTGTACAGTTTGGTTTCCAATTATAGGTCACCAATTCAATTTTAGATTTGCGTTTTGTAATTATAAAATATTTACCTGAATGTTTCGTTAAGGTTCGCCGCATCTTCCATCATGTTAATCAAGTAGTGTGAATAGGTGTACAGGTTGACCTGTATTTTGAAGGAAGGCTGCTTTAGCCAGTTCTCGACTACAAGCGTCACGTTCTTCTTGTGTCGTGGGAAGTCACCGCCATCTTCCTCAGGCACGCATATGCCTCTTCTGAAAACCCACAGGAGTTACAAGAAAGGGTTTGCCCTGGTGTTTGTCAAACAGAACTGTCGTTTACGCGGGTTGGACTGTAAGAGGGTTGAGCATGCACTCATGTACACATGTGCACACATTCTGGTACAGATATGCACACGCACTTTCTTGATCTCTTTGTCTCTCTCTCTCTCACTCAAGCACGTGCACACACACACACACACACACACACACACACACACACACACACACACACACACACACACACACACACACACGTTCTCACTCTTCCCCAACCACACACATAAACAGACTCTCTAACGACTATCTCGTTCGAAAGCATATTTTTTCTTCTGGTTTCTGTTCATTGATATCTGACATTGTTTTCCCATTGAGGTCGATAATCTGGACGAGGCATGATAACTATGTTTCCACAGTATTGTACATTAACCCTCAAGGGGGAATGGGTGGGAATGATCACATCCTGCACCACATAAAAATATGTAATTCATTTGTTTTTTCAAACTTTTAAGTTCGTAAAATAATAAGAAAAGTAAGCATTCAAGTATAAAAGTAGTGAAAAAAGAAAATATATATTTCTCAAAAATTGTACAATTTACTTCCTTGTTGTGGTTAAACTCTGTGATGTTAACGGTGGGAAAACATTCTCGTACAATACATTCTGCACAATGCACGTTAAATTGCTTTTCTTCATCATGGCAAGAAGTTTTGAAAAGCGGTCACATTCAGACATTTTGTGTTTAAAAAGTCGTATCTTGGAGAACTCTCCTTTTGGTAGGAACTCCAAGCCATTATGTTCTATAAGTATAATTTTATCACAACAATATCTACTTAACTTTACCAAACAAACAAACAAACAAACAAAAACAAAGCAAAACATATGAAGCGTACCCGTTCGTAGAAATTTGATGTCCTGCGAGAAAGGTTGATGCTATAAGAAGTAATGTTGCACAGACCACACTGTTGGAACAAAAAAACATTTTTGTATAATTATAGCTGTCGCCCCAAGGTGAAGACACTTTACAACAGAACTAGATCAGTCGGTTGTCAATCACACTGGGAACAGCGTCTAGCGCTCAAATCGTGGAGTGGTCTTTGGACACGACATTTTGGCTGTCCCATAATTAGAACATGAGACAGTCTGACACATCAGCAATGATTCAACACATACAATTTCCTTACGACTTGGACTATCGAGAAGGATGCATGCATATTTCTGGGAAGTGACAGTTTCCGTAACAAGATTCAATATAACCAGAAGATATAATGACTTTATGCCGTACAGCTGTCACAAACAGTGCGAATCGCATCAACTTGAAGTTATTAACATCTTCGAACTATTTTCCGTTCATGTAAATCACTGCATGCTTTGACGTGCCCGTTGATGTTAATCGTGACCCAAACGTTTAGACCACTAAAGACCAGTGCACAATCGTGATCCACTGACCAATGAAAATCAGTCGATTGATTACGGTATCAGATCCATTCCACATAGGTCAAGAGACAACTGACTGACTGACCACATAAAAGTACATAACATGCAAAACCATTTTATCTTTATATTTTATACATCATCATAATCACATACTATTTAGTACTGTTTATTTAGTTAAGTCACAGGCTTCATATTTCGCTTTATTTCACATTAAAGGCTTTTCGGGACAGAGTTCAATTTTTGGTTAGAGTAAAGTCTTGCGGTAGTGATTAGGGTGATTTGAGCTGGGTTAAGGGTGGTAGACCATCGACAAAATGAAAGTTTCGACACCTTTACAGAGCCTCACTGTCCTGCGGTTATCCCAGGTTAAAAGGAGTAACGTCCCTTTAAGAAAAATGGCGCTGCCCTGTGATCCCTCAATTAGGAAATCGGATGAAGATTTTTCGCAGGATTTAATACAAAAATATGAATCATCAGATGAAAGACCACCGACAGTTGTCGACAGATACTTTAAGAAGAAATATGGAGTCAGTGAGTCCAGTAAAACCTTTGTTTTTGAGAAAACGTTCATGCTTTTGTTTTTAAAGTTTAGTAAAGAAGCGTGTTCACTACGGCTATGACTGATTAAATATAGCTGGGTAACTGGAAATGAATTATGGTTAGGGTTTGGGTTAGGTGTAGGGTTTAGGTTGGTGTAAGGATTCTGTTTTCAGGGGCTGATCGATTCATGAACCGCACTGGTCGATTCTCCAACAGTCTATGTTCGATTCCCCTACAGTCGATGTTCGTTTCGACCACACTATCATCCATGCGATGATTAGGTCACCAAATGAATGAATTTTGATTTGATCTCTTTGTTTCTTATATCTATTTTGAGCGATCATTTGTGTGTGTGTGTGTGTGTGTGTGTGTGTGTCCAGTCATCATACATTTCTGCAGTTCACTTTCGTTTTTTTCGATTGTCGTACTTAAGTGAAATCCGAAAATTATTTCATGTTCGAATCTACATCCGTCTTTTTACCATAAAGTAGCAAAAAAAAAAAAAAAAAAATGAAGAAAAAAAAATCCATGATACATAAGAATTTTGGCACCTTTGGTCTGCTCAACCGTTTCCTTCTTGTGAACCCCACTTTAAAAGATGATAAAAGCATGTATGGTGATATGATATTGATATTGTTTCCAGTCTCATTGTCTTTTATCGTTTGCATATGCTCATATCCACAGAATCTGCTCTTGAATGTAGTCAAATTAACTCTTGTCATTGGTTGAATTGACTATGGGCAGCTGTTGTATATGGTTGAATTGGTATGTTGTGGCATTCATGACAACCTATGTAGGTGCATTATGGACCCTTCAAAAGTTTTTTTTTTCTTAAAGTAATAGAAAATAGTATATGACATACTAGAGGAAAGCTTCATACTAATCCTTGTGACAGCCTTGTAACTGGCTACTCTCCACAATCAAACCCAGCAGGGTTGTTATCCTAAACCCCATAACGCTCTCATTTTCACAAGGCCTAAGTTTATTGACAGAATATCAATGTGCACATTATTCCCACTTCTCTGCTGAAGTATCAGTAACAGTGCATGACTCAGTCATCAAGATCTGGCTAAGATCACAGCAAACACAAAAAGTCAGGAATCAGCAGCTAAATAATTTGATGTAAAACTTTGCTGTGTACAGAGAAATTAGTGCCTGCTGTTTTTTTAATACTTTTTAAAAAAAAAGATATATGTGTATAAGAAGATTTCAGATTATGCCATATAGTTTGATCCACAAATAACAGTTTTTTTTAAATTCTTGAACGATTTCAGTTATGTACATAGTCCATAGTTGATTCAGTACTTTTTGATTATTCTTGTCTTTTGTCATTTATTTCATATAAACACAGACACACACATATATACATATATATATAAATACACACACATCACTATTTTATATTTATTAGCTGTCTGCACTTGCATGCATGCAGATGCATATAAAAATGTAGGATGCCTGTGTGTAGAAACCTTTTATAGGTAACATCTTTACTTTTTTTAATCTATTGTGACAAACAATGTACCAGTCTGAAAGTTTTAGCTCACCTTTGTACTTTTAGCTGATAAGCAGTCATCATATTATTCTTTAGAACAGTGAGATATTTTTCTACTTTTGCTTTAGCTGATGTTTACCTGGCTGTCATTGACAACCACTGAACCACATCAGCTACCTTGTAATGTAGCTGTGACATCATCCACAGCTGCCAATAACTGGTTTGAATAGAGATTGATTTTCAGGACTATACTTCAGCCTGCCATTTGAAACTCTGTTCTGTTTGTTTACACTTGAACACATTTAAGGTGTTCCGTGTAACTATTGTAAGCATACCAGCTTGACATCTGTTCTAGTCAAAATTATACTCAAAGTGTTTCATTTAACTCTTGTGGCATAAATGTAAAACAGAGTGTGTACATAGAATCTCTTTTATACATTTTTTTCAGATATGCAGAAGAAAGAAGGAGAAGACATCTGTATTCTGATCCATTCAAACAGGTGAATCTTTCCTAACCTATTGGCTAACATCAGGCTGATTTTAATCAACAGATGTAAAAGGTTTTTTTAGCAGTTTAGTGTCATCTAACAGAGTAAAAAATGTCTCTGCTAACTGCAAATGCATGCAAAAACTATAAATTGTCAGTTATATATGTGAAGATAAAACTTAGTTCTTTTCTTTAATATTGTTTTTTTTGTTAACTCATGCTTCTTTTTTTCTGGCTACCTACATTAAACAAGATATACCTTGTTATTTGCATTTTGGAGGCAGATAAATATTGTAGTGTCACTGCAAGCAGAAAAAAATATTGCTATCATCTAGTTTATCCACTTTTGACATAAAATTCTATTCCTTTACCCACTGTAGAATTAGTTGTTCAAGAATATTGCAGCATTCTCGTTTGTAACAACATCTTCAAAAACTGGCAGAGACAAGATGTTCTATAGAGTGTGCAACAAAATATTAAAAGGATTTTATCAGTCCACTTATGATCAATGTATGCATGCAAATCTTTGTTAAATTCTTCGGAAGACTAACTGAACCCTATTTATAATCCTTCATTAAAATTTTTTCACATGGCTCTTGTGATCTGCTAATGCTTTTGTGGTTTCATAATTTTTATATTTGTCTTTCTTCATCTATTTAAAGCATCTTTTTACATTGATAGACATTTTTATTATATTAAACAGTTGAACTGTAAATGCAGCATCCCCCAAAAATATGTTCATGTTAAAGGCAACAAATTGCATCAGTAACCCTGGTTTTTAATGAATTCATCAGTCTAAAAACAGTGCTCAAGCCTCACTTTAAAAGATTTGTAAAACTGTCTAGAACATGATGCATTAATCTTATTATGACATCCTAATATTACCTTTTATTTGCTTTCTGTTTTGTGATATTTTCTCAGGCATGAGAAGATTTGTTTTGCAAGTTTTAAATGTTAATTTTGTTTACTTTAAAGGCAAAGTTTTATTTTAAATTAGTGGTTACATTAAACAATTCTATTTGTATTTCAGAATTTGCATCGTCACACTAGCCCCTTCTCATCCTATTCTAGAAAAGATGAAGAAAGTTACAGGTGTAAATTTCAATGTTGGTAAAGTAAACCGCTTAGACAACAAGGTGTCTGGAAAGGGAAAAAGGGTAAGTTGCAAATTAAAACAAAATATTTTTAATAAAAAAGTCAAATATGACATCCTCTTTTCCTTCTTAGTCCTGTTTGCCCCCAGTAGAGCATTGGGCTGCATCCGCACCACGCCAGCAGATCTTGTTCTGGGCATCCTTTTTCAGTTAGGTCCATGTTATCCTGGCTGCCTCCACCTTCCCATGGACCAATCTCTTCCACATCTCTCTGGGTCTCCCAACTCTGCACTTCCCCTGTGGGTTCCTGTGTTGAACTTGTCTCATTAAATTGTCAGCCATCTTTGGCAGGGTGTGACCAATCCAGCCCCACTTTTGCTTCTTGATGTCTTGCCTGGGAGGCGTTCTGTTGTTTTTCTCCCACAGGTCTATATTGGAGATCTTCTCGGGCCATCTGATATTGAGGATGTGACACAGACAAATGTCCGAATCCTGTTGGTGATGGTATTTGTCACACACCCTGTCTCAGATTCGTATAGAAGGACTGACTTTATGTTGGTATTGAAGATGCAAATCTTGTTGTGTAGAGATAATGCCTTGAGTTCCAGATGGGTTGCAGGGTGTAAAATGCAAACCTGCCTTTATTTATTCTGCTTCTTACGTCTTCATCTGCACCTCCATCTTTGCTGGCTATGCTGCCAAGGTAGGTCAAGTGGTCAGTCTCTGTAAGACATTCCCCATGTCGTGGAGTTGAGCTTCTTGCTTGTTGTTGATCCATATTATCTTCGTCTTCTTGGGGTTGATTGTCAGGCTAGTCTTTGCTTCTTCTTCTGAGAGCTAAGCGAGTTAGGTTTGTGCATATTGTTGCTAGTAGGATAACAGGCTGATGTCATCTGCAAAGTAGAGATCGGGGGGTTGCATGACAAAGGTCCACTGAATGCCCGTCTTGCTGTCAGAGGTTGTTCTTATGATCCAGTCTATGACGATCAGGAAGATTGTAGGTGAGAGCATGCAACCTTGCCTCACTGCAGTCCTCATTGTGAAGTCCTCATACAGCTGTTGGATGATGGCAATGAACTATAGTGGAAATCCTTAGTGCTGCATCAACGTCCAGATGGTCTACTAGGCTACGGAGTGAAATGCCTGCTGGCGGCTATGGGAATGTCTGGAATGGCTGGTGGTGGCCAGTTCAATATTTCTTCAAAATTTTCCACCCAGCAAGATGTTTGTTCAGCATCACTGGTGATGACGCTGCCGTTCTTATTCTCTACTGGCCTGCATGCACTGCATGAACTTCCTAACAGAGTTATGGTAATTTCGTATGGTTTCTTCTTGTTGTTTTGCTCAGCTGCTTGTTCTGCCTCTGTCATACTTGTGCGACCCATCTCTTGTCATGCCTTGCACTCTTCTTCACTCCTAGGTTCATCTCCCAGCACTTTGCCCTGAGCTCTTCTTTATCCTGCTGGTCTTGACACGGGTTAATCTTCTGTTTCAGCTCTTTGCTTTCCTCTTTTTCCAGGTCTCTAAAGTCAGCCATTGTTTGTGCTGTTTTTCTTTTTCCACAAAACACATCTGCAGGCAGTCTCCAGGTCTCCTGCAATCCTGTCCAGAGGACACAACAACTAACATACTATAATATTGCAAATGAATAAGTAAATAAAGGACCAGCAAACAAGTGTGACGACAGAACAAACACAAACATTCAGTAGGGTTATCTTTTACAGCCTATGCCAAGTGACATTATTAATTGGATGAGGAACAGTTATGCAGAATAAGCACAGAAGAAATACCGCAGCATTGGAAATTCACATAGCTTTGAGAAGTAGTGTGTGTATGCTCGTTTTGTGTACTCTGGGAGAACCACATTTCAGTTCTTGACAGACTTAAAGTCTGTTTAAGGCAAAACAATAATAGAGACTAAACTGACTCCAGGTTCTACTGATTATTATTGTGCATACTTGGTTATCTTGAACCACGAAAATCAGGAGGCAAATCTTGCAGTGTGCACAGTTCCTCATAAACATAAAAACATCTGCGATTGTATTTTGGCTGTTTATTAATAGGATTAACCAATAACTGCAGCAGCACGATTTGCTTCAGTAGCACTTAAATTTCCAAATAAAGGGAGATAAATGCCTAACGCGAGCAAGCATTGGTGTAACAAAACCTACCATTCCATTGTTGTCATGGGGTCATTATTCGTGCCGTTCATGTAAGTTGCAAGGACTAATACAAGGGGTTTTTAGAATTGTTGGAAGTTTCTAACCTTAAAATGTTTACTGTTTGCAATAAAAGCACATATCAGTGTACATAATTTTCTTATTATATTGATCCTGGTAAAACTGCTTTAATTACACTGCACAACAAAGGAAAAATTGTCTAAGGTCTTTCAGTTGATTTATAGCAATCTTGATGTCCTGAATCCAAATATCACATTGGTTTTCATAGATCAGGTCAACTTTCTAAGCTATGGCCATATCTTCATTTGTACTTTTTTATGTACAGTTACAGATATTTTCACTGTATGTGGTGCTTTGTTCTTAATCACTTCTACACTATGAAGAATTTGCATGTGCCAATTTTTTACTAATTGGTATTATCTGTCCACTATGCACACACACACACGCACGCGTGCGCACGTACGTACAAGCCCGAAGACTGGAGACTGTTCATTGACAGCAGCAAGCGGTCACTGAAATGTGTTCTATTGCACAACGGCAACCAGTTTGCCTCTGTACCCCTTGCTCACTGTACTAAACTGAAGGAGAACTATGAAGTGGCGAAGTATGTGCTGGAAAAAATTTGTTATGATCAGCATAAGTGGGTTATTTGTGTCGACCTTAAGATGGTTAACTTTCTGTTGGGACAACAATCCGGTTTCACCAAGTATCCATGTTTCCTGTGCATGTGGGACAGTAGGGACACTGCTCATCATTATACGAAGAAGGACTGGCCTGTGCAGGAGGAATTAGTACCTTGCACCAACAGCCCTCTAGTGGACAGAGACAGAATACTCTTGCCACCACTGCACATCAAGCTCGGCTTGATCAAACAATTCACCAAAGCTCTGGACAAAGACGGTGGCTGCTTCAGTTACA
This sequence comes from Marisa cornuarietis, assembly GCA_004794655.1. Lineage (NCBI taxonomy): Eukaryota > Metazoa > Mollusca > Gastropoda > Architaenioglossa > Ampullariidae > Marisa > Marisa cornuarietis. The sequence goes on along the minus strand of SMMW01000635.1, from coordinate 2,022,586 downwards.
TGTACCAGACTTTTCCGGGATTGACCATAGTGAAGTTGAAAGCTGGTATCTTTGACGGTCCTCAAATCCGTCAGCTCATCACAGATCCAGAGTTTGAAAAGTCAATGAACAAAGTGGAAGCGTGGAATGCTTTTGTTCTCGTCGTGAAAAACTTCCTAGGCAACAACAAGGCCAGAAACTATGCTGAACTTGTCAACAATATGGTGACTGCTTTCAGAAACCTCGGATGCAACATGAGCATCAAACTGCATTACCTTTTCTCACATATGGATTAGTTTCCTGAGAATCATGGATCAATGTCTGACGAGCAGGGAGAGAGATTCCACCAGGAGATGAAAGAGATGGAGACCAGGTATCAGGGACGCTGGAATGCCGTCATGATGGCTGATTACTGTTGGACTCTAAAGAGAGACATCCCTGATGCTGAGCATTCAAGGGTTTCCAATAAACGGAAGTTCAAGCCCTGAATTTTGAACAGTGACAAGCATTGATGAGATAACATACTGTTAACTTGTGCGCAGCTTTATCAATGTCTAATATTTAAGTTACAGTAATAGATGTTTTCAACAGTTACTTAAGATTTTGTTTTCCAGAACGATTTCTTCTCTCTGAAACCAATTCTGGGTGAGAAATGTGTATAGAAATAAACCAATTAATGTCACAAAAATGTTAATGACTTATTTACAAGGTAAAAATTGTAAACAATTAAAGTAGCAGATAACCCTGACCTGACCTAGACAAATGGAGGTCATTTTTGGACTCAAATTATCATAAATCAGTTGAAAAAACATAGACAATTTAAAAAAAAAATTTTTTTGTTGTGCAGTGTTATTACTGTTATTAATATTTATTTATTTTTTGTGTGCTAGTAAAACTATCACTGGCATTTGATAGCTAATAATGAAATATCAGCTGTTATTTCTGGTTTATTACAAAATGCTGTTCTTGACGACACCTCTGACCACCTTGTAGGTGTTCAGACTCCCTTAGCAACTTTTCTTTACCTGATGGAAAGCTCTCTGACGTGATTTGTGAACATTTCTATTGCTATAGAAACTTCACATTGGTTAAGATGAAAGGAGCAACAGTATTTTTTTTAAGCAGTAGGTACAAGTAAATGGGGATTTAACAAAATAAAAAGTAATAAGAAAATTCAGAATCTGATCTGCATTCTTTTCATGACAAGAATATTGTTTGTATTTCTTAAAGTCTTAGAGGTTATAGCATCCCTACACCAGCTTCATAAGCAGGCTAACAATACCGAGTGTTTTTGCTTGCATGTATGCATTTGTGTGATGCATGTATGCATTTGTGTGTTGTTGTTGTTGTTGGTTTTGAAAGGGAAAGTGCTTCCACCTCTCGGTGATTTCGCACTGTGGGGGATGGGGTCTTTGGGGAGTGTGGGGAAAGGGTTGCTGTTTTGTGGTGCCTGATGCGTGGTTTCACTTCTGTGCGTGCCCTCTATTTTTGTGGGTGTTTAGGTTTTCCAAGTCTGCATGGGTGGTGTATTGTATTTGTGCCCTCTTCATCCATTATTGGTCTGCCAAGTTTGCATGAGTCGTTACAGTGCTGCTGCCCTCTTTCCTCCTGCTGCTGCTGGTGCCGTTTGTTGCCAGTGTTTAGGGGTCCTGCCACGTGTACCGTGGTGGTGTATTGTGTTTCTTTGTTTGGTTCCATGTATTGCTCTTCCTCAAATTTTTTTTTTTTTTTTTTTTTTAAATTTTTTTTTTCCAGTGTGGATGGCTATGTTGTCCTGTTTACCCCTATTCTTATTTTATATTAGACTAGAGTTTGGGTGGCTTGTTGCTATAACTACTACTAGTGACAGTATACTGTTCCATAGTTCTTTAGGTGGGTTGAGGCAGTTTCTGAGGTTTAGTCCCAGCCTATACTTATCTAGGAAATGTTTTAGTTCTTCTCTCTCTGGTTTATTTTCATTGCATTCCAACAGTACATGCGGGGTGCTAAGTCTGTCCCCACAGGCACATGAAGGTGGGTCTTTATACATTTTATAATATTCTCCACTAAGCCTCATTCTGGTTATTTTAGTTTGGTCCGACCTGATTGATGTTAGGTACATCAAGGTGTTGTGTGAAAGATGGGCTGGTTGAAAGTATGTCCTAGCCATATTTATACCATATTGAAGGGTGTTATTGTAAAACATTTTTATAGTGCTTTGGTATATAGTGTACATGTACTACCATTTTGAAAATAGAAACACCCAGTTTCCCTAACATTTCTTGCTTTTTTAAGGGACAAAATAGTTTATAAACTTCATGTACCTTTCATTTTGATTGGGTGCTGATGATAATCTGAAAAGGGGAGCAAAATGGTGAATTTCTATGGGCACATGGGTAGTTTCCCTTAGTAGAAAACAATAGTTGTAGAGTTTGTACAATCAGCCAGTGCACAAACTTCCTTGAAATGTTTTAACACCATGCACGGTGCTGACTTCGTTGTGTCTTAATATTTGTTTTCATTTGGGTCTCTGTCTCTTTTTTTTCTTTTTTCCTCATGTCCATTTCTGCACTTTTCTTGCCTGGACCGCTTTATCGTGATTCCCTATATGTCTCTCTAACTTTATCTATGATCAGTATGTTTTGTTCTTGGAAAAGCATAACAATATCAATGTCACTTTTGCCATTAAAGTTTTGTGACTGATTTCCACTAGATCCAGGCTTCATGTGTTATAGCAAACTTTTCCTATTTTAACTTCATGCAGAACTTACCGACGAAGTGCTCATAAGCTGTAATAAAGTCAAGAAAGAATCATTTCTCCTGTATTGCTCTCCTGCGCTGCAATCGTAAATTAAGTATAATTTGCAAACATTTTGGACCGTCGCCACAGCCTTATCACTGGTTTACAGCCTTGAGAATCCCTTTAAAGCCTTTCTTTCTATACTCTCAGGACACCAGTCGATATTCCTGGAAAGATTTTCTAAACATTGTAATATAAATTTGCACTTGATGCACTTTAAAGAACAAACTGGTTTATTCTATGTAAACTTCTTTGATAACTTATCACAATAAGATAAACTGTTTCAGGGGGCCCAGTGGCTAGGACCGGGTTCGCCACTTTGCAGCTTGTCATGTGAAGATGGCAGTATATATGATGTATGCAGTGGGATCAAAGGTCAGCTTATTGAGGTCAATGAGGCCTTGATTCACTCGCCACACCTAATCAATGAAGAAGTAAGGAGTACATGTAATATGGAAATGCTGGCTGCTGTCCCTGGTATCTGCACTTACATAAGAGTCTTTTTAACTTAACACATATTGTTCAATATATGACTGTGTCACAAATGTTTTTATCTCTCTCTTATAAATGTATGCATGCACTCATGCACACACAGACATGCTAACATGGTTCCTAAAGAAAGAAAGATCAAAATGAAAGTTTTCATTAAAAAGTGGGGTTAATCTCACTTTTTGTTTTTGCTACCTGGGGCTCAGTTACAATTGAAATAAAATTGTCAGTGGCATGGTGAATTGGGTGCTGTACCTACAAAGTTGTGCAAGGTCAAATAAAAGAGCAATTTAGTGTAGAAAAAAATTAATTGCTATGGCAACACAGACATTGGCAAAAGTCAATAAAGTTTAATTCGGGACCATTGATGTCACTTAACATTTTTAAAAGATCTTTTATTGCTCTTGTGGCCATCAGATTCTTGATACCTTGCCTCTAAACATTTCCTGTGCTCTTTCGTACTAGTACCAATCAAATCAGGAATCAGACTGCTTAACTTGCAAAAGACATTACAACCTATAGTCAAGTAGTCTGTGATTACAGCATTTGAGATTATCCCCTTGAGATTATTGTAACGTTTTATTGAGTTAAATGTAATAAAATTGATTAAATTTCAGTTTAGAAAGAAACGCTACTACTCCAGCTTCAGTTCTCTAAACATGAAGGATTTGTTTCGTATCTAACATTTTCTACCTCACAAATTGTTGTTCTTCCTCCTGTATTGGTGGGTGTGCAATGTACTTACTTTGCAAATAATTTTTTTTTTTATAAAGGTAAATGCAAGTGATGAATCTTCTTAAAATAAGTTTAAAGGTGAAGATGGAATTTTACAGATGCTTGTAGAAAACATTCTGTTCTCTTAGGTGAAGAAATATTGATTAATTTTGTAGACACACTCAGTCAGATTTTTAGAAATGAACAGTAATTTAGTTGATTATCAAGCAAAGGTCATTTTTTCAGTTTTAAATCCATTCAGACACATTAATTAAATTAGTAATTAAACTCAGTGATTACAAATTTCTTGTTAATTTTTTTTGTTTTACTGCTGTGTCAACACATTTAAGAACAGGTGATTACAATATTGAGTCCAAACACTGCAATTCACGATCTTTGCCTTTTATGGCAGAATTGCAAATGTGGAGTCTTTACTGTTGTTGTGCTGATTCTGTTTTGTTGTCTTTAGCAGACATACATTTTGACATATTCATGTGACCTTATAAAGATAACTTAGCTGAAGTAGCTTAAAGAAAATCTAGCTAAAACTTTGAGAAGAAATTATCGTTCCTTTTTTCTACTCTTTCCGTTTTTCTTTCATATGTGTTGTGTAGTATTATAAGGATTCCACATCACATTTATAGACTAATGTGACATTCTAATTTTTATTTTTACATCAAAAATTAAACTGCAAAAAAGTGACATTTCCATATCTTTCTATTTTTGTCTTCAGAACAAACAGAAACATAAACATAGAGTCCCAAATCTGATATTAATTTGAGGGTGATGGGAGTTTATTTCCTTTTCCTGTTGCAGCCACTTAATGCTGGTTACATTGGCATTCTTCTGCCACCACTAAAGGAACACCTACTAGAGACTGCACGACTACTAACAGAAGATCAGTATCAAGAGGTCTTGCGAGAACGCCAGTCGGGTTGTACCTAAGCGAATGAGCCATGGACCACCATGTGAAGGTAGCAGGGAGTAGGAGACAGCACTGTACCTTGCTGCCAATAAAATAATGATGGTAGCAGTGAAGGCGTTCATCATGTGAAGTGCCTTTGAAATGTTGGCGCTCCACTGACAGTGTTGTGTTGCAAGAACAGTTTCAGATCACCTCGTGGCAACATTTCCATGGAAAACAAAGTTTTTACAGACTAAATGTGGGATTTGGATGTTTAATGTCAACGCTGCGGGATAGGCTTTGGGAGCTGGTGATCCTGGCCAGTTCTGTAGCTTAGTAAAGATTTAGGTGAGGTTGGTGTGGTAGTCAGATTGTACATGAGTAGCATGTCTTATCCTGAGGAAAGTGAGTAAGGTCGGTGTGCAAGCGGAGGAAGGTGTGAGTGGCGTCAGTCCATTTTATTGAGGTTGTGAGTGGCATCAGTCTTCTGGAGTGAGGTTTGAGTGGCAGTGACATACTAGTAAGGCTGTGTATGTTATCCACATACTCTAGTCAGACTATGACATCGGTCTGTTCTAGTGAGGCAGTGAGTGAGAGGCATCGGTCTGTTCTAACAAGGCTGTGAGAGGCATCGCAGTCGGTTTTAGCGTCGCACCCTGTTTTTTTTTTATCGGTGACGTGGCCTTGTGTCACCACCTTACAAATACCAAGGTCATCTTGGTGCTCGTTGTGAGGCGATGACTGGTAGCTCGTTTGTCTGACACTGACTGCCTCCTTGCCGTCAGCCTGTTCTTGTGATTTGTCGATTCTTGTCGCCATTTTTGTGAGGTATTGATCCCTGGTCCTCGCCCTGCCCTGGTGACGTAGCCAGTGAAGGTGGCTGGTGAAGAGAAACGTTGCGTTGTGCAAGCGCATGTTCTCCGGGACGGCGAGCCACAGGAGTTCAGAGAGGCCTGGCTGTGTAAAGAATAAAAATCCCTAATTTATAAATCAGGTAGGACAGAGTATGTATACATGCATGCCTGTACGTGTGCGTGGCTGCCTGTACAGACATCTCCCAGACATGTCCATTTCTGTTGTTACTAATTAGTGATGGGTTGGCGATTGCACAACAAGGCAGAGCGACGTGGCCAAACTTCTCCTGTGACAGGCACTCACGAGAAGCATGATCTAATCGGCCTCAGCATCAGGTTGCCGAGCAACACATCGATCTAGTCCTCGTTGAACACGAGCTACTTCTTCGCACTGTATGTGCCTGGAGCTGTGTGCTGTGGTGTGCTCTGGTGCTACTTGAAGTGTGTTGTGAGGTGTGACTTGAGCTTTGTGCGGTGGTGCTACTTTGTGTGGAGTAGTTTGTTTTAACACGGATTTTATTGCTGGAGGTCACTACTGTTGGTGAAGTTCCTACACTATGTGTAGATGCACGTTTTACAGTCTGTTTTCTTCAGTTTGAAGTGCATCGATGCCTGATACCCGTAACATCGTGTGCCTCGGCAGCGCTCTCTATCCCCACCCCTCACCCCGCTTCCATCATCAGCGACAACAACCCATCCTTTTACATAATAAATGTCTTGTTCATGCTGATGATATGTTTACTAGTTTGTGTGTATATCCGTGTGCATAAATGTGTATGTGTGTACGCGCGCGCTTATACATGCGTTCTGTGCATAGCAGAAAGTAGCTGCAGGACTAGATTATTCCAACATTTCAAAACATTCTGAAACCTCATTTAATTTCATGTCCGTTTCACGGGACAAAAATCCAACATTTTCAATGACGTTACTCTTTACTCGTAATATGTTTTTTGTTGCATCGCCATGGGTACACGCCTCAGCATCGCCATGGGTATATATGTCACAGCAGGTTTGTTTCCAGTTATTTTACTCAACTCTTCCTTCCGCATTAGTTTACCGCGACAGCTGCACAGAACATGCTGATTAATGGCAGACGCCACCGCGGTTCACATAATTGCAGTTTGAACCAGCTGGTTGTAAACAAGCGAGTTTGTGTTTTGCACAGGAAAACCGTAAACGGGTTTAAAAAAAACTCTAACCCCCACCCCACATACAAGCGTGAAGTCTCAGCAACCGAAGCTACCCGGCCACATCATGCAGTTAATAATAACAAGAAAATGAACACAACATCTACTTCAACGTGTTTGTGTGCCCAGGACAGTGCATGATGTCACCTGCTAAACGTCACGAGGTTTTGCGTTCCTTGGACTTGAGGCAGGGGAGACAATCTCTAATGTGACGCTAACAGCAATTCACACACCTTGCAACCCGGATGGGCAGGCCGTGCATCAAGGGAGCCATTACGCACATCAAACTGCACGGGCCGTCGTGGCTCCTCATACCTTGCAATGGCGTCCTGGGTGAAAGGGCCGGCATCGCTTATTTTCGCTGTTGGAAAGCGTCGATTCGATGGGGTAGATAACCACCCGCTTTAAAAAAAAAATGTTGAACCTAGTCACGTGACAGAATTCCGATCGTACCCGTCCAAGTGGTCACCTTTAACACGGCAGATAATCGCCGACTGAAGGTTCCTGTTCTCCTATTACACCCTGACAATTTCCGGTTCCCTGCCCCTGACGAGAGATGTTTCTAGAGAAAGGGAGAGAACGACTGCAGTAGTTTTGGCCGCCACGTGACTTTCTCTCTCATAGAGTACTTTCGGAAATTACGTCCTTGTTAAAGCTGGCACTGCGTAGTAGATTATTTTAAAAAGTAACTTGCCGAGCCGTGGGAATAGAAGAAGGGGGGGAAAAAAAACTAAAAATAAGGTTGCGCAGGAGCAACCTTCCTGCAGGAATCGGATCAGCGATGCCATTTTATATAACTACAAACAAGAACCAACCCCCATCATCATCATCATCATCAGCAGCAGCAGCAGCAGCAGCAGCCGCACACTCTGCATTCGGTCTCCATCCCCGCGTCTGTGAACAGGTGGTATATTCAAAAAGTTTAAGTATGCCCTGACACAAGATCTGAACCCTGAGCCTGACGATCCCCCGCTGCAGTGGTGAGTGATGACAAGCAAGCCTTTTTCCACCACGCTACCACACCACCCCCTTCCCTTTTAATCTCTGAAGACCTTGCGATAACTTTTCTGACATTCTGCTCGAGATTTGGTGATGACAAATCTCGTTTTATTCACACAAGGCCATCCCTCTGCAGAAATTGCCTCGTAGATGAAGCGGGAGATGCTCGTAACTCGGCTTATGTGGGGAGGAGGGAAGAAGTAGAAAATTTCAGATAAAAGCGATAAATCAAACAACCGGGAGGGGGAGGGGGTCACGCTAGAGACATTTTTTTAAACGTTATAAACGGATAAATCTTGTATTTAAAAAAAATGCCCATCAACGACAACCAGTTTATGACAACCAGTTTATAGTTGGATGTTTCCCTTGGCTCATCTTAATCACGATACTGTAACTTTTGGTCGTTTTAGTAAATCAGATTATGGGAATAATATAAGGGGTGGGTTCGTGCAAGAGTAAACGGTGATGACGTCACATTACCCGGTTACTGCGACCCGTAACTCCACTAACCTTCCAACGACCTACTAAGATAAAGCGTGGCAGGTCAGAGGTGAAAGCAGACAAATCTCACGTTGCCAGTGCCGTGACACAGACTGCTCCTCCACCACCCTACACCCCAACCTTTCTTTTAAATTTTCAAGGGGGTCGTATATTTTCCCCCCCATGCCCCATGGCTTGTCACGATCTCGAAGCTACGTGAAATAGGGACACGTGACGCTGAGAGTTTCAGTGCCTCACATCGGGTCCTACTACGGCTTGAAGAAAAAAAAAAAAGAAATTAGAGTGCAGATGCCTTAGTTTGTTCAGGAATCGCGAGGTTTGATTGTTATAATAAATTATTTTGAGATTATATCACGAGAGCTTCGACAGTCTTGTTTCCCTTTGTCCTCTTGCAGATCTCATCAGTTCGTTGGCGCTGAGGACATCTTGGCGATCTTGGCACCAGCTCTCATCATCTCTCCCGGTTCTCTACTCTTATTTATTTTGCTAAATGACAGGCCATTCCATTTTTAGATGTTGACAATGACTTTCAAAATCTCTTGTCTACCTCTTCTAGTGCTTCCTTGCAGGATCTGTGCTAGTCCTGAACATCTTGAGCCGTGTCCGCACCATTAATGACATCCAGCACACGTCCGCTAACAGACACCTGCACGTGGGCTGAGACCAGCTACAGATCGTCTTCCTATGTACTAGAGACCACATCGTGAGCAACAAATAGAAGCCGCCCCACAAAAGGAGCTTGGCTACCGTGTGAACGCACGTGCACACGATTTAAGAAAAAATTGGAATCGTCACCTCCAGCTATCATAGCAAACTCAAGCTTTGCCGAATATTTTAAATTACACGACTTGGCATTTTTGACTTAGTGGGGATAGCAAAGTGTGTGTGTGTGTGTGGATGGGTGTTGGGTATGTGGGAAGGAGGGGTAGGAAGTGTCTGGAGTAGAGGATAATTTATCTTTGAATTTTGTCATCTTGAAAGAGTTTTTTTTCAGGAATTCTTTCAACCCAAGCAGCTAATTGAAGCATGCAACCGTGAAGTGAGGTCAAGTAAGCCACAGGGCAGGAGGACTTGGTCCACAAAGACTTGAATTCATGCCTGAGCACTAATTCTGACAGGGGGGACGGCAAGTGTGCCACTTCCGCTTTTCTATTTCGGGGTGGGAAGTTGTCAAAAGGGCGAAGAGATAACACGTGGACGTCTCTGAACAGTCTTCGCACAAGGTTTGAGATTTATACTAATGTCGGCTATCAAAGAAATGACGATGCACACATCAGCGTTAGGACAATTAGTTTGTCATTACTCACGCCCTTACATTCGAAACACCTGCACGAAAGAGCTCGAGTCCCTCCACCTGCCTGCCGCTTCCTTCCACGATGATAGTAAAATAAAAGGGAAATAATCTGCCAGGTGCGCTCGCAGCCGGAAAATCCATTTGACGCTATACAGGTACATGTCATAAATTTCTGTCAAGGAGCATAGATGTCAAATGTGCATCTTGAAGTACTGCCTAAGCCGGATCTCAGCACTGGACGCTTCCTTCCATATGGTATCTGTCGTGATTATTCCGAATTTCCATCCTTAAGTAGCTGTTTGATTCACACCAGAGTGAAATATCAAAGGGGTGGGGGGGCGATGCACATACGATTCTCTGATTAGAGCCACATGGCAACTTCTTTTATGCCTCCTCCCCTTCTTTCTCTCATTGAGGCTGTACTTTGCTCCTAAATTTGCTCAGGTTATAAATTGTAAATTTACAATTATGCACTCGGCTTGCTTAAAATATTTGTAATCATGGAAAAAAAGGTAAATCGATTTGTTTACTTGTAAATTTAACATAAGATCATCATGAAGTGGCTTCCATCTCACTTATTACTTCGCTTGCATTCTACAATAATAGTATTTGTGCAATGAATTTATATTGCTTATGAGGCTCTGAACAACTGGATGAATAAATAAACATCGTTACACGTGTCGTGTGTGTGGATGTAGAGATTAACTCGGGTGATCCAATTCCACTTTCAAAGGACTGGTTTAATGAGGTAGGTGGAGCAGTACCCACAACATGACTGGAACAGCTCCTTCGGTGTTCTCTTGCCTCTTGCCCACGAAATGTAGAGGTAGTCCCTTGACCACACGATCATAGGGAAGTGAGTTGTTAGAACCTCACTTATCTTACCAACTTTTTGTGAGGCCAATTCGCATCTCCTCTCCCTCACTATCTTTTCTTTCCCCCACTTTGCAGGTATCCACTGCTGGCTTATCTAGGGAGAAAGTGAGCCCGTATCACACGGGTTTCGAACGTCGCACCTCTTACTTTAATTGTACCATTCCCCCCACCTCGCCCCCCCCAAAAAAAAAAAAAAAACAACCCACACCTTTATAATCGCTTCGACGATATTCTTACCTATTTGATGGCTCCAAATTCTTGTTTACGGGACATTTGTCCATGCAGGAAGCAAGCACAAAAAAGTAGGGAGTTGGGAACGAAAGAAAAAAGGAAGGCTTGCTTCAAATCTCACGTGTATATCTTACATTTCCACGTATACCCTTGCAGGGAGTCTAGTTGCCGCGATACCGTACACCGTACCTGCAAATGTCAATGGACGAGGGGAGATTACGAGGCAGGCATCAATCTGATGGGCGCGAGGCTGCTGACGGCGAGGGCGCGCGCTGCGGCGCACGGGTTTCAGTCTCACGCGGCAGCCGCGCGGCGTGTACATTGTTATCTAAGCGCCACTCGATAACACAATCACCGACATGTTTATGGGCGCGCGATCTCTCCTCCACTCAACGCCGCTGTTGACTGCTAGCGATGATAAATCGAGCACTTTTGTGTGACGGCTGCCTACCCCAATCTTCTTTTGACAGTTCTCCATGTTGTGGCTCAGCCCTCCATCTCCTGCTCCACCGTCCCCCCCCCCCCAAGCAAGAAAGAAAGAAAAGAAAAAAAAAGAGGGGAAAAGATAACTGCTAAGCGTTCAGATAGGTCATTTCCTGCATACCGTTAGCTAAGGACAGCAGTTCTTTGGAACGTAATTTTTACCTCCATTTTCTGCGCAGTTAAGAAAGTGGTTAATGTAGTTGGTGATAAAAAGGTGGTGGAAGAGTTGGGAGAGAGGGAAGAGGAGGCTTAGAGAAAATTTGGAAGAAGTTGGGAGGGTACCTTCTTGGATACCAGTGGTGATTAAACAGTTTCACATTCACGTACTTTCTCTCTACTGTAGATATAATTTCTATAAAATAAACTTATGTTTACTGACCTCTTTTTTTCATGTTTTAAAAACTGTAAAATGAGATGTGCTCATCTGCCGCATTGACGAAAACAACAAAGATCGTTTTCTCTATCCTTTCTCCTAACCTCTCCCTGTATTGTTCCAGTTGCCCTTGTGTAGAAATCACCTGGCGTAAACAAGACGTGGACCAAGCAGGGCGCTTATTCACTCCCCTGCTTCACTTGCAAAGCCGTGCTTGTGTCCCTTACTTAGGGGTCAATGATGGTCACTCTGCGACTTTAGGCACTTCTGCTTTCCCTCATCATGTCTGACGAGCGTCAACACGCCACGAGGCTGAAGGAGGGTGTGAGAGTCAGTGGGGGGGGGGGGCGGAAGAGTACCAGATGTGCGCAAACTTCCAAGCCTACCTCCCACCCAACATCTAATAGAACAAAAAAAAAATGTTTGCCAAAGTGAAGTCGCCGAGTTACACGGAATAAAGGTGGACCTCGTGAGCTGAGGTGCACATGAAACAGTTTGGATGCGAGCAATTTTTGTGTCATTTGACCATGGAAAAGTTACCGTGTAAACAGTTTTTTTTTTTTTGGTTAAAAAAGTTTTTTAAAAATAGGCTGCTTAAACGTGAGCGGGCTATTAACACTTTTTAGGTTTCAAAGTATAAGTGGCTGTTTTTCACCTGTTTTTCTTACAAATAGTGGACACGGCTAAGGATGGTGAACAGGATGCATTTTAAAGAGGCAATAACAGTTTTAAAGCACAAGCAGCACGCGTGATGAAAGCTTCAGTGCACGGGGAGTGACAGGATACTTTCACTCAGGCGTCAAAAAGTCCGATCCACTTAGAAATTCCAAAGACGCCCGTAAGCAGGCGACGCCAGAGCAATGCACGTGCGAGACGCAAGAGTTGAGGAGAGCGTCTTCAGGCGCGAGAAAATAAACTCCTACAGCTCCAGCAGGACATGCGTCATGGTGATTAATAACGCGGGGACAGGTTTCTTTCACTGGCTTTCCAACCGGCTTCCAGCGGCTCTGATGGTAGGTAGAGGCAGGTGAAGGTGTGCAGGTACCGAAGGAGTTTGCCGTCAAGCTGTCTCCCAGCGCGTGCTGTGGAAAATAAAGTTGCTATGACGACGAGCGTTTTGGCCTGCCCGCTTCACAGCTCGGTCTAAAAACATTTATCAACATTCCAGACTAAACGCGTGATTAAGTGGTTGGAAGATGCATTTTGTACTAGGACAACATTCCCTTCTACCCTTTTTTTTTTTAAATGTTGAGCTGCAGTACTCGTAATGAGAGTGATGTATAGACGGGGTATGAAGGAGGGACAGAAGGAGGAAGGGGAGAGACCGTGAGTGGTGTTCAGCCATGACTTGAGCTTTAGTCAAGATTCAAGATATTTTATTCTTTCGCCGCGCTAAATGAGGCATTGAAAACATAATCAAAACTTCACCGAGAATATCACACAAACTACACTGATAATATAATTTAAAAATACAGTGAGAATATAATAAAAGTACACTGATAATATAATGAAAAGTACATTTATATATCTCTCCCAGTCTCATCAACCACCATTTTAATTATCATCTTTATGTCAGTTTTTACACTCTTTGTCATAATAAATAATCCTCACCACTTTTTTCTCCTCTCTGTCTCTATCACTCACTCTGTCCATCTCTTTTTTTTCCTCACTCATTTCCAACAATAGTTCTCATCATCTTCGTATCAATATCATATCTCTTATCACAATAATAAAGTCTCACTCTCTCATTATCTCTGTCTCCAACTTTCTCCAATCCTCACTCATTTTGAACACTAGTTCTCATTATTCCACATTGCGCCCGGATCATTATGTCAATAATTAAAGTAGTCTCTCTTTCTCTTCTACTTTGTCTACACTTTCCACACTCATCCTCTCTTCCTTCTTTCATGTCATCACCATCTGTAAACATCCTCTCCATCATCGTAGATAATATATAGAAATACTTTTTAAAATATAAATATATATAACTAATGGAAAGGGCTACTTTTATTATACATTTAGCCAATAATGAAAAAATTGGCTAAATTAAACAACAATTTGTTATTTCTGTTGAGGAAACGCTTTTGTAAGGTATAGTCAGTAGTGTACTAAGAGTGTATGATACTTTTACAGTCAAAAACAAGTTTATCACATTGAAATCTCTACCGGAACTCGTATCCTGTGTTTTCACTACCACAAAACCTGCAGACTCTTTCGTGTCTCGGAATGTTTTCTTGTCTGAACAGGAAGTTGTCTTGTAAAATAGAAAGATAAACAGACGGTGGCAAAGTTTTCAAGTAATGTTTCATAATAAATGATCTTTGTAACATTCTGTAATTCAAGTAAAACTGAAAAAAACAAGATTCGAATGTGTGTAATGAACATGTAGGCACACCTGTACGTTTATATTGAAACATTCACCTGTGACGCTTACATTTGTCTAATTAGCCTAAAGTCCACTTGGGCCGAGATCTCAAAAAGATTTACCAGCACTGAGACTGATGAACCACCGCCCTCGTAGGATCTGACAAACGTTCTTTATATCGACTTGCTTGACAGTCTACTTTCATTTTGTTACATCAATCAATTTGAACCAAAGGATTTCGCGCTCGAGTCACCTGCCAGCAACGTCCATAACACAAATGTTCCGTGAAACAAGTTTAGTAGGTTGCCATAGAGACCACCTGCCAATAGAAATCCTTATGATGTCAGGTTTTTTGAGGGTTTTTTTTTTTTTTGGTTTGTTGGACACGGATTTAACTTCAATGATCAAATGATTTGACAAGTGGACGACCAGCAATCAGGGTGCGATAAAATACACAAGTACGTGCACGCGCGTAAACACGCACGCACGCAGATTAAATACTAGCAGGCGTACTGGAGTTCTTGGGAAGATCACTACACGAACTGTTAGACCTGCGGTTGATTTCTTCCGCGACCTCATGCAACTGTTATTTTACTGGTTTTATTAAATTTTGGAATCTACCCTTTCATTTGAGTCAAACGTATTTAATTCAGCAACTGAGATGTGCAATTCACACTTATTCCAAACTGAAACACTTATTCAAAGAATGCGACTTGTAATCAGGTGCAAGTTTTCTCTCCCCCTTCGCACTCTTTCTCACTCTCTCTCTCTCTCACACACACACACACACCACAGCCCCCCACACCCAGAGGTACCCTAAGAAATGCGGTCGATGGCGGTGAGGTGAAGACACGTTAGAAGAAATGCCACTAATCTTATTCTGAGGCGTCATACCTGGAACCTTTCTCACGTGCACTCAGTCTCAATGCTTAGAAGCTATTCATGGAAACAATGAGGTACACAACAGTCACGTTAAAATCATCGCTAAACTTAGTTTGTAGCTCTCAAACAGCAAAACAAATATCTTTAGTTTGTGCCATCACAGGTAAGTGAAATAAACATTAACAAAA
Organism: Marisa cornuarietis; assembly: GCA_004794655.1. Lineage (NCBI taxonomy): Eukaryota > Metazoa > Mollusca > Gastropoda > Architaenioglossa > Ampullariidae > Marisa > Marisa cornuarietis. Next base: position 2,007,488 of record SMMW01000635.1, on the reverse strand, counting down.
AATGTTCTGGAACAAAACACACAAACAGAAAACAGTCAACGACCTGAGACGTTGGGTATGTCCGGCCAGCGGTTCCTATAATGACCACGAAATCATTTGGTCTAGGTCCAGGCTAATTTTTGAGGTGATAATTTTTTATGGCCCTCGAATGATGTTATAAATATCCAAATGGGAGTGGTTCTTCAAAGTTTGGTTAATGACAAACAGTTTTCATTTGCACACTGCTCAATCACGCACGCCCGCCCGCGCGCGCGTGCACACACACACACACACACACACACACACACACACACACACACACACACACACACACACACACACATATATATATATACACACGTTACCACAATTTGCTTTATGAATAAGATACTTTACTAAAATCAAATAACTAATAGCTCATTCTGTGTAGAGGCATCAATACCTGAGAACCATGAGTGTCACTTAGTTACCACAGTAATTACCTCGTGGATTGGCCTGTAAAGTCGATATTTATTACATACTTGGAATAATTGTCGATAAAGGTATAGAATTATTCGTGATTATAAATTTTATTTTCATTATTTTAATCCTTAACACTATTTAACGCGCTTTAAGATTTTTAAAGAGCGGAAGACGTGCTTTTGAGGAAAGCTCTCGGCATCGATATTGAGTGGGTTGACGGAAATTCTACAGATATCGGCAGAAACAAAGAAAATAAATCACTGTCATCAGTCGTGAACCATACCAATGTATTTCGGAATTGTTGGGGAAACCAGTTTTCAAGTGATTAAAGTTCTAGAAAGGGCTCAAAAAGACAGCCAGTATATTTTTCTCCCTTTGTCTCTCTTTCTTTCTCTCTCTCTCTCTCACACACACACACACCCACCCACACACACACACACACACACACACACACACACACACACACACACACACACACACACATTTTCCCACCTAACCACGGTTACATAGATACTGGCCTTATTTGACAATCAGATGAAGCACACATTGCCCCTAAATCCAAAGAAACCAAAGTGCTCGAGAAGGAACAGAAGACCCTGGTTCAGAGGTGGTGTGTATAAACATGGAGACTTCAGTCGCCCACACTGTTAATACTACAAATAAGCCGGTTCAAGGGTGCTGTTTCCTTCCTTCAAGTGAAATGACCTTTTGCCGAATATCTCCTTTTCACCCCGGTCCATCTCATTCATTCATTCTAATGAAGAAAAATGAAAAGAAAAAAAAAAAGGAAGGTAGGGGCTGGGAAAGAACGAAATCACAACAGAAAGAAAAGAAAAGAAGAGCGAAAGACAACTCTTTGTTTCTCTTTATCTGGTTTCCGGAAAAAAAGAATGTAAACAGCTTTCCATTTTAGAGAAAAAGAAGGAAGGTTTGTGTAATGTATGGTCCGCTGTCCGGATCAGTCGCCACCTGTTAGCTGGATGCACTCACGCAAACAGCTGATCACTTGGCGAGGCGCCAGGGGGGGGGGGAGAGGAGGATCCCCCCCTTCCTTCTCTGTCACGAGGCCAGCTTTACGGCAACTGATGAATCGGCTTTAGAATGGTTCACAAATTCTTCGAGGTTCTGCAGTATGAACACGGCGCACAGGGAAAATATTTACACTGTTCTTCAGGGCATTTGTCCTTTTACATTCACGAAACCGGCAACCCCCCTCTGCATCATCCCTGAACTATTCCGGGGTTAGACAAACACGGAAGTTGTCTTCATCGACATCAGATTGGTGTGGCATAATTAAGAATGAAGGAACAGGCAACGTTTAAACGAAAAATCTTTTTTTGGATAACACCGTTTATTTTGTAAGGCAAGTCCCATTTAAGAATTAGAGGGGAGAGTTAGGAATGTTGTGTTAATGAAATGGTTCGCACCTTCTTCAGACTTTAAATGGCTGCCTTAATGTCAGAGGAGAAATAACGATGCACTATCCCGAACTAAATATAGACGCGTTTCGCACCTCAGGGAAGGCCGTCAGGACGGGCATGTCATGCATACCAGGAAATGGACCGAGATTTTTTTTCCCTCCAGGACCAATCCCAGCTCGCCGTGCGCAGCATCAGATGATAAAATCCTGCAGATTCCTAAAATATCATATCTGTAAAACAGCATGAATGTCTCATTCATGGCAGACCTGGACACTCATTACGGCCCATCATGGTAGAGGAGTTCTGGGGGCTCTGAGTGAAAAGAGATCCACTTAATGAATGTCATGAGTTGTGTCAGAAAGGCTGTGTGTGTGTGTGTGTGGTTGCGAGCGAGCATGCATACACGTGTTTCTGTACGTGTTCGCCACGTGTTCGTCGTTGTCTTTGGGATAGATAATCTGAACAAATGTTCTGTCTTCAAATTTGTCTAATTTTTTTGGTGTATTTTTTTGACGGCCTCACGACTACCGGTTCTTTCAGGAATGGCATCATCATACAATTTGTTTTAGTAGAGGAACCTAGAGATGACTAGCAAACCACTTCTGTTTCAAATATATAATCAAACATTCATTTCCAAACGCGCGTGTGTTGTGTAGTTAGTTCCGTCTCCTGAACACGTGTTAGTAGGTTGCCACAAATTCTTGAACCAGCATCCCAGAACTGCTTTGCTAAATGTGGACATTGGCACTGTCGCCTAGTTGGCTTGGGCAGTCGGGTTCCAGAAGCATACTCTTAACCAAAAGAATGTCAGAAATGCCCGCACATACCTCACATCGTAATTCCAGCGGAGATAAGTGAAAAATACCTGTGGGTCGACCAAAGGTTACCCTCCAGCTTTTCTTTGTCTGCGTCTATCTTTTTCCTGATGGCGGATTTTGGTGTAGGCGGAGTAGTTTGAGCCGTTAAACCACTCTGCAAGCCTAGTGCACACCATTCTTATTTCATCTATTTTAGACGTTACCCAAGCTAAGGAAAAATGAAAATAAAATAGAAAAACAGCAAATAATAAATAAATATACACAAAAAAATTCGAAGGACACTTTATTTGAAGAGATGTGGGCAAAAGAAACAATAGCTTACAGTTGGAGTACTTAGCTTCCTCTTGCAAGTGATCTGTAACATCATCGACCCCGTCGTTGTCTTCTTAATCAAGACCAACAACGCGGCGATAATACTTTATTTTGCTTTCCTGCTCTTCTCTTTTTTTATTATTCCGATCAATAAAGTAGCAAATTTTTCACTCAGACATCTAATTTTGCAAAATACCTGTTAAATTTAGAAAACTACAGACTGAAGAGATTTCGGTAATAGAAAGCCCTCAAATTGATGTAGATAGACTGCCATGCCTATTTTTATTCCTTATTTTAGCGATAAAGTGTTTGAAGTTTTCGACCTTTGTTGAGAAAAAGAAAAACAAACGGCCCTTGAGCTTCCAAACCTTCACTTAAGAGGTTTTATTTAAGACGCGCGTGGGAGATTGAAAAAACAAACCACAAGGGCTTCCAAACAGCAAGCTATGGCACAGTCCAGAAAGATGTGGCTAGATAGTTATAAAATTACTTCGTGTGAGCGCTAAACGAGAGTGACTGAGGGAAGGTGAGCAAAATTGTTTCTTCCCATATCTCCCGGCGTGAATTGATAGGACGCATACAAGGAGGAGAAGAAGAAAAAAGGAAGATCACTAGACGAAGAAAGTAAAGAAGCAACAAGAACGATAGACAAAAACAATGCAAACAAACACTTTGATTCACAACCAACCTATAGAAATAATTCCTATGTATTTCCTATGTATTTCCTATGTATTCCTATGCATAACATTTACATACTACTTGTAAGAAACACACGAGTACTAAAAAACAAAAGTCGTCTTTACTTTTATTTTTACTGGTTCTAACAGAGTAAACACACTTGTTTTTATCAAGTGTTTCCAACAACGTACATTGAAGCAATACACCACTAGATAATAACTTACTCCCCCAACACGAGAACTCCACCATGACAGAGTTTATGTGTTTGGCTTTGAGAGCTGCATGCCAGTTGAAGAGGCTTTTCTTACACGGTAAAATGTCATCAAACGTTTGGCAAACGTGTGCGAGGGTCATCAATGGTTTTGCAGCGAACCTTCGAGACACTGGAACAACATGGCCAGTTCAATCTTTGATTTCACCAATACTTTGCCAAAACATTCGAGGACTTTGGGGGACCTGTGAGGTTCGCCGCTCTGGTCTGCTCCTCTGATGTTTGGTCTATTAAACTAAACAGGCACCAGACCTAACGAGAGAAGACGTACTACCTTACACCTTTTATTTTCCATCTATTGCATACCTATCTTTAAAGTCTCTCTCACTGTGTGTGTGTGTGTGTGTGTGTGTGTGTGTGTGTGAGAGAGAGAGAGAGAGATATTCAGTACGCATGGTAACACGCTTGATCATCTTTCACACTGGTCACAGGTTTGCCATTGTCCAGTGCCTCGTACGTGTGCCTGTGAGAGAAGAGATCGTCCTCACACGTGTAAAACTACAAAGGCAGCTACAACTACAACTACAGAGACAACTATAGAGACAGCTACAGCTACAGACACAGCTACAACTACAGCTACAACTACAGAGACAGCTACAGCTGCAGAAACAACTACAACTACAGAGACAACTACAGACACAGCTACAGCTACAACTACAGAGACAGCTACAGCTGCAGAAACAGCTACAACTACAGCTACAACTACAGACAGCTACAGCTACAGACACAGCTACAACTACAGCTACAACTACAAACAGCTACAGAGACAGCTACAGTTACAGACACAGCTACAGCAGCTACAACTACAGACACAGCTACAGACACAGCTACAGCAGCTACAACTACAAACAGCTACAGACACAGCTTCAACTACAGCTACAGCAGCTACAGACACAGCTACAACTACAGACAGCTACAGCAGCCACAACTCCAGAGACAGCTACAACTACAGAAACAGCTACAGACACAGCTAGAACTACAGACACAGCTACAGCAGCTACAACTACAGACACAGCTACAAGTACAGAGACAGCTACAGGAAAAAGTGAGGCGCCGGTCCATTCCGACAGCTACATCTGTGATGTGACAACATTGCGACGCCTTGTACAAGAGGATTACAGCGACGACCGTAAAGTCTTGAAGCACGTGTCATGAATCATTTGCTAGTTTCACAACTCCCAGCTGTTTCTTCAGCTTCATAGCTCCACCTCCACGTGCAAAAAAAGACCAAGAAGCGACGAAATATTTGTAATTCAGTCTTGTCCCACCATTCAGTAGTTTTACTACAATTTCTTCAGAGCCTGACATAAATTCTAGAATCTTTACATACAACTAATTGTCATACAGCAGGTGTGAACATCGAGTTACTGCGATAATTTTTCATTCCACTAAAACGCGAGAACAAGGAGAAAACTCACAATTATTATGTGTTAAGTGTATACCATGTAAATTGTTCACGTGTTACCATCCAGGTTATTCTTTTACTCATTCTCACACACACACACACACACACACACACACACACACACACACACACACACACACACACACACACAATCTCTCTCTCTCTCATTCCACACTATATCTATGCACATTTTAAAAATGCAGAAACAAGTATTCATGAGAGGTACAATTGGGTTTGTAGGAATAAGTGTGTTACTTGGGGCTGCATGGCAGGAGACATCATCAGCTTTTGCTGCCGGACCGAACTGTAACCGAAAAGCTAAAATATCGTATCACCCGCTTCATTAAACGAAGTTCATTAATGGCACACAACTCCACGCCCCACCGCCCCACCCCACCCCTCCGTTCAATCTGCTCAGCTCCACTCCCCTCTGTTCAATGGGATCGCACCCGATACCTCTGTTCTTCACATGGCAGAGAAAGTTAAGTCCCCTTCTTTCCCAGGCGGAACAGGTAAAGTAACACCTGAACAGTTTTCATGGCAAACTGATTCTGGCCTTTTAGCATAGTTAATGCAGCATGGTGCAAACCGGGTGGAACTGACGTTGAAGCGGTTAACTTTTGTCAAAAGGAAAATACTTGAATGGATCAGGTGAAAGAATCAACTTTTCGGGTATCTGTATCTCAAAATTTCAAAAGAAAGTGGATTAAAACTGAGGAAAAGTTTAAGACAAGCAAGGAACACAAGGAAGTCCAAACTTAGTTTTTATAAATGTTTTATTTTTAAACCAGAACTTATAAATGTCATGCAAATCTTTCTTTTGAAGGTGATATTTTAGTCCCCACCCCCCTTATAACTATTAAGACAAACCCGCTCTTGAACAGCTACAATGAGGATTGGCTGTCCTGGGTTCAGATCCCGCCTTGGGCATGCTGTTCTTTCTCTGCATGTGGCATCTGTTTACAGGGTTGGCTAATATATCATTAGTTGCTGGCTCGGCGTAAAACACTAATTTTTTTCCTCTCCCCTACACTCGTGATATACCCGCATGAACATGGTGCTTGATGCCTATTTTCAAAGAAGCGCTCTGTAAGGAAGTCTTTTCAGCACGGAAAGAGGAAATCGCGAGTGTTTCCCAAGGGGTAACACAGGTCATGGCCATTGTGAGTAGGAGACAGATATAACATCGACTGATTTCACCTTTTATCTTTATTTGCCTTCTTCGTCAGGGTACCTGTCGACACCATCCATTGTAAACAGTTTGAGTGGTATTCAGTTTTTGTGAAGCAGACTTAAAACGGAGAGTTTTTGCCTTGTTACAAGCTTTTGTAATAGACAGTATATCCTTGATGCCGATAACAAAATGATTAAACAAAGCAAGAAATAGAAAATAATTGTAAATTGGTTGCGTTGCTGGCTTTTGCGACCTGCTTGTGCTTGAGTGGGTGAAAGAAGAAGGGCGATGAGAGAGAAACAGAGGGAAGGAGAGAGAGAATGTGTAGCAAAGGCAGTTTATGAACAGCATTAAGAATGCAGCTTGTTTGAGGAGAAAAATCGCATGTGACATTGATGATTTTGGCAACTGAAATGAGAACCTAAAAGTAGATTTAATGGTAAGCTGGTCTCTTTAGCGTGAATCAACAGAAAGGTATTCTAGAGGTATGCCCACGAGACCTACACCCTACTTTTGAATGAATGAATGAATGTAGTAAGTGTGTGAATGAGAGAGAGAGAGGAAGCTTAGTCGTTATTCTTGTGGTTTGCATGACTCCATTACTTGGTGCAGGTAGCCTGTAAATCTGTCAGTTTTCCCCTCGCATGCCTGTCCATTAATTAATGTCATAACTTGAACATCACACCAGCTGATTGAAGGGAGAAGGTTGGTGTTTACATCACATGGCACCGGCAGACTGCGCATGGCACCGGCTCGGGGGGAATTAGAAGCCACTGGTGCCACATGCCTGGTGTACTACACCATTAGCACAGCACAGCACACCTGATTACAGATAAATCGCCAAAAAGTTACAGCTACTTTGAGATGTATTACGTATTTTAACGACATATGATTATCGGTTTTCCTTTAACGAAAGAAATTAACAAAAAAAGCAAAACCAAACAAACAAAACAAACCCAACAACAAAAAACGAAACAAAATGAAAATAACAAAGACAAAAAAACCCCAAAACAAAAACAAAAAACAAAGACAAAAAACCCCCAAAACAAAAAATCAAAAAACAAAGACAAAAACCCCCGAAACAAAAACAAAAAACAAAGACAAAAAAAACCAAAAACAAAAAACCAAAAACAAAACCAAAACCAATAACCAACAACAACAAAACCCCCAATAAATGCAAGAAGGTGGGACATCAGGAAGAAATAAGGAACAGAAAAAAGTAAATGAGTATCAAAGAAGCTCGAAACCTCTAAACTGAATTATTCGCTGTGAACCAATAATTTTTAAAGATTCATAATGCCGAACAGGTGTATTTGTGAGCTCTATGACTTGGAGATGTAAGAAATTATCTGTAACTTTTTTCAAGGTGTGCTTATTTCTCAACGTACGTCTGTTGGAGAGCATGTCTACACACGTACGCACGCACGCAAGCACGCATATACACACCACACACATCTGTCTTTGATATTTGCTTTCTAAGGAAAGGGAAAAATCCAGATACATAAAGTCAGAAATTTGGCGACTTTGTATGGCTTACGATTTGAGCTAATTTTGTTTATAAATAACTGCAGACAAGCATAGACGATGACGATGACGATGACGATGATGATGATGATGATGATGATGATGATGATGATGTCCATTTGTAATGCGCAGGTATCCATTCAGAAGAATGCTCATTGCGCAGCAAAAACAAAATAAAACAAACAAACAAACAAACAAACTAAAACAAAAGAGAAATTGTAATTCGATAGTTTTACTGTCAAAGGTTAACTCGTAAAACTAACTGAAAAATGTTTTAAAACTTTACGAGGCTTTTGATTTCTTGGAAGGAAAGGATGGTGTTCCACGTTGAAAAAAAAAATCTCATTTTCTTCTCCCAAGTCTTTTGTTTGTGTGGGTTGTCTGATAGAGAACAGCATCAGTCTCCACTGGGCTGCAGCTGCGGAAACGTATCCTACCTGACCCACCACCCACCTCAACTCCTGTCCTTCTTGTAATTTCTTTGGATTGGTTGACTTTATGTCTGTCCTCCTGTTCACCGAACTTCTCATGTCCCGGATGGTTGCACCAAACCATTACAAACTGCTTACCTGTTACAAACTACTTGCTTACCTAAAGTGGTCAAGGAAGTGAGATACCTTCCGACACGGACATGGGTTACCTGGTCTCGCAGGTGGGCGTCAGTTCTAGGCGTGTGTTGACGCCGGTGGTCGTCAGAATGTTGGCATGATGGCTTCCCACTGCATCAGGGGGCAGTGTAATGTTTGCGGGCAGTGTTTCAGTGCCAGGGCAGTATATAATAATAATAACGGAAATTTATATAGCGCATTTCCCTGCTTTACAGAAGGTTCAATGCACTTTACAAAGAAATTCAAAGACAAATTCACGCAACCGACAAAGTGAAACAGACTAAAACATGTCCACAAACAATGGTACAGAGATATATCAACAAAATTAATACCCCCCCTACACACACACACACACACACACACACACACACACACACACACACACACACGCACAAGAAAAACCTCTGGACAATAATAAAAACACGTACACGGACGCACGCAAAGTAACATGCAAATGTAATGTCTATAGAAGGACGAATGGGACGAAGAAACACATGAAGCCAGTAGTCGGTAACAGCTTGCTCAACCCAACTGAAAATCTGTAAGCGAGGCTGCAAATAATAATAATAATAATGATGATGATGATGTTGGCTTGTATAGCGCCATATCCTGGCCTGTGGACAGCTCAAGGCGCTGACGTCAAAATAAGGTAAGGTAAAAGGGGTAAAGGTCATCCCTTAACCTTTTCAGGTCGTAGGGGAGTGAGGTGTTAGAGACCCCACTTTTCTCGGGGCCAGCTTTTTACATGAGGGTGGTGCCCATCTCCTCTCCCTCGCTCCCTTACCTTCCTCAACCCTCTATGGAGTCAGGTACCCATTTCCGTCAGCTGGGTCGACTGGGGGAAGTTTGCTGCGCTTATCGGGAATAGAACCAGCGCGATCTCGGTTCGGAAGCCAGCGCTCTAACCACTCGGCCATCCGCTTTCCCAAAATAAGATGACGTCAAAATAAGATGACGACAAAATGTGGGCGTGTAGTCTCCTCCACGTCACAGGGCAACGTCACACACAGCAAGAACACAGTCCTCAGCACAAATATCAAACATGCCATACACTCCATACAACAAATATCCAACATGTCATACAAGCCGGAATACACTCCATACAACAAATATCCAACATGTCATACAAGCCGGAATACACTCCATACAACAAATATCAAACATGTCATACAACTACACTCCATACAACAAATATCAAACATGTCATACAAGCCGGAATACACTCCATACAACAAATATCAAACATGTCATACAAGCCGGAATACACTCCATACAACAAATATCCAACATGTCATACAAGCCGGAATACACTCCATACAACAAATATCCAACATGTCATACAAGCCGGAATACACTCCATACAATAAATATCAACATGTCATACAAGCCGGAATACACTCCATACAACAAATATCAAACATGTCATACAAGCCGGAATACACTCCATACAATAAATATCAACATGTCATACAAGCCGGAATACACTCCATACAACAAATATCAAACATGTCATACAAGCCGGAATACACTCCATACAACAAATATCAAACATGTCATATACTCTGGCAGTATAATGCTGCTGACGAAACTCAATCGTTTGTTCCTGAAAACTGGATTGTCATGCGCTCTCTGTGGTCTCCTTGGTCCTGTCGTCACTGCCACACATCTTACCCTCGAATAATGTTAATAAATAATATTGCTAGTTATATACATAATAACTTTATAATATATTACGGATATTCATTAATTCTATTTACACAGACTAAGAGATAGATATGTTGATGTCTTGTCTAACAATCATACTCACTAGAAAGTGCTATAGGTGAGTATGTTTATGTGATAACTATTTATATAATTCTACATAATGTGCGTGCTTATATTTATTATCGCTATTTACACACAGTAAGAGATAGATATATTTATTTCTTGTCTAACATGGTCACCATCAAGTGCTATACGTGCGTATATTTATGGAAGCTTGTGTCCGTTAATGGAGACGCACATGGACACGTGACTCCTGTCAGGAAATAAAATGAGAGGAGAACAGCAAGACAGAAAGTTGAGAAGGAGTGGTGCTAGATAAGAGGAACAAGGCATTCCTTCACAAAAGAGAAAAGAACCTACCGTTATCAATGGATGGCGGAGAAAAAAAAGATTAATGGGTGTTGTTGAAAAATAGAAAACTTTACATAAAACCAAACTATGTGATTCAGAAATATTCTGTATACCTAACATTGTAGACCACAATGACCAGCCAAGCAGGGGAACATTTTTCACTATCTTAATAGATGCTTTAGGTTGAAAAAAAACAACCTCTGAGAAGATAGATCCGTTCAGTTGAACAAAAGCTCTAAGAAGTAAAAACGACTTTTATTATAGCAACACTCCATCAAGAGATTATAACAAGCCTTTACAGGAGACAAGCCTTGCCCGTTTGTCTTATTTTAAGGTAAGTGCAGCAACGAAAAATAGAAGCCCGGATGATGCCAAACTCGCGATTTTTAAGGAGGATAGTGTAATGAGTCACCGGAAGGCCAGAGGAAGTTCAGTGCTCACTGTCGCTTGTATTGTGTCCTCCCTTTCTTATTACAAAAAAATCTTCGTTTAGAGCTGACCTGATGAGGCTTTTTTCTTTTAACAAACAAGAAAAAGTGACGATAAATGAATCTTGTAGGATATTGGCTGGTGCTGGTGCTGGTGTTGGTGCTGGTGCTGCGTTGCACACAGCCGTACATCTTTTTTTCTGCTCGCCCTGAAGTCGATGAGTGCTTCTGTGGCATCTTCGATTCTTATTGACTCCACTGACCGGAAGACTGGAGCCAGTGATTTGTTTATCGATTGTTTTCGTTCGATCATTAAGGCTAAGACAACAATGAATTATGATGACACAATACCAAGCGACTCACCCATTACAACCACACACACACACACACACACACACACACACACACACACACACACACACACACACACACACACACAGATATTTCTCTGTAGCACAAAAGAAAGAAACAGATTTTTTTTTACAAGTACACCACAACTTTAGAAGTTGATCCAGCAACCATGTGCATCACGTGTGGGGTCAACACACTGCCCGCTGCTGTAAGGAGTGCCAGGATCACGAGGAGTCGCTAGTTACAACACAACGCCAGCAGCAAACCTCCAACGTCATTTGTCCGCCATTGTTGCGCAGAAAACGCCATCTTGTCATCCTGATTGGCCTGCTGACGGTGAGAACGTGCCTGCAAGGTAGAATCTCAGATTGGCATCCATTTCCATCCAGGAATAGGCTGACCGCATTCTGGCGCTAAAAGGATTTATTTTGACGTTCATTGGCGAGGTGACTATTCCATTCCAGAAGGCCAGCTGCTGGTGGCAGGAGGGTCAACGCCGAGCGCGTGCACAGTGAGGGAGGCACTCCCCGTGCTGCATGCTGCAGATGTTGGCTCAATCGTCATCGTGCTGCGGGGCAATGTTCACGAGGGACCGACTACTGGCGTTTTCTTGATTGTTTCACCACTCACCCATCGACAACTCCTGCGAAGAACTGCAGACCGTAGAGACTCATACTTTATTATCTCATATTCCGTTAGCAATTGACAGTTTTAGCAATTAAATTGCTTCGCAAACATTTGAAATATGTTATTAACATTTTTTATCAATAAACTGAAAGTAAAAATTAAAAAATAATCTTTGAAGAACGTCATTTGTGTCCGAGAAACTTCTCATGTGTTAAGTGTAAATGTGAGTTTTGTTTCCCCTCCTAAAACTGAAGGAAAGAGGCATCCTCAGAGGCATTCCTTATAAATTAAAACGTGTTCCGGAAGGTGACTTTTAGTGCTGTTTACACCTGAGCCAAATTATGCAACCAGTATGGGATTCTCTCCAAGGCTAAGGAAGGATCCTTCGAGTGGAATGCATGCTGTGCCACTTGCCATCTTTACAAACCCTTGTAGTTGTCCTCGATGTCAATATCTCTAGAGGTTGTCCTCCCTGTCCTAAACGTAGGGCATTAGGGGGTTCGTTTGAAACAAATTAACATCTCCATGGATTATTTTCTGACCCCAAGCCCATGGGTAAATAAACAATATTAACTAAACTGCACATTTATTTATATATGATAGAAATGTTTTACATCTGTATATACATATATGTTATCGATAAATAAAATAGTTACAAAGGTCAGTATTCTTGTGAGGTGTATACAATATGTTTTATTTGATTTATGTAGCGACAGCTTTGTAGGCTATTTCCAGATTAAATTTTAAATTGAATTATAACTATCATAGAAAAGATGGATCTTTCTTTGAAACTTAAAAAGGGAATAAATTTCATAAAAATGTCGCGGAGTTCGTCAAGTGCCAAGTCTCTTTTACGATAACTTTTTTAAAAATCCCAAATATACTTATATATATATATACCAAGTATGCTTATGAATAGATGGTTGTACTAGTAGGCAGTCGCAGGTGCTGAGTGGAGTGAGCAGACTCAGGGAGTATCATACATTTAACTGAGGTGAGTACCGTAAATGCTATGAAACATTATATCTAATGTTGCAGCATCTCTGAAAATTTGTTTGACCTATCAGTTTTTGCTGTCAGTGGAAGTATGTCCTTGTGGAACTTGAAACTAATCAAAAGTTATCTGAGAGGCCTCCAGAGAGAAAGGTTAGCTGTAATTTGCACTGGGCTTGATTGTAAACATTAGCTTTGCTCAACAAAATGTCAAGGAAGGTCAGATTTTAATCTTTAATTTCAATGATCCGAGAAACCAAAGTTACTGTTGAAAGTGGCATCATTGGCTAAGATTTGTTTTTGGGTGGGGGGTGGGGGGTGTGGGGTGGGGGGTGAGGCGGCGCACCATCCATCTTTGGTCACGTGCTTGGATTGGTCCACTCCGGGTCCTGCACTTAGAGACAGAGACACAGTGTCATACAAACTATAGACTATGACTGTCTATGAGAGAAGGTAGAGTAACAACGCTTTGCATCGCCCTGCTATACTTTTATTTTTAAAGATATTTTGGTCTTTCGTCGTCTAGTGCCACTGAGGATGATTGGACACAAACAGGAAAAAGTAGCCTTCGTCCTTCGTTTGATGAGTGAAACATCAGAGCCCGCGCTTGGAATAGTCATATTAACAGTAGCTACAAATTCTCCACTTATTGTAATGTGTACATGTGACATTTTTTATCATGTTAAAAAATATCTAACCAGTTTTTTTTTGTTAGGGCGGGGGACATCTCCTTTCCTCGCTGCCTTTCCTTTCCCCGCACTTTATGGGGTTTGGTACTCATTCAGCAGCTGAGTCAACTGGGGGATTAGGGTGCGTCACACGTGTATCCAACCCACCTGTATGCACGAGTTTGACCAAGAGTTCTGGTGCTGTAACCACTTCACTATTCGCTTTCCCTTATTCATTATTTACCTAACATGTCAATAACCTCAAACAAGCAAACAAACAAACAAACAAACAAACAAACAAAAAAGAGACAAACAAACAAAGACAGACAGCAAACCCCAAACCTCGAAAAGCCAAAAAGGTCTTTTCCATCGCCAGAGCTCATGTTTAAGTGTCTTTGGTGTGCACGCAATGCCGTCTCTTGACAGCTGCACGCAGGCTGGTGCAAGGTCCTGTCTTCGTGGTGTGGGCCCAACAGGCCCTGCAGATGTCTAGGGGGGGGGGGAGAAACTGTCCAGAAACTAGCTCTGTGCTAAGGGAAGCACACGGCTAGCGTGTGGAGACGCCGCCTGGCCACTCACCCGAGAACTTATGCTTGAGGACAGGAGAAAAATACAGTCCCTTCTTAGCAACATTATTATTATTATTACCACTTTACTATTGTTATAATATCATTATTCATAACGACTATAAAAAAACAAAACAAAACGAAGACTCATTGCCCTTTGTCCACTTTCTCCCCGACCCACAGCCTGACCTGTGACAGGAGGTAATAATGTTGACTTCCGGGCGTGACTCTCTTGCGTGACGAGCACCGCAGATCCGGCGGCACTTTCACTAATGCATCAACATGCACTCCACACCAGCCCGCTGATTCTTCTTCCCTACCCCCCCCCCAACCCCCTCATCCCTCTTTTCATGTTAATCGCTTTCATGACGTCACTGGCACTGTGGGATCTGTTGCCCTGGCAGTGGCCTCCACACGAGAGGTACCTCCAGCTGCCCTCCCTTTCGCTTGAGCTGCATGGGGAGAGCCAGTCCGTAGCCTGACCCGTTATAAAGAACTTTTTAAATGCCCCGCAGGATCGAAACGTTTGGAGCAAAATGTGTTTTTTTAAAAAATATTTGGTATTATTTTGTTCTTTTCTTGTAATGTTTTGGCATGAAACGTAAACATAGCAAACCGAATGCTAAGTGCAGAGCCACTTGTACAGAGTGCACCGTCTTAATGAACCCTTTTAGCGGTTTAGCTTTTTTATTCCTAGAGAAAGGATGCCTTGTAAACACTGTCACTCTGCATCTTCAACAGCAATGAAACTTAGACCTTATCGTCTTCATAAGGTAATTAGCCGTGGGTACAGTGGTCCACCTTGTCTAGGTCTACGTGGAAAGTAGAGTCCATCTTCACCGCTTCGTGTTTTTACCGCCTCTTGACAGGTCAGGTTCCCATCACTGCCACGTGGACAGATAAATGAGGAAGCGGCGAAATTATGCCGCGTAGTCGCGCGCGCGAACCGCTCGGCGACACAACCTCCATACATCGCAACTAGAGTAAGTCAACATAAGTTAGAGACAGTCTTAGTGTCTCAGTCTCAGTCGAATTAAACATAAACGTCTAGGCAACCTAGCATCGCCCCCCTCTCTCCATTACAGTAGATTGTCAAATTAAAACGATAATTCATATTTTTGTAAAACAAGCGAACACAACCCCAAACAGTTTGTATAGTTAATGAAATAAACTGAACGGAGGGACGTTAACGTACAGTGGCTCCAAAGATATCTCTTACAGGTCTATTAGGGGTGGTTTTTTTTCAACAGATTAGGAAAAACTCAGCTCAAGAGACACTCCACAAATCTGGGAGAATAACCCATTGTACATTTTCACCAGGTTTGGATTTCTTTCTCAAGAAATTCATGTTTCTATTGAGTGGTGAATGTGATTAAAGTTACCTTGTCGTATCTTGACTAAACCTTGTCCTCTGACATGGTTCTCGTGTCAACCCCTCTTTTCCCCCTAGCAACAGTCCACTAAGAGACTTAATGAGCTCAAGTATTTTGCTTTCTTCCATGCTCTGTTTCTAATTTATTTCAGCAGAAACGGGTGCTAACCGTCGAGACTTCCTCCCTACCAAAGGCCAAGTTACTGCCTGGAAGACTTAATAGAATTGCGCTATAGCACCATTTCCTCTCTGCTCTTGCATCGATTCTCGGCTATCATTTGCAGTATTTCCTCTAATCTGTTGACCAATGGACAACACTCATTATGTTGATTTACTTTTCCCTCCTCCCTCACCCCTTCCCCTAGCCAGCTTGTCAGTAATGGAGGGAAAGTAGCACTGTTGGGAAAGAAACTTCTTTGCCACATTCTCTCTGCATAGAGAACCTATAGTGACGGATTTTTACAGGCAAAGGTAACTTCATCAAGCTGAAGAAATCATATTCTACAAAATAGCACACGGAGCGAACGATAAGAATGACTTTACTATGAGTTAAAAAAAATTAAACAAAATAAAGCAACATCAGAACAACCAAGCAACAAAGAAAACAAACAAAAATAAAACAAAATAACAAACACCCCCCTCCCCCCAAAGAATTCCAATTGAATAAATAGTATAGTCCTTTTAAATCTAGTTTTTGTTCACCATATTTCTTAGAACGATGCTTGAGAGGCATAGAAATGTTTCTGGACATACAGCTGGGTGCTGCGCGTGAAGGGAGAAACAACACTCCTCTGCACTCTTTCATTCCTCTCTCTATCTTTGTGCTCACAAGCTAGCGTTTATTCGTCACCCAGAAAGTTCGCCAAAGACAGGGCATGGCAGTTGTCACAGTTTACTATCACAAGCCCTAATGCGAAGAACAACTGATCTTGTCAGGAGGCGTGTGGAACAGCTGACCGTCTACATCCCTACGTGAAACGCCCGCCATCTCACGTTACCGTCTTCTCTTCTCTTCTAGGTCACACACTTGCACGCACGCTCACGCGAATGTGCAACACACACACACACACACACACACACACACACACACACACACACACACACACACAAAGCGGCATGCACACATGCTTAAACACACACACACGCACACACAGGGGGGCTCACAAAGGGTAAGAATGCTTCCAAAAATTAACTTATGCGATATACAACCTGTCACGGAGCATATGACTCACGTGTATGTTTGGCACCATTCAGTTGTAAAATGGAGGCTAAGCCGAGGAGCTGAATGTCGTCACTAAGACTGCCTACTCCACTGACCCGGGGGTGCTGTTTGAGTCAAACTGTTTTTCATCATAACCACGGCAGCAGTTAAAAGTACACAAATTAGAGTTATGTCGGGACAGGCAATGATGACAGGCTTGCGCGTGCGAATGTATTAGTTGTTCTTTGTGGACGCCTGTGGGAGCACCTATGTATGGTGGAGGTGATGCTAAATAAGCGGGCAAAGTACAGGGGGTTAGGAGGCTGTGTGGGTGGGGGAAAGCTGCTGACGTTAATGTAATCAAGGTGTAATAATGATTTAAAATTTCATAGGTGCATAACTCAGCTGTGTGAAAGCAAACAAGACTACAAAACCATTGCAACAATGATTACAATGATTATCTGGAATAGTATTTTTTCGTGCCTCGCAAACTATTTGTGAGAAATGCCAAATAATAACTCTCTTGAAGAGACCGAGAGGCTAATGCTTGTAATGAGGTCGTATACAGGCTACTGCCACCTATTTGTTAAAAGATAAAAAGGAAGGCGTGTAAAGTCACGTACTGGGTAGGCAAGCTCGCAAATGTTTTACAGCTATTAACGGTTGTCGAAAGTATTAAGTACTATAAGAAAGTATAAGAACACTACTACTATTAGCCTGCACAGTGGTATTTCTCATGATAGACATCTTGCAGTGCCATGTGAGCAGTAACGTGTCTTTATTCGAGACTTCATTTTCGGGGATGACCCTTGAAAAACATTTCACACAGAACGGCACATTTTCAGTGAGATGTCTATACAAAGCCAAAGGGTAGGATAGCCGCAGTGTAAGATGGTAAGATGTGAGGTAGGATATATATATATATATAGAGAGAGAGAGAGCTGCAGTGTAAAATGTGAGGTAAGATATCCGCAGTGTAAAATGATAAAATGTTAGGTAGGATACCTGCAGTGTAAAATGGTAAAATGTGAGGTAAGATATCAGCAGTGTAAGATGTGAGGTAGGATATACATAGCCACAGTGTAAGATGGTAAGATGTGAGGTAGGATAGCCGCAGTGTAA
Organism: Marisa cornuarietis; assembly: GCA_004794655.1. Classification (NCBI taxonomy): domain Eukaryota; kingdom Metazoa; phylum Mollusca; class Gastropoda; order Architaenioglossa; family Ampullariidae; genus Marisa; species Marisa cornuarietis. The sequence goes on along the minus strand of SMMW01000635.1, from coordinate 1,989,393 downwards.
GATGTGAGGTAAGATATATACATATATATATAGCCGTAGTGTAAAATGTGAGGTAAGATATCTGCAGTGTAAGATGTGAGGTAGGATAGCCGCAGTGTAAAATGGTAAAATTTGAGGTAGGATATCCGCAGTGTAAGATGGTAAAATGTAAGGTAGGATATCCACAGTGTAAGATGTGAGGTAGGATATATATAGCCGCAGTGTAAGGTGGTAAAATGTGAGGTAAGATATCCGCAGTGTAAAATGGTAAAATGTGAGGTAGGATAGCCGCAGTGTAAAATGGTAAAATGTGAGGTAGAATAGCCGCAGTGTCAGATGTGAGGCAGGATAGCCGCAGTGTAAATTGGTAAAATGTGAGGTAGGATAGCCGCAGTGTAAGATGTGAGGTAGTGTAAAATGTGACCAACAGATGTCCAAGCTTCCTCCTTCTCATCCTCTCCTTTTTTTCCTTTTCTGTGAATGCGCAGACATCTTTCTGGATGTGTGTGTGAGGGAGAGAGAGAGTGAGAGAGTGAGAATGCACGTGAGCCTGCGTTGAATTTATGAAGCATGCACGTTCATTTGGATCTGCTCATTTTAGCGCAGGTTACAAAAACTCCCTAACGACCGTGTTACGAGTGAGAGAAATGCGTCCTCTGCTCCCCCTTCCACCCCACAGGTGAGTCACACTAGCTGATGATGTAATCCACATATAAGGAGAACGTCAGTTGTCCTCGTCCTAAACCGGGATGCGTCAGCTCTCTATTGCGACGCCAGGGAAAACCACTGCGCCACCGTGCACTTTAACCGTACGTACCTTTATAACGCACTTGCATCGAAAGGAAAACGGTAATAGCTATCCCCCTTTAACGAAAGTAAACAAATAAACAAATCATTCAGGACGTACAACCGACTAAGGATTTTGCCTAGCGATTAAAAAAAATTACACTACTAAAAACCTTTTGAAATAAATCATGATTTTTTTTACTACGTTTTGGTTTAAGAACCTTGCAGAAAACAACGGCCGATCTCAATGAAAGTGTTCATTATTATTAATATTTTTTTTTTTGCAGGTAGCACAGTGGTAGATGTGAAAACAATGTGGAGAACGTCACCAATGCGACGAGGGTGCAAGTACGTCACAGCGCAGCGACCATGTCCGCCACCAGATGTCACGAGGCCCCCGCTTGATCAGCTGATCGCCTGCAAGGCTGCGTTGGAAAACCCGGCACCTGGTGTTACCTGCGTGTTTTCCTTAGTCGGCCCCACAATTTGACACCCAAGTCATCGCCCTTGGATGCAGGTGTAGCCTGTCCTGTCACGGCACCTACCCTCTTCCCCCAACATGGTGTTGCCCGGTGCGCTGTAAGCAGGACAGTGGCGAAGATTCTCTCGCTCTCTCTTTCTCTCGCTCGCTTGTGCGATTTGAGCGTTACCGGCTGTATAAAAGCTCGATCCGCGAGCAGGCGGAAAAAGCAGGTGGAAATCACATCCCTTGCACTTCGCGACTGCACACGCCAACACACCACTTGTACACCCCGCGCGCGCGCACACACACACAACACTTCTCACGGTATCTTCACCCAGCGCCCAAGCTTGACAAGCCTCTTCTTCACGGCTCGTTGTCGAGTACAAGCTGAGGAGGACTAAAGAGTGAAGCAGCAGCACCTCCCCCCACACCACCACCACCACCACCGCCCCGCGCTTTACGGAAGCGACTGTAGGTCGAGTGAGTCGAGTGCCGGCGGCCAGCCAGGCCAGCAGGACGGTCCACAGCTCAAACTGCGGCCGACATGTCGCGCAGGCACAGGCCCGTGGGGTGCGGTTCTCTGTCGCTGGCTCTGTGTCTCCTGTTTTTGCCGCCCTCCACTGCTTCTGCTTTTCCCAACGACGTGCTGGCCAAGCTGTCCAGCCTGGCGAAGAGCGAAGAAAAAGAGGACCACCGCAACCCTGGTGTCAAAAATGTCTCCTCCATCGCCGACCCGTCTCTCTCTGTCCTGTCTCCGGGGACCGCAGCAGAAATAGCCACCGAACCTCTGCAAGTTCCTGTGTCCCGCCTCGCGACAGAAACTCTCGCAGGAAAGAAGCCGGCGGAGGAGACGCTGGACTGGAGGACGGCGCAGGAGGGAGGGCATACAAGTGGTGATCTTTTCCCAGGAAAGTTGTATGAAGATCATCCGGACTATTGGAGCAATAACAAAGAAAAGTTTCATTCTGTGCCTTCATCCTCTAGAGAATTATTTCCTGGTAAAAATAAAGACAAAGGCGATGACTTATCGTCAAAGTTTCCGGTGGATGAGCAGCCTCTGTCAGGGCACCCCGAAACGCATCGGAGGAACCGCTTTCGTGTACCCGTTGATCTTTGGGACGAAAGTGACGACGACGACAAGGAGCCCGCTGGTGACGAGCAGGAGGGGAAGGGTTCAGAGGGCGGGGAAGGAGGGGACAGCGCGGAGTGGCGGGAGGGAGAGGGGGTTGACCTGAAGGAGATGAGAGAGGAGAAAGACAGGGAGGATAGTCGGGAGAACCGTTGTCCTCACTGCCAGGTGAGGAAGGAGAACCGGCAGTACCGCATCGCGTCGATGAAGCGACAGATTCTGGAGAAGCTGCACATCACCTCGCTGCCCAACCGGACGGCCTTCCCTGTGCCCAAGGCCTTGGAGCAGATGCCAGGCATCCATGACAGTGGCCTCATGCAGGATGCGCCCTACGGCATGACTGACCGCTTCCACGATTCCTACGACGACGACAACTACACGCCGCCAGAACGGGTTTTCACGGTGGCAAAGTCAAGTAAGTCCCGCTTAAACCTTCTTTTCTTTCTATGTATGTGGGTGTCGGGGTTTTTATCAAAAGAGGAGTAGATTAAAGTATGGGTATATACCACACTCCGCACTTGTTCGGAATTCTTTACACACACAGTGATGACACAACATATAACCAGAGCCTTCATACTTACCAATGCTCTGGGTTCGAATCTGATAATTATCATCAACACCTATGTAAAGGCGACATGATTTACAATGCGCATCAAATCCATTTTGACCAATTTGCGATTTGCACAAAGCTCCCTAAATGTATATGTATTCGTATTAGCGGCGTTATTATCGTTTTTATTTAGTTTTTAAAAAGTTCTAAAGATGTTCGTATGGAAGCTGACCTCTAGCGCACGCGTATTGCTGACCCTAAGCGGGTCAGACATCGTTGTCTCAATCCTACGCATCTGATAATAGATAATAGATAATGATATCGCTGACACCGACAAAGTAACCTTCAGTACGTCTACTATCTTGGTGTCTCGCACATCTGCTGTCGGTTACTAATGTCTGTCTATCAGATGTCTCACGTATCTGCTGCTGGGTACTATAGTGTAAGAAGCTCTTAATTTAATGGCACCATTAATTTTTGTAACTCGTCGCTTTGATGACTAAATCGTGAATTAACGGACTAATGACGAAAAGAGCAAGAAAGAGGAAAAAAATAGAAAAAGGAATGCGATAGTTAAAAGATAACAGAAATATTTTTATGTGGCCTTGACCTGAACGTGACACCTAACTACGCAAAAGTTCTCTGTGCACTAGGTCTTCACTAAGGGTTCCTTCACACGGCGCGACTTGCTCTAAACCTAGTGGCTATAACCACGAAAACCATAAGGCCAGAGTTTGGGTAGGACTAAGCTAAGGAAGGAATGCTAACAAAGATGTCATGCATATTTTGCAATGTTTGCTTTCTCTCACGCGCTCTTTCCCTGCCTGTCTGTCTGTCTGTCTGTCTGTCTGTCTGTCTGTCTGTCTGTCTGTCTGTCACACACATACAAAGAGGCACCTACATAATACACCTAATCGCACAAGGCGAAAGTACCACAGAAGACATATCGGGGGCTTTCTTCTCGTGGATTGAAGTTTTGTCAATCACTTAACACGAATGCCACAAAAGAAATCAATTATCGCAATCATCGGGGGTCTGCTTGAATCACAGACCCAGAAAGACACTCTTGCGGTCGTGGTTGCCGTTTGTCAATACGTGAATCATGCTCCTACGGCCAATCGATTGTGATACTCTTTTTTTTTTCCAAGGAACAAGGTATAAAATAAATCAAACAGAATTATAGAACCTGTCAACAATACGTGAAAAAGGTCCCGAGTTTTATTTCACACACTCACACGAGTGTTATCGCCGGCAAGGTGATGAATAGACGGGTGCAGTCCAGTCGATTGTCTCTGTTTCTGCAATCGGCGACTTGAATTCAGAGCACTTTCTTAGGATTATGAATTAATGCTGAGTGAATTGACAGAGACCTATCAGTCCTGGAAAATATTCCAGAAGTGCAGAGGAACAGAAGGTCCTAATATAGAGCTTAAGTTCCGTTCAGAAAATGGAATATCAGGTGTGGGATAGAATTTAGAGCCAAGATTATGTTGCCTCGGGCAGGTGTATCGACACACACACACACACACACACACACACACACACACACACACACACACACACACACACACACACACACACACACACACACACAGTGGCTGCTAATTTGATCTTCACTTAATGTCATACTTTTTTTCTGGGAGAGGGGTGAGCAATGCGTCGACTGATAAATTTGATGCTGCTATATATTCTTCCTTCTTTTTCTCCATTCAAACTCTTGGCGGTTCACGGTAAAGCGGTGAAGCACCTGTCATCAGGACCATTAACATAGTTCTCCTGGGTTCACATCTCAAATAAACACAAAATAGAGCTCTGGTTGTGCCACCTGTTCACAGGGCTGACTGGACCAGCTGACCGCGTAAAACAACAACACTTCTTACCTTATCTGTAGTCATTAGTGCAGAAAGGTAACTCTAAAATGAATATTAATATTTGACTCAATTTTTGACTCATTCCCCCCTCCCCCCAGATAACTCTTCTTATGTTTACTTCGTTGGGAAACAAGATCAGGAAGATAGATAAAAACCTAATCTCCTCAGTAATATGTTAGGCTGAGAAGCACTTAACTAAACTATAGGATTTTCCCTCAAAATGAATTATTAACATGTAGAACAAGCGAATGATTCCGAATATTAACTCTACAAGCAAGAGAGAGAAAGAGAGAGGGAAGAGGGACATCGAAGAAGACAGAGTGAAGAAGGGGTGGGAGGGAAGCATTCACACTGGCTATTCTTACTTCAGTCTCACAAACCGTCACAGCATTGACATTGGCATTGACCAGTCCCGTCTCTCTCCGGTGTAGTAAAAATGTCAGGTGTTGGCGGGGAGGCTGCCTAAGAGGCAGAGAGAGAGAGAGCTTGGGTGATGACTGGGATCAGGTATTTTTAGTTTTAGTGCTGCCAGGTACGGGACTGCAGGAGGCGAGGGCCAGGTGGGCTTGCAGGGGGAGACGCTTTCACCTGAGCCCCGTGACACGGGATCACCTGTCACTGGCACACATCTCCACTGTCGCTCAGCTGATGGCACGTTAGTCGCCCTGGCAGTCCTGACTGCCTTCTTCTAAATTAGGATTAAAAAAAAATATATGTGCATTCCTTCATCCTTCTGTCGCGGTACCGTTCACCCACTTACTAACACGTGAACCCAGTCACAGGTACACAAAATCTCTCACTCTCGGACATGAAATAAGCTTGCTATTTCTTTCCTTCTCCCTCTCTCTCTCACACACACACATGCGCGTGCACGCTCCCATGAACACTCATTTATAAACTTCACCCCCCTCCCCCCACACAAAGGAACGTATAACCGCGCGCACATATATTTCTCTCTGTATGCAAGTATATATATTTATATACACACGTAATCGTAGTTCATGTGAACTCTTTTCATGTATGCACTCATCCCATCTACTCAACCATTACCAGTCATTCCATGTACGGAATCATGCAGGAAAATGACTCCTAATGTTTGAAAAAAAAGTCGACTTCTTATAGGACAAGGATGTAATGTATTGTCAGGTCCAAAACAAGGCATCTGAAATACCCTTTATATGATTCATTACTGTGTAAACAAAAAGAACACTCGGTATATCGGTGTTTTTAAATAATCTACAACCGTATCAGTATAAAAAAATAATAATCTTGATTTTTTGCTACCTTATAGCAAGTATTATACATCAAGGCAATTTATGTTATATAGTATATTTTAATTAGTCAAATACTTTTTTATATAGTATAGTTTAATTAGTCAAATACTTTTTTTATATAGTATAGTTTAATTAGTCAAATATTTTTTATTTTATATAGTATATTTTAATGTCAAATATTTTTTATATATTTTAAATAGTATATTTTAATTAGTCAAATATTTTTTATTTAATTTTCCTTACTTTTTGTTTCCTGTGGATTTCTTGTTGATTACAAGTTGGTTGTGTATCGTGTATCACAGCATGACATGGTTATCTTGCTTTTGTTAATATTTCATTTTTCTCAGTGTTGTTGGTCACCGCCGCGTGCCACCTGGTTTGGCTGGGATGTTGTGCGATATAAATATTAAATTAAATTAAATTTTTTTTGTTCATTCAATTATCTCTCTCCCTCCAGCCTCTCTCTTTAAAAGTGATTGACCTGTACAAAGGACTGTACTGCAACAGGTTGCTACCCAAGCTAAACATAAAAAGTCCTTCGACTTGGTGGGGTCTCCGTTCCACCTCCTCCACACTAATCAATCTACCTTGCATAACCACACAGCTTCACGTTCTGTCTATTTTTAAGGAACCGTGAACCTGTTTCAGTTAAGTGGTCTTCAAGTTGGACTCACAACCTGGTTCGGGTGTCAGGTCATGGACCTTCCACAGTGGCGAGCAGCTCCATCCTCGCTGCCTGCCGAGACCCAGGTCGTGCAGTGAAGCGTTAGAATGGATCGAGGGGCTTCGGTGGGTAATTACACGCATGACCGACCTCGAAAGGCCAAGTGCCTGGCCTTACTTTGATCCCGTTTCGCTTGACGAACTCTCGTGATCGGCACCGCTTTCGAGCCTCGATGATGGGATCGGTTCAAGATCATTTTCCTTCGAGCCGCCATTTTTGTGTGTGTGTGTGTGTGTGTGTGTGTGGGGGGTGGTGATGGTGGAGATGGAGGGGTTCACGAGTTCGATTTACGTCTCGTGGAGTAGAACCGTGAAAGAAGACGAAGAGTAAAGTACAGTATTACATCATCTATTATTCCTTTTGCAGGCAGAGACAAAAATTAAGCAACACATTTTTTTTTTCACGGACTAGGAATAAATTCGGGAGAGAGAACACCGAGAGCACTCACAAGTTAGCGCCATTTTCACACGTGCATTTTTATGATCACTAATATTCACACGTGTCTCATCTGTAATGAGACTGCGCTGCTTTGCTATCTTGTCAAAGAAAATTTAAACATGACAAAAAGAGCAATGTGACTATCTAGCCAGTTCGTTCAAACCCCCCCCCCCGACTGTTATATATATATTTATATTATATAAGAAATATTAACCACTAAAGTCCGTGCTCCTTCGTGCTGATAAAAAATGTGTAAAGAAGAATAAAGCCCAATCACTTCAAAAAGAAAAGTGTATTTAAAGTAAAGTAATAAAATAAAATCAGGTCGCTGGCCACTCCCTAGCTTCCTTTTCATCACTTTTAGATATCCTCCAATACCTGAAAGGTGTAGACTATTTCGATACACGGAAAAGCAACAGTCGTGGTTGCCTACAAGAGTGCAGGTGAAGCCACCACCCGTCAGTGCGGTTCATGACCTCTGTGACCTGGTGTGACCCAGTGCTAATCTGGGGTCAGGGTCACTACCCCACATTTCCTCGCGGAGTAACACCCGATCTTCCCTAAGTCTCGGGAAGCGGATGGCCGAGTGGTTAGAGCGCTGGCTTCCGAACCGAGAGCGCTGGTTCAATTCCCAATAAGCGCAGCAAACTTCCCCCAGTCGACCCAGCTGACGGGAATGGGTACCTGACTCCATAGTGGGTTGGGGAAGGTAAGGCAGCGAGGGAGAGGAGATTGGCACCACCCTCATGTAAAAACTGGCCCCGATGAAAAGTGGGGTCTCTAACACCTCACTCCCCTACGACCTGAAAAGGTTATGGGATGACCTTTACCTTTACCTTAGTCTTGGACGTGAATTCCTGTTTTGCTCAACAGATGCTTGCTGTCATTTATCTTCATCTGCTTATTTTCTCGCATCCAAGTACATCAGCAAGCCACAAATTATCCCGAGGGCTGAGGTCAGATGTTTCAAGCTTTTGAATCAAACCGTTAGACTTGCGCCAAGTATAAGTTTTCAAAGCAGTTTCTGAGCCTAACGTTTCTCATTAACAACTCTATTTAACTGCTATTAGTTAATTACATCGGATTATGTACAAATCGTGGAACTGTACCATCTTCGTCTTAAAATGATGGTTGATTTATCAGAATAATTGTCTACAAGCAAATTATTGCTGACAAACTTTTCAGCTCTTAGATTTTGATAAGAGACACCAAAAACAAGCGTTGGCTTTACTTTATACAGCAATAAAGCAGAAGAAATTTCTTTTTTGGACTGATGCCTGTTCATTTCGACAGGAATAGAAATTTCCGAAGGAGAAAGATTTTAACATTGGATCATTCAATCCCATGATGCACAACTTGAATATAAGCTGAATTTCGCCACGAAAACAAATAATAAATTTGAATTAAATAAACTTATCCGTGTAGGAGACAAAATTGCACGGGGAAAACATGTCTGGATCCTCACTGAGGCATTACTTGAGAGAAGAACTTCTCCTGGTCACACACTCTGTAAGAAGTTCATTCTGTGGGCGATGAGTCATCCAGGAAGCAGAACACGCTATTTGGAGAACATCGCACTGCATAAGTGCAAGAAATTTTCTTTTGAAGTTCCCATCATACGCCACAACCAACTTTTCTCCTTTCTCTTTACAGTCTTTTTTAACAAATTTTTGGTTTTATTCCATAATTTTAGTTTAAGCGTAAACTAGAATGTCACTTTTTTTTCCCATTCGGCCATAGAGTTATCGACATTCCAGGCCGGTTTGGCTTTGCGTGCAGTGGGCAATGAGGCTGAGCTGAGATTTAAAAATAAAATAAAATAAAATAAAAAGCCTTCGGACCAAAAACTGACTTCGTTGTTCGGACCGAACGGAAATCGAATTAATCAACTTCCCATGCGCACTTGTCAATGGCTGACGTTCTTCTGGTGGCGTCGTCTTGTCGCGGACGGTGTGCGTGGTCCGTGGGTGGGAAAACGATCTTCACTTGTCTGCCTGGATTAGCTACCATTTGCGATGGCTGCGGAGGAAAATATTGAAAATGTTATACCTCCATGGCTTTTACAGGCTGCCGCAAGTTTTGTGGGAGGGGGGGGGTTGTTTGTTCGATTGCTTGCCTGCTTTCTTTCGTTGACTTGACTAGATGGACTAGATGGGTCTTACACTGGTGTGCGCCATACTAAGCTGGGTCACACAGACTAAAAATATTATCTCAGATGGGAAAGTATTGGGTAAGAATGTTGGAAGGTGATTATAAGTCCACTTTGTCCGTCTTTCTGTCATCAACCTCAGCATCTCAGTGGCAGTATGTATGACTGGCTGAATGTGTCATTAGTTATCTTGTTTGTTTAACTGACCTGTGACCAACATTTACAATACAATATAAATTTATTAGTTCACAATGGCGATTGCATTTGAAACAACGTTCTGGTTTCAATGAGGGTTACTCATCGGGTTGGAATTAATGATAAATCTTGGGTTAGAGCAGAGCGGCCAGGTGGCGCAACGATTGAGTGATTATCAGCAAAGCCCCGAGGATCGGATCTCCTGGCTTGATGCTATGCCGTGATATAGCTGGCTTAGACTGGGGCTAGGTTTACACCTAGTCCTCCCTGAGGCCACATGTAAAGCCTTGAAGGATTGACCCGTCACGCAGACAATTAAAAAAAAAAAGGACAAGAACAATGAACTAAAGAAATTGCGGATAAGAAAGAATGAGAAACGCAAAGAAAAGGAGTCGCATGAATAAAATCATTGTTGGCTTGTGAGAAAAGATAAGGATGTGGTCCTAAACTTCTGCCACACAATGTCAGGTTTGGAAAAAAAATGCTAGGATTGTGATATGTAGATAATGCCATTTCCGCCTTCCTTCCTTTTTCTTATCAAGAGCACAGAGGCATAAAAGTCTGTTTAATTCCACTCTCGCTCATTTCGATGTAAGAACCGATAATTCGTAAATTCCATTACTTAAATAGAAAAAAAGCCCCGGAATTTCTTGGCTGTATAGTGACGAGCATTAAATCCTTACTAGTGTGATTTATTTATCTATACTATCATAAAAACATAAACCTTTATTAACTTTTAGTAAAATTGCTCAATTAAATTCCAGATCATTTAATCTTTCCTTTGTCAATGTTTATCCTAGAAATAATGTTTAGATAAAAAGTTCGGTGCTATTTGTCATTAAAACTTGCCTTCAATTTTCTGTTGATATTGAATTAAAATATGTAAGCAAAGACATTTATTTAAATCTTCTCTGCCTCATGCCACAAGACATTCTCTCTCTCTCTCTCTCTCACTGGTGATCATCCTCACTCTTCTCGTTAGTCTAAATTCGCAATCACTCTTCTGTCTTATGTGTTCTTGATGAGTGGAAGGCGTAGGGAACAAGGTGTAGAGCCAAAGATGTTCATGTCAGCTATAATTTCGTTCTTTATCTACTTTTTTTTTTTTTTTGGTCCGGCCCACTCACACATCAGTTAAGAAAATGCCAGATGTCGGTGAAGACGCAAGTAGGTTTTCTCAGCAAGCTCAGATTCATTTAAATGTTAAATCAAGCACACTCTGGTTCTAGGGGATCAGGATGTTTGCCTGAGACTTTCTAATTGACAATAATTAAAGTCACTTTTATCCAGACGCCTTTAACTGCACGCAAGTCTAGGTAAAGGTAAACTCTGTGAACACATACTTTTTGAACAGTGGGAAGTGGATTTCGAGGAGTCTCAGGTAGCAATATTCCGAGGAATTAAAAACAAATTAAAGGATTGTCTTCTCTTGTCATGTCTAGTCATCAGACGGCATCGCATTACTGTGAAAAAATAATCTGAAGCTTGAAAATGTCAGGTATGTTTAATTTAAAGAACAACAAGAGCGCAACAATTTCCTTTCTGATCATGTTAAGTTCATTTTAAAATAATAATTTTTAAAATATAAATACAAAATAATGGTTAATTGTCATGAAGCACTGATGTTTGGACTGAAGTTTAAAAAATAAAAAGGTTCACACTGAATTCACTCGACAGACTCGAAATCTTTTCCTGATCAAAATTTAATGGGCAGCAATCACGGTCATTGCAGTCACTTATATATTATTATTGATTCTCTGCTACTAAGTGGGCGCATGTGAGTTCATGTTTGCATGTGCATTATATTTAATAAAATATAACCACATTTCAAATGGGCATTTGTCTACGATAAGCTCCTGTATTTTTATTTTAATTTGATTGGATTGATGGTTAATTTCCAACATTGAATTTTTACAAGCGGTCGGAGTTAAGCAGCTCGTGCTGTTGTATAGTCGGTACTGCTGTAGGAAGAACATCTCTTTGTTTTACTGAAAGTCCAAGACTTGCTTGTACTGTATAAGCGACTGTATAAGTTTCCATGTTGAATGTTTTGAGCAAATTCTTGAGTACGGTGTGAGGACCAAGTTCATCCACTGGCGATTGCTGCCATTATCTTTAGGATTTCCTAAATAAGTACAAGCTCCTCCTGAGTGTCAAAGAGAACATTCAGCAACAGCACAATGTGTGCTGGTCAGTTTTCTTTTATGGAGGTTTGCTTTTTCCTCTTTGAATTCAGCTCATGCAGACCAGACGATGTTATTTTTGGAAATACCGCCTTTTCGTCACTTTCTGTTTTCTCGACAAATCGAGGTGTGATTAAGAGAAAAACATTAATATAATAATTCACGTGCCTCTTCTTCATAAAATACCACCGGAATATTTTTTGTGCTACTTTATGTCCTATTTCCAGCGATTTTTGCTGAGCGCACAGGTTGTCCTTTAAGCTGTGGACACCGTGCATTTGAAAAAGTGTCAGAACACGGTAAATTGTAACTAACTAACTAACTAACTAACTAACTAACTAACTAACTAACTAACTAACTAACTAACTAACTAACTAACTAACTAACTAACTAACTAACTAACTAACTAACTAACTAACTAACTAACTAAAATGGATTGCCTGGTTTTAGTTTCGAAAATGACACATACAACTTCATGCATCCGCTGATGTCAATATTACAATATTTTAGAAAGAAATGTGTGCGTGCTCGGTTACTCCTACAATTTATTTCTAAGCTGTATCAGCTTCCACTGATTTTACGTGTCGTACCATGTTAGTCATTACACAACCACATTAAACGAAAATTGTTTACATCATATTAAATTATAAAACACTTCATCATTAGTCAATGTGTATAAAAGAAATTCCAGTTGACGGGCTTGTAACCATTAAAGGAAATAATGGCCTGTATGTCCCCAGAGAAGACAATGGCTGTTACAGCTAAGCACAGACGAGTCTAAAATCATTTTCTTTAGTCGAAACACTAGGACATAATTAGTGGGGTAGACAAACAGCAAATCTTAAAAAACAGATCACCACCCAATGATATTAGGAACATATATGATTTTCCCTTTCTCCTTCTCCGGATTTTACTCTATGTACTTTGTAGTAAGTTGATTTATTCCAGGCTAACGATTTGTTTTATTCTTCTCTGTCTGATTTCTTTACCGGAACATATGGGGAGTTTGAATTAGAAGAAAGGTTCATCACACAGAAGTTTTTTTCTCATCATTCGAAAGAAGCCAGGCGGTCCGGTGGCGCAACGGTTAGTGCCTGTCACCAATACAGTGAAGGTTGGCTGTCCTTGGTTCAGTTCTCGTCTCGGGCACGCTGTTATTTCTCTGCATGTAGCATCTGCTTACAGGGCTGGCTGCCTTGCCGTGATATAGCCTTAGTTGCTGACTCGGCGTAAAACACCAATTTCCTCGAAAGAAGCCGACGACATCAATCAGATGTTGTTGAAGGTCGCACCGACATGTAAGGAAGGTAACGATGAGAGATGTCTGGCACACTTAGTTATCAGTGATGTACTCTCCGGATGCAGACAGCAAACCAGCAGGGACTCCACCAGACGAAATAAGAAATGAGAAGCCTTCCCCTGCAAACAGTACTTTAACTTAAGCACTTAAAAAAGAGAGAGAGAGAGAGTTTTGCAAAGCCAGCACCTCTTCGTAACCTGCAGAGATGGGAAAGGTCACGGCAGAAGTGGGTTACACGGGTTGATAGTGGAGCAGTTCCAAATCCGCAGGATGATATGAAAAGTGGAAGGAACTAGATGGATCGCTTTTCGGAGCCCGAGGAAGTGCTGCGTCTGCAATATCAGAATGGGGGGGGTGAGGGGGAAGGGGCGAGAAACAAAGGTGGGAAGGAGGGTGACGGATTATGTGTGGAAATGTCGGCACAGTTATTAACTGCCACTGTGGTCTGTCACACTCACTGTCGACAGCTTTGTTACACGAAATTCTGAATGACTTGTGCTCAGTCCCTTGTTTTCTGCCAGCTCTCTGTTGAATTAACTTTCTCGACTCACCAAACTTCGGGCGTCGGTAAAGGCAAGTTATGATTAAGGCGAACGACATGTCAAACCCACCTAGTATCTCCTTTTTGAAATATTCCAAGGAATCTGTTTTGTCCCTGAGCTGAAGTGCTGCATGTTGTGACATCCTGACCTACAGATAGAGACATTTTTATCAGATGCTCCGTCTAGATGCTAACTCGCATGTCGCAAAGAGACGAAGAACAAACAGATGACTCAGCGAATCTATTTTATGCGTTCAGTAATGGCGTATTCCATTTGCTATGTGTGACAAACAATCTGACTACAGCATTCACTTCAGTGAACAGAAACAATATGATGCTGGAACTTCTCACATTCTACAGTTGCTTTTTTCCCCGTAGATAAATTAAAAAAACCCACCAGAGGCTCAAGGTAGAAAAATTAGCAAAGCCGAATAGCTCAGAAAAGATCAAGGATGTGCACAGGAAATGAGAAAACTGTTGTTGAAACCTGAATACTTGCTTTTTCTCAACTTCATTTATTCTTGGACTTCGGAATCTCGGGTTTCGTGTTTGGTCGCGACAGTGTAAATGATCGTCTGTCTTGTTTCTTGGGGCGAAGAAGCCAAGTAGTCGGCTTCCCTCAGTCCACCATCCAGTGGTGTACATACAGGTGGTGAAGTGTAAACCACAGCTGTGACCATGTGTTGGGAAGTTATTCCTAAGTACCATATGATAATATTTGATGAAGATTTAAGTCTCATCTGCTTCCTAATCCCTTTTGCAAGAAGAAAGTACCGTGTTTGTGGCATAAAACGCTTTACAATAATTATTAAAGTATATTTTTCACAATCTGTTTTTTTCACAATCTGTTACAGAAGTTACTACAGGTAAAGGATGGTAAAAGTTATTTTATTTTAGACCTAGACAGTTTACCAGAGAAATTCATGTTAAGTCGCATCAATAAAAATCTCCTCTAAAAAGAGAAGTAGTTTGGCATCGCTGTTTCTCCTGTCATCATCATCATTCTCCTCCTCCTCCTCGTCATTTTCCTCCTCCTTCTAGTCGTATCTTCTTGGAATCGATCATTGATGTTTTTAATAGCGGTCGGATTTTAAAAACTTTGGAATCCGTCTAGCTGACTGGCTGGTTTTCTGGGTGTCTTTCTCGTCCTCGACATGTCCTCTTCTACCTTTCTCTGAATTCTCCAGAGTTTTAGTTACTATGTTGCAGAACAGTGAAACTCTCTTCCCTTCCATACCCGCCACCTATCCCCCATCGAATCCTTCAAACGTTCACTATTAAAAAAAATAATCAAACCCAAACATTATTTTGTTCCACGAGCTTGATTCCTTACACCAATCAACATGGTTGTCCACCTGCTCGTCTTCCTCTGCAAAATTATGACACTCTCCATTCGTCTAAGTAGGACATGATTATCAAGCCTGCTTGACACAATATTTTCTCCCCCTGTAGGCCGACTTTATCAGTAAACAGATAGCAATTATCATCTAACTAACAGTTGATGGAAGTGACTGAGGTGTAGAGCTAAACATTATCATGTGAATGACGCATTTGGCAGACAGATTATCGTCTGCTTCGCCCACCTCTGTCTACCATTGCAGCAACTGGTCCTTCTTGGAGTTTTATTCTAATTTCTAATATCTAGACTTGAGGAACAGTAACATTACTCATTAGCAGTATCTCTGGAAATTAATTATTGTAACTTTCGTTACAAATCTGTTTTACTGCTAATTCAAATAAGAGTGTGTGCGTGGTGAGGGATATTGATAATATTTTTCTCACATTTTCATTTTTTTGTTGTTGTGAGGGCAGTGCTCATCTCCTCTCTCTCTCTCTCTCTCTCTCTCGCCTTTTTAAACCAATTTTTCAATTCTCTGTGGAGTCAGATACCCATGCTCTACAGCTGGGTTAACTGAGGCAAAGTTTTAAGAGCTACACGGGAATTGAACCGGCATGCCACCTGGTTTGGACGCCGGTTCTTTAACTACTCTGCTATCCGAGTTTGCACTACTGCTGAATAAGGCATAAACATCACAACAGATAATACTACTCTATATTTTATAAAATTTCTAGTTTTAGACATACTTTAAATGCCCGTTAATTTAAAGAGCTGACATTTATTGAACTTTATTTCAGGTTGTGACTATTTACCTGTACAGTATTACATAAGAGTCAAAATGTTTTTTGAACAAATAAATGTTTGCACCAACCAGTCTCCTAAATCTTTCCCAAATGTTTTCTATTCTCATTGTCACACTCTGAGACATAAGAGCAGGCCACATGGGACCTGAAAATAGTGATAAAAAAAATCTGCATGGCTGGGTGAACTGCAAGTAACCTGTGTGGGCAAGAAGGAACAGTAAACTGTTGAAATGTTCACTGCATCCTCCTCACCCTCCGGCCTTCCTTAATATTGTCGTTGCCACCACCACAACAACCACAACCATCAGCAGAACATCCACCACCTCCTATGTGCGGATCGTAATCCTGTTGCTAGGTTGCTGGAAGTATTTTGTATCGAACACTGTAACCCGACCGTCACACATTCCAGAATTTTCCGTCCTAACGCAGCGACCGCTCAAAATCGTTTGCACGCATGCGCACGCGAGCGCGTGAAGAGATTTTTGTTGTTGTTGTTGAGAAATTATTACACGCACGCGGGCGCCCCGAATGCACTGATCTCTGTGAGCGCACGCACGCACGCACGCGCGCGCGCGCGCGCGCACACACACACACACACACACACACACACACTCTTGCCCCTTCTTTCTTTCTCTCTTTCTCTCTTCCTTACTTCCACACGCTCTTACAAATACGAGTAGGACTGTGGAGAGGCCTGCCCGACCTGAAGACTGATGTCACTAGCGTTTTGCTGCTTCGCTTTTCATCTGGAGTGGGGTGGGGTGGGGTGGGGGAAAAGCAGGTGAAATTTCGATAATTACGAATCGACTTTGGCTTGGGGCAGGACGACCTCTTGGCAAGTTTGTGTCAAGCTATAGGCGCCATGGCAAGAGGTGGAAGCCATCACTCAAGCTCACTAAGGCCCCAACTGATAAACACATTGTCAAGCACAGGCATGCTTAGAGAGCGCCATCAAACTTTAGCAAACGGCCGGAAATTTTAATGCGCACTATGCTGGTTGGCTGACTTTAGAAGATCTGCACTCAATTATCAGGCCCCAGCGATCATCCAGATGCGGTAGCCACGGTTAACCAGTCATCTATCGATCAGTCCTCCCTTTCACTCCTCTTTCTGTCGTGTGACTTCTTCCGCAACCTTTGCCTTCCGTCCATTTTCCACAGTAAGCACGCGGTTGGTATTGCTGGAGTAAATAACCACCTACTGCGATTGAGTGGTAGACTTTAAAATAACTAACCGCATATTAAGTGACTCATTATAAGTCTTGATACATTTTTAGAGAAGAAAAAAATGCTCAGCTGCAACATTGTTTATTATAATGTGCAGATCACCACCACCACCACCACCACCACCACCACCACCACCACCACCACCACCACCACCACCACCACCACCACCACCACCACCACCACCACCATCATCATCATCCAAAAAATAATGAGGCTGGAAACAAAAACGCCATCCTTCACCATTTCACAACTCACCATCAACAAGAAGAGACTCCTCTTCCTCCACAAAATGTTAAAAAAAGTTACAAATGTGAACACGTTTTTCACGTAAAAAAAAACTAAAAATACGTTTTCTCTGCGCAAACAAACGTTTGTAGTAAAAGCAGGAATAAGAGAGTCCAGGTGCGAGAAGGTGCGTGAAATGAGGCTGTGGACTCTCAACCACTGGATCTCTCCTCTCTACCTTTAGTTGCTCGCTTACTCTACTGCACCACGTGTGCACGAACCTTGGGTTTCTAAATTATCATAAAAATTGTTTTGTTGCCATTTTAAGAAAATTTTGAATACGATTTCTAAGCTGTTATAGAAAAGATTTGGCATTACCGTCTAACATCACAATTTTACGAAACATTTTAATATCGCGCATGTAAAGATTTCTTTGTTATTAAACAGAATGCTTACATCGCCGTTTGTAGAAATGATAGAGTACGACTTTTCAGTCATGGTTTTCTTTCTTGAACTCATATATTTCTCCTCTTTTTTGATTTTTTTTTTATAAAACCCTAGCGTTCTTGATTGGTGAGATGTTGCAATGGCAGCCACCCGTTAATGTCAACCTTAAGTCAACTGATCTGGTAATTCTTCCGAACGGGTCAAACTTTATCGTTATATTCGATATATATATATATATATTGGTATATTTGATTTGATGCTAATAATAGTGCAGACATGCCTGCTACAAATTATTTTATTCCTTGCAGTAAAACCAAAATTCTCTCTCTTTTCTGAATTTCGGGATAACTTCGATCCTCCTCCCTCTCCCCGCTTCTCAGTCTTCTGTAACTTTTACTTTTTTCATGTGTGTTGTGTACGACACTGGACCTATGAAATCTTATTTTCTGGTCTCCATCTGTGTGTAAACCTCCCTTTGGTATACACAGATAATTCGATCGTTGACTCCCTGTATCTTTGGATTCAGTTCGTCATGACACAGCGCCGGACTTTATTTTTAACCAACTGTTTGTCTTGAACTTTCCTGTATAGCAGAAAAGACAGAAAACAGTTACTGTTGGTGTAACGGTTGAGGGAGGCTTTTATAGCCAAGCAAAGCTCGTTTACACGACTGCTTACTGTTCTGTGTCATTACATTAGGAGACCAGGAGGACGACAACATAAAACAATGGCTAGTATACGTTCTCGAGTATTCTTCCTTAACTCTCTCGGAGAACCGGAGATGAAGAGATTTTAGAAAGTGCACCGTAAAACCAGTAATAGCCTTCCTAACACTCTGTATAAATAGACTTTCCCTGTTTTCGTAGACGGCGAAATGGTACCTTCATTGCTTTGCTGAACGGTCCAATGGGCCTCGTATTGGAGGAACAAAGTTGGCCTCTTGTGGAAACAAGACATACGTGTATTTATTTTTCAGGTGCCAGAACAAAAAAAGATGGTAAAGGAAAAAGAGACACTTAAGGCTATCGCTGGTTAAGGACATTTGGGACCTGAAGCTGAGCTCAGTTCATTGTTCAAGGGATCTTGCCGCTAGAACCGTTTATCGGGGCTGATCGTTGCCATCTGCCTTTCATCGCAGTAAGGCGCGTGTTACTGAAATGAGCTTCACATGTAATGATTAATGACCACAGTGTGTGTGTGTGTGTGTGTGTGTGTGTGTGTGTGTGTGTGTGTGTGTGTTTAGCTGGGTGGGGGAATGTGCTTGGAGGAGGAGCCTCGAAATAACGAACCTGTTAGGACCACAAAAAAATCGCTAAATCTGTTAATACGTTAAATCGGGGTTTGAGTCGTAGCCAAGAAAAAGAATAGAACCAAGTCCCACTCACCGCAGATCGTGTCCATGCATTTCCTGACTTTTTTCTCAGGTCGCCTGCAGGAAATGGTGAGGACCTTCTTGACAAAGTATTTTCTACAGTTGGTCTTCGTGGTTTTGATGATACAAAAGGGTTATTAGGAGACAGGTACCTCGCTCTGACCTTATCCAGTTGCAACATCCAAGATGTTCTCATAGCCTCATTGTCGTTTTTGGCGTTCTTCACACAATCTTTGCTGTACGTGGTATGTCTGCATCTTCAACAAAAATGCCTTTAGTCGAAATGCTGTACCTAATCGGGAGCGGTTCAGTGGGCTTAGAAGTACTTTGTCAAGGATATGCTGCAAACTCTCGAGCTATTCCTTGCAGAAATGAACCACTAACAATTTTTTTTTTTTGTAAAAGGTTTTGTTAAAGGTCATCATGAAGAACAGTATATATATCTTCTTGCACTGAGATCCCTTGCTCACCTCCCACAGATTTATAACGGAATTTTGTTTCGCTTTGGACTTGAATGTTAGTGTGTTATATTGAAAAATTCGTTTTATCGAAATTTGATAAATCGAGATTCTACTTGAATATGCAAATATAGATATAAAATGATAATATTACAATGAATAAATACAGGCAGTATACTGCCCGTAAGTGGGTGGTCTACGCAAGGCATTTTACAGATGATAAACGTAAGCTTACAGTAAACGTATGTTTACAGACAGCAACTTTGTTTACAGGTGATAAGCGTGTGTCCACATATTGGAAACGTAAGTTTACAGCTGATAAACGAATGTTTACGGATTACAACTGCTAGCCTACAGTTGATAAACATGTGCTTACACATGGTATACATGTTTTGGCATATGGTGAGGTTGTTGGGCAGTATTAACTGTGGTTTTAATGGATGTGTCAGCAGTGCCGCCACAGCTGGAGGCACACGGCAAGCACTCGGTCTTCTTCTCCATCCCCGCCGTGGTGTACCGAGCCCACATCCAGAAGGCTTTCCTGTGGTTCTACGTGCGACACGTCGCTGCAACACGGGACGGGGTGGTGGAGATGCGGCTGTTGCGGCTGGGCCCCCCGGTCTCCAGGAGAGTTCGGTCGCAGCGCAAAGTCGTCTGGTCCCAGAAGATGTACCCGGACAAAGCATTCGGGTGGAAGCGGATTGACGTTCTCAGCGTCGTCCGTCGCTGGGCCAAGCACCCGTCGTCCAACTACGGGGTGGAAATTGTCGCCATGAACGGAAAAGACAACCTCGTAATCCTCCCCCCTACCTCGGACACGGAACGGGGTTATGTGAGTACAGTGCCCTTAGAGTAATGTTGTCAGTAAATCACATTTAGTCATCTTACATAACAGGTGTCGGATTTAAGCGCACAAACAAATTATTACCAAAAGTTATTCCGGGACATATCTTCCTATATCCGTCTTTTCCCATTTCTTTTTCTTATAACAAGGATCATTCTATTTTTCACAGACCAGCCACCCACTTAAATCATAACCACACACCCTCCACACATTTTCATAATCAGTAATGTTTCGAGATTAAACGTGATTTGACTTGTAATTTAAAAACGCGTTTTAGCCCACACTGCCTTACTCCTCGGCAGAATAATGTGTTTGTACATAAAATATGTGTGACAAAAAAAAAAAAAAATAAATAAATAGAGAAAAATCTTCTATGTGCTGCACCTGCAAGAAAGACCACCCCCAATAAAAAAAACCCAACAACAGCAGAAAAACATGATAACGCTTTAAGGGACGATAACACAAAAATTATTTTTATTGGTGGTGGAGGGTGGGGTGTATTCAAGACATATACATCTTTTTTAGTATTTTGTGGTTATAAACTTTGATATATAATCTTTTGCCAAAAAAAAAAAAAAATTTCGCAGCGCTGCAATAACCTTTTGTTAGAACTACAATTGTAACAGAAGAAGTTTTAAAGTGTAATGGAGTCGTTTTTTTTCTGAAACAAATATCACTACTGAAAATGTTTCAGGATAATGGAGTTGCTTTCCAGTGACTACAAATAAACCATCGAAGACATTGTCATTTCTAATGTTTCTTTTAAAAAATAACTGTTAAATAAATAAGTATCCTTTTTTGGAGCCTAACTAGTGATATGTCTAACGACTTTTAAATGGTTACCTGTGTTATTGAAGTTGTTCGGCGCATCACAAAAGTAGGGAACAATTAAGGTATAAGAATGACTAGTGCTCATTCGTTGCCCATATAAGCACGTGGTGTTAAAGAAACTATCAACCGCGATTGCAGTAGTTTTAGGTAAAATTTAAATTTTGATTTTTAAAGAAGTTTTGAATTATCTATATAGGAGAATTTTTTCAGAAATACATTTATAAGCCGACTGCACGGTTTATAATAAAATTTTAAACAAACGTTATAATGAATTTATGATATTAAATGGTTTAAAGTAAGCAGCTAGTTTTTCATATTTTGTATTGCTATCGTGTGAAACTCTTTTTGCCGTGTCTAAACCATCTTTTGAATTGCAGTCTGTGGTAACCTAATCAGTTCCTTATCTTTGTCTTTTCCTTCCCTCTCTCTTTCTCTCCCTCCACACTTTTACCCTCTTCCACCTGCCTCCTCCCCCACCACACAAGCACGAACTGCAAGGACTTACACTCACTGGCGCGCACTGCCACACATATACTTGTGTATGTAACACCACAGATGGTTGTGAAAGTTAAATCACGTAGTGAGAGGAGACGTCACCGAGGGCGGTGACGTCTCCTCTCACTACGTGATTTAACTTTCACAACCATCTGTGGTGTCAGGTACCTATTTTCCGTTCCTCACAACAATTCCATCTGTAATGAAATATTTAGAGGAAAGAACTAAGAACATACTCCCTTAACTCTCAGATAAGCAAAAAGTCACGTGCACATTACTGACCTCGCCAGCTTTGTAAGAAGCAGAGAAACAAAGAGAAGGTTAATGAGACTCTGCAGGGCCTGCCACCAAAAAAGTGCATCTGTATGCAAATTTGCACGCTCTGAGACCTTTCGTTTCCCTGCTAGCATGCGTGGACCCGCGCACTAATCAGTCGGCATCATTAACATGCACACCTGCAACACACATGTGGACTCCCCCCCCCCCTGTGCACTTTAGGCACTGGGCCTCACGCACGCACGCATGCATGTACACGTGCGGTTCCGTTACCCGCATCCCACTTTCAAAAGTCCTCTACACTCCTGTGTGAGACTGATTCACACACAGTCCTACACTGCTATCAAAGTAGACCACACAGATTTATCAGCTCGGTAAAAAAAAAGTCACAACCTCTCTTTCTTAGCAAAATGTCGGAACTTGATGTACTTTTGGAGACAAGCTCGTTTACCATCCCTAAGATTCTGGCGGCAAAGAAAATCAAGTAGAAAAACATAACTCCCCCCCCCCTCACAAACTCCTTTTCCACAAAAATTCACAATATACAAAAACTTTCGAGTTTAAGGTGTATAGAAGCAAACACCGGGTTTCTTAAAATATACATTTCACAATATGAAGTGGTGACATCTGATTGACAGGATGTCAGTGGCGGACGATTAACAATTGAAATACAAAGGGACGTGGATCTTATTTATGATGCAAGTGGAGAGAAGATTAGAGAAAACAGACCATCTGTATCAATGTGAGGTTATCAGGAGAACTTGTATTTAAATATCACAGGTGCACATACTAAAGCACAGTTTCGGTTACCTGTTGCGGGTGTAAAGGTTTCGCTGTACACCCGTATTAAAGGGAGGCGAACACGAACAGGCTACTGGTATTAACAGTTTTTTTCCTCAAGATTTTCATCTCATTCCTACTTAAATCTCCGTAAAATATTTTTCCTGTAGTATTCTTATTTGTTTTGTTACTAGCCGAACTAGATAACTCTCACCGTTTCTCTTTTGCTTAATTTTATAAAAACGAAAAACGAGGGAAAAAAAATCAACAGAGACAATAACAAAACTGTAATAACAAGAAAGTAAGAAAAATCAGCTTTATAATCTTTTGTAGTTCATATTTCTACAAAGCGGCAGTACTCACTAAATAGATTAAGTATCAACGCAGTTTACTCCCTTCTTCTGACAAACAACACGTGTCACAATTTTATTTTACTAAGTTCGTCTTTATTATACTTTCAATGTGTTTTTTAAATAAAATTTATCACTGATACTAACATATATATATTACACGCACTATTTAAAAATTATTTTATTTTGCACTATATTTAAGGATTATTTCTTATTTTAAATTTGTTAAATTTGTATTTATTCATTATCATTTATAAATGCTGTTTATTTATTCGTTAATTACGATGTGATGGGATATCATAATATATCTCGCGCGAACCTATTAATAGATCAGCTTAAATGGGATCAGACTGTTTCCAGAGCTATATTTTTATTTTTAAGAAACTGATAAAAGGATGAAGGTGTCTGGTTTATTGGTTTTTTTAAAAACTGGTTTAAATGGTCGAGGTTTGCATGTTGCAGGAGCCGGTGCTAGACATCAAACTTACAGACGACGAGAACCGACGCCAGAAGCGGAGCGACGCGCTTAAGTGTTCGGAGAACTCGACCGAGCATCGCTGTTGTCGCTACCCGCTCACCGTCAGCTTCGCGGAGTTCGGGTGGGACTGGGTGATCGCCCCGACGCACGTGGAGGCTGACTACTGTTCAGGCGAGTGCCGGATGACGTTGCAGAACCAAACGCCGTACTCGTGGATCTCCTCGCAAGCGCAGGAAGGCGGGTCGTGTTGTACCCCTTCCAAGATGTCGCCACTGCCCCTTCTCTACTTTGACCAGAACGGCAACATCGTCTTCCAGCTGTTACAGAACATGAAGGTGGAGAGATGTGGTTGCGCCTAGCACGGCAGGGGAAACAACTCGCTCTTGTCCTCCAGTTTCTCTTGCAGTGATGGCTCCTGATCTTCCTGTCGCAAATGAAAAGAAACGCCGGCAGGGACTTCTAAACTCATGTTTGCGTTCGTCTCCTGCTTGGGCTTCTCCAACTTGAATGTCAGAGCCCGTGCGCGTTTTGAGTAACCAGGAAAAAAAGAAAAAATACAAAACAAACAAACAAGCAAATTGCGACTGTCTCAACTTTAGAGATTTTGATGATCTCAGAGAAGAGCGCATTCTATCGCTGAGACTACACCACCTGCAGTCAGCACTGTTTTCTGGCTTAACTGTCGATGTCAAAACCAGCTTCTTGTCTCCAAAGCTTTGTCGTTGACCATCTGGCCAACAATTACTGTGTGTACCGACACCCGCTGGAGGCCCCCCGAGTCCTTCTGTCTAATCTGGCGTGGTTACTTTTGAACCGAGACAGTTCACCAAGCGGCGATTCTGTCTACCTAACCTGGGGTTTCCGCTTTGATGCTGAGATAATCCGCCTTGCGGCCTCATCCTCTGGCCAAATATGGCGAAGACACATTGGCGCAAACTGCTAGCTAGACACTATGTCTACCCACGTCCGGTGCGGGTACATCTGCAGTGTCATTGACCTCTTAAGACATCGGTGTCTGTCTACATTGGCAAGAGGTTCTTTCTACATCAAACAAAACGTGGACGAATACATCAGTCTGTATGTATGAAAAACATGGACGGGTACACCAGTCTGTATGTATGAAGCCTCTACTTTTGACTTGAGCGCACTGGGAGGCAGCTTTGGAGAGACAGTTAACTAGGAAAGCATGCTAATATCTTCATCAAAATTCCTGCGAACACATTGCTGACCCTCAAGATGGGTTCCTTCTATGCCACTGATGCTCCGGTTGCATTCCAGTATGTCAACACCACATCCTTTCGACAACCTGGGGAACATGCTTTGGAGCGCTTCAACAAGGTTAATGCAAAACTAAGGCACAGCGTCAGGCAAAAAAAAATTCAATTAAATAAAATAAAAACACAAAACGTGCAAAAAATTGTAATGCAGAAGCATGGGTGCAACAGGTCACTTAGCAGCTGCCAAAAAGATAGACAAGACTGATGAAAATGTAATTTTCTGAGAACGATTTCATACATGATGGAGGCGTTATCGGCCCCGACTGGGATCGGCGCTTCCCCTCCGAACAGAAGCTAACATGGGGGAGTATTATCCTCGTGGACGTTTCACGTTAACTTCTGGAGACGTTCGTAACAGATAAAGTATTTTCCGTTGAAAGATAAGTTGCTGAAGGACGGTCGAGGAGGGAGTGGAGGAGAGAGGGTGGCTGAATGGAGCAGATCATTTAATTCATAATAAAAAGCCCATGTCTTTCAGGCACCACGCTATGGGGTGGCTGCTGTGCAGAAAAGGTAGGCAGATACTGCTGCTTCTTATCATTCCGCAGACGGAGAGAGCGGCATGTGGTTCGTGTCTACTGCCGTGGCGCCCTCATCCTTCATGCCGGCGAGGGGCGAGAGAGAGACAACTCTGCGTCGGCTAGCACCGAAGGGTAGATAACCCATACCGGTCTTGCTGACGCTATCTCTGCACGTGCAAATACATGAAAAATCGGAGAAGGGAGAGAATATATTTGTAGCTGCTTGAGTACTGAAATATTGCCTGTGTAAAACATCAGTCAGAGAAAGTCTGACCGAACTCTTGGTCCTGGGTAACCATGCGCTCTGACCGACGGCACTAACCTGCATGTGTATGCACCACACAAAGAAAAACACACACATATTATGTATGTGTTTCTATGTACAGGATACAAGACTGCGGAGGAGGAAAAGAAGCAAAGAAAGACATACAATGCCTTGGGTGCCACCAGGGTGTGATTTCTGTCCCTGACCGAATCTTATCCAAGGTGAATCTTATACTTAGCGGAATATTGATACAGGAATGGCTGACAGCCACAAACACACACAATTGTCGTTCACGGTACCTAAATTGACAGACACTGTTCACAAATGTGTCAGACACATTGTTTTAATTGTGATAGAGAATCCACACAAACTGTCCCCCAACAGTACACTATACTGCGAATTAACAGACATTACATTGTCTACCGAGAGACCGGTCTCAGACAACAACCAAACTAAAGGTGTACAGCAGCTTGCACTGCTGCAGTTCACAGATTTTTTAAAAATATCAAGACTGAACATTTTCTATCCGAAACATCAATGACTTTTAAAGAAAGTATGCTTATCGTGTTTAGTGCTTTCTACCTTTCAATGTTTAACTTTCCAAAGGGCTTAAACTACTCCACGCGAATCTCATGTAAGTACACGTCCCTGTTTGATCATCGTTGTAAGGCTCAGGGGCGTGTATGTTATATTACAACAAAAAGACAAATGTAAAAGAGACAGTTATCTTGGTCCCACACACGTCAGCTTAATTAACAATATCGTATAAAATGCAGAAATCATTAATTACTGCTGTAATAGTGGATCAAATTTTATTAAGCCAGGAGGATATTAACTGGAAAGCCTGAGTTTCTTTATCGTAGTCTTTAAAGTCAGATTTGTTTGTTATTTCGCTCGATTTTGGGAAGAGATGGTCCCCAGATCGAGACTTGTCCGGTCTTTTGACTGGAAAACTTCCCCCCCCCCTTTAGCACATCCAACACATGTGTACCTGAATTATTTGGGAAAGTAAAAGGTGGCAGAATAAGTCTTGGGCTCAAATGTTTTCCCCTAGACCTGATGAACCTTTTAAAGTTCACCAGGAGATAATTTACCTTTATCTTGTAACATTATCTAGAGACTTAATTTTTCCCCTGTGAGCATGTACAAAAGAGGACTAAGTTGCAGTGTGTGTGTGAGAGAGAGAGAGAGAGCTGTCATCAATGCTTGAAAGAAAATGTGAAGTATATAATTTTAAGGGATGTACATGTAGAAAAACAAAGAGAAAACGCTCTAAATATTGTTATGTCGTTGACAAACTAACATTTATATAACATTTTCTCACCTTAAATACACATATATCTATCTAGAGAAGCAATGAGTGGCTAGTCCACAATTCTAGACGTGTTCGTAGGAGCAAGAGGCACACAGCTGATTGCTAGGTTTGTTTCCAGAATGGTTGCACCGAAGCCCAAATTACTGTATTAATGTTGGTTGATTGTAAAGAAATGGTCAAGACAAAGAGACTGGGCTCAATGTGATACATAGAACAGATCCCGCGAGGAGGTGGGATGTTGAAGTCATTCTTAACGTTGTCCTCGACGAAGATCCTGTCATGGATCAGTTTAAATGATATTTTTTCCTGTAAATATAGTGCAGACAGCTTTAAGCTAGTTAACTTAGGATGAAAGGCTATTAAAAAAAAACCTAACATGTCCCAGACAAGAGTAGGCTGGTTGATGAAACTGTGCCTTGCTTCAGCTTGGCTTTGTTGGCTGTTGTTGTGCAGCAGCTTGTTAGATAACAGGAGTCGAAACATTTGTTTAGCGCTTATTAAATAAAGTTTATTTGTGGTGTGATATGTTCCTTTTTAATCTAATATACCTGATGTTACCCGTATGTTTTTCAGGTATTTTGCTTTTTTTTTTTTGAAAGAAAAGAGAGAAATATGAATTATTAACGAGGGCTCAGAACAAACCCGATTTTAATTGACTAGCTTTAAGTGCCACTTTGTTGTATGATTGACAGCGTGATAATAGAAGCTTCCAACATGTTGTGGATTAGTTATGCCATCAGTACAGTAGCCAGTCGTGAATAAGCAAGATACATAATTTATGTCTCCTTTTAAAAAAAAAAATGTTTGAAGTGTACGAGCTTCTACGTACGATTTTCAGAGATTATCATTGCCTATTACTGTACATATTTCAAATGAAAATCAAGAAAAAGGCTCACGAATGGAGTCTGGCCAGACAGTGCACATGACTATTGAGGTATGTGTCTGTATTATCCGAGACCGTCAGTGCAATTTGGCCATACATTGACAATGCTACTTTTGAATATATGTGTACGATTCTTATGTCAGCATGCCCGTGCAATATCTATGTGCAAGACACACATTTCAACCCATTTGTAAAGCTGTCGATTTTTATGAACTCTTATACAATATCATTTTATGTCACGTGACTCGTTACATCTGTCATATCATGTCACTCGCTACATCTGTTATGTTATGTTATGTCCCTCGTTACGTCCGTTACTAAAATCACGTTAATAAATTTTGTCTTCTTGACTGAAAGTATAAATTGCTGACACCAAGCTAACTGGTTTTACTCTAACTACTGGAAGAGTGTTACATAATTTTATTAGAATATATTAGTTTATTTGTGTTATTAACAGTGAAACCAGGGGCCGGTTGCACAACACATTTTTAAGTTTTAAACGCGTTTAGGCCTTAACCAGTTTTACAGAAACACAGTGCACAGCATAATGTTAGAACGTTTAAAAAACTATTGTTTTAAATGATGTTCAACTGCTTAAGTCAGATTTTTGTTCCCGTCAACACAGTTGCCATCTAAATGGCTGGCACAGGCGCTATTTTCAAAAAAAAAAACAGGTTTCTAAATTTGCTTCGTTAGAACAGTTTTAATTGTAGGAATATTTTGTGAAACTAGCCCCTGGGCTGGATTTTATGTCGAGCCTATACCATCCAGCAGGATCAAACCATCAACTTGTGTCCAGCGCCCGCTGGTGGCTCGATAGGCTTTAAGGGTCCCACCTGTTAAGGGCTGATGCACTTGCATAGCAGAACGCAGAGCAGAGGTGATCGAGGGGCCAGGCCTCTTCGTGGGTTAGAGAATCGACAAGAAATTTATCCCGGCGATTTCTGAGAAGCAATCATGGTTATACGAAGCG
This sequence comes from Marisa cornuarietis, assembly GCA_004794655.1. NCBI lineage: Eukaryota > Metazoa > Mollusca > Gastropoda > Architaenioglossa > Ampullariidae > Marisa > Marisa cornuarietis. The sequence goes on along the minus strand of SMMW01000635.1, from coordinate 1,960,653 downwards.
AAGCTGGACAAATTCCGATAGTACCTTTTTTCGAAAGTTTTGTTGTGTATAGCGTATTCTTTCTTCTTTCATCAGTTAAAATCTCATATTTTTAAATATATGCGTGGGTGCGTGCGTGCGCGCGCGCGCGTTTGTGTGTGTGTGTGTGTGTGGGTTGTGGGGGTGGGGAGTATTTTTTCACTATAGCTTTATGAATGTGTTGAAGTATTAGCAAAATGGATGTACAGACTTGCTACGTGTGTGTGTGTGGGTGTGTGTGGGTGGGTGGGGTGTGTGTGTGTGTGTGTGCGCGCGCGCGCGCTTTTGAGCCGCCAAGAGTTATGTTCAGTTCGCAAGATAAAGGCAGTTTTCCCTTAAAAGTCTAGAGCTCGGTTACCGTGATGTTACAAAAGCAAGTTCACTGATTAGTCGAGACCTTATTAGCACCTGCTCCAAGACTTCACATCGACTGCGGCGTAAGTAGGCGTTAGAACTGAGGTCAGTTGATGTGTGCCCTTTGCACAAAAAAAGGAAAAAAACCCCTCAATAATTTACAAAGCATATTTGCTCAAGCTAATTACACTATTTCGTGCAACTGTAAGCTGAAATTCCTGAATCAGGTTAGTCTTTAATACGACCGCGACAGCGTTGTGGATGACAACCATTTATGTGAGTTCATGTTACAATAGCTCGCTATTTGTCATATATCTGTGTGTGTGTGTGTGTGTGCGTGCGTGTGTGTGTGCGTGTGTGTGTGTGCGGGTGTGTGTATGTGCGCGCGAGCTCGCTTGCGTGCGTGTGTACGCAGGCGTGAGTGGGAGTTACAGTTACATGTATTTGTGTGCTTACTGTTATAAACTGCGCAGTGCTTATTTTTAAAAAAAATTATCAAACCACATGGTGGATCATTCGATAAAGTTGCTTTTCTGAGATCGTTTTTCCCGTCTATGGCATCGTGCTATCTCCTGCTTAATTTAAAAAAAAACAGAAATTTTATCCTTTTGACGTACCTTTCAACCCACTTTCGTTATAGACATAAGAATTTGCGGAATAAATCTCTTAAAGTAATGGAGAATATAACTTTTATCTTCAAGGATAACTCAAAAGGAAGTGGACGCGATTCGAGAGATTGGAAGAAGAATAATTAGTTAAAGGTCTAGTGGGTGCAATTTATTTCTCATGGCTGGTTAAGATCTAAACTAAAGGCTATTTCTCAGATTATGGGTGAATACCTTATCTTCGGTTCTCAAGATACAGACTTTTAAATATGACCATACAATGAAAAATGTCAGCAACACAGACGGGTATATAGATACGTTTTTGAATTTTTCAAAGCTTCACCCAGTGGAAGAGGTGGGACCGTTGTTAATTAGTCATAGTTGTGTCCAAAGGGTAGGCTCTCTCTAATCATGGGAATCCTTATACAGGGTCTCCATAAAGTTCCCGTGCAATTTAAAATGTTGTAGCTTTGTAAGTAAAAGTGATAGAAAGAACTCGTGAAAAGGATTAGAAAGTTTTATGCATCTAGTGGTTTTTGATTTTAAAAGTTTTGTGAATCTGTTGAAGATAAAAAAGATTCTCCCTAAGTTAATGCGTGGTGTTTGGTTTTGGAAAAAATCGAGCAATACGGTCATTCGTTTTTGAAATGCGTGTGGTTAGTGGTGGAAGCTATTTAGAAATGCTGCAAAATTACTTTATTCCTCAACTTGAACAATTAGGGCTGATAGAGAATAGAGTGTTTCAGCAGGATGGTGTTCCTTGTCATTTCCCTTTGCATGCTAATTTCTACTAGAGAAACTCCCTAACAGATGGATTGGAAGAGGTGGACCACTTACTTGGCCTCCACGTTCGCCAGATTTGACTCCATTAAAATTCTGTTTATGGGTACATGTGAAAACTCATGTTTATTCAACCAAACCTTGATCTTTAGACACTTGCAAGCTAGGATAGCTGATGTGATTGCTTTTATATTACTGAAAATGAGCTGAAAAATGTTTTCCGAGCACTACAGAACCGTATTACCCTTTATATTATTAATGATGGTGGATATGTTGAAAATTAAAAAGAACAATAAAAAATATAAGTATTTATTCTCTCTAGTCCTTTTTGCTGATTATTTCTGTCATAGATACTTACAAAGTCACAACTATTTTTGTGTATTCCACTGCTAACGATGATTGGGATCGATGATGATGATGATGATGATGATGATGATGATGATGATGATGATGATGATGATGATGATGATGATGATGATGATGATGATGATGATGATGGAGGAGGAGGAGGAGGATTATTATTGCTGTCTGTTTCGCGACAGCATATGTTTATCTTGTCTATTTTGCTGTTTTAAGCTAAAGTCCTGTGTACTATTGATGTTCGTATCTTTTGATCTCTCTGTTATTACTGTTTCCACATCGGAATCTTTCAGTTCCCAAAACTTTCGTTTTCGGAGGCTTGTCGCATAAGTTTACTCTGAGCATCCTTTTAAATCAGTGTTGCTGAAAACAAGAGTATAAATTAAAAAAAGCATAGACTATCAGCGATGTTATTTATTCTCGATGCCATGAATCATGTTCTCAAAGCTAATGTAAAAGTCAGGAAAGCTGTGCCTTCGGACATGAAGCGAATTTTTTTTTTAGAAGCTGCCGCAAGAGCTCTTCAAGAACTGCTTACAATACATGATGATTGGTTTAAATGGCATGTCATATGTTCAATAAAGTGTTAACCAGACTGGATTATTATTTTTTGTGTGGGCATCTAATGGAAATCTTTTGTCATATCATTGCCTGTGCCTGTGTGTTTGAGTGCTTTGTTGTTGTTTTTGATGTTTGTTTGTTTGTTTGTGTGTGTGTGTGGGGTTTGTGGGGATGGTGGTGATGGTGCAAATACACTCGTATGTTCACATTTTAGTCATTATACACACGTATGAACTTGTCTATTTTGTGCAATGTTAAACTATTAAAAGTCAAGCAAATCTAAACACACAGATACAAACTAATCAATCAACATGTTAGAATGATGTTCTTCTATGTAGATCGCCATGAGTTGCCAGAAAACACGGCACAACTTCTTCGTCTAATTTATTTACCATTATGAGTGTCTTCTCACAATCACACGTAATATATATATATATATATATTACAGTAATTGTTAAATTCCCACCAACTTATTTTGCCCTTGCGAACATTCTGTCAATCTATTAATGTTTACTGAGTTATTGCCTTTTGCCTAATTACAAACAAATTCTTCAGGAAGCTTGTGCTTTACATCTTTCTCTAACTGGTCACATTTACTCAAGTGTACAAAAGTTTAATAAGAGAACACATATGAAGCTATGCACCAAAGAATGTCCATATTAAGGTTCATACATACAGCTACCATGCATACGTTGTCTACATATTTACATGTGCACACGAAGTAAACAGAATGACAGACACGAGTGGGACACACAAACATTTCTAAGCCAAATCAAGTAGAAACATTTGTAGACCAAACAGTCACGGGGTACTGGATACCCGTGTGATGATGACTAAACGTGGCAGCCATAAACTTTCTGTGGAACCATTAATGTCGAGAGTAACACGAGTAGCAACAATGGCATTCAAGTCTCATATCCTCCATTTCCTACAGTCTAATATTGCGCTGTGATAATTATGATGGACTTGATAACATTTGACCTCCGTATTTACATACACATTGGCCGGAACACGGTCAGAAAACAATTGCAGAAGAGAAATGAAAGTGAAAAAGTTTCATACTTCTGTGAATGCACAATATCTTTCTTGTAATTCATTTTAAGTTTGTTGTCTCTAGAAAAAAATATCCAATGCAGAAAAAAGCTTGTCACTATCAACAACTCTTTGAGTCGTGAAGATCTGACATCAACATCGTCTAAGTGCATACATGAAACCTTGTCTACACACGGTTGTGTCACATTGTCTAGGTACATAAATACAATCTTGTCTACTTACATTTATGTAACACTAGTTCCGTGGAAGTCTGCAACCAAAACAGATATGACTCATGTTGCCCGCAGTCTGCCCAAGAAACAATCTTTGCTTTATTATCGTCGACTACTTCCTAATAAATTCTTTCGCTGGACTTCAATTTTGTGAATAGTATGCATGTACAACATTATTCGAAATTTTGGGAAACAAACTGTAAATTGCTTGATTTAGAGATTTCAATTTTATTTATACTGCGTCGTGAAAACTAATTAATATTACAATTTAAAATTTAGATAAACACGTCATTTGAAAACTTCAAAAATTTCAAACCATTCGAAAATAATAAAAACAATCGTCAATGGTTTATCTGGAAAGTTTGCCTTTACAGCCCCGACACTGTCTCTCCTCTATCTTTCAGAGATCAAGAGATTTTGTGTTTGCCTGTGTGAGAGTTTGGGAAACCTATTGTTTTTGTCCAAGATGATCAAAGAAGAAGTAGAACGGATAATAGTCTAAGAAAAGGGGGAGGAACAAAGAGATGGGGAAGATCTTTTATCTGCATGTAGATAATAGATAGATGAATTAGCTAGACTGCTACAGACAAATTAAAATAAATTTCTCACGCATACATGAGGTATGTCGACATAACTGAAATTCTTTTTCCAGAAACAAGAATGGAGAATCTCACTATTAGCTGGCGGAACACCCGAGCTAAATCTTGGTTTACTTGCAGCAAAAGAAGGCCGGGTAGCCAGAGTTAGGTAGACAGAACTGTGCTTCCTTGGACAGTTTTACACGACAGACTAAAACTCATTAAAGGTGACATGCAAACATTTATTTTTAAAAATGTCATGTGATTAAAGTTATGACCTGTAAAACATGTATTACTATATTGTCATTGGTCCACTTGTGGCACAACAATGTTTAGAGCGTGCAGGTGTGCGAAGAAACCGTTTCCAACAAGTGCACCTGTACTAAGGGATGGTCATCTAACACGTGCACACGTATTTGAATATGATAGCTAGTTGGGTACATGTACTGAACAACATATCGACTGCTACTGTCACCGTTCGATGCTGACAAGTGATGAAAATTATAGTATGTAATGATTATTCTATTTTTGATGAAAATGTTAGAGGCTTCAAAGGAATATTAGTTTTGATGCAGGATTCCGAGAAGATAATACATGCAAAGGATTATGAACCAAGACTAAGGGATGTAACCAGCGCACTTGCTTCCAAGAGCTGACAGAAAAGGTGGCATGCCCTATGCTTGGCACAGAGAGCATCAGCCTCAAAGTTTCCTAATTCTCTGAGTGTTTCTAAGGGCAACCACTTGTCACCAATTTTTGCAGTACAGAAGTTAGCAACGACACCAGACGATATCAGATGAGCCATGTTGGATGAAGACTTGGATTCCCCCTTATTATGACTGTGATTCACGAGTGGCATTTCTACCCGTGTTTGCTATTGGTTTCACTCGGATACTGAGAGTTCCTGGCAGCTAATGGCGGACCGCAGTTATCCTGGTGAGAAGTCACGCAAACGTTTTCCACAGTTTGTGTGCAAACGTGACTGGCATCAATTGCACGTGCGTTTCGCGAGGAAGGATTTGCGGCCGGTGTAAGTTTTGCACTCGAATCGTGACAACGGCGAGAGTGCTACACAGGAAGCTCTCGAAATTTATTGGATGCTAAGGCTTGTGCATGATGGACGGAAATCTGGATTTTGTTTCACGATGATCTTGCTGGAGAAAATTGGACGGACTGATGGATGGAGAGGGTGGGGGGTGTAGATGAAAAAGTCAGCGAGTGTAGTAATATTGAGAGTAGATTATACAGCAAATCAGGCAATGTCATATTTTTTCTGTGTTGATAATTTAAAATCTTAGACTGTTTCCTATCGGCTGAAACATCCAAAAATACAGAAACGTTGGTGTTCCCAGGGGCTAGAAACGTCAAGAAATAGAAAAAATGCACTGAAATGTGTGGGAGGCTTTGCTATTGTGGCGAAAACGCCTCTAGATGTTTTAGCTGTATTTTTATATTTTTGAGAGGACTAGGTCATCTTTCCTTTGGAAAAGCCTTTGTCTCAGTTCAATTTGGTAAGAAAGCGGCACTGCTTGTTTCTAAAACCAAGTTTATCCTGTCATCATCTCACAAACGTGTCACTTCTTACTTTCACAACCTAGTGTACCATGTCATCATTTCACAACCGTGTCATTTCCTACTTTAGAGTTCAGGAGAGGCATGTCTTAGTTTCACAAGTAACCATTCATAACATTGCATAATCGTATTAGCTTTGGCCGTCTTTGGCCAAACAGTACCGAGAAAATACACATTTTCCAAGATAATGCAAACGATAAAACTGTGTTTGATAGCCTCACTTCCAATGGTCCTTCTTATCAGCAGGAATGTCTTTACCATCGGTGAGACCAAACGCGAAGACAGTAAGTATACTAACTGCAAAGTTTCCAGTAACATTTTACTTACCCATGTTTTCAAATGTTATGCAACAGTATACTAGGATTTTCCCTAGGCAGGGCCACGAAACGAGTATGGGCACTAAAAAAAAATTTTCATCAGCTTTGCTGACCGTCTTCCACGTACAAGTATCACGAGCATGTCGACTAATTGGAAGAAAGTAAGTAACAAGCGAAGTCAATGGCAACAAAATAACCGCATCACAACAGCAAAAGCAGATCGAGTGACTTTTGTTTCCCAGAGCTGAGCTATCTACTAAGACCACAGATGGGCTCGTGTATGGTCCATAAGCTGCACAGCGCACAGCAGCTGCCACTAGTAAAGCAAAGAACAAACTGGCAGATGAAATGCAGATCCCGGGTACCGTTCTTTTCGTGGCAGCCAGGTATGTGGAATATTTTTATTTAAAAGAAACATTCTTTGGTTGAGTGCGGTTTCCCAGCGTTTCCTTCTTGGGTGACGTGATTCGCAGCACTCGATAAAAGTTCAGAAAAAAATTTTGCACAAGGAGAAAATATGATAAACTATGATAAGCGGGTTTTTACACTCGATAAACAGTGTTATCACATTAAATGCTTGCTATTGCTCAAGCGAATATTTATAATCAATCTTTGGGATTGTGTGTGAGTGAGTGTATGTGTGTGTGTGTGTGTCTGTGTGTTTGTGTGTGTGTGTGTGTGTGGAAACAAAAGACAGTGCAAGCGGCATGGAAAGCACAAAAGCCCCGGAACTTGTCTGGAGCCTTGTCAGTGTGGTATGAAGTGCTAACTGCATTGTTCCAGATCACGTGTCACGCGACTCGTGACCTGCTGAATACATTGTTCTCTACATCATTCCGACAATCCAGACTACGAAGGTTATCTTCAGCCGCTCGAGCAGGACCGCAGTGAAAGATGAAACGCGCATCAGCTGTAGAACAACAGGAGAAATCGTGTTAAAATTATTTATAGACATTGTCTGATCGCCAGAAATTAAGATTTTTCAAGATGGATAAAGTCAAATCCCGTCCTCAGACGAACAGATCACAAAGCTCACCACATTACTAATGAACTTTCTTTGAAATGTTTAGAAAACTGGAAAATTATTGTTTCCTAATTTTGTAAGGAAGTAAACCAAGAGAGGGACATTTTATGGGCTTCAGATTAGAACGGTAAGGAACATCTGTTAGGGAAGTCTTGAACTTTTGTTCTAGAAATCTTGCACTTTGAATGTTCTACGGGAAACTGCACATAAACCTCATTAGCCAAATGCGTGAAACTGGTTCAGATGCAGTTTAGCTTTGAACAAATAGTGGGAAAGCCCCAGAAAGTTCAAACAAACGCCAGACGTCTACTGGAACAGCCTAGCTGTAAAGCACGTGCCTTCTGTAACAGCAGCCTATACAATATAACAACTGAAATACTGAAGCAAAAGCTGAACAAAACAGTGAAATCCTCCAGGAAACAGCAAACCTCTAGGTAGCAGCTTGCCAATATAATGTGGGGGGATGGATGCTAGAAATCGCGTGGTGTTGCTATTCTGCTGCCCTACGAAAGATGTGCAACGGGAAGGGATAGACATGCCTGCCACTAGTGATAAAAACAGCGACCTGTGACAAATAAATAATAATAATAGTGAAGATTTTTATAGCGCATATTCACACTCATAGAGAGCATGCTCTTAGCGCTTAAAACGAGGAAGAGACGTGGACTAAGTAGACATAGAACAAAGGGGACAAAAGAAAACGACAGTACTGACGAAACAGAAAACAAAAGGCATCAAGTAACAGGAACAGAGAAATATGGCATCATCTTGTGCGCACCTGTGAATAAGGCAGACGTGAGATTACCACCACACACTACCTAGCCAATCGCCAGGTGGGGGAAAGCATCCTCAACCACATTTCATTTTAGTTTACTGACTACAGACAGCACTGCGCAGGCGCGACTGGGACACCAAGTGTGGGACAGCAGCGTTCCTAGCGTCCCTGAGTGCAGGCCGCTTCAGTGCGCATGCCGGTGGGACTGGGATGGGGGACATGTCACATGGTCAGGACAGGACACAGGCTCGCGACTGCTGCGTTCCGCGCGTTTTTACGACAAACCTTGCTGCTTGCGCCGCGGTGCCGACTACTTGCTTGGCGCCCAGCGCTTCGCCGTTGGCATGCGTCTTGCTGCCGTCCGGCGCCGCCAAGGCGCGGCTGGGCAAACTGTTGATGAGCTCTTCGTGGTCCTGGTCCTCGGGATCTACGATAGCTAAGGTGGTCAACGAGCCGTCGACGGCGCCGAGCACGAGTGCGGTGCCTTCCGTGTTGCAGACAATGGCCTTGACCTCGGCGCTGGCCTTGTAGTTGGCCAGCATTTTGCCGTCGCTGGCGCGAAAGAGTCGCACGGTGCGGTGGCCGCTGTGGTAGTAGATGACGTGCTTGTCGTTACTGGTGAAGAAGACCTTCACGTGGAAGACGCCCTCGGCGATTCTCGGGATGAGCGTCTTGGTCGTCTTGCCGGACTTGAGGTCGATGATTTCCAGACCGCCTCTGGAGGGAGCAAAGATACCTTTCTTTCCGTTTGAAGCGCTTACGCCATTCCAGCGCGGCACCGACCGCACCAGCGTCTTTTTCTTGAGGTCTAGTATGTTGCCTTTCTCTTCGTCGATCAGAGCCACCTGGTGGGGGTCGTGCGGCATGGCTACTACCTGCGTGTACTCCCGATAGTTGTTGTACTTGAGCTGCAGGTTGTACAGCAGTGTTCCAGTCTTTGCGTGGTAGACGCCCAGCACGTCGCCGCTCTTGTCGCAGGCGGGCACCGCCAGAAACAGGCCATCCCGTGTTAAGGTCGCTGTGACGAATCGCTTGAAGCTGTAATCGAACTTGTAGACCTCGGCGCCAGACGGCACGATCAGGCAGCAGCACTTGCCCTTGGAAGCAGGCATCTTGGTGACCACCACGGCCTTGGTGTCGTCCTCATTCAACATTATCTGCTGGATGTCACCCAGCGACACGCTCTGCACTGGCGTGTCCTTGCCCATCTCCCACACCAGCAGCGACGGCGACTCCGCCGACAGCACGTACTGCCCGCTGCGGGTGATGACGGCCTGCGAGACGATCGCCGAGCGCGAGTTACTGACGAACGTCTTCACCAGGCGACCTGTCTTGAGGTCCCACACCGCCGTCATGTTGCGCGTGGTGGTGACGCAGAGGGAAGACTCCGGGGCCAGCGCCACGGTCTCTATGGGCTTCTCCATGCGGTCCAGAGGGTGTACCTCCTCCAGGATCTTGTCGAAGTTCCAGACGTTGATGGTCTTGTCCATGGAGGATGAGATGACGACGTTGCGGCTGTTCGTGACGGAGCTGAGTGCAATGATGCGGCCGAAGTGAGCGTCCAGAGTCTTGACCATGTTACCCTGTTTAACGTCCCACACGTAAAGGTTCTTGCGGACACCCGCCACCAAGAACTCGTTTCCCTGCATTTCAATAAACATGTACATTGAGATTAACCCAAGCCACGAGTACTTAAACACGGGGATTGAAGGAAGCTCGTAACAAGAATCCGGAAAAACAATTGAATATTTGTGGTCTAAAAACTCAGGACACGTTTTTTTTTATAAACTGAAGCTGCGTTTGAAACATTTAAATTTATATCCCCATGGAATGATGTGATTGGTTTACTTATGAGAAAGTTTAAGTTGATCAGCTCTTCATTTCACTGAGATCTGTATAAAGTTCATTTGTTCTAGTAACAAACTTCTTTTTTAAAAGAGATTGACCTTTATAAATTTTTCCATGTTCTGGTATTTACTGAGTTTTACAACAAACCTTTGTAAAACCAAGCGGCGTAGTGAGTTGATTCCTGGTAGGAATATTTCGCACCCCGGATGGAAGTTTCAGGTCCCTCATTTTGTCTGTCTTCAAGTCCCACAATTTGTAGCCGAGAGCAACTGTAGCAACAAGGCAGGTTTCGTCATCGGACAAAGCCAGCGCAAAAATGAGGTCCTTGTTGTCCCCCAGAGTCCTATCATACTTCCACACAGAGTCTTCCCGCTGGTACACAGCCACGTCGTTGTCGCTGATCTCGATGCACGTGTACAGTAGCTTGCGCCCTCTGCTGATGGCGATCGCGCTGTGGAACTCAAACGGCTCGATGGACTTGTCCTGCACCTCTAAGGCCATTCCGTCATCATCCTCGTCCTCAGCATTCGTCTTCACAATCAGAAAATTTTTCCCTTCCTCATCAAGTGTCACGTCGATGAGGGGCATCTTAAGCTCAGACTCGTGTCGAGACTGAAACTCCCCCTCCACTGTATAGAGTTGCCACCCTTTGTTGCTCCAGAGGACGACATGAGTGTTGGAGACGCTGGTGCCCTTGATGGCATCACCAGGATCTATAGCAGGCTTGATGACGAAGGCGTCGCCAGTGTGCAAGGAGGCGACGACAATCTGGTTGTTGTTCGTGTAGCTGACAGCGTACTTGTCGTTGGGGGAGATCGACAAGTTCTGCATAATGCCCTCTATACCCGGGGTGATCATCCGAGACACCTCACCCGTACTTAGGTCCCAGACTATCACCTTGTTCGACACCGACACCAAGTGGTTGCCATCGGATGTCGTTGCTATCCCGAATGGTGCGAACTGGTGGCCCTCCAAGGAGTACTGCAGAGGCCCGCTAGGCGTATGAAGGCAGTGGTAGGCCGAGACGAAGGCACAGTGGCGGAGGCCGTCGGTGTCACACTGCTGGATTAAGGATCGAATCTTTGGGTTCTGCCCATAGAAGGGCAGTAGTCTTCCCGTGATCTGAGCACCCAGCATGTCCGGGTAGTGGGACAGGATGGAACCGGACAGGCGAATCGCGTCGGCTATGAGTCGAACGTCCTTGTCGTACACGTGCTCCAGCATGTCCTCGAAGTCACCCAACATGGACTGCAGGGGCATGGAGGCCAGTTTGCCATGTATCCACTCGTAGTTGAACACGACCTTATATGGGACATAAGGCATTCAGCAAAACATACAATTCTAGACTGTCATCAGCTACCGATGCAAGGTCACTGTGGTAATTAAGCATTAATGCAATAAAACAAAACACTTATGAATACATTTCTTTCCAAGGCAAAAGTTTCAAATAACTACAGATCTCTTAAACATTATTTTCCTTCTCTTTTTATTTGTTAATACATACGAAGAGGTAAGATGATAACACGTGGAAGCGACAAGAGCGTCTGTCACGTGGTCGTTGGTGATACCTTTTCGTACAGGTCCTCGTACCGATGAGAGCGAGTGAGATGGTAAGGCATTTCACTCAGTTTTCTCAGGTTGTACCGGATAACTCGCCCCTCAGGGTCCAGAAACTCCACTGGTTGTGGAGGAACCTTTCATCAGGGACGTAATGTGCGAAGTAACTACTATTGTTTCATAGATTTTCTGAGCGACTAAGATTTAAAAACAGAAAACTTAAGTCAGTAGCTTCGACTATACATTCTTGGAAGAAGGATATATATATATATACACACACACACATATATATATATATATAGATGGATTGGGTTGTCCGAAAAGTCCTGACGCAATTTTCTAAGATCGTTTATTTATATACAGAACAAAGATCAATCAACGATACATTGTCCGTTTTGTTCGATAACCTTTGTCCACATTTTAGTCAGATTCATAATTTCTCGTTCATAGAAGGACCTGTCTTTACCGGCGACACACCGAGCAAGTTGCTGCTTTACAGCCTCATCTGAATTGACCATTATACCACGAAAGGAATTTTGAAGAGAGAAACAAGTGGAAGTCAGAGGGCGAAAGGTCAGGCAAGTATGGTGGGGTGGCAACAGATCCCATCCAAGCTCCAATAACTTTTGACGGCTGATCAAACTTGTGTGTGGTCTCGAAACACGACTCCTTTACGATTAGCGACTTCTGGGCGTTTCTGGATGATGGATTCGCTCAAACTGTCCAATGGCCCACACCACACATTTGAATTGATGTAGCCCTCTTGGTTCGAAAAGCCACGATCGCGGCCTTGCCGGGTAGCACGGGCAAGGCGATTTTCATTACTTTTTATTGCAAAGTTGAAGTTTTCTCTTTTCCAAAAATGTCTAGGTTTCTTGCTCTATCTCAGAGTAGCAATAATAAAAAACCAACTTCACCCACTGTCGTCTTTGCAGTCTTCAGTTATAAGCCAGTCATTGTAATTTTCATTTTTATCTTGAACCCAATCCACTGGAAGGAGCTCGAAAAGCACAACACTGAGAGCATAGCCTTCCTCTAATGAATAGCTTCTTTTGATGTCGCTTAATGCAAATTAACACGTCGGGACCGAGACCGTTTTTTTCTCACTTTGTTGTAAACAATCCACTTCTTGTCACGAGTTATCAGTCGCTTCAAAAAAGATTGTTTTTCTCACGTTTAATGAGCATATCGCCGATGTTTATACGAGCTGTCAAATGAACTTCTTTGAGGTTACGATGAGCTCAAACATCGAGCTTGCTCATGTATCGCAGCTTTTTCAGGAGGTCGTAAACGGTTGAATGATGGATGCTCAATGTTTCTGCAACCGTCACGTGGGTTTGACTTGACCAAAGTCTTTATTATGACGGTATCAACCTCGGTGAGCCTCCATGACCGAGGAGCTTTGTTGAGATCAAAATGACCAGCACGGAATTTCCTGAACCATCGTTGGTACTGACTTTCTTGTGGAGCATCGTCACCCTAAACTTCACGCGGCTTTTCACGAGCTTCACGCGCATTTTTCTCTTTACCTAAAATATTTGGTCTACCATCTTCGACTTGTAAAATCTTCCAAACTCAACCAAATCGCTTAATTTTTGTTTAGAATGAAGCTAAAACTGTCAGCTGTCAAATGACATACAATAATACAGACGCAAATGATTCTAGTACTTTCAAAGTTGAATTACCTTCATGTGTTGCAGAACTGTGTCATGACTTTTCCAACAACCCAATATATAACTAAGTAAATTTATGATTGTTTAAGAAGAATTATCTATACGTCTACAATGGAGAAGTATACTCTTTCCACGTAAATTGTTTGGTGATGAGTAAATTAAATTTGAAATCTTTGTGATATGCTCCTGTCGCATGATGGTGAAGAAAAAATGTCTGCCTTGTGTGTTTGCATTCGTGTTGCTACATGATAGCCTGGGTTACTATGAATACAGGGGTGTTGTGCCAAAATATTTAACACCAAATCTGACCTTTCGATCCTCTTCACCCTTCGTGTCTATCAGATGGAATCGCTGGCGCTGAAGCTCGGAGTACTCAAAGGGTTTTGGAGAGCCTCCTCCCCACAAGCCTAGGAAGTATTCGCTGATGTTGGAGTGGATGCCGCTGGCAAAATTGAGGTTTCTGAAGTAGCGCTCTCTGGCAGCATCGATAAACTGGCGATGATACCTTTGGGACAACACAGGGTGTTTACACAATGTACCTTACATAATGAAACACAGCTTTTAGCACTAGCAATATATTTGTGAAATATCCGGTAACTAGATGGTAAATGTTTGGTGAGAAAGATGAGACATATATAAGGATGAAGCAGGCAGTTATTAACGTTTACTGCGAAATCACTGAGAGGTGGAAGCACTTTCCCTTACAAAATCAACAACAACAACATTATTAACGTTTGCTGGTACCCCCCCCCAACAAAAAAACAAAAACCAAAAACAAACCAAAAAAAAAAAAAAAAACAACAGCAACAAAAGCAACAAAAACCAAAAAAAAAAAACCCAACACAAATAAAAAAACAAAACAGAAGACTCCGGAACTCCTAGATGTCAAAATTTCAAGGGAAAATATTGAATATTGAACTGAAACTATCCTAGTGCCATTCAAGAAAAAAAAATAGTGAGTGTGCGCATGTGATACCTCTCACACCAGTAACACCTGGATCTTGTTGCACAATGTGTTTCTAAAACTTAAAACTGTACGAAAGAAGCAAATTAAGAAAATTTTCTTGTCAAAATCCGCTCCTATGCCATTTACATGGGTTACACAAGCGCATGCGAAAAATGTGCTGACGGGAACTAAAGTCTGGCTTAAAAAAATCATACCTTATTTAAAACTTTTTATTTAAAAAGATTCTTAAATTGTGTTCTGCGCTGTTTTTTTATATATCTGATGATCTAAATATATAAAAGAGTTTAAAATTAGAAATGGCTCATGCAAGTGGGCCCTGGGCTGTTGTTTACCATCCGATGACGTTGACGCCGCCGGCCTCGCGCTCACTGAGGTACTTGGGCAGGTCGTTGCGGATGCGGGTCCAGAGCAGAGGGGGGATGCGGCGCACGGGGGGCAGGTGATACTGGTACACATCGTTGAGCACCTTGTCGTCCAGAGACAGCAGGTCCTCCAGCTCCGGCTCCGACACTCCGTCCTTGGAGGCCGTGATGTAGCCCAGTGCGTGCGACACCAGCGTCTTGCCTGCAACAATACACCAGCAGCTGTCACTATATGACCACGTGGTACAGACAGCTGTCAACCTATGAGCACGCGCTACAGACAGCTGTCACCTTGCGAGCACGTGGTATAGACAGCTGCCAGGCTATGAGCACGTGGTACGGACAGCTGTCAAGCTATGAGCACGTGGTACAGACAGCTGCCACGCTATGACCACGTGGTACGGACAGCTATCACACTACGAGCACGTACAATCGTTACAATTTAAAATGAAAGTTTGGAAAGAATGTTAAAAACATCGTATAGCGTGCGCACTAGGCAAGAGGAGGAAGGGTAGTATTCTCCTACCGTGCTGCAGTTCTATTCGCTCAAATAATCTGAGGATCGTCTCGTGGATGGTGAAGGCCAGCACGGTCTGCGACGGCTTGGTGTACGACCTCCACCGACAGATCTCGTCAAAAACGAGCTTGACGAATAGCGGGAAACTGCACTTGGAGATGGCTTCGTTCACTATAGCCCACTGCTCATCAGTTACAGCGCGGTTTTCGTTCTTGAGCCATGCTTGTATGATTGTTGAACTTAGGTTCTCGCCTAGAGGCAAAACCTGTCAACAAAGTGCCACAAAGCTTGTTTGTATAACAGAAAATATCTAAACCAGTTTAAAAGTTGACTAATTTAATTAATGAATATTCAGCGCCATCGTGCTCTAAAAATATAAATTTACAAATGTAAAAATATGAACGCGCAGAAAAATAAGAGTTTCGTCCTGTCCTAATACATGCATACAACTTACCTGAATCAAATTAATAATAAATAATAATAATAGTGAAGATTTTTATAGCGCATATTCACACTCGTAGAGAGTATGCTCTTAGCACTTAAAACGGGGAAGAGACGTGGACTAAGTAGATACAGAACACAGGGGACGAAAGAAAACGACAGTACTGACAAAAACAGATAACAAAAGGCATCAAGTAACAGGAACAGAGAAAAATAGTGATGGGTAAAGTGGCAAGAGGGAAGGGGGGGGGTAAGGACTAGCATTGTGGACTAGGAGTAGTGCTCAAGGAAGAGGTGCGTTTTCAGTGCAGATTTGAAGGATTCAATTGTAGGAAGGTGGCGGATATGGAGAGGAAGAGAGTTCCATTGTTTTGCAGCACAGTAGCCAAAAGTCCTGTGACCATATGTTGTTGTTCTGGTGACAGGAACAGTCAGAGTACGGTTGTCAGAGGAAGAGCGGAGTTGTCTGGCCGGAGAGTAAGGGATGAGAAGTTCAGAGAAATAGTCAGGACAGGAGCCAGCAAAGAAATTAAAACACAGCACAGACAGTTTGTACTGGATGCGAGAACGGACGGGTAGCCAGTGTAGAAAACGAAGGAGAGGTGTGACATGGTCCCGTTTCCTTGCTCTAAGCACTAGACGCGCAGCGGAGTTCTGTACTCTCTGGAGTTTCTGAATGAGGGATGAGGGGCAGCCTGCCAGCAAGGAGTTGCAGTAGTCAAGTCGTGAAAGAACAAACGCACAGACAAGAGTGTTGGTGGCACGTGTAGAGAGAAAGTGACGGATGGCACTGATCTTACGGAGCTCATAGTAGGCAGACTGACAGACAGCTGTAACATGTTTATCATAATAGGCAGACTGACAGACAGCTGTAACATGTTTATCAAGGGTCATGTCTGCGGTGACAATAAATCCCAGATTCCTAACGGATGACGTGAAGGTGATGTTGCTGTCGCCCACCTTGATGTGATTGGGCAGACTGACTAGTGAAGGTTGATGTCTTCTTCTATGGCACAAGAGGGCTTCCGTTTTATCATCATTTAGTTTAAGCTTGTTTTTCACCATCCAGCCCTTGACATCACTAATACAAGCTTCTAGAGAGCTAATAGCAGAGTGAGACTCAGCCAGTGGAATAGAACAGTAAAGCTGCGTGTCATCTGCATAGGACTGATGAGACACCTGGTGAGACCGGATGCAAGATGAAAGTGGTTTAGTATACAGGATGAACAGGACTGGGCCAAGTACTGAGCCTTGGGGAACGCCACAGAAAAGTGAAGCAGGGCGAGATGTCTGACCATCGACTACCACAGTCTGGGTCCTATCAGTGAGATAGGAGTTGAACCATGAGAGGGCAGGTCCAGAAATCCAGTAGAGGGTGTGGAGTCTGTGAAGAAGCAGAGAGTGGTCTATAGTGTCAAATGCAGCAGACAGGTCCAGTAGGGTTTAATGGAGAAACATCACCACTGTCAAGAGCAGATAATATGTCTGTTGTTACTTTAATAAGAGTGGTCTCAGTGCTGTGGAAAGGTCTATATGCCGACTGAGCTTGTGGAAGAAGATGGTGGTCTTGTAAATAGGCCCAGAGCTGTGTCAAAACTATTTTCTCTATGATCTTAGAGAGAAAAGACAAGTTGGAGACTGGGCGGTAGTTGTTTAGCACATTGACATCAAGCGTGGATTTCTTTAGAAGTGGCCTCACCACCGCATTCTTGAACAGAGATGGGAAAACACCTGACGACAGGCTGACATTTACAATATGTGTGATGGCAGGAAGTAGAGTATCGAGGCACTCGAGCAGAAGGCTCGTGGGCATCGGATCTAACTCGCAGGTTGTTGCTTTAGCTTTTAGGATAACCGCTTTTACATCGGTCTCAGAGACTGGTAGGAACTTGGTCATGGAACATCCTGGGAGGACATCACAGGAGATGCTGTCAAGCGCCGACGCCGAGTCTAATGATGATCGAATGTCCGATATCTTGCTGGTGAAATAATCACTAAAAACTTGCGGCAGCAGTGAAGCAGGGTAGGCAGTAGGCAGTGGTGTTGCTGTCTTAGATCCAGTCATTTTATTGCAAATGGCAAAAAGCTTTTTGGAGGAGGTGCAATTAATTATTTGGCCCTGAAGGTATGATGTTTTAGCCTCATAAATGCATTTTGCCACGCTTCGCTTTGCAGCATTGTAAATTTCTTTGTGGATGGCGAGTCCAGTCTTCCGGCAAAGACGTTCAGCTCGCCGGCGCGTGCGCTTCAGGTCACACGCGCTCTCATCCTCGATCATAAACTTGAACGTGTCTAGTTTAATTTTTAAGTCCGTTAGGAAAGTATTAAATATTTCACCTTCATTTTCTTGAGAAAAAAGCATGTCTCTCGATGGTGACATTCTTTCTTGGGGCACAGTATTGTTCAAATTTATTGAGAATGCAGTCAACTGTATTACAGTGTTCCTTGCATTGAGCTGCTGGCCATAGGAACGTCTTGTATATGTCTAATGCTTCTGGCCCCATGATGTGAAGCAGTGTCATGCTCTGTACCCGTCTGCTTTTAGTTTCTAGGCCACTTGCTGCTTGGTAGATGTGAAAAGCTTGCTTAAAGCGATTTCAGTTATCTGCTACATTACCTTGAAGCTGCAATGGTTCTGGTGGGTTGAGTTGATCCATATTTCTGACACCATGTGATAGTAAGCGTCTTTATTCTGTTTTGGCTTCCATCCTCTGTCGTTTCTCTCATTCAACCGTCCTTTGCTACGTCATACATTCTACGTCATTCTTACTACATCATAAATCCTACGTCATTCTTACTACGTCATACATCCTACGTCATACATCCGTGATGTCAATCTCCTTGCGCCCAGCTTAACTCTGCCCTTAACTCTACTGCTGCACATGCATACAACTGACCTGAATAAAATTGCTCTCATCCTCGATCATAAACTTGAGCGTGTCTAGGAGCCCATAATAGTTTGGCAAGGTGGACGCGATAACTTTGACACCGTCCGGAAGGTGAACTGGAAACCACGTCAGCTGGTGCGCCCCTTCTGTCCCAGATAGCTGGTCCAGGGAGTCCAAGAACAAAACCAAAGGCTTGGCCTCTGAAGGGTATGTAAGAAGTTTTTTGAAGTACTGAATCAAAGGCGAAAGTTCTTCTGGAATGTTCTCGATTGGCTGCTCGTAGACGACAGATAACTGGCTGCATAAACTAGTCAGCATGGGCACAATGGTGGAACTTCCGGGCGTGGTGCCCAGGAACCTGAGCGCCATCACAACTTTGTCACTTAACCACGTTGAGACCTGCAACACATCTTCATCAGGTGAGCGCCTTTCAAGACTTCAAAGTAATAAGTAAGTAAAAGTAAGATAAACTTTCTGCTATGTATCCCTTTACAAAATAATTTTCTGTATATTTGAACTGTTAAATGGTATAACCTTTCCAGATTATCGAGATTTTTTTTTTTTTAACAGAATCTCTCCTTCGCAAAAGTGTCCTAATGTTATTGTATGAACCGCATGGCAGAGCCTCTTTGCCTAGTATCCTACAGTTATCAGTTTCGTGTTTACAAACTTACAAGAAAAAAGTATTGGAATGCTAAGAAAAAAAAGAGGAGCAAAAAAGCATTTTTTCATAATAAATTATGTAGAATGTAGAGTGTGCACCAGTACACATAAAATAAAGGCAGACTAGGTAAAGGTGAGATGGTATTACCTGGCTTGCCGCCTTAGCCATCAAAGATGTCTTGCCACAGCCACTGAGCCCGTACAGAACAAGCGGTTTTCTGCACGTTCCTAGCACGTAGTCGCGAATCTGATGAACTACGTCTTCGCGACCCTGGGAGTGAAACATTTTATGAGCATCTCCAGTATTTGATAACAAAGACACGTGCTGACAGGCTTACGTGGTCTGCCATGCTTCTATACTACATGGTTTCTGTGTCAATCTGTTTTAAAGCTTTTTTTTTTTTGGAAAGCGCATTGAGTCGACTCTGGGGTTGAAAATTGCGCTATATAAATCTACTTTAATAATAATAATAATAATAATAATAATAATAATAATAATAATATACACTGGTAGACTAGAGCTGTGGCAGGACACATCGTGGCTGGCTCACCACAAGGCAACTGCTCATTTCGCCCTGAGCATCCGCCAGTTTCTGGCCGAGAAGATCATCACTGTACTGGAACAACCTCCCTTTTCACCTGATCTTGCACCATCTGACTTTTCCCCCAAAAACTCAAGGGGATCGAAAGGGGACCCGTTTTGAAGGCGTGGAGGCCATCAAGAGGGCCGTAAAGACGGGGCTAAGGGGCATCCCAGAAAAATCCTTCCAGCAGTTCTTAGAAGCATGGCAAAGAAAGATGAAAAGTTCATTGGACTCGAGGGGAATCACTTTGAATGGAAACCATTTAATTTGTTATTTGGAACTGAAATAAATATTTTGTGACACCAGTCCCGTTACTTTTCAAACAGACCTGGTAAGTAAGAGTTGTCGACTGGCGACAGATGAAAATCAATATGAAAAATCAGAGGAGGAAGCAAGATCCAGACTGGAAATAAATAATGCCAAGATTTATTTCTCAGAAACGTATATGTCAACAACAAGATCTCGAGAGCCAGGGATAACATACCTATAATAATAGAATAAGGGTTTCTCCCTTAAAATAAAGCTGTCACATATCTGAAAGAAGATCCTTTTGTTGCATGGATTATTTAGCATTTCCTTTTGTCTCGTGTTGGTGGAAGAAATCTTCATCTCTACTACATGCCAGTCCCTTTTGTTTTGAGTATTTATTGCCTCCCGATAATAAAGGTAGCTTTTAGCATGTCATTTAAAATGCACGGAGTTTCGATGGTTTACACTTGATAGTACGAAAGTTTTATAACCAGTGAATCTTGTCTCCTTTAGAACAGGTGGGCATGCTTCATTACACGGGATTATCTTCGTTGACTTTCCCGCTCTTGCACCAATGTAACAGTGCGTGACCAGAGAGACAGACACGTCATCCTTCCCAAGCCATGGCGTGCTACTTCTGACCACTCCCCCATCGACAGCAACTTCAACTGCCTGCGTTTATTTTCATTTTCTGAAAGCGATGCAAAGAACTGATAAAAAAATCCTTCCCTGAAGTTATTCCTCGCCAAGTCATAATTAATTTACCTGAAAAGCTTGGCAGTGGTTGCGGCATGCGTGCAGGTGCTGCAGCGGCTCGTTGTACACGGGGTCGTTGGCGAGCTTGACGTGCTTGGCCATGGCGCGGTCAATAAGTCTCGTGACATCGATGTAGAATTTATCGCAGAAGGAGTCAAAGTACTCGCGGTGGGACTCGTTGTCGATGCCTTCTTTGCCCGACCACTCCACGGAGAAGCGGGCGATGTTGCTCGCAACCAGCTTCTTGGGAAGCCTATCGTCCCTGAGAGACTGAAATATGACAAAGGCGTCAAAGGATAAGTTGGAAGACCGTAATATATATTTTTTTGGGGGGATGGGGCCGTTTGTGTTTAGTTTCTTTCGGTACATGAGGCGTATCGACTGTTAGAAAAATGAAACATGCCAACGACGAAAAGATTATTTTTCAATCGGCTACAAGACTCGTGATTTCTGTTTTTGAAATATTTTGTCTTGAAAGCACTTTAAACTCCTTGGCGATGTGATTATAACACGACTGCACACATAAAAAGCACGAAGCTCTCTAATTCTCTGGTGGTTCAAAATAGAACGACTTCAAGTCCTTCCTGTCGAGATGAATCATATCTAAGTTTATTTTTGGTTCATCAAATTTGTTCCAAAAAGGAAAAGTAAAATTACGACAATTGTAAGCCATTCACAGACTTCTTTGTAGCCAGCATTGACAGAAGGCACTTTTGACCGGTAGTCCTGTGGCTTACTTTCAGCAACTTTTGTGCCTCGTTGTCGACTGACTTGGCAGCGACGTCGACGAACTTGCATGCCATGCGCAGCAGCGTGATGTTAATGTTGGAGATGTCTCTGATGTAGGCCAGACAGTGGTCCTCTGTGTTCTTTGCCTTGAGTATCCCTCGCTCCACCTCGCGCTCAGTCACTAAGGACAAAGGGGAGAGAAGGTCTAACTTAAACGAGGCAGTCACATATATCTTCTACATTATGCGCACAAGAACATTGTAATGACTGACGAGCAATTAGACTCACAAAACATGATTTGACTGATGAGCAATTTAACCAACAAAGATGTGCAAAGACTAATGAGAAAAAGTGTCATGGTAGCCGCCATTTCGTCTGCTCGTTCTTCAGCCTACTGACGACCCACAAACTCACCGGACATGAAATAGTTGTGCATCTGATCACGGTCCAGCTTCTTGGCCAGGAAGAGAACTTGCGCAGACTTGCGGATGATGCGCTGTAGCCGGCTAAGTGTGTCCCACCACATGTTCTGATCGTGCTCCATCAACCGTTGATGTCTCTGTAAAATCGCATTGCATCAGTTCAGTCAGAAACACTTTATGGAGAGCAGCCCGCCAGCTGGGATGAAGAAGAAGAGGAAGAAGAAGAAGAAGAAGAAGAAGAAGAAGAAAAAGAAGAAGAAGAATAATTTGATTTATATATTTGACTTGACCCATTCATCACCTCCCATGTCGCTGGATGAAGACAGTGGTCAGTGCACCACCCTGTGAACATCAACTGTCAACGTCCACGTCGCCCGCATTCACTACATCACTCGTCACTCCACACACATCATATTTTAGGTCACGACTAACATCAACAGCTTGTTCAACAGCTGTCATCAGTGTACTTGTATTTCCTCTACAATATTTTGGTTAAGGTCACTGATGTAAATATTTCAGCAATACTCTCTTTGTAGCCTTAAGATCTGCCCACAGGTGCGCAAGCTTTAGTCTCAGAAGAGAAGAAGAACAATTCTTTGCTATTCACAGACTAGAAAATGCTGTATGCATTACTGTAGAGAGGATAACCGAGACACTGTAGCCGTATACATAATGTGTACTAGGGATTGACTTTAAAATAATATGTGTAATAAGTTTTCAAACATTGCTTTGCGATCTAAACTACATTTTATTCATAGCTTTTCTTGACATCAATATCAACGGATAACAATAAATGATGGATTTTTCATTGTCTACCAGAGAGGAAGTCGAATCAAAGGACAACGAATCGAAATCAGAGATTAAAAATCAGACTCTTGCTTATGGGTCAGACCTTGTTGTTAAAGTTGCTGAGAATAGAAGAGATAGGCTGGAGGACATAAACAGGAGGCACGGTGTTCAGATCCTTTTTGTACCAGGCGTCCAGCAGCTCCAGCTCGTCTTGTATGTTCTTTGCACATTCTCGAAGCAGCTCAAACTCAGCAGCAGGTATGTGGGTGGGGATAGGCCGGTACCCATACTTCTGACCGAGAAACACCTGGAAAAAAAACACCAGCTTGAATATAAAGAGCATAATAACGAGAAAACGAAATAAAAATCTCCCTCCGACTCCTCCCTGTACCATATTTCAGTTACTGTGTCAGTCTCAGGAGATGGAATAGCAGTCAGTTAAGATCGGGCGGAAATTACAGTTATCGATCTTTGCGGACGTTGGAAGCTTGATCAAAGATGGACTCCCAGTCATTTATTCTTAAAAGCGAGCGGGAATGTTTCTATTCTAAGAAAAAAGGAGGGGGTTTTGATAACAAATAATAGCACTGGACAAATGGACCAACGAGTTAAAATGAAGTAAAGACAGACTTCATATCCAGTAACACGGTGATAATTCGAGATATATGCTCTTCTACAGCTGCTATTGCTGCCCTCAGAAGTAAAACCAACAGCCGAAGCTAATAACAACATTAGGTTGAAGTTTTTAAATAATATTCTGGGTAAATTAGATGTCGAGAGAAAGTTAGAGGTCAGGGGCCAGTTGCATGACACATTTCTAATTTTAAACACTTTTAGGCTTTAACTCTTTTTAAAAAAGGCACAACACATTTTCAGAACTTTTTTAAAAATAAGAAAACGCTTTTTAAACCAGATTTTCGTTTCCGTCAGAATATTTTTTGTGCAGCGCGTCTAAATGGCATACGAGCGATTTTTGAAGAATAAACAGTTTCTAGATTTCCCTCTTTAAAACAGTTTTAAGGTGTAGAAACATGTTGTGCAACTAGCCCCAGGGTTTTTTCTATTTAAAAATGGTTTTAACAGTGGTTCTGACGCTGAAGTTTAAAAAAATGGAAGATGCTCCGATTTTTTTTTGGGGGGGGGTAGGGGGCAAACTCCATGCTGGCTGTGAACAACTTTCACATTCTTGCCTCTTCCAATTTTCTTTCTTGAGGGGACGGATGCCCCTTGGCCACCCGGTTCGCACGCTACTGCAAAGTTCGGGGGAGTAAAGAGAGCAGTCATTACAGCACCGCACCCGTAATTAGCTTCCAAGCCTAGGTAATGTCAGGCAGTCAAGCTCCAAACACGTGCTTCTTTCTTTTGCCCACCCCCCTCCCCCCTTACCGGCGATGGGAGAGATTCGTTGCTGCCCGATACCCGAGTAAACGATTGGGGCTGGGGGGGGGGTAAGGTAGTGGAAAGGAGAAGCAAGGGAAGTGAATGGAAACAGAGGAAATAGAGGAAGAGGCGGGAAATTAAAATGGCATCAAGACAATAGACTGGAAAGAGACCATTTTGCTTTGATGCGGTCGTATCCGGCCACAGGCCACGGGAACGGAGCACGGTGAAATTGCGGCGATTACATGGAGGAGTGGAGGAGGAGGAGTGGAGGAGCCCGCAGTAATGGCTTCCACCGACCCTCCTTCTCCCGCCAACGTGCGACAACGAGGTGGTCACAGTATTGCCTGTACACGTGGCCAGGAGAGGAGGAGGATGAGTGGATTCTTAATGGAAGTGTCTGATCCACTGATATTAAATTTTTTTGGTGCTAGATAAGCTGCTTGTTGTGTTCCTAGGCCCGTGTAATCTTTTTCGTGGCATCTCCTGAAGTGTGCATGAACATGTGAATAATCTTTTTGTGGGAAACTTGACTTGTTCGTGTCCAGTATATGACTACTCATTCTCTTTACTCCATCCTGTCTTCTCAAACAGCAAATTGTGAGGTGATAAATAATAATAAAGTGCATTCCTCTAGCGCATTTCCCTAATTAGCAGAAGGTTTAATGTGCTTTACAAGAGTAAGACTCATACACAAATACGGACACCAAATCCACACAACACTGATACGGACACAGTCTGCAAACAAACGGAGAGAGGCAGATCAAAAGACATAATAAACAAGAAAGGATTACCCGCAAACATAGCATGTCCTCGAAGAGTAAGTTCTCACTTGTATCGAAAGTGAACTAAAAAGATGGCTGATACATCGCCATTGCTGTGTCTGTTGGACAACCTCAAGACACTTCACAGTAGATGGTGTGAAATAAGCCGGCCATAACAGAATGACGAGGGTTGTAGCAGACTGTGTAGTCCACACCAAAGGGTAGCGAGTACATCAGTGTAAGCAACATTCCGCAGTCCATATAATAAACAAGCAGGTAGACACATCCACACCAGACGTAGCTTCAACGACCACATCCAGCAGACGGCCCAAGTCACAGGGGAACAACAAATGAGCCCCAACACACCCAAAGGTCTGCTGATCAACAGAGACCAAACAGAACTGAAGGTATAGTCAAATGAACTGTGGGATCGAACCCACCGACATGGGTTGAAGCGGCACCACAATCCAAACGCACGACGGCAGGCACGTCAAACACACCAACAACACGTCCAACACGAAGACGACGACAGATACGACGACAGCCCCCTCCAGCCAGTTAGGCGAATAGACGTGACTCTCATCACAATATATATATATATATATATCATCACTATATATAGATGCATGATTTTGTGCCACCTGGAATGTACTAAAACGAGGCAATCAAAATTGGTATCAGCCTTGTACATCTGGAAGATAAAGGAACGATAGATGTGCACTGAAGTATCAAGTAACAGACAAGCTAACACACAACGAGGAAAAAAATGTGAAGATGGGCTTATATAATAAATGATATTTTTTTCTTTGGCCTCCCCAAAATTATATGAAGGTGTAGTCGAAGAATAAACGATAAAAAACAAGAAGAAAATGTTTTTAGTTCTGTGAAGAATAGTCTGCGTGTTTCCTGTCATCAGATCCAGTTAGTACAAAGGTGAAGTTCGTCCCCAGACATTTTTTTTTAGTTTGAGAGAGGACGGGGTTAGAACCCTCCCTCTTCTAAAGGCCAGCTTGATGTGATGGCAGTGTCCTTCTTATCTACTTTACAGCCTTTCCTACCCCAACCCAGGTACCCATTTCTTACAGCTGGGTAGACTGTGGGGGACGTTTGTTTCACCACACGAGTATCGAACCTGCCTGCCTTTCGGCTTTAACCACTCGGCTATTTACAAACAAAACTTTCATGCTAGTTAGTTTTCCCGTATTGTCCGAAATCCGCATGTCATGACATACACGTGAGTGGGGTGGGGGGGGGAGTCCTTGCCCATCCGCTTGACCCTCCTCCTATTGTTCTGACTTTTCCAATGAAACCTCAGCGATCTTTTTACTCGATCGTTAGTTTCTTGAAATTTTAAACCTAGATTTTTCTGATAGCAATGCATGTCACGTGCATTATTCATGCAGGAAGGTGAGTGGGGGAAGCAAGGACACAGAGTTTCGAGGTTGGGGTAGACGGGCGATCATGTTGTTTGGCTTTTAGCGCACAGAGTTCTCTCTCACCAGATTTATTTCCTCGGGTAAACCTTTCATCCCGGTGTAACATTGCCTTGGCTTTGAGTTTCTATTGTTCTTGTGTAGCACAAGACTTTATTGAGGGTACACTGCGTTGTTAATTTAATCCCTAGAACTGCAGACGGACTACAGACAGGCATTAAGCAGACATGCAAACACAAATACATAATGAAATAGTAAGAAACATAAAAAAGCCAGAGAACGTGCCAGCAGTGCCTTGTAATTCTGTCAGACTGATGCTTGGCGGGTACAGTTCAGCTAACAACCAAGAAATAAAATGTTAAATGTAAGGTGCGATAATGGGTATTTCCTGCACGAGTGACAGGACGAACTCCAAGTCACACGAGGTGAAGGTTCAAGCCTGCAAGGTGACCCCACTGTAGTGTTTCCCCATGGCAATGGACTGAACCACCGAGTGGCCCTCGACAGAAAATCGATGCACATGAAACGAAAAATTAATTATGTGCTTGATATCAGCCATAGCTGCGTTTCGGGTGGGCGTGGAGTGGAGATCCTGCCACCTGGCGACAAGGGTTCTAAAGTGCCGATGAGTAGAGCGCAACAACCTCTGTTTTATTTAAACAGTTGCTATTCTGAAAGTCGGAAATCTTTCATAGGATATCGATTCGTGACAAAAGCCGAGAGGACCGAACAAATATTTCACATGGGGAAGAAGAGAGGAGACAAGTTCTTTAGCTAGCCTCAATAAACACTGCTTACGGTTGCTGACCGCACACGACACCTTGCTTCAGCATCTTTATAGACATAAACTCATGATCCCACTTTATAATTTTGAAAACAATACACTTTTGTCTGAGCTCACCCTGTTTCCCCGGGGCAACGACCTCCCTCGCTTCCTACCTCCCCTGGTGTTGTACCGGTTACCCCCTTCCTGTGGTCGAGCTGAACACGCCAATGGAAAGTGAGTTAAAAAAAAAATAATTGAGATTCGGACTCTGTTAAATCTTAATCACTTCACTGTCAGACGGTGACCACATTTTTTGAAACTTTAGTTGAACCTTCCTGATCCTAATGATTAGTGTTTCTGTGGACAATATTATGACCGGACGAATTGGTCGGACATTGCTAGTGTGGTACTTGCTTACATGAAACGTTGACTCTGTAGTTAATGATTCTAATGATTCTAGGTGGTTTGAATTCTTGAAAATGTGAATGAAAAGTTGAACCATCACTTAGATTATTATGTTCTGATACGATAATTAAACCGGGTTAACACGATTAGGGGCGGCAATGTTTAGCGCCTGTCACCAATACAGTGAGGGTTTACTGTCCTGGGTTCAGTTCTCGTCTCGGGCACGCTGTTTTTTTCTCTGCATGTAGCATGTGTTTACAGGGCTGGCTGCCTTTCCATGATATAGCCTTAGTTGCCGTGTTTGTTCCACTGAAGCCCCTGCCTTGTTAAGCCTAAAGCTTACAAGAAACCTACTGGCAGATCATCGTCTTTGCTGTATGAAAAAATACGGGAAACACCTACTTCAACTAAAATCATGATACTTCATTTTTGAAAGTAAAGCCTCCATACTAAGAAAGCAAGTCTTTGTGTTTACAGACTAAATCTTTTTCAGGGATGAAGAACTGAGTATCGTGAGATTAATCACCAATAAAACTGTTTATGTTAATTATCAGTTACTTAAGACGCTAAGAAGACCCTTACCCAGCCTCAACATGTTCAATATCACCGTGACAACCATCCCTCGGCGGAACTAGTAGTACAATCCCATATAACTGTCAAAGATGTTTTATTGCTCGTCCCTTGGAGCAAATCTACTCAAACCATCTGTGACTGTCCAAGATGCTAGTCATTTATGTCGGTGCAGTAAAGCACATCACACAGGGCTAAGCCAGTTAATTAAACAGAGATAGACATTCAAAACCGACAGCGTACTTGTTGTTGTTGTTGTTGTTGT
Source organism: Marisa cornuarietis (assembly GCA_004794655.1). Lineage (NCBI taxonomy): Eukaryota > Metazoa > Mollusca > Gastropoda > Architaenioglossa > Ampullariidae > Marisa > Marisa cornuarietis. The sequence continues at coordinate 1,932,416 of SMMW01000635.1, read as the reverse complement.
GCTGAGTTATTAGGATACTGGCATACTGGTCTACTGCCGGAATAAATGAGTGAGGAAATGAGTGAGGGAGGGAGGACACGAACGAACAAAGGAATACAGTTTTCGTAAAAAAAAAAAAAAAAAAAAAAATTATTTAGTTATGATGGATGTCTACAAAATTTTGTGGGAATATTTTTCTTACATAAATCAACATGGACTGTTAAAAATAAAGTTGGTTGGTTGCTTGCGGGTAAGTGCTTCCACATAGAGGTCTTTTAGCACAGGGATGGGGGAGGGAGTTGGGGTGGGGAAAAACCGGAGTACTTCTCTCATCGTGGTTGTTGATTAGCGAAGAGAAAGTAGCTTCCATCTACAGGTGACTTCACCCCTGTGGAGGAGTGGCTCTGACAGAAAAGAGTGAAGTGGAGGAAGGAAAAGGTAAGGTAAAGGTAAAGGTCATCCCATAACCTTTTCAGGTCGTGGGGGAGTGAGGTGTTAGAGACCCCACTTTTCTCGGGGCCAGCTTTTACATGAGGGTGGTGCCCATCTCCTCTCCCTCGCTGCCTTACCTTCCCCAAGCCACTATGGAGTCAGGTACCCATTCCAGTCAGCTGGGTCGACTGGGGGAAGTTTGCTGCGCTTATCGGGAATTGAACCACCCCCCTCTCGGTTCGGACGCCAGCGCTCTAACCACTCGGCCATCCGCATCCGAGGAAGGAAGGAAAGGCGCGAAGAGGCTGGGGTTGCCTAGGTGTGTGAGGCTCTTTGGTGGGGGACCTAAGTTATCTTTTGTGTTTATCTTTATTACACTCCAGCACTACATGTGAGGTCCTGTCACCACATGTCATGTAAAAGGCTTAAGAAAAGTAATTTTTCTATGGTTACATTAATGATATCAGTACTATTATAATCATGACATTGTTCCGAGAGAAAACCTGTAATCATGTCTCCTGTTTAAACACCCATTCAAATTTTGCTGATTCAAGCAAAAGAAATTGATTCACTTAATTTCTGCTTTTGTTCTTTTTTAAAATTGGTATGGTCTAAATTACTGTCCATCACCAATAATTAATGACTTCAAAGCTTAGTAATCAATGTGACAATATTACTGTATAGTAACTTTATTAATAATAATATGTTATTAATTTATTATAATTCTGTTGGGTTTGAATTTTAGTAACTATTAACTTCCTCTTTTAATTTTGTTCTTATATATGACAATATGAGCTGTGATGAATGATAATATTTTGTATATTTGTTAGATCTGTTGAAAGTATCAGAACAATAAAAGAGAGATATGAAACTCGATCAACACCTGATACTCACTTCATCTGATTTTATTGATCCACCCCATATTATAAAATCAGTCATTACATCGCTCAAAAAAACTAAATGTTGAACAATCTATATATATATATATATATCACTGATCTAACCTCAAATTTCTATAAGCTTAATTAAGGCCGATGATGTAAAAGCCTAGTAAAAGAATTGACCGAGTGTAAACATTGTGTAAACATTGTGTAAACATGTTGGGGTTTTGCACTTTGTCAACTTACAGCGGGTGGGATTGAGGGTGGATAATACAAAGTCGTCTGCTGTTTGGAATGAGATGGAGTCCAGGGAGGGTGTCGTGCGGTAGAAAAGAGGAAAAATAATTATTTGCGTGGTAGGTATCCTCCATGAAATTTTATTTGCAGTAAAAGTGCCTCAAGGCCATTTATTCTTGTTGTCAGTGAGCGGTCTAGGGCCAGTTACACAACACATTTCTAATTTTAAACACTTTTAGGCCTTAACTCTATTTAGATAATTAGTTTAAAGTGTACACCAAAATTTTAGAAATTTTAAAACTAAAACTACTTTAAGTAAGATAAAGTTGTTTAAGTCTGACTTTCCGTCCTGTCAGTACAATTTTTTGTATGTTTTTCTGCAATGCATCAAACTGGCTAAGAAGAGATTTTGCTTCTTTAGAACAGTTTTAAGGTTTAGAAACATGTTGTGGAACTGGCCCCTGAAGTACTTTCGAAGTTTCGGTGTGAATGATCACTTATTAACAATAGTTGCACGTGTAGCTAATTGTGAAGTAGCGAGATGAGACTGAAGACAACAATAAGGGGAAACAGGAAGGTGGTGATATATTACAGAAATTGTTGTTTGTTTGCCTCTTCGTGAATGGACTGAGGGAGGATTCATGGGCATAGAGCTGCGCCCTGTTTTAGCAGCGACAGAAGATGGACAGCTGTTCCAGGTAAGTCGAATTCGAATTTGTTTCATTATAAATGTGGTTGAACAGAGGTATCGGGTGCGATCCCGTTAAACAAAGGGGAGAGGAGCTGAGCAGATCGAACAGAGGGGAGTCGAGGTGGAGTTGTCCATCATTAATGAACTACATTAATGAACTGATGTGGATGAAGAGGATTTTTTTTTTTTTGCATCGGTTAAAATAAAGCCTAGGCTTTGTAAAGTCAAGTAACTAAATTTGAAGCTCTGCCCAGTTTAGCCCTCTAAATTTAACACGCATTTTGACGCATTTCTTATGCAATATAAATAAGGGTTTACGGTAAAATTAGACCAAATCTTGCGGAAGGGAAGAACTAAGCACCAAAACAAACTCACGATGAAGTTGGGCCCCATGGACAGCCGCTGACAATTGTCGATCTCCTGCATACACAGTTGGGTGGTCATGTGATCATCCGTCGCCTCGTCACGTACCCCCCACCTCATGTCCACTACCTGCAGGTCACACGAGGCCAAGCATCAGGCAGCTGACATTAGCCACAGATTACACGAGATCAAACATCAGAGGCACATTTTCAATTAAAAAAGTGTCGTTTAATCATTGCTTTTTCTTTCTTTCTTTCTTTCTTTCTTTCTTTCTTTCTTTCTTTCTTTCTTTCTTTCTTTCTTTCTTTCTTTCTTTCTTTCTTTCTTTCTTACAGTCTAGTCTTCAGATTGAAGGTTTCGATCAGTTTCGGTTTGTCCCTTTCTGATCCTTTGTAGATGAAGAAATTTTATTACTTTTACCAGTTTTCGAACTTTTTTGGGCGTCCTGCAAAGCTTTCCCTCTCTTAGACTTTATCCCTCTAAAAACTCTCCCCATAAAAATAGTAGCGCCTGTTCGCCCTTTGAACCTAAGTGTTTAAATAAACAATAACTTAATTCAGGTTGCCTCCTTTCCTTTCATATCTCGTTAAGGTAGTAACAGGGTTGGTTGGCAACTGATGTTCTTTAGCAAATTGTTGGTTTTGCTGAAAAAAGCGCAACTTGCAATGAAAATGTGAAAGGGCTGAGAAGTTTTATTTGTACTTCTGTAAGAGTAGAAAGGGAACAAGCAAGTAGTAAAACATAATATAAATTGTTAAAACATGAGTTCTCGAGCTCTCATATTTTAACGGGAAGTACATATTTTGGTTAATAACAAAACAAGAAGGAATTACTTTAGGCTTTATAGCTGTAATGTTTATAAACTTCTATTTGAATGCTTCTCCCACCTGAAATTCCAGACCATGCTTTTCTCTACAGAATTCCTTCAGTTTCGGATACACTTTCTCCATGAGGTTATTTCTCTCCAATGTGGTATCTGTAAGAAATGATGGCAAAATGTAACAGATATAATTTAAACGATACAGTTAAACGGGTAAAATAGAAAACAAGAGAAAAATAAAAGGCAAAGTTGTGGAAAAAAAAACTATTTAAAACAAGATATTTTATTTTTTCGGAGACTAAAAGAGAAAACTGCGCCAAACGTGTAATAATACAGAGGCTGGGTGTCTGAAATTGAAATGATGTATATCTTCTGGTACAGCTGTTCTTACAGCTGCTCTTACAGCTGTCTTGGGTTGTTACGGCCCACGGGCCTGTAATGGATGTTGCTCAGGACCAAAGGTTTGTCTCGAAGAAGCTGCGTGTCTCCGGGCCATAGCTTCTGTCTGTACTGGAGATCTAACTACCTTGTTTAATTAATGTCCGATGGATGAATATCAATGACCTGCAGGGTAGAAATGCATAGTTTTGATACCGATATCTCATCATCTTTCTAAATTCTAATCCGTTCTTGTTTGCTGAAGATTTCGTGATGACTTATGGAATGAACAGTAGGTCAAAATATACACCTGGCAACATAATCACTAACATTTGACAAACTTTGTGAATGAACTGAGAAACTCCAGGGGCGGGAGAAGGTAGAAAACCACTACCGACTAGATTACATGGTTAGTTAAAATTATGTTAATGCTTATATGATAGAAACCATTTATGAACAAAACATGCATCAAATGTACAAGATATTTTACAAGATGGTCTCATCCTGTTCGTCATCGTCTTCAACACCTAAAAACCAGTCAGTACCATTTAAACCCCAGATACACATTTCGCAGGGAATAAATAATACCACAGATCGTATTACTAACTTAATTTGTGACTAATCCTGTATAGTCAGGTAATTCTAGCAAAAGCTCTCCTTCATCTTAACTGTAGCTTCCTCTGTTACTGTATGTTTTTATAGCAGACTATTCGAGTGTTTGTCCCCTCTACACTGATGACAAAATTAACACCATTTTTGAGTGTGACCGGGAAGTTTAAAGTTTGCCGAGTTGGTGAAATATATCCATGTTACTGCCACTGATGACCAGGCAGCATGATAGATATAAAAAAACAGGACAAGAAAGAAGCAAAAATAAATAAATAAATAAATAAAAGGCATCCATTTGCAGACACATCTACGAGTCACGTGTGCACATACGATCTTCTTGAGAATGGTGGTTTGCAGCCGACTTTTTGGGGGGAAGCACTGCAGGAGGGAAACTATCCACCCGTATCAGAAGACATTTCATGGCTAAGGTGGGCAGCCTGCTAAGCTGTGTCTCTGCATCAGTCTGCCTGAGGCTCGTATTGCCAGGGCACAGCAAATACATCGACAATTTCCACTAAAAACTAACGACTGTTACCTGATCGCCAGCCACTCATTTCAGGAATGAAGCGAGACTTTGATAAGCGGTGGAGGGCAAGAAACACTTAATCTGCTTGGGGTGGGGGGTACTGATATAACCTGAGGATAAACGGTACCACTCAAATTGCCATCACTTTTTCTTCAAATAACAAACTCTTGTGGTGTGTGTGTGTGTGTGTGTGTGTTTGTGTGTGTGTGTGTGTGTGTGTGTGTGACAGCTCTCTAGCCGAACTTATTCCCCACACTACGGAGAGCATAGTTTAATGACGAAAAGTAATGTTTCTCAATTAATTTCGTTGTTGTTATAATGTTCGTTACCAGCCGGAACCTTCACAAGTACAGACTGTAACACTTACATTTTGTGTTTTGATTTTTTTGTCTCTTTTTCTGGATGAGACTTGAGTTTAATACAGTCTGACAGCACTAATGGCGGTGAAAGTAAAAGAATTGTTATCGGTGTAAGGAAACCTTGTAGGTGTGTAACTGAGTCGTTGGCCGTGTAACAAAAAATGTTAGGTGTGTAACACACTTGTAAATAAAGCGTGAACCTGTTAGAGTTTTACTCTGACTTTTAAGCAAAAACTTCTGTAAGTTGATTGATGTGGCATCGCACCACACACACACACACACACACACACACACACACACACACACACACACACACACACACCACGCAAACAGTACGAAGACACGTGATCTGCTACCAAGAAGCAGCAGAAGAAAATTCTAGTGGAGAAAATTAAAGGGTTAACTTCAAATGACTTGTAGCACATATTGCGTTTTTCTTTTAAACTTCAATAATAATAATAATAATAATAATAATAATAAAAGTTAGCTTGTATAGCGCCTTATATATCCTTCCTTTAGGACGAACTCAAGGCGCTTCACAAATGACAGATGGTGTGACGTGAAAATACTGTGACGTCAGAACAAAATGACGGAGCTTCAGGTCATAGGGCAGCGTCTACACACAGCACCAACACAGTCCACAGGCCAAATATCAAAGGTCCCACAAGTCGTAATACACTCGCTAGTCAATGTAGTCCCTAATAACACATCCTACACACAGCACACTAATACACTCGCTAGTCAATGTAGTTCCTAATAACACATCCTACACACAGCACACAGCACACTAATACACTCCCTAGTCAATGTAGTTCCTAATAACACATCCTACACACAGCACACTAATACACTCGCTAGTCAATGTAGTCCCTAATAACACATCCTACACACAGCACACTAATACACTCCCTAGTCAATGTAGTCCCTAATAACACATCCTACACACAGCACACTAATACACTCGCTAGTCAATGTAGTTCCTAATAACACATCCTACACACAGCACACATCACACTAGTCGTAATACACTCCCTAGTCAATGTAGTTCCTAATAACACATCCTACACACAGCACACATCACACTAGTCGTAATACACTCCCTAGTCAATGTAGTTCCTAATAACACATCCTACACACAGCACACACCACACTAGTCGTAATACACTCGCTAGTAAATGTAGTTCCTAATAACACATCCTACACACAGCACACTACACTAGTCGTAATACACTCGCTAGTCAATGTAGTTCCTAATAACACATCCTACACACAGCACACATCACACAAGTCGTAATACACTCCCTAGTCAATGTAGTTCCTAATAACACATCCTACACACAGCACACATCACACTAGTCGTAATACACTCCCTAGTCAATGTAGTTCCTAATAACACATCCTACACACAGCACACATCACACTAGTCGTAATACACTCGCTAGTCAATGTAGTTCCTAATAACACATCCTACACACAGCACACATCACACTAGTCGTAATACACTCCCTAGTCAATGTAGTTCCTAATAACACATCCTACACACAGCACACATCACACTAGTCGTAATACACTCGCTAGTCAATGTAGTTCCTAATAACACATCCTACACACAGTCATCAAAAAGGAAAAAGTACGGATAGCAAAGAAATAAAGACCAGGTGAGGGAGACAAAGTATATTAACATCCACAAAACCGCATTCCAAGCAGGTGATAAAAGCTAGTATCGCTCAATGATACAAATAAAACAGATAAAGAAGGAGAGACAGACTGACAGACAAGCAGACAGGCAGACAGGAAGCAGACAAGATGTTAGGTAGCCAGGCAAGTAGAAAAAAGAAGACAAAGGCTCTTATTGCCGCTCGGTCAAGTCAGTCCTAACAACGAAACATTAACCCCAAGGGTCGTCCTGCTGTTCGCACAAAATGCACTCCCACAATCCTTTTTGGAAATCTCAAGAACACTCCCAATTCTTTTATTATAAAAAAAAACTTTAAGAACGTCCACAAAGTCGTGTATCAAAATGTCAACAACATTTCCAGTCCTCCATCAAAATGTCAAGAACATTACCAAAGTCTTGAATCCAAATGGCACAAACATTCCCAGTTTATTGTCGTGAAGCTTCGAACACGATTCCACGCCTTGTGTTGGAATCAATTTGAGGCTAGAGACCGCACATACACAGGTGTAAACTGCTTGTGTTGCTGTCTATGAGGTTAGTCAGTCCACGAAGCTGTAGCAAGGTGGGATTCGCATACTAAAACCTTTAGGTCTTTAGTAAAGTCTTTAGGAACAAAACAAACAAACAAACAAACAAACAAACAAACAAACAAACAAAATCTAGGACCAGGGAGTCCATGGGAGTGACACAAGCTCTGGTGAAAACTTCTGTAGGTGATAATGAAGACATACTTGATAGTGTATTGGGGAAACTTCGTGTTCTGCATCACACATCTAGCTGATGGCTAGCTACAGACGCCATGTCATGCTCCACCAGGCCTGCGCAAACAGCTTGTTATGGTATTCCAAACAAAGAGAATCATTTATCCTAACCAACGAACCGGAAAGCTCTGTGTTTACACTAAATAATGCAGGTGTGATTAGCTCGAGAATATTTCTTTTCAGCTTGACAAGTTTGGAAGGACCGTGGCTTCAGTTCTAGTTTGAATCCCCCCAGGCAAAAAGTCTTTCACGATTGCTTCCACAATGGATCATTGTGGTGTTGATGAACGACATATTGACTAACTGCATGTCCCATAGAGAAAAGGGCCATTGCTATTCTGATGCATTTATAGTTCACAATGAAATGAAACTGGAAAAATCCAAACGAATGAAGTATTAAGCACGTCTAGCACTCTCGAGCCGTAATATATAACCGTATGAAAACGTGTTTTTTTTTCTTACTTCTTTATTTCTCTTCCTCCTCCCTTCCTTCTTCCGAACATAGCATGATATCACACACTGTTTGCTCGTCTACATGAAAACATCGCATATCTTAGCTTAGATCTGAATAATGTCCCCAAACAGTTCAATTCCATCTTTCACAAATCTTCGCTGAGCGACCTCGGCATACCCCCCACATTCATCTCTCAGCAGTTTCTCTCAGATGTGGTCGGGGTGTCAGGCCATGGAGGCCATGGATCACTCTAATCCAATCCCTTATAAGACTAGTGATGCGATTTTTTCTAATGATGGGGTATAGCTTAGTGTAAGATACTATTTCCCTAAATCTGGGTGATTAGTTCTCTTACGTTCTCGAATTATTCGCCTATAAACTTCCTCATAAGCAGGAAAAAGGTACAAATAATCGTGAGGTGACGATATGTGTAGTTAATACATGTCCCAGCTTTGCAATTGGCTGAAGGTTGACAACTAAGACCATCCATGCGCCCTCCTAATGTCTGTCTTGTTGACCTTTTTTTAAGGATGGGAATAATTTAGGAATCTATCTCGAGAACTTAGGGAGAATTAATATCTCGCACCGAAATTTTTGTTGATTTTTGTTTGTTTGTTTGTTGTTGTTGTTGTTTTTTTTTTTTTGCACTCTTGAGAAAAAATTTGCATCCCGCTAGTCCTTTAAATTTAAAATTGTTCAAAAGGCGTTTTTGGTGTGTGTGTGTGTGTGTGTGTGTGTGTGTGTGTGTGTGTGTTTATAATACTTAAGAAGAAAAATCTGCTAGCTAACAGCTCCTCTGAGACGAAGGCGGTTCACTAGTTTATATTCACTACTAGCACCTTCTCTCCTTTACCAGAAAGAGCTTCATACATCCCACGTGACAAGTTTTGTAACTCGTGTTTCACTGAGTGCCTTCTGGCCCGTTAGCATGCTCATGTGACTTGCTTGGCGAGGTATGAGCATAGAACAAAAGAAGAAGCGGGAAAGCAGATAGTCGTGGTTAGAGAACTGGAATCACAACTTAGAGGCAGACCACCAGTTCGATACCCAGCAGGTGCAGCGTTTCCGAGTCTACCCATCTGGAAGGTAAGGCAGGGAAGGCGAGGATATGGCCACCGCCCACATATATAGCTAACCCATGTAACTTATATAACATTGCGCTTTCTAACACATCACTCACCAACGACCTGAAAAGTTAAGGGGGAAGGGTATGAGCTTCACCCTTTTGTAAAAAAAAAGAGGATGGCGAGAACACGACAGAATAACAATAATAGTGTAGCAGACAAGATACAAATATGATTTTTGGAAGAAAAAAGAAGATATACCCCCCAAATGAACTCGTCAGTTCAATGTGGTGTTTGTCTGGTGTCTTTGTGCCTTTTACTGCAGTCTAGACCGCGTTCCATCTTAGCTTCTAAATGTTCTGTTCGACATTTCTGCTTCTGGTTGCAGCACGTGCGGCGTGGACTTGCAGAACGAGCGTTTGCACGGTCAGGGTAAACCACCAACGTACTCAGAGCGCATGAAGACTGCTGACTCATTCAGATATGCTTTTGGCATTTTTCAGCAACTTAGGACGTACTCGGACAACGATTCATGTTTCAGATAATTTGTCCAAACATTATAGTCCAGACATCAGGGGTTTCACAAATGGGCAAAATACTAGAAGCTGCACCTAGGGAAGCGATCAAGTGAGAAAATTAGGTGCAATTATTGTATTTGTTTTGCTTCCACTAAAGTCCTAAAGAACTCAGGTACTTATTGGCCATTTCAGATGTGGCTTACCTTTGTTTGCATTATAATGGACGAAAGGGTTTGACAAAATCGAGACAGAAAGCCACAGTGTTGGCCACCTATTAAAAAAAGACTACAATAAAGCAGTTGCCACGCTCGTAATTATCTTGCCAAGCTGAGGTTTTGTTTAAGAAAGTTTACTGCTTGGAACAGAGTCGGTGGACCGAATAAAATGACGAATGGCTGTAGACTATAAAGCAATGGGCCGTGACCGACAATTATTGACAAACGCACTTTCTGTTGCTGTCAAAATTCTCCCGTAGGAGTTGGCATTGGTTATTAAATTTAATTCCACGTCTTTGTTTCAAGTTTTTCCTTTCATTTTCCCACAACCCACCCAACTCCCAAAGCCTTTCATGTGAGCAACTCTTTGGAAATGTCTCGGCTGTTTGTCTCTGTTAAGCTGTATCAATATAATCATTGTATAATCAAATACCTTCGATTCCCTATCAGCAGGGTGGAAATTGTTAAAAAAAAGGGTTTGGCAAACTGACCACAATGTTCGACTTACGGAAAAGAGAAAAAAATCCCTCGAGCAGACAGAGTGTTCGGCCACTGAGTGCACCATAACTCTTCCATTCACTCCTTGCTAATGGAGGTGCAGTCAACTGGGTTGTTATTTTACTCGTATTACAATGCTATAGCTGTCCCCATTTCTTGCAGATCCACAGGTTCAAACGGTCACAGAATCATTAAAGTTTCCACGACGAAAGAAAAAAGTAAACAACTTGCATGCTAGCTTGGATATTGCAATCGAGTTTCAGGCTTTCATATGAAATTATGACAAAAGGAAATAATGAGGGAGTAAAGATATTGTGTGTGTGTGTGTGTGTGTGTGTGTGTGTGTGCTTTACTCCCACACATATACACGTGCAGTCACTCTCTCTTTCACACACACAAAACAACAACAACAAAATGATGACTGGCCAGGCTAGCAGGTGAATACATACCTAAGTATGAATCAATCCATCCGTACATTTATAATGCAAGTATGCATTTTCATATTTAATTCTAAGCTGAAAACATGTCTGCCCTAGGAAACAAGAGAATTTTTGGTAACATTCTCCCTCTAGCACAGAGACAAGCGAGCTCGTATCATTTGCCAACTCGAATGAGGATGAGGTCGTTCGACTAGCACTAGGACCCGAGGCACACGAGTTGACAAGAATAATTTATTCATGCCCTCGACTGTTTTCTTGCCATCCACTAGCTTCCAGCAGCCTCCTTATATCTCGAGAAACATGGCTACCTACAGCCATTAAAAAATAAAGACAAGAAACTGTCATCTTTACCTGTGAACGTGGAACTTGTGAAGATGCGCACGATTTTGGAGCTAAGGGAAGGTAAGTCATCCAAGCACCCGCACAACACCCGAAGAAAGCGTTTCCTTTCCTCTTCGTCCACAGGGGGCGCTTCGCCTTCATCCACCCCATCGACAGATGTACCCTCAGGTGTGTCGGTCATGTCGGCTGAGGTAGAGTAACGGGAGATGCCAGCAGGTAGGTAATTCGGTCCTGGGCAGAGCAGGAAGTCTGTGCACGTGTGTCACTGTCCCCCTGTCGTCACCAGCCCCCGCTCGGCCTTTTGAGTGTTGGACAAGTGCGCTTATCAACCATGACCCTGATAAACTTCTCGCAGCAGCACGGAAACAAGCATGATACCAAGTTAACTAGCAAGAAAAAGACAGATTTCAATTGTCAATAATTTGCACAGTAGCATATAGCATGGTCAGGTTGTGCAAATGTAAAGTAACGAACATGAACTGTTTATATATATATATATATATATATGAAACACTATATTTCAGTACTATATGACACCAATGGTGTATTTTTAGTCCTAACTTTGAATGAAACCCGCTTACATAATCTAGCTGCATAGTATACTCATCTACACATTTTGTGTGCGTACATATGATCAAGAGAATCACAACTTAAAACGTTAAGCATTGACGTATTGTAAAATCATATTGTGAATAAACACCAAGGAAGCAATAGCTTTCGATTTGGTATACAAGTCTTCGCATAATTCAAAGTAAATTTTATAAAAGACTTAAGATTACGGCCATCTGTATGATTCGTTTTGAGAGTTCCTTGAATGGTCAGCTACGGAAAAAACCTCAATGTTGACACCACAGATGATGATTATTATTAGATTATTATTGTTATTGTTGTTGTTATTATTATTAGTATGAGAAGTTTGTAGAGGTCGCCAGCCTTGTACAATAATTTTGTACACATTCTAAGTAGAGGCAAATCACTGCGAAGTCTTCTGTTGCGGAGGTGTGTGAGTACTTCCCTTATTATTGTTTTTACTTTGTTCAAAAGAATACTGACTGGTGCCATTGCAGACTTTCTGAACAAAGATCTGCATTCAGTTAGGTGGACACCACCCATGTGTTACGAGACGGTGTGAGCGCAACGTGGTTGCGAGAAGCCACGCAACGACCGCCATTGTTGTTGTTGCTATGTTATGAGAATCTACCCGCCTTCCGTGGCTGTCGTGACTGGGACATGGACAGAGCCACGCAGCTTGGGGTGGTGTTCATACTGCTCTCGAAATAAATGTTCTCACTACTGCCCGCCCCCTAAACTTGGTCCGATATCTGCGCTGATAAAGCTTCCGTCAGATATTAACTAATGAGTGGAGACCACGAGGTCCAGCTTTGCTCCCCCGTCCGATGCAATAGACTACCGAGGAAACATTTGGAAAACGTTTAAACTTAATTGTACCTATTCATTTGACACTTAACAGCAGCTACAAGTCATTGAGCTGTGTGTGTGTGTGTGTGTGTGTGTGTGTGTGTGTGTGTGTGTGTTTTGCACTCTAAATTCTTAAATAATAATAAGTTTTTTTTCCTTGAAATATCTGATACTGAAAGTGCATTACAGTATTAAAAACAAAGTGAACCGTGCATTCCGAGCAACATTTTTCTGTTTGGATATTTATGTACCAGGAGTGGTGCTTAAATTGTTTGCCTCTCTCGTTATTTCGCGTGCAGCTTGCTGCGTGTGAATAACAAAACTCACGCCTGACTAACATTCAGCCCTATCATAATAAAACTACGAAATTAATAATGCGATTCGTGCTTAAATATAATGAAATATAGAATCATTTCTTTTTTTATCAACGGAAAGACGGAGAGATTGTATTTCTGCTTTCTGTTGTTTATGGTGATATGTCGGTTCGATATCCGTAGTGGGGGGGGGGATAACATTATTCAATGAAAGCATTGCAGCGCAGAGTTTCAGGTGGACAGACTGCCGTGAAAACAAATATGTTTGAAGCTTTGCTAGTTTTCAATAACTGTGTTTCTCGTGATCGTTGGGTGTATAAGAATATTACAAAAAGCTTTTTACCTGTCTGGTGATCCAGCAGGCCACTCTCTCCAATATCCAAGAATCTAGGGATGGGGTTGTCTCCTGCCCTCCCACTTGACTATATTTGCCAGAAAAGTAAAGCCGGTCCACACATAGCGAGGATAGAAGTCCACACCGAGATTCCAGTCTGGGTCTCCTTGGCCACGCATTTTGTCACGGGATCAACGAATGTGCTGTCAATAAACACCCGTGACCTCTTGCATGGTGCTGCGTGAACGGGGTATACACTGTCCGGCAGCTGTCCCGCTGGTAAGGGGTGAAGGATGGGGCCCTGGGTGCTCACCACCGGACAGAGCGGGGCATGACGGGATGTCTTGCGTGCTGGCGTCCCTCTCGACTGACGCAGCTCTGTTCTTTTCTGCCCGTGTCTCACTTTCCGACTGACTCTTGGCTCCGGTCTGCTGCCGGGTGGGCGTCGACGAAGACGGGTATCCATCCACCCACCGGCCTTCTACCCCTTCTGGCTTCTGCCAGGACGGCCGGGAAATTGGCGACGGTGTCTGAAAGTGGCTGGCGAAGTAAGTGGAGCCTAGCCATGGCTCATGGTCCAACAAAACAGGGTTCCTTCAAAGGATGGTGACCGGTTCACCGCAGCCTCTCTGACTGCCGCGGCAGTGACTGCGCTCATACAGGGCAATCTGTGGGTTACCCCGCGCGAAGTTTTATCAGCTCAGGTGACCCAGTGACTGCCACCCGAGGTGGGACTACGACTGGGGTGAAAGCTTTTTGCCTGCCATGTGGGAGTGTGGCCCAAGCAATCAGCATTCTCATTCTCGGCGGTTTTTATACGGCGATTAACGGGGGTGCGCTGGAGATTAGTCACACACCACCCCGCGTTCCTGCAGCCTGGCTAATAGCAAACAAATTCTCGGTAAATATAATTGCGAGCCCTGCCTATTGTGGCATCATAACTCAGGCGCGTGTTAATCTTCCTAAGGATGAAATTTGTATACCTGATCAACTTGCATCTAGGCGATTCAACCAGATCTTAAGAAATGTTTTCACTCACCTCAATGTCCGTTATTTAATGGCAGGTGACCTCCCAGCATAGTAGAGAACTGAATGTGAATGGTTCACCCTGTCTAAGGCAATACTTCTACTGCAAAAACTGTGCCTGATAACTCGGGTACCGTTTGTACTGTATGGGCAGTCGTCTAGTCACACGGCCGTCTTTCTACTCCAGATCCTCACCATCAGAAAAAAACCCAAACAGTATTTGTTAGACTTAACAGGTATACAAATACCCTGCAGTATGGGGTTCTAAAAATCATAATGTCACCGATTACATTTGCTTTTGACCGGGCACAGGATCTGTACATTTGATTGTTGAAATCCAGCTTATAAGGCTCCTATCTAGTCTATTTATACGTTTTAAAACTTCATGTCATGACACACAAAAAAAATTTATCTAATGTTTTGTTTACTTCTTACACAGGCTTTTGATTGCATGTGTGTGTGTGTGTGTGTGTGTGTGTGTGTGTTAGGTGCGTGTATATGTACCTCTGTACACGACTATGCGAATTTTTTTTTTCCCCAGACTGCATAGAAGCTGATACACACCACAAGTTCAATTAATCATTTGATTTACTTCTCAGAAGTAGTTGTAATGTCGCATTACACCACCATAAACTGAAGAGAGACTGTGAACAAACTTTTTTTTTATGGAGAATTAATAATTTACTACAGTACTGATTTTACAAAGAGGGAAAAAATTGAACGCAAGCTTTCTCGAAATTTGCAAGTTGTGAGGGCTGCACGGAAAGAGGTTTTGAAGTGAAATGCATTGCCAATCTTCGCAGGTAGCCACCCACTGCAACCTTTCGCCAATCGCGCGGCAGAAAGAGCAAACTGCAGGCAAGAGAAACAATGAGGGTATTGATTGCACAGTAACGGGACCCCGGCAGCTGAAACCGTTTTGTCTTCGCAGCTTTTATCCGCCGCGCATCTCGCGAGGCAAAGTGTTGGTGCATGCCTGCAGGAAACCGTGACTTGCTCAATTGTGTGTGTGTGTGTGTGTGAGGGAGAGAGAGTGTGTGTGTGAGTGTGTGTGTGTGTGTGTGTGTGCACGTCCGTGCATGCGTGCGCGAACCGTGCGTTGTGGGGTAGAAATTAAAAAAGGTATTTTTTAGAAACTGCGTGTCTCATTTCCACTGGTGTTTAAAACAAGGTCCTTTTCTGGTTTGGTGTGGTCTACAGAGGGAAAAAGTCACTTTGTGATGTGACAAAACTCTTCCATCTGATACCATGTGCTTTATCAATGATGTAATATTGTTCTGTTATACTGGACTCAAGATGTCTGACAGCCTGCTCCTTTGTCTACAAAAAAAGTAACACTATGATGTTGGCCTAATAGGCTGCAAGAATAGGACGTGCGTCGTATCTTACACGTAAAATATGGAAGAAGCACCCAGTACTCTCCCTTTGTCCTCTTACCGCCCCTGATAGATTACGTAATAATAATAATTATGTTATTGCATTACAATCTCGCTAAAAGCTGTTAACCGTGCACAACAAATACACACGTGTACGCATACATAAGAAAGACAGTCTCAGGATTTTTATTAAAAAATGCACTTTACGGTATTTTTTAAAGTTGTTTGTGTGTTGATATACAAACTGTGGGTACTAATATACTTCAAAGACCAAAAGTGAAAAAAGAAAACTATTGTTTTTCATGCAGAAATGTTTCCGTTAAAACGACGCTTCTGTTCCCCTTTAAGTTTCAGGATTATAAATGGTCTGCGAACCGGCTAAAAGAGGACGAACTGAAGATCATTACTGAACTTTTTTCAAAACCAGTTTATTATAGTTGTTGCGAGTTAAAAACATAAATGATTTTGGATCGTGCAGAAAAAAAGTATAGCAAGGACAACATAATTTCTTTGAAATGAATTCGTCTTTGTAGGGACATGTCGGGTCCTTGGCTTTGTGCTCGGTTAGGCTCAAGATGCAGCACAGTGCTCGAAGCATATTGACAGTTCTCAGCCACAGCTTCTTAACAGTGGTCAAAGATGTAGAATAATAATAAAAAATAATAGGGGCTGGGCTGACTGCAGGGAAGCTGGATTGTGCCTTAAGGACCGATGCCGTCATTCGGCTTTGATCTCTTTTTCGCCCTGCGTGCTGATACATTGTGAATATTGTCAGACCTTTTGAAGATGTGGATCGTCGGCAAATAAATGACGAGAAGATAACGACCCTGGAACTCTGAAATCCTTAGGATTTTCAAATGATGAATGACTTTAAACAGGCGCTTAATTTGGGATGCAAAGGCGCTGTTTCTGCTTTGAACAAAAGATTATTTCCTTAATGACAAAGGGCTATATTTTTTTACAGACTTTGTTTACTTCTCGTGTTCTTTAAGACTTAATTCGAGAACATTTTTAAACATTTGATGATTTTTTTAATAAGGCATCAATTGATCGCGGCTGATGTCTTATTCCTGCAACGAAACAAAAGATCTGAAAATGCTTCCCAAAATAAATATCGTCCAGTATTTTTAGTAAATAGTGTCGTTTAAGAAAAAAACTGGACATCAAAGGATTCACTAATCTCCGCTAAACATCGACTATGCCATTCATTCTTTAATCAAACTATGCCAAAGCAAAGCTCAGCTTGTCCTTTCAGGAGAGGCCCGGAAGAAATGTTTTCTTCCACGAAAGGTTATCTTTTGTAACTAAATATGATGTGCTCCTTGTACGATATCGCCTTTTCTTTGTCCTGTCACAGAAAGCAAGAAGTTTGGAAACACTTTGTTAAGGCGAGGAGTTAAGAGACTGGAAACAATATCACAGCCACCCAGTGAATGTTAAACGGTTGGACATATTGCTTTCTTGCTGAAACTGTCAAACAAGTTATTTTTCCTTTATGACACACAGTGTTCACTTTTGTATGTGCGATTTAGCACTTTTGTAGGGAACGGAGTGAGTGAGTGAGTGAGTGAGTGAGTGAGTGAGTGAGTGAGTGAGTGAGTGAACATATATAGGTCCATGCCTACGTTATTAGGTATAGCTGATTGTGTTTCTATCTCAAAAACTAGTTAAAAGCTAGAAAAACCGAACCTTAAGAACGTGTCGAAGTTATTTTGTTTTCATTTTCTTATTGCGCTCTAATTGTCTGCATGTGTTGATAAAATTACTGACCTTACCTGTTCAAGTCCAACATCTACAACTGCTGAGCATAATGTTTCTTATCAAAACAAAACATAACAAAAACACCTTAGCTACAGGTTTTTTTCAAAATAAAACAAAGAAAAACAAATAAAAATTGAAAAGTTTTTAGATGTCCTGCAGATAAAGGGTAGTCACTGGCACTCTTGCTAAGTGTGTGCCGGTAGAAGTCCTGCGCCAACGTGTAATTGGCGAATGGTCGATGGCCAAGACTTTGTGCTGGTTAGATCAACACGACAACTCAATCAGTCGCACCGCACGATGCCGGATCGGTGGTGGAAAGAAAAACTGAAACCCGATCGATGTTCCCCCCAAAAAAAACCGAAAGTGGAAAAACAAGAGTATGGGCGATGTTCAGATGTTATATCTGACACGTAGCAGTTCATCTGCTCGGAAGATGGGTAAGGGTGGGCGGGACATGGCAGAACAGTCCTTGACTAATTGCCCTCAGGTAGTTTGAGTTATTGCTTTAGTACTTCTAGGATTGAGAAACTAGTGATTTGTTTAGAGTAAATTCATTTTTCCAGTTGTATTTTCAAGATAGGGTACACTCAGGCGAATGACAACATTTAGGGTCTAAAAATAAACTTAAGAAGGCAATGGTTGCAGTTCTGATGAGACAATTAT
Source organism: Marisa cornuarietis (assembly GCA_004794655.1). Lineage (NCBI taxonomy): Eukaryota > Metazoa > Mollusca > Gastropoda > Architaenioglossa > Ampullariidae > Marisa > Marisa cornuarietis. Next base: position 1,914,278 of record SMMW01000635.1, on the reverse strand, counting down.
GTGGAACTTAAGTCAGCATTCAGTGCTCAGACATCTGCGCCATTCAAACTTAACGCACACAACAAGTGTGAGAAAACTACTGATGAAATCTATATTGGAGTTAATGTAATATAATTGTTTAAATTTTATTCAAAATTTGAAGAAAACGTCTTACTTTTGTTCACAGTGAGCCTGTTTTATTTGTACTTATATGTTATTCAAAAATGAAACAAAATGTTTTATTTATCTGTCATGAAGATCAAATTTTTAGCTTAAAAATGTAAGTCATGTCGCTTTCGATAATGAACAATATCGTGTTGCTTTCGGAGGCATGTTGGATTGAAGGTGTGGATGCACATGCTGATGAAACATTGTATCTTGAACTATACCCTAGACAAAAAGAGAGCAAGTTTTATTCAAAACAAGTTCTTCGTTTCTTTAGGACTGAACACCCGATTTGCTATAACCTCTTTTTCAAAAGGATATTAATATATTGCCGGGTACTTTATTGCCAAGACGGGAATAATTTCGTCTATGTCACTGGGTTCATGGAAGAAGAGGACAATGCTGGGAAAATTAGGTTCATTATATCTTGAAATAATAATGCCTCTATGGAAACTGCGTTGGAGAGAGGTACTTCATTAGAGAAAAAGAATTGTTGCTATTCACTTTGCTCGTCAAAATAAGAGCTTGAAAGAATATTTTTTGCATTGTGTTAGGATGGTCTTGCACAAAATAAATTACAAAAATAGTTTGCTCCCCACTGTGGCACTCTGGTGGGACTAAGACAGAAAGGGACTGCAAGAAGAGTTTTGACCTTAAGTGCTGGTTGCTGAATACTGCCACACTATCAGTACACCAGAGAGAATAACTTGTGTCCATTGACCAAAGATTATCAAAGAGAGCATATTAACAACCAGCATCAGTGAAAAACTCATCGAGAATTGCTCAATGCTTATTCGTTTATAATCCGAAATCCTCATGCTTGGCTTGTAGATGTTCTCTGGACCTTTCAACAAAGAGAATGAAAAGATAGCCCACTAGAAATCTCCAATTATGAACATGTATGTGTAAGGTTTACAAGAAAGCTATGTGCTTTCACATGCCTATTCAGCGTTTAGTAATTTTGAACTTAATAGCCGATAATGGAAGAATTCAGCTGAAACGATTATCAGATACGAAAGAACAAATTTGATTTAGGGATCAAACGGTCAGTTCTCTATTCAAAAAGTGTGCTTCACCAAAAGTGGGTGGAGTTTCAAATTTAATAATGTAACTTCAGAATGCTTGCATGTAGTTTTAATCGATAAAAAACCTAAAATATCTTTATCCCCAGGTGTATTAAAACTGTTCATTAATGGCGCATATCAACACTCACACTTCTCTCTGGTCAGTCTGCTCAGCTCCACTTCACTCTGTTCAAAGGAACCGTACCCGATACCTCTAATCAACCCTCTAATTTTTATAACTCAGTTTTGTGCAATGTCATCTTCACACTACACAAATCACAAGAAAGGGAACCCGAAGAATAAATCAGAATGTTCGAAACGGCAAAGATGAAGGGTTATGTTGCACCTTCATCCAAAAGATAAATAATTCAGGAGGTAACATACCACTCAAGGAATTCGCTTTTTCTTTGAAAGTTAAACGACAGCTTCCTCTTAGACAAGAGCAGACCACCTAATATTATCCACAAAACACACAAAGAAAGGAGCTGAAATAAAACACTACTAATAATCACGTGACTTGCACCATACAAACGTCATCACACTCATTTCCATAGGCCCTCATCGGGGTGTCGGCTGAGTGCGCCTTCCGCTGCTAGGCGTGAGTATATACAAATTTGCCAACATGAACTGCCAGCTACACAACGGTTCCGTTGGTGTGTAGAGTATGCGTTAATCGGTCTTTTGTCTCGCGAAAACGCAAAGAAGTGCATAACCGTAAAATCGTTCTGGCCAACCGCTATCAACAAAAGGATTAAATGCGCAAAAGCATAATGAAGTGGGAAGATTTGGGTACATGATAACTCACAGAATCTAACGGAGAAAGGTTGAGAGTGCGGTAAGCAGTGTAGAGGGAGGGATGTCGCTTGGCCCTGACAAAGTCATAACTGAGCTGCTCAAGCAGGGAGGGGCAGGGACAACAAAGACTCTTAATGCGCTGCACCAAAGAATCTGGAAACGCAAAAGAATGGCCCAAAGATTGGATGCAATCACTAGTCAGGCCTTTTCCAAATAAAAGAAATATCAAACAATGCCAGAACTACAGAACCACAGCCTAATCACCCTAATAATCCAAACTCGCGTCAACACCATTGTTGAGGAACTGCCAGGGGAAGAACAGAGAGGCTTGAGACCAGGTGGGAACACAGTTGAACAAATCCTCGACTTGAGCAGCGTTTACATGATCCCTGCCACAACTTGATCGACTTCCAAATTAACTTTTGTCTGGCATGAGAGCATATGATGAGGGAGTTCAACATAGAGGAGGGGCTCGTAAGTCATCGAAGCACAAAAGCTCAATAAGCGCGGAGGATAACCAAGGCTGGATGTGGATGACCAAATAGTAGTTTTATTTAATACAACACTAGGCGTCCACCCAAAACTCATTTAGTCTAAACTGTTAAACATCTCTTTGTAGCACATCACGCGAGAAACCCTTCAGTATCATCACACTTTTATTTCCATTGTTGGGATGCTCATTTGCAACCTACACACTGTAGAAGATATGGAACCGATAGCAGGTATCAACAGAAAACTGCATGAGCTTACTGACAGACTGACAGACAGTTTGAAGCCGTACGAAATGGAGACCAGCACTGACGAGAGAAAAGTCGTGATCAGCTGCAATGACCAAGCAGATATCTACATCAACGGAGTGCAGCTCGAGGAAGTGAACTTCAGATACAATAGATGCCAGCATAAGCGTCTGGTACCAATCCAGGGATGAATGAATGAATCAATGTTACAGCTAAAACTAGGTGGAAAACTAGAATCATTTACATTAAGTATACCGCTAATCTTCTGAAGCAAAACTAAGACTCAGAAGATCTTAAAAACATTTTAATAAAATAAACTTATTCCTAATAGAGAATCGATGAAAGAAGGCGATTAAATAAATACAAACAACGTGCATGTTTTTTAAAAACACTTTGATAGCTCCCCTTTCGTCAAAAAAGTAAATTAATACCCGCAAACTTATAGCTGTTGGATACTTGGCTCCCAGATACCCATTTGTCCAACGAGGAAATAAATTTCGACAATTACTGAAAATCGAACTAAAGACGTGTTGTTGTTGTTTTTTTTTTGTTTTGTTTTTATCTTGAAAGGGAGATGAGTGGCCATGCATGATCACAGCATAAACAGGATGCCATTTCCACAAAAAACGAGCTCTTAATAACAGCTCTGTGACTTTGTTGTGGAAGAGAACAGATGAGTGGTTAGAGCACTGGTGTCCGAATCAGGAGGTCCACTGGTTCGGCACCCGTGTGGCGCAACGAACTTTCTCCAGTCGACTCTGCTGTCGGGAATAGGTACCTGACTCTGTAGAGCATGTAGTGGAGGGAGCATCAGGAGGGGGAGAAGGTCGGCAGCGCCCTTAGATACTATCCTGACACCTCCCCCTTCCCCGATGACCGAAAAAAGAGGGAAGGGGACAGTATCTATGCTTTTTTCACCCTGACGAGCCATTTCTTCATACCATTTCATCGTTTCAATAATGAAATAATAATGGAATATTTATCTGCAGCTGCCTTACCGCCCTATTATTGCCCAATAGCTTTCTCGCACTTAATCGATGAATCAGTCGTCAGGCAGCTAAGACACTAATATTTGGAGGTTTCTGACTTCTCACCTGACTAAAATAAACTGCAGGTAAGCCTCGCTACGAATCCAATTGATTCTGTCATGAAAAAAATTACTTTGTAGTTGTATAATTTATATATATATATATATATCAAATGAACTGGGTATAGCAGCTTTTCAGCATAATATTGATAAAATACTTTGGTTTTACCATCTTTTTAAAATAATGACTCTAGAACTATATAGTTAGATTATATCACTAATACAAAGAATTATTAGTTGTATAATGCATTTTATAGCTAAAGACAGAAATTTTAAAAAAAATTCCCCCTTGTCGTTCCATACACACACTCTCCCCATACTCTTTCTCCCATATCTTGACATTCGTACACAAAAATAATAAGCAAGACACTCCTGCTGCAGCTACGCTTACAGAACTTTATCTAATAATCAGATCTTTCGCATAAACACATTTATGTCATCATCATTTTCAAATCTTGGGAAACAGGTATTTAAAACAAATGCAAACTGTGCAGAAGGTTGCCCACCAAACGATTTATCGATTAAAAAAAACCTGAATATGACAAATAAAACAGATGGTATTGTTTAAACAACACTCGCACTGGTGTTAATGACTCGAAATATTACGACTTGCTGACCTCCTTAGTATTAATTCCCACAATCTTTCTCGCTTTCATACAGGGCTAATCAAGCAGCAGGGGAGGGTAACTCTCTAACCAGCAGGACTTTCGAAAATCCCTGTTTTTAAAGGAGCTGTGTTTTACTCATACGAGGTCCGCAGTTCTCAATTTTAAATTTTTGTTCTGCTGATTTCTTTTGTTATTTGTTTTGATCATTGTGTCCACAAGGTGTCACTATTTGAGATTGTTTGGCCCCTGATTTGAAAGTGTCGAGAGATATTTATAGAAATTTTATAGAAAACTCTGCTAGTGTTAATGCATTTTAATGATTTTTTTTTCCTTTTGACCCCAGTAATAGATCACGAAATGTGTCTTGAAAGTGAATTGCCATGTAAGAGAGATGTTTGACTGGACACAAACTGACCTAAAAGGCCATAGTGTCCTCGTCATGTATGCTTCTGGCCATGTGAGAACCGCCTTCATCTACAGTTGCCCGCAAGTACTGCGCGATCAACGAGGCACAAACAGTAGAAAGGGTCTCGAACGCTCTTGTAAGTGAAGATGCTAATTATTTATTCATGGGACAAAAGACACCGATGAAATATTCACGACTCGCGCAGCTCGCAACATTGCCGTTGTCAGCCATCCAACCTGTCTCCTCAGTGCACTTGTCGTGGGATTCGCTATCGCCAAGGGTTACATAAAAAAGAGAGTGGATATCCTGCAATTGCAGAAGAAGATAAAATTTGGTGCCATCATGGCTGCTCTGTAAAGGGCTTCTTACTTGGACAGGCCGCACTTTAGGCTCAAAATCAGCACACAGATACGAGTACACGGGGTACACACATTTTCCAAGTCTTTGCATGCAGACTCGTCCCTGTACTAGCTAGGTCAAAGATCAAGGATCTTGACCTTAAAGTGAATGCACTGAAACGAGTTCGAATTTTATTTTTTCATTTGTAAATTATTCTTATTAACGTTAATCCTTCTCTTGTCACAGGGTTATCCGAGGTTAACATCGAAGAAAGTGTGTTTTATTTCTTGTTCTCAGCTTCTACTATTGAGATAATGTAAAACTAGATGTCCACTCTTGTTTTATTTTAGCCTGCGAGTATTGGGCAAAACAGTTGGACTGCAGTGTGGTTGTCAATAGCCTTCCCTTCTTTAACAAACAATGTTATCGATGCCTGCTGTGGCATAGCGAGTGACGCGTTTTAACTAATGTTTAGTCCAATAATAAAGAGCACTTGCTAACTGCCGGTCAATGTTCCCTTTATAGGAAACGCCTGGAGACCAGGCAGAGAAGTCTCTTAAGGAACTCAACGATTCGTTCTCAACAGACTGGTTTCTAAGGCACCAAAAACACACTTGTATGCAAACTCCTTCAAAGTCCTACGGACATGTCACGAAATGTACACAGCTCTTTTCTGTGTTGGTTTATATTTTGTTTACCAGCATAGCTCTCCAGAAATAATTTTTTTTAGTAAATACGTAGGTGAAACTTGAGGACTTGCATAAAGGCCAGCAAGAAACCAAAGAGGGGAAAAAATCACTAATGAAACAAGTCTCTTGTTGGTGATCTGTCGTAAGGCTTTCTCCTTTTTTCAAAATACTGCAACGAATGAACGAACGAACGAAAGAAAGAAAGAAAGAATAAATAAATAAAGAAAAAATCCAAGCCAGACATTCTATTGTAAAGGTTTGTTTGCACGCCTCTGTAAGTATACTTACCTGGAACAATCCCTTGAAAGTTGAAATACACTATTTCCTTAGGGGTTGTCCTCAAAAGTGAATACATACGTTTCAAACGTCCTATAAATAGCAAGGTACGGTAAGTGCGTTCACAAAAACTGACATTTTATTTATATAGAATGCGACAATACTTTGCGATCGGTGTTTAAACAACCTTCCAATATGTATTGTTACATTTGTTTGAAGATCCTTGCATTCACAAATGTGTGCCTGCTTGTACATGTCTATATCTCTGCGAGAAAGAAAATCACGCCCACAGCAACAACAATGTACAATATATCCTGATGCACTCTCTGTATTTGTGTTATATGTTCGTGTATGAAGGTTCATTTGATGCCTGCCCTGGAAAGGTGTGCTCACATATGCTCGTATATATTGTTTGTAAGCTTTTAGAGCCCAACTTTAATGCCGGGGAAAGGCGATAAGTAACTGTGCTTCTTCTTATTATTATTATTAATTAAAGTGACAGTCAAATGAACAACTTCTGTAGCCAGTTCCGATGGAAAATTTCTGACCACAGTAGTCATCCGATGAAGTCTGCGATGACTGTGCATTTGTATAATGCACACGACAACGTGGTCAAGCATTTCTTACTGACATTTCCAGTTCTCTCTATCAAAGTAGTGTTGCCCCATCGACAGCAATATTCGCCAGTCCTTTTCTGTGTCGGACGGCTTCACATTTGCTAGAAGTCTGTGTAGCCAAACCGTTTGATTGCCTGGAAGTTCTGCAAGCAGATGACGACCATCCATGTCCCGGCTTGATGTCATGGCTGACCGCCTCTAAATAAACCAGATTCAGCATCGCCAGGAAATGGCGTGCATTCACTTACACAGCGCATGAAGTCACATTCACGCTAAAAAGCGCTTATAGTAATAAATGTTTTGAAAAAAATGAGCCGTGTGATCACTGGAACACTCAGAGGCGCACTCCATCCAGGAATCAAATTTCGTAGACAGCATTTATATGACACAGTCGGCAAGAGTTTTTTTTTCCCCAGAGAGAATAAAAATCCATTAAAAAAATTGATTTCTGATTTACAACTGTCGGTCATAACTATAGAGTCAGGATCTAGAAAATGCTTAGTTTTGCTTATCGTGAGCGCCACCACTGGAACATTGCACGAAGACGCGAGAAGTGTTATGTAAAACAAGGGCCATTGTTATCAGCATCTTCAAGACCAAAATTGCTGTTAGAAAACAACTTTTAAAAAAAGGGAAAACGCGGAAAAATGACGACAGCACACACAAATAAATATAATCATACCATAAGCAGCCACAACAGACTCTCTCTCCACTCTCCTTTCCTACAGCAGCAACTTAGCGGTCACCATGAAACCGCGCGTGCACACGCTTCCGGACACACACACCAGTATCCACGTGCACCTTTTAGAATTTTGAAAGGGTGGTCTGTACAGTTTAAGACTGCTGATGACAAAAATGGTTCGTGGCAGAAAAACGCAACATCTTTTTTAACACCCGCCACACACACCTCCCCTAAACTGAAAGTTTCTCAGCCATTAGACCACCTGCACTGGGGAGGTCGCTCGTCTGCTGCAATGGCCAGCTTCAACTCAGCTAGGAAAACAAGAACAACAGAAAGGGTCTCCTAAGGAAAACAAAGTAAAAAAGTAAGTGTAACCTTCGGAACAAAAAAAAAAAAAAAAAAACAATTTGCAAATAAAAAGTTGCAGGGATGTAATTTCTAGCAGAAGACAAATAACTACATCCAGAATAAGCTGTGGCCCCTGCTGGCAGATCTTTTCCTTGTCATCGTAGATGTCGGCAAGACAGCACTAGTGACACACTCTCCTTATGTACACTTCGAGTTATTAATACAAGAACAACCTATTCATCGTTAACTGTGATAACCAGGCCACTATTTGTATGATAGGCTAAGAAAGCCATGATGACGACGATGATGATGTCGACTTATATTGCACAGGTATCCATTCAGAAGAATGCTCACTGCTCAGTAAAAACATAGAAGAAAAAAAAATAAAACAAGAAAGCAAAAAAAAATAATGACAGATTTTAACGTATTTTTTCCTTTATTCAGAGGTTTGAAAATACTGCTCGTATTAAAGGCAATTAAATCATAAATCCCAAAATGTAAGGATGTGAAAAAGACAGGGATGTATGTATACATGTGTGAAGAGGAGACAAGGGTGAGAAAACGTCTCGGGGTTCGAGCAAATCTGTTTGTGGCACCCGTTAGAAACCGATTACAACACAATCTGCTGTCAAAGGCTCGTTGCTGAAGGCAAACTGCGTCGCCCTTGACAACGCACTGCTTACGAAAATGGTCAATGGCTGCTCCATTAGCCTTGTATGCTAGCGTCTCGCTCTCTTTGCCCCATTCGTCCCTTTCTGTTCACGACTTGCATTTTGGAGTTGAGCTTCCTCTTTCTCCTGTAGCACTCCTCCTCCTTCACCGCTAAATCAATAGTTACACCAATCATTGTTTTTTTATTATTTTTATATTTTAATCGAAAGGGATTTGTCATAGCTCCCATGCAAGATAACTGATAAGAATTGTACCATAATTAACAGTGGAGCAATGAAAAACAATATTCTCTTGCCATAGTTACCCAAATATTGTCATCACATTTATAAGAAATGAAATAACAGCTATTATCATGTCAGTATTCACTGAAAAAGGATAAGAGGGGAAATATTTGATTGTTAAAATGTATCCAAATGCACACATACAGACATTATACTGTAGTCTATGAGTCTTTTACTGAACATGAGCTCAAGTTCTTTTTTGTTTCTGTGAACAATTACAAGTAAATAAAAATAACAACTGTTAATGACAGTTTGTTAGAAAGTTATAAATGAGCATATATTACGTGAATCAGAAGCAGCATAGATATTTCAAATTGTAATATTTCAGACCTCAGCTAAAGGGCCATCAAAGAAATTATGAATGAACTTTCACAGGCCCCACACACTAAGCAGAATGCAGTGGATAAATAACAGGTATAGTACAGTGGATAAATAACATGCATGGCACAGTGAGACACTCTTCCATAAATGCATTACAGGTGAGCAGAATTAACATGAAAAAAAATCATAAGAAAATTAAGGGAAAAATTATGAAATTCAAATAAATAGAGCATTCATGGTTAAATAAAAAACATATCTGACAAGCAAAAGCATTTCTTGCGAGACACATCTACTTCACCCTTATTCTAGCATCACCTTTCTCACTTGGTCACAAAACTTAATTTGTGACAAAAAGAGCAGAATGGTGTCTTTTTATACTTTTAATTTAAATCTCATTTTCATCACAGAAGAAAAATAAACACCACACCTCTTATTGCACTTCAGTGCTATGTAAAACTGGTTTATTCTTTAATCGACATGGGGTAATGTACTGCAACTTAAAAAATACATAAATGATAGCATCTTTCCAGCCCTTTCCATCACCTGACAGTGACCATAGCATTCTTTCCTCTTTCCTCATAAAAGTGGTACTTTTATCACTTACACTGTGAATATACATAAAAGAAAATATCTGTACTGTTTTGTCATAAAGACAAAAGCCTGAGATAAAAATGCTGTTGTCTAAATGGTAGCACTTTTTAAGCCATTGACAGGGATTTCAGGGAAATATAATGAACACAAATTAGCAATGCCATACTCATTTACTGAGCTAAATCTTACATCATGAAATAAATAAAACTAACAAGAACATGTAGATCATTCTACAGTGAGGGCTGGACGTATCACTATGTGCTGCATACTAAAATGTTCTTGCATACGGTTCTCTTTCTATAACATACGCACACAAACACATACTGACACACACATACACATATGCACACACAGCGTAACAATAACCAAAGACTCCCATTCTTTCTCTTGCACTAAATGTGTACCTCTATAAATCCAAATATAACTGTAATATGAATTTATTCAGTACATGCAAGAAAATAACTGTCGCATTAAACAATGTGGTACACATAGGGATGTAGTTGAAAAAAAAAATCTGAAAAAATGTGTAGGTAACTTTTGATGACTTTCCACTTATAGATTCCATCACGAAAAATGTCTTTGGCAAACATTATGCCTCACTTTCCCCATCAGCAGCTTGCTGGTCTCCTAGTATTGGCACTATCAGGTTATCCCTTGGCATTAGGCTGTATTTGGTCACAAACAGAGTGAATCGTCGGCAGAGATGGGTTTCATTCTATGAGAAAGACAAGGTACAATAAAAAAATGTCATCACTTTCCTTAAATGGCATGGTATGATGGTAAAATTCTCTTTTCTACACAGAAAATTTCAAATCACAAACAGATACCATTATGCAGTAAAAAAGTAATGAGATATATAAGTGATTTATATATTATATCAGTATTATTTCAGCTTCATTTTCAGGTATCTTCAGGACACAGTAACAGTGTATGTAACAAATTATGAAAAAACATCTACCTAGATTGTTCTCAATTATTTCAACAAGAAAATAAAAATAAATAAATAAAAGAGGAAGGGACAGAAAATAAAAAAAACTATTTTTTTTTAAATCCCCACTTCAATATCACTTAGTAAGTATACACAACTAATAATAATAACAATAACAGAGTGCAGCATCACTATCACAACCAAAGCAAATCACACTCTTTGCACTGACATATTTCTCAGTTCTTTAGTAGCTTTATTGTCATCATGGTATTGTAACTAATGTGAAGAATGTGAAAGAACTGTAGTGTCTCCTAAAAACTAATAGCAGACAATCAGAAAATCACTGCATTTCTCTTCTTTTCATTTTCAGTAATATTTTTTTCAACAATTAGAAGTCTATGAGTTTTACACACACTGTAAAACATGCAAAATAAATAACAAAAGCTTAATATATTCCTATGGTACTGTTTTGCCTGGTTTTAACTTTCTAGCTGATCAAGCAATCACTCTGGTATTTTGATGCCACATTATGGTAAATAACTGTCACGAAGCATTACATATAAAAAAATAAAGCAAGCAGCTTGCCAAAAGTACTCTTCCCTTGACAAAGCCAACTTCGAAAATTACGGCTCCTTTCTGACACCAGTAGTCAAGAGTTTGTTTGTGTTTAACACCGTGCCAGCAACTAGGGCTATATCACGGCGACAGTAGTCAAGAAGCCCAAACAATACAGATTTAGCATACTTCTTGTCCATAAAATGACAGCAATTTTTAAACCTAAAAAGTGTTGCTTTGGTTTTTTTCCATCTCTGGTAGACTCCCAGACAAAAATTATTGTGATCGATGGTAAGGTGTGGTTTGTGGAGCAGAAATAAGGTTTAAAGCAGTAGTTTGGTAGTAGCAGACAGGGAAAGAGAAGAGTGGAAAAGGATGTAGAAACAAAGCAGAGAGGAAGGAACTAAAGCCAAAGACTTGGCTCCTTAGTTAACGTTTACTTTTTGATTGTTGTAATTACGATTTGCTCAGTCTCATGGTAAATAAATCAATGGATTATTTATTTTATTTTTTTTTTTTAAACCATGGTCCATGGTTGCTGCTTTGGTGAGTGAACGAAATTTTGATTATTGCTTCATCCTTCCCCCACTGTCTCTTTCTCTCTTTTTTCTGTCCTAACAAGGTGATGCATGCTAAATGAGTCCATCACCCACATCTACTTACTTCGTATTCATCAAAGAGAGCCCTATGGTGGAAGTAAGCATGTGAAAATATCCTGTACACACGCCTGCACACTGATCCAAGCTTTGCTACTGAAGACTCTTTAATGCTGACCCTGTTACATGAAAAATACCATCTCTCAGAAAAACATAGAAATAAATGATTAAGCCACGAAGTCTTATCACCTGAAAATTAGAAAAAGAATTTATATTGAAGTTTACACTAAAAGTTGAAGAAATCCTGGGTCTTAAATAGTTTAACACACTAAAACAGCTTAACAGTCAGCAGTCTGTTCAGAAAACAAGCACACAGATGTATGTTAAAAAAAAAAAAGGCTGAAGAAACAGGCAGTTAAAGCTTAATATAAATGCACTCTGAATGTCACTCACCTGCTTGGAAAATATTTGTTACTGTTAAGGAGACATGCAGCGCCATCAAGTGTGTGCCGCGTGTAATCGATCGCCGGACACTGAAATCAGTCAAAACATTTATACTTAGGCCACTGAAAATCCCAAACTGTCACATTTGAGAAAATACCGTTTAGTTATAAAAACAAAATAATAATTTCCATATGTTTCATACAACACTTTTAATGAATACTTTCATAATCAATCCAGAACTTTCGTTATAAACTATGTAGTTGCCTGGTATATATAGGTACTCCAAACAGAGCGAGCTGCTGTGATTGTGACATGGTTTGTGAAATATCCCTAACTTTCCAACACACTGTACATTGCTGTGATTGCGTTTTGAACAATACAAGAACAAAAATATGTTCTTTTTTCTGTCAAATTATGTGGTTTACTTTACGACTAAATCCAAAATAAACAGCAGAAAACAGCGTTTTAGACTGCATCATCAGAAGCTGATCATGGCCACTGTCGGACATTGCGTCACTTTTCTGTTTAAATACCCATGCATGGGAATCAACAATCTAAAATGACAATTTTGTTATATAGGGGAGAGAATAGGTTAATTTGATACCAAAACCTGGAGACTTTCAATTCAAAAAGTGTGCTGAAGTCAAATCTGATTAGTTTGGATACCAATCTCTTAGATGCTAGATTAATATTGGTATCAGAAGATGCAAAATACTTTAAACTATAAAAACCAAAGATTTGTTGTTAAGAAAATAACTCACGCATCAGGGTCTGATGTTAAAAAAAATTGTCATCACTGCCAACAACATAACTGAAATCAATATAAAGGTTTTGGTAGGACATCTCCTTCATCGTTTATGCTATCCTAGAAAGATTTTTGGTAAGACCACACATTTATTACATGTTCTGCGGTTTATTTAGTATGAGAAGAGCTGTTAGTTGGTTAGAAAATTAAGCTGATTAGATGGAGGTAATTGCTGTTATAGTATCACAATATGCAATGGAAGGTCAAGTTGCTATATTACTTTCTAATTTTCATGGTTTATTTGACAAGTTCTGATCCCCCTTCCCCCCAAAAAAGAGACTGCTCTACATGACAATGAGTTTGAATTCTGATGATGTTAAGCCAATAATTTAAAAAAAAAAATTTCTGTGGTCATATAACTTCAACCTGAACATACAAGAGCTGACATTTTTTTTCAGTTGCCAATCAGTTAAAGTGTTTATTCTCAAGATCTTGCTTGTTATTCATGCTCAGCTGTCTGACTTCTTGCGAAGTGAGAAATATGGACAGTAGACAAAAGACAGCAAGAGAAAGGATCTTTGGATAGATATACTTCAATGAGAGGAAATAAAGGCATCTTTTATTTCATTACTAGTCTTCCTTGCTTATGATGCGACTGCGGAATGACTTGCTGAGAAAAGCTGTGAACAGCCAGAGCTCATGAATGTAGCAGAAATAAAAGCCAGGTACTGTATGCCTTCCACAGGCATATGTAGCAGCATGTTGTTGCTTAACACTGTGCAAGCAGCAAAGGCATATGATATCACGACAAAGAAGTTAAGAAACAGTCACATCAAGGCAACAGGAGAAACTTGTGCTGATGAAGTTGCAAGAAAAGTTGTTGAAAACCAGTGTAAATTGCAGTTTAAGGAGGCATGACTTACTGCCAGGTATGCCAATACACCAAGGAAAAGGGCAGCAAATGGAAGGCCTTATTATCATACAAGAGGCTCAAGAAGATTCATTCTGAATGAATTTCATGTACCACCATTAGAACAGTTCTGCTAGATCAGATCAGTTATCAAAAACTTGTCTTTAACCAGGAGCTTTGATGTTATCTGGGACTACAGACCAACTATAAATCAATGCCACTCAAGACAACAAAACATTTCTTAACTTTTACTAAGACCAACAATACACGTAAAACAATGGACTGGTTGTGAACATTTTATTGCCAAGCTCTGCAGCTGTCCACTTCCTTGAGAGGACATCAGGGAAAAATAATTACTTTTGGTGGTCACGCAAAAATGATGTTGCAGAAGTAGAATCATGTTTTATGTTCTGACACGACTGTAACGTTCTGCCAATTACCAATGATGGTAGAGTTTGTGTGAGTATGCATGCATTTTGTCTGAGACTGTTCTCCCGCTGCTGATTAAAATGCCATGCTATGAAAAGCATACAGCAAAAATCACTTTAGCATACTTTAAGGCTCTCTGTACATTACAAACACAAAACAGACAAAATTCTTGCAGCTCCATAAAACTAATGGGATAACCAGGTTGTTCTTCTGCCGGATGACATTCTTAGACCAAGATGTCAATGGGACAGATGTACAGTAATTGGACTGGAGCAGAACAGATCAATAAACAAACATGTCGATCAAATTTTCAAGAGAATATACAGATGATCACAAAGCAAAAGTACAATGTTGAAGTGTTTGACTGTTTGGCACTAATGTAAAATCTATCCCAGGGGTGACTTGTAAAATTGAAGAAACTGTGAGGATTAACGGTGATGAGAGTTGATATTAGCAGAGGCATAAACAAAATGCCTCAGGTAGGTAAACAGTCAAAAAGAATGCCGATGACATCAGAAAAAAGTGAATCAGTACAATAGGCCTACAAGCACAACAAATCCAAGAAGAAAATGAAAATGCAGAAAGCTGGCCCCCTCAAGCCTGCAATGCAAACGAACACCACTCACCTACAATATATATATATAGATATAGAAAAATAACAATTATCACACTCACCCTAACCTACCTAATCACAAAGTTACAGGAGCAGAAAATAGACAACAGGTCGGTTTGACAATATGAAATAATTACTTAAGAAAGCAGTTCAAATATCACTTATGAAATCTCTCTAAAACAAACACACTTTGATTCAGTATGAAATGTCGTAGAATAAAATAAATACATTTGCTGTAATGAATTTAACAAGCTGACTCCATTGATACCAAAACCATTTTTGTAGCTTAATTAGTACCAGTTGCATCATTTTTAAATGATTTTTGTTTTTTGAATACTGGCATAGATAAGTGTTATGGTTCAGAACAGTGATATTTGCTTGAAATCTTAATTTTGATATATTACTAATATTTATCAATACCTGGGCTTCCTGTACAACATTAAAGCAGTTAACTGTGTTAGGTAGTGCTGCCAGGTGAAAATTAGTACCTAGCTGTTGATGTATCAGCCATTTATTCAATTTCACAAAATGACATGGAAATTAAAATATTAAAAATTCATAACTTGGAAACTATTTCAGCTATAGCAAAATAGATGGGTATTATTGAAATAACATGTTTAAAAACCTATTTGTCTATGTACTATTCATTTTGTTTATTATTGTTTAAAAAGTCAGCTAGGAGTACCTGCTATACACACACACACACACAAATATACACACACATAGGGTGGACTAATGGATATAAAGCTACGGAGATAGGCCATACAACTTTTGCTTCAACGTTATATGAAAATAAATAATGGAGTGTGTGTGGTACACAGCTGCAGTGAAAAATTTACTTTCAAATGATACAAGCCAGATATACACACATACCTCTTTGGGAGTTTTGTGGGCTGCACAGAGAAATATCCATTGTTCTGTTGCAGTCATCTGGGTGCAAGTCTCAGGGTTACAATCACCCTAAAGCAATGTAAATAAAATAAAAATATAGCACTAATCTCAGAATGATGAGTATGATAAGCATTAATAATTTCACTTAGTTAATCTGAATTATAAAATAGCATCAATACTCTGGTCATTTTGCCTCAAGGTCAAATCCCCCTCATCCACAAAAGAAGCATTCACCTTCTAGTCTGATGAATGAAAGGGCATTGGCATGAAAAAAAAAAAATAAAAAAACAAAGCAAAACAAAAACCCAAACAGATGGAAAAGTGAAATGAAGCCATTGTATCTTACTGACCCTTGCAAGTTTTTGCACAGCATACTGAAATTCATGACAGCTGCAGTTAGCACATGTTTTATGACCTCTCAGTGATAAAAATGTGTATACACACATAAATGCGCACACTCCGTTCACTGTGAAACACAGCACTTTTTCAAAATGTTATACATTGCTGCTTACAGAATGAAATGATACATACGCTTGCTTGAAGTTTCACTGCTAGACCATTCAATTCCATGCAAAACTGCCTGCAAATGAGAAAATGTGTCTATTCAGAGAGAGTGATATCTAGATATGTAAAGAACAATAAAACATATTTTATGGTTGTATATAAGATGAAATATTCATTTATAAAGGAATTATTTGTTAAGCTGCTGCATCCATTCAGTGTCTTGAAGACCCAGTACAGGTCAAAACAAATATAAAAAGATATTATATATATATATATAGATAAAGTATGAATCTAAAATCTATTAGCATTATCTGATTTTTTTCTATAATTATTTAACAATCTATAATTTCTTAGATTTTTAAACAGTGTTATAAGTTTTGCTATGGTTGAATAACATTAACAGGAAATAAAACTGCAAAAGCAAACTTATTAGTCTCTTTAATTATGCATCTTTTTCATGATAATGTATAGCAAATTATTTTATGCAACATATGCAGTCACAGTTAAAGTTTACAGTTACACTGAAAAAAGTGTCTCTAAAAACTGTGTCTAATATAGTTGCAAAAATGATTTGTCAAGCCACAAGTATTATGTAAAAAGATAGAAAAAATATTTTTTGATGATGCTGACAACCTCTGTTTAAGATGTTTTATGCATTCAATTTGTCAGTTTTGATACATTTTTTGCACAACTTTAATGGCCATTTATAATCAAATATACTTTTTGTTACTTAGATCTCTACAGCATTCAAGATCGAACAATCTGATAACCATTAAAGGCAAATTTGAAGCTTAAGTTTCAGTTCTGTTCACTGCTGTAAAAAAGACTGATATCTGGAATTGTAATCAAATACTATGTGATTATGCCAATTGGAGCAAACTGCCCATGCTGACAATTAGGTAGGTATAAGAGGAAGGTAAAATTAATTTTAAATATGGCCTGTCTTTTTCCAGCAGAGGATGCACAAAAAATAACGAAACAGTCAAAAGTAAAATATAAATAGATTTATTGGATTCTTCTCGGGTATCAACTTGGTCTAACTGACGTCTGCTATCCTGGAATACTTTCTGGAGTATTGATGATGTTTACAAAACAAGTACCATGAAACTGACTACTCTGGTTTCTCTTCAACACACGAGAAAATGAATCTGACTGTCATCTTATGGATAACCACTGGATACAGAAATTAAATTTGGCCACATCCCAAAAGTATCTTAATTTTACATTTGGAATATACATATACTCACTGTCTTGCTACAGCTCTTTATGTAAAAATTACGATCACTCAGAAAAACGTATATCCTGTATTATACAGTATTTAGCTTTAGTCACTTAAATTATCTTTGTGCACCACCAGCTATGCTATGTGAAGTTTTTGCATAGTCTTGGTTTGTTCTTCAATTTAAACTAAACTTTCATTTAAGATCGAAGTGCACAGTAACATTCTTTTTTAAAATTTGCTAGTAGTTATTTAACCTTGACTGCTGAAGAGACTTTTTTTTACCTACTAAAATGTAGTCCACATGGTAAAACTCTTATAAGATGACCAACGTTTTGTAATACTGGGTGTGGCTGGAAAAAAATGTGATTGAATTCCTATGTATGAAGAGATTGCCAAGTAAAATATAGCCCAATAAGCACTCCAGCTATGAGCATTAAAGCCTGGGGAGTCATCCAAAATGGCTTTTAAAATTGTGCAAAAATATTAATCAATCAAAAGTTCATAACTTGGCTTGTAATTGACCTAGAATTGGAGCTTGGTGCCAATAAAATCTAGAAACTGAGATCTTTAGCACTGTAGTAATAAAATGGTCAGTATGCAAAGCTTTAAATTTAATTTTGGATACCTTTTTATATTGATCTAAGTTATAGATTTCTTTGGCTTATAAGTCTGTTTGAAGATATTAAGGAGAAAGAAATCACCATAATAATAACAAAATAAAGGCATTATCTGAAAACTTACCGAAGATGCTCATACTTCCATACACCCTCATCCTGCCCCTCAGGAGGTGTAAGAATCTCTTCAACTTTAGAAACATCTCTTCTAATTGCTTGTTGTATAAACTAAAGTGAAAAATAATCAAACAAACAGAAAAATATATAACATATTTTTCTGCACTGCTTATATTTCATCATGATGAAATTTTTGTTTGTGAAATTTGTATAAGTGACATTTTTGCCGTAATTGCCTGTGACAATAATTTTATAGCTTTCTTTTGAACAATTCTAACCTTCACATGAATGTTTTAAATATTATAAAAAAATGAGCAGCTTAAAGTAAAATGCACTGAAGATAATGCAAACACTGTAACAAATCTGTATATAATTTTGATTAAAATTTTTTTAAAGCTATCAGAGGAAGCAGAGAAGACTGGCTTAAAGATCAACAGAAAGAAGACAGAAGTGATGAGAATCAACAACAAGCAGGAACTTCCAATCCATCTTTAAGGAGAGAACATCCTGGAAACAGACATATCTGGGGAGCATCATCAGCAAGGACGGTGGAGCGGATGACGACATTAGAAGCCGCACAAACAAGGCCAGGCGTGCTTTCAATCGCCTACGCCCCATCTGGAACTCCTCCAGTAAGACCCGCATCTTCAACACCAATGTGAAGGCAGTCCTAATGTATGGCTCAGAAACTTGGAGAGTAACAAACACCATCAACAACAAGCTCCAGACCTTTACCAACCGATGCCTTTGCCATATCCTGGGAATAACATGGCCTGAAAAGATCTCCAATAGCAACCTGTAGAAAAGAACTAGTATGACACTAGTAAAGACATCAAAAAGAGCAAGTAGGACTGGATAGGACACCCCCTGCGCAAACCAGCTGACACCATTGCCAGGTAGGCACTTGACTGGTACCCTCAGGGGAAGAGGAGAGTTGGGAGGCCAAAACAGACTTGGAGAAGATCAGTACAGAGCGAGGCAAAAGATGCCGAAACCACATGAGCCCAACTGAGGGGGGAGGGGGTTGCTGCCCCAAACCGGGCCTCCTGGCGAGGTGTTGTTGCAGCCCTATACTCCTCGAGGAGTAACAAGGAATGATGATGATGATGAAATAATTTTATAATGTATAAGGAAATTTTAGAAATATCTGGCAGCATTTGTCTAATTTTACATTAAATTTACATACAAGACAGCGCGATAAACTAAGTAAATTTTTTGGGGTTTCAGTTTCTGAGACCTTTGGAAAAAAAAAAAACTAAACAGTGTTAAATGTGACTAATATACGCTGATTCTGAGGCAGTCACTAAATGCGAAAAATATGGTTGGATACGATATAAGGAACATAAGATTTGTGTGAAATTTGCTTTTTTAAAAATGGTTCACGTAAAGCAATGTTCTAGTATTACTGTCAGCATACACAACAATGTCTAAAAGAATTAATAAAAATGTTTTAGAATGTTTGTTTATTATATAAATACGATCGACTCCAACCTGCTGTACGGCCAAAGTGCTGTCCATTTCTTCAAACGATTCATCAGGCCAGTTGCACCAATCCTAAATACAAACACTCGGTTACAAGAGCATCATTTTGTGTAAAATCACAGCTCTGCAATGCACTTAATATATTTCTTAAAACTTATAGCATTGGTAGCATTTTTTAACGGAATAAAACCAATAAGAGAAAGATGGAACATGACAGAAAGAGCGGGTGTGAGTGAGAGATAATGTACCAAATTAACATATGACCACCAGTGCCGTTCTCTGAAAGACAGTATTATTAAAAGAACAGTCGATATAATTACCTTTGATTTCGTACCAGGCCGATTTCTTCGAACAATAGCCGCAGTAGCATTTGCCATTTTCATCTTGACGGAAGTAACAGCTGCCCTCTGGTAGACACAAATATATCAGACCTTGAGAGTTACCTTTCCATCGCAGTGTGCTGTCAAGGTAAAACAGCCACAGACTTTTCATAGAAGTCTGTGAAAGCAGCTCTCTTAATGATACCGTATTTGGCAGTTGTTTTTATCACGCTTCATAAACTCTGAATTTTTTTATCAAGTTTAATATATTCACCAGAAATATCTGTTTAAAATCTACGGCACACTTTAAACTTGTTACAAAAATAAAGTCGCATAGTCCTTAGCCAGACTCCATTGGCTAAAATTCTCACGTGGTTGGAAGCCATCTTTTCGTCTGCTCTGCGTTGGGGTAGAAGCAGATAGAGTCACTTCGAATCGATTTGTTAGTTATATATATATTTTAAAATTGTATTCCTCCTTGACAAAAGGACTTGTCCGTTGTGATAAAAGTCAGTTGTCACATAAAGACAAGTAATTTAATAATAAAATTCTGCATTAATGCTTGCGTTATAAAATCACATAAGGTGTATCGAAAACAGTGCAAACATTTAAACAAAACTGTCTATAAGTTATATTAAAGAATTTCACATGGATACCTCACCAAAGCAACCACCATCCGGACCAGTCAAGATCAGAGCGCTTTACACACACACACACACACACACACACACACACACACACACACATATAAAGGCACGCAAGCATACACATTTTTCTTTTTCTTTTTATTTCGAATCTGTACCATGTATATATATATATGTCTTCATGATTACACCCACAAGCACACATAGCAGCAACGTCCGTAATAGTTATAGTTGTTATTTCTAGCTATGTATGTACACACGTACGTGTTTCTTTCCAAACGTAATTCAAACGTAATTTTAAAAATTCATTGAGACTGAAAAGAAATATATATGGCACCGCTTTAACGGCCGGACTTACATACAAACGCCACAAAATAGCAGAAATATAAAATGTGATGTTATTATTCATAAGCTGCTACAACATTCCGACGGGTACAGTCTCCCGGAACCATTTTAGTCGACTACCATCAGCACCACGTACTCGACTGAGTGCTCTGGTCCGGGTGGTAAACGACTAATCTGCTTGCGACTGCGGTCAAACATCGATCAGTCTTGTCTGTGCATGATCTGTCCGATACTTTCGACCCTTTAGAGTTTAGACCCCAACATTCTCCTCCAGCGGGTTCATCCAACCTTCGGCCTCTCTGGCACCGTCCTAAGTTGGTTCCACTGCTACCTGTCTGATCGCACCCAATCCGTTAGTGTCCACGGCTCTGCATCAAAACCTGCTGCGGGGCTTCATGGAGTGCCTCGATCACGATTCAGTCCTCAGGACTTTAGCTATTGTTTACTATGTCCAGCCACTCGGCCCTGTGACACGCACGCACGCACGCACGCACGCTTTTGCTTGAGAAGAGATAAGAAAGCATATGAAGCAGCAAACGAGAAATGCACTTGCAAAGTCGGAATTCTGACAGACTGGCGAGTGTGAAGATCTCCAGTTTTCTCATGCAGCTTCCAAAATTCAGAGTAATTGTGCACTTGTTCAAAACATTGTTGTAATTTCTTTCGTTCTCTGCTGCTGACCACTGATAGAAATTTCTTTGCCTATGTCAAGTGGTTTGATATTTTTTAAAGCTTACATGTTGATAGGCAAATGCAAAATAATAATAAATAATAAAGGAAGGTTAAAAACGTATTTTATAGACTGTTCTTTACCTTACCTGTGATTTCGCGCAGTAACGGAGAGAGAGATGGGACGATGGAAGGGAATGATAGTATTAGTAGCTGGAGAAGAGAAAACTCTCGTCAGACCTGTAAGAATGAGATGTCACATCCCGAGAGTAGAACGTGTGCCTCGAAACAAACTTCGAATACAGGACCTCTATTTATCGATAAGGAAGTGTCTTAGCGAGAACTTTGTTATTTGGAAAAAGTGCTTCACCTACAGCTGATCGACTTTGAGGAGAAGGAAAATAGACTAGACAAAGCTTACTCCGTTCATTGATATTGTGTGTGTGTGTGTGTGTGTGTGTGTGTGTGTGTGTGTGTGTGTGCATTTATCTTTATGTCTGTATCTCTTTTTCTGAGGTAAGCATATATTACAGTGATGCTCAGCAGGTTATCGTTAAGCATATTTCGTCACATTCTGAATCTGAAGCAATCGTTTACGACTCTCCTATTCTCACATGTCTTGCGTGACAAGAAGGCCATTCAGCTTTCATTGTTTTGAGAAATATATAATAATAGTATAGTATTAAAAAATGTAAAACGCGTGAACACAAAAGGCAAAAGTCCTTTGAAGAGCGAAAATATATTTAATTAACATCCGTGCCGCAGATAAACATTTTAATTTAAACAAGTAGATCAAATCTTAACTTTAAAACATTGTAAGCATCCTTGTTATAAGATTCGTGAAGGTTCCCTCCAAACTCGTTTCCTAAATCTCTTCAAAAGTCATTTACTTATTTGATAAAACAAAAAAACTCAGAAAGGACGCATTCAGTATAAGGGAAGTAATGCCCATAACTAAGATGAGTTAAACATATGTAGTTGCCTCCCATTTCGTGCGGTAGAAGTGACCTCTCGCCGACAAGGGTATGCAAATAGGAAGACTGGTAACAAGTTTTTAATGTTTATACGTATGTTTTTGTATGTTTGACTGTTTCATGAGCATTACACCTTACACCAATCAACAACATGCCAATCCATTTTTAACCCTTTCTTTCACTTTTTTCATCTATTGATTAGTTGTCAATAATTGTGATTTTAGTCTTTTGATTAGTCCTCCTGGTCGTCTTCCTCTGCAGATTTATAATTTGCTTCGGCATTACTGTTTGTTCCCTTATCCCTCTTTGTGTCCTTCATTACTCATCTACACGTTGTTTCTCCTTCCGTAGTTCGTATGCTGTCGCGCCTGCTTGTCTCAAAAGCTGACAGCATGCTCCTTCGTGAGCGTGATCATACGCTTTATCAATCAATCAATCAATCAATCAATCAATCAATCAATCAATCAATCAATCAATCAATCAATCAATCATCTAAACAGCACCACAATGGAAGCACAAATCTTGCAACATCCGCGACAGTCGAAACGTCGAGATAATGTTGCTTTATACACTCATTATTTTTGTTCTTTTATTTTCACTGGACCCCAGGCGTCTGCACCTAATGAATTCACCATTCTCTCTCTCACTCTATCTCTCACTCTCTCTCTCTCACACGCGCGCGCGCGCATGCGCATAAATAAAAGACTAAGATGACTGAAGTATTAAAACTTGTCTTAAAATGGTTGTGAGCACAAACACAAAGGTATAAAAGTCGCGCTCGGCTGCATCCACATTTAGGTGTTGTTAATAATCCCCGTGGTATACAAAGTTCAGTTAATAAAATCATTGTTGAGGTTATTGTAGTTGGCGTCACCATAGACAGTGAACACCGTTCGTTGAAAATGAGGGTAAAATTGTCTCCTGGTACACCTCGCTTGATTACTTGACGCTGATTCTTAAAATCTGAAAAGAAACCCATTCCATTTCCTGACACAGAAACCCTGTTAAACATGAACATGCACGAAGAGAATTCTCACCTACATATTCTTTAAATACTACCAAGAAATGTATGTTCCGCTTTGTACTGCTGGTTGTATGTATTCGTGTATTAATACAATAGCTTTGATTTGACTCGCTTTTCGCACTTAGGGTAGGAAATTAAGGCTTGTATTTCTTATGGAAAAAAGAGATATTTGCTCGGAATTAAGAATCATTACGTTGCATTAAACCATTCATTCGGAAAACGTCTGTTTTCTATGGCAGGTCTTATACATTGTTCATAATCTCTCTTTTGCATTATTATTCCCCACTTAATCCTTTCTGAACAGAAATGGTTATAATTATGTTTTTGCAAAGCGAAGCGCCATATGAGAAAGATTACTATCGGTGGCCTTAACCGCCAATAACCACTTATACAGGCAATAATATAGAAATAAAAAAAACGAAAAGAATGACACGAGTTGTTGTCTGCGCATTTCTTTCTGGAACTATTAACTTCTATCGACTGCCTCTACCTTTGGGGAAATCCTGGGAAAGATAAAAGCTACAGGAATAAGTCCTAACAGAGAATCTTAATGCTAACACGGCGTCAGTGAGTGAAGACTTTCTGCGATGAAAGTACCGGCCATGGTCCTACGTGTTCATGACCAGGCCGACTAGCGGCTGTGGTTCACTTGGAGAGGAGTTGGGAGCTTCCAAGTGTATAATGGTCAATGTTAGGACCGTGGATATACGCCGCAGAAGAGACAACATGCCGGGTCGGTCGAGGCCCAGATCAACAACGAACGCGCTCCCTAACGTAGGCTCCAGGCTGGGGTCCGCTAGAAGTGTGCTACTGGAACCAAAGCAGAAATCAAGCTGAGAGAGGGAACATCCCTTTGCTCGTGGATCGCACGTTACATCTGTGCGGCAAAGCACAACAACTCACCCACGAATTATGTTAATTGGTGGGACATTGTGAGACTGGTGGAAGTAATATGGACAGGATTTGGGAAAATAACAAACACGATGGCCGCAAGCTGTAGTACAGTTGGGAAGACGGCAGGCATGAGTATGGCATGGAATTCCTCGTGTACAGCAAGGTGGCTGGAGCCGTCATCAGCTGTACACCCGTATGTAGCCGGCTGATCTCCATTCATGTCACAGCTTAGCCCCACGATGTCACCATTGTCCAAGCATACGTTTCAACTTCCACACATAGAGACAACAATGTGGAGGAGTTTTACCAACAGCTAGACAATTAAGGCTGTGAAGGGAGTTCCTAAAAAGAACATTCTCGTTGTACTGGTGACTAGAACGCCAAGGTCGGTCCAGACACCTACCAGCAATGGGTAGGAACGGTGGGCAAGTTTGGCCTTAGTGAAACCAACGACAGGGGCATCAGACTCCTAGAATGTTATCAGAGCCAAAGAATCACCTCAGTCAACACCTTACGCTCCCCCAAGAAATCAAGGACCTCCACGTGGCACTCATCAGACGGATTGGTCCATAATCAAATCAACTATATCCTGCTGCCGATCCAGCATAAACAAAGCCAAGACAAGGGTGTACCCAGGCACTGACATAAGTAGGCACCATGACCTTGTTCTAACGAATCTGAAGCTGAAAGCGAAGCGACTCTCAAACACCCCATGAATTCGCTTTGATGTGAAGCCGCAAGACCTAAACGTTGCAGAAGTCTTCAAGGCCACATTTGGAGGAAAATTTGCCGCACTGAACCTGGTGGAATGTGATGTAGACACCTTCACTGGAAACATCAAATAGGTGCTACTGTCAACAGCCCGGGGGGAGGTTCTAGGGCAACAAAGGAATAATAATCAGCCATGAATCACGAATGACATCCTAGATCTTTGTGAACAAAGGAGGGCCTTGAAAAGAGAAAAGACAAGCAAAACCGAAACATAGCAAACACAAAGAAGTTAATTATGCCCTCAAGAAAGGGATGAAGGCAGCTTTGGATAACTGGATCGAGAGACAATGCCGGGATATAGAGGATGTAATGGCACGAGGTGACAGCAGAAAGGCCTACCAATTACTAGAACCCTCATCACAACTTCATAGACTTTCAAGAGGCATTTGACGGAGTCCGGCACGAGGGAATGTGACATGTGATATAATAGCTGAGCGACTGCAGTCCTGCCGAATAACCAAACAGGAGCTTACTTGGCACCACAGTAGGCGTACGTCAGTGAGGAACCCTATCATCATAGATGTTTAATATCGTTTTGAAGAACATCAGATTCGAACCTTTTACGACGACTATCATACTTCCATTTCCATTGGTGGAAGGCCGATCTGCAACCTAGGATTTGCAGACGACACAGATCTGTTAACAGGCGCTAACAAAGAACTGCAAAACCCCACCAACAGACTGACAGACAGTTCGAAAGCATAATGAAATGGAGACCAGCACTCACAAGAGCAAAGCAAAGATCTATATTAACAGGGTACAGCTCGAAGAGGTAATCATCTTCAAATATTTGGGAGCCGCCCTTTTCAACGATGGCAGCTCCACGCCAGATATCCACATCAGGATCGTGACAACAACAGCGGCAATGGCTAGACTAGATAGGATCTGACTTAACCATAAGATAAGGTTCACTATCAAGTACAAGCTGTACAAATCCCTGGTAATGCCGATCCTGTTCTACGGATGCAACACGTTGACTCTGCTCGCCGAAACGGAAAGGAGAATCCAGGCATTCGAGAACAAGTGCCTGAGGATCTCATAGAATGAGCAAAGCACCAACACTTTGTACGAAACAAGATTGCCACACTCGAAGAACGCCGGGAACCTCTCTATTAACAGTCAGGCGACGTAAGCCAGTCTTCTTTGGCCATGTGACCCGGCACGACACCTTGTCGAAGACTGTCCTTCGAGGGACGTTGGAGGGAAGTCGACGTCGCGGTGGTCAGAACTGGCTTAAGAACGCTCAAGACTGCATTGGTCGTCATGTACAGGACCTGCTTACTATCGCCCTAAAAGGCAAGAGTGGCGGCCCTGTCAGCGGCCATATCTATCCATGTGCTCCCCCCATCACCAGGTACCAGTCAAGGGCTAGACATAGCTTACGGTTTTTGATGTTTTTCTGATGGCACTTCCTTTTCTAGTTTTGGCTCGTCTCCTAAGTTCATCAAGTAGCGCAAACTATGTAAAATTTAAAAGATTAAAATAAAACTTTAAATGCAAATAAGGAAAGTAATCGCTGTTAATACTTGAGACATTGTCTTCCGATGTATTTTGTGATAATATAGGCCCTTCTAATAAGTGTTACAGCTTTGTACTTTTTCTCGAAAAATCAGTTCCTCGTCAGCCGCTGCAGCAATCGGTTAACATCCTGTCGCCAAGCATCTAGTGATAATGAGGTGACCAGTTGGGAGCAGGGCAGTCTAGGATTTCTGGAAAAAAACAAGAAAGGCCATATCACCAAAATAGACAAATTGGAAAAAACTGTATAACGCATTAGACATTGCGAAAAGCCATTTTCCCGATAAATAAATGATGAACTAGTAGGTAACTCTCGTTGACATGGCATGTAGAAATGGGAAATTAATGAACAAAAACCCTCCCTTCCATGTGAGCAGAAAATTGATGAGTTTTGACTTGGACTGGACGTGCTGTGCAATATCAATATGCAGATCTTCAAGCGAAAAACCAAAACAAAAGCAGAAGTAGGAAAGATGAAGTGGGAAGAACAAAGTTCTTTTTTCGATGGTTTTAAT
This sequence comes from Marisa cornuarietis, assembly GCA_004794655.1. Classification (NCBI taxonomy): domain Eukaryota; kingdom Metazoa; phylum Mollusca; class Gastropoda; order Architaenioglossa; family Ampullariidae; genus Marisa; species Marisa cornuarietis. The sequence goes on along the minus strand of SMMW01000635.1, from coordinate 1,886,897 downwards.
ACATCTCACTTGATTTCGTTGGCTACCGTGCGAGGAATATTGGGCTCGTTTTCGTGCAAACCATGCGAAATTTCGTTAGCTGAACTCACTCATCTGACTCATTCAGAAATGGATTCCTCTGCACAGCTTTGATACCCGTGTTGGCGCAGATCACTGCCGCTAGTGTGGTTTCTTGAAGGAAGTGTAGCTGATCTGGGGAAAATAAGATATTCTAGGAATTTTCAAACAAAACAGCAAACGTGACAAGAGAAAGATTTTATTAGAAAACTCGAAAAGAATACGCATTTGCATTTCAACACAGGGCCTTCCTTTATGGCTGCAAAGCCGTTTTGCAGAATTTGTCAAAGTTTCCTTCGCCGAACTATAAACTGACCCTTTAATCTTATCGCTAAAGCTAAAATTTATTCTTCGCATTCACCGTTTAATCAAGAGAAAGCGCCAAGGGATGGGAAAATGAATCTCCACAACACAGACTTCCAACAGAACCAGGATGGCTTTCCAAAGATACTGTCGTTATGAATGTTGCTTGATATTTTACTGTTGTATTAATAACTCTTAAATCACTGCTAAAATAGAACCCAGGCAGATAAGTACATTTGGAAATGTAGTCCTGTTACTGTAGCTCTAAAGGTAAGTCTAGTTGCGCGTAAATGATTGATGCTGATGTATAGACCTTCTTCCCTAAAAGCTTTGGGATGCAGAAGAATCGTTTATTTGTAATATTGTCCAAACAGCAGCTCCAATACGATACTTAAAGGCCACCATGATGCTTCCTTAAAGTAATGCCAAGGACTCCGAGATGCGATGGTAATCTTGTAGTCTCCTCCATGTTGTTCTTGAAACGCTGCGCATTGTCGCGATACCAAACCAGGTCTGTGTTTGTTGCATTCAAACTCCGTGAAAACGATGTTTTTGTATTTACTTAAAATCTGAAACTCTTAAAACAAGTGATCATGTTGTTTCCTACTGAGTTACCTGATTCTTTGCAAATTTTTCTGTCGTTCTTGTTCGTAATTGGTTGAAGCCTTGCCCGAGAACACCTCTGTTCTGTGTGTAGAGGGCGGTTACATGTGGTATCCTCTCCCCCTTAACATCTTGTTTTTAAGCTGCCCATCTAATGTCACTAGCTAGGGTTTTCCATTCTAAAAAGACTAAAAGTTTGCACTCGAAGAATTTAATCAAACGCAGTTAAAAGAAGGTCATGAACTTCATGTCTTATTCCGATAGTTTTATCTTTGGAAACTGCTAAGAAATTCCGATCACCGTTAGTGGGTAGACACTATAGCTTCATCAGAGTTCTCCAGTGGTGGGCTGATGTTTTAGAGACCTACAGTGCAAAACTCATTAAGCTGCCAGTCGTAACCAGAAATTCCGAAGTCACGACCTCTATTCCTTGCTGAGCAATTAACTCCCTTCTCCCCGCACTTCGATGAGAAAAGAGAGGAAAAAAGAAGCCAAATCGCCCATTTGCGATGATCAGGTTCTGCGCTTCGTCACTTTCTTTACTTACGCGACTTTGGTGCATGTAAAACTCTCATTACCTTTCTCCAATGGTGGCCTCACACTCTGGAGATTTCCACAAGCACAGAAGTCCTTAATCTTAACGCCTTCCAACACTGATAATGTCACATGTGAAGGGGCTACGCGAGGAAAATAAGAACGTATTGTCTTATTCTTCATTCAACTCTAACAGAGGATAACTTAGAGGGTAGCCTACATGCTAAATGTACTTTTGGCCTCACCCCTTCATTAAAACGCAGTACTACATGCACATAGTCCCAGCATTAAGGGCAATATATCATTTACAATTTTCATTATCTCAAACTTAAAAGTGTCTTTTTGCTAATAACACATGAAATAACGTTTTTACAATAAAATCGAACTCTGGTAAAGTTTGTGTGAAACCAATTAAAAACGTCTTGTTGGTGAGAAACTGGAGAGCAGCGGCCGCATAAAACTGAAAAGTTTTTTGCGCATGCGCCGTCTTGGTTTGCAAAATCCATAATGTTTAGTCCTTCATGACCTGTACGAGTTCAACGGACAACCTTTTTGCGTGGTGACGGCATCACACCCTGCTCTTATTTCACTCTTATTTGATTTCATTCTGAATGCTAAGAACTTGTATCTTGTGTTTCAGAATCGGGCAAAGGACCGCATCCCAAAAATCAGGATGACCATGCCATCCAGTAACAGAGATTATTGGCCTTAATTCTCTTGCATAAATGACTTCTCTGTTGAAAAAACAAACAAAACGAAAGTACAGCAAGGGCACCACGTGAAGCTGATCAAATCTGAGATGTGTTCAATCCATTCACAATCGTTGTGTAATCTGCTGCAAAAATCTTTAAATAAGCAACTTTCGAATTTCAAGACTATACCAGAGACTAAAATTTCTTACAATGCTTGCAATGAAAATTCATGCATATATATCCACATAATTATAACCGAAAGCACAAGGTTCTGTAGACAACACAGATTCCTGTATAGTTTGATACCAATTGTAAACTTATGAACTTCATCATGTTCGTATCTAGGTGTTACACAAGAGGCCTCTATTTTTGTCACCAGCTAGTTTAGTTACGCTGTTCCATGTTTGTTTATAATCATATAATTCTTTCTCCATTTAACCATTATGTTTCTTTTTTTGGCCGCCACGTTTCCTCTTACCATGAGCTATTCAGCTAAGGGAATGAGTGGTGCTCACATGTGATTTTCCTAGTCATATCCATTTTTTAAAATTATAATTTATTTATTTGTTTAGCCGGCTCTAATGATGGTTTATTGTTGGTGATCATTCTTGGCCAGAATATTTTGAATATTTATCTCAGATCTTTGTATTAGAAGGTCTTTATTTTCTGCTTGATATTTTGCTATCTTTTGATATTTACTGATGACAGACCGAAAGATCATTGGTCCTGCAGATTCCTAATTTTGCACACCATCAGAGGGGCCATGTGGCTCTCAAGCTTGGTAAGGCTGGTAGAGAACATATTTCTATTGTAATTCATAGTATTTATGCTCAAGATTGTATATCCTTCTGTCAGCGGATGTGTGTGCACGGGTGTACATGTATCTATAAAATGTATATTTTAAAACTTTATTCTAGCAAAGGAACACAGCTGTGAAGAAGCCACCAGCCTGGAAAGATAGATAATTTGGCTTCCGTGCTTCTCAGTCGTTTTATTCCCTCTTGTGGCGAGTTCTGTTTATTTCTAGACACGAGTGCTTTAGTTCCTGTCCATCACCAGGTGGCGCTGCCATTTCCGGTGCTGGCGCCGCCGTCTAACTACTAGACCTTATCGTTCATTCCTTTAGAGGAGAAGACGCTCAGCTCTCTGAACTTAGGATCTCACGGAGGAACTCGACAAAATAAATCGCAAGTGGAAATAAACCCTAGATGCTCTAGCTTTGTGGCGAGATTATGGTCTCTAAACTCTCATTCCTTACCGCCTGTAGCAGTGATAGAAAAAAAACCAGGTTTAAAAAAAACAGCTTTAAAATAAACCAGCTTAAAAAAACAGCTTTAAAAAAACAGCATAAAAATGTATCGCAAAGTCTGAACCATTTTTTTACATAATATTAAACGTCATATTTGATAACAACCATAATATAAAAAACCACAAACAGAATAAAATAATAAATACAACAAATAAAAAACAAACAAAAGCAATAATAAAACACAAACACTCAAAACCCAAAAAGGAGTCCGAACGTATGAAAAACCCAGTCATGCTCTTGCATTGTCTTTGCTGAGTATTTGGGATGAAAATCAAACTTTAAAGTTAAAAAAGAGACTAGGAAAAGTAATAAGGAATAAAGAAGTTAGTATATTAAAAATCAATGATGAGAACTTTTCGTAAACACAGTAAACATAATTACAAACAAGAATGACTATATCCGTTGAAACAGTGTTAAGTTACACTTATAAGGAGCAAGTTTTCAAACTAATCTTCCACTTCACCCAGCGTGTGCTTTGTGAATAAAATACTTCGAGTTGAAATCGAAGAAAGGGTGTGTAAAGTATAAGGAGAATGCAGTAATCCGACCCACCAGGTGTAAATACCCCAGTTGTATGATAAAAGAATCGATCACCAAACTTAAGGTCAAAGAACTGTCTGCCGATGATGCAAGCAAAGGTAGGTCCGACGAGCGCGCCCTCCAGCGGCGGCTCAGCAACACCGCCAGTAAACACATCGATGTCATCAACGCTCCTGAAAAAAGGACAGGCAAAGATAAAGGCTAGCTTGCTATTTGCAGCTATATGTACAATTACTTCGCACTTGATTTTTTATTTATTTTGTTTTTGCTGTGCAATGAGCATTCTTCTGAATGGATACCTGCGCATTACAAATGGACATCATCATCATCATCATCATCATCATCATCATCATCATCATCATCATCATCATCATCATCATCATCATCATCATCATCATCATTGATGACGAGATAATGTTGTCAGTGAAATCACTAATTCCTTTTTTCGCATCTCCTACAATTGATGGGGTATGAAAAATCTTACACCTTAACACCTGCAACATGACCTGGTGCAGGCAAGTAGGTATCCTCTTTGAAACTCACATGTAAACCTCACGAAGCGAAGCCGAGGCTTCTCCGAGAGCCGCGGGATCGAAATTTGTGAGAGGTGGTAGTCCACAAAATTGTCGCCATACATTGTATGCTGGCAGCCCGTGGTCTCGCCCACGCTGGATGTTGAGTGCTACCAGATCCAGTCCTCGTCTGGGGGTGCTCTCAAACAGACGGTTGCGCAGGCTGGAGACGAAGAAGGCGTCTGGAGATTGTGCGTGAGTTGCCATAAGACCTTCGAGTACCTACGTTGGCAAAGACGACGAGGTTAACAGTGTTGCTGGTGCGATCACAAGTGACAACAGATTTGACTCACCCTTGCTTGTGCAACCCGACACTAAATGACTGCCGGTGAAATAATTTTAAATAGAGCTCAAAGAAAAGCGAGAGAGCGAAAGAGAGAAAGAAAAAAAACGAACAAGTAATGTAACCTCAAGAGAAAGGAAGAAAGCGAATAAAACGAAAACAAAGAAACAGTCCTTAGTAGATAGAATTTCAAGCTTTTCTCTAGCTAGAGGCAACGTTTTTCATCTTTTTAGGTAATAATTTTCTCTCACCTAGTAATATTTCACCTTGTATGTAAACGCATGCTTTTTAAATCCCTGAGACAGACCGATGATCTAAACAGTCCGTGCAGCTCTCTTTCTCTCTCTCTCTTTCTGTTGTGTATCTTCTGGCTTTTATTTTAATGCTGCCTGGCACGCAATGTATTTTTATCTTTTTTATATTGACCTTAAGCAATCATGCATTTTTTTTGCTTTGCTGTATGTTTAGCATGTTTGAAGCACCTTGAGACAGACTAATGGTCTAAACAATAAAGCTCAGTTCCGATCTGTTCTCTCATTTTCTCCCTTTTTCTCTTGTCTACCTACAAATGTGTCTGCTGTCTTTTGTCGTTTTAAAACGAATAATACCTTTTCTAGATCTTTACGAACAAATTTTGGATTTGCAAAGGTTTGGTGCAGGGGAACATCTTCGTCTCCATATTTAAGAAAATCTGGCACCAGCGAATGTCCGAACCGAAAGGCAGCCGTGGCAAAAACGTTGGCTATTGCAGGGTCCCTATTGTCGTCATACGTGACCGGGACTTGGTCCAGCCGGTGTCTCTCGATGGTGGATCGTCCCAGCACCAGCGGCAACCACAAAGCGTAGGTGATGTGCTGCATCTGTGCTGCGATGATCCTACGTGCCGTCTGGAAAACACACTCGTCCACCGCTGCCGGAGACGAGGCGTGGACCGAGGGCAGCAGGGAGACCAGCTCCGTCGCAAGACGGTTGTGCTGCCTCTGAAACAGCACGTGCAGTGCGCTCAGCCCTGGCACCACATTGACGCGAACATCGCCTGTAAATATCATCAAAAATGTTTCGAGAGTGAAGTAAGCTGAAGTGAACACTTATGTCGCAAATGATGGAAATTATACATTTATAGGAATGTTTGACTCATTTGACTCGGTATGCACAAACTTAACGAAGTGTTGGATAGCAAATCATCATATTTTCTAAACTGTAATTATAACTTCATAGTAAAGATCGAATCTTTATAAGCACGGAGACTAAAGAATCTACACAGTAAAAAGCACTATACATTTTAGAACCTTTATACATCCATACATTCACGCGTTCGTCCGCCAAAGCAACTGAAAAACACCTGACCGCAGAAATGTGCGCTACCTGATTTTAGACAAAGTTTATCTTCAGCCATGCAGGATCCATCAGCCTGTAGTATCGGCATGTCGCCACTGCTAGACTTTAAAAGACCTGCAATAAACAATCATCGGCAGAGAAGTGGAAAAGGGGTACAGTGTACAAGTCTTGCTGTCGACACAAGTTGCTGCCAGGCTGCAACCAGATCGATGGGAGGAAAAGCGGATAGCTGAGTCGTTACAGCCCCGGAGGTGTTCACACTGCTGGTTCGATACTGCTTGTGACATATAGTACTTTCCCCCAGAAGACACGGCTGTTAAAGGTACCTGATCCTGTACAGGGGTGGGGAGAGAAGAAAGAAGAGATGGGCACCGTCCTTGCGGAAACGCTTTCCTCGATAGATGTTCAGTCTCTAATCACTCACTCCCACTCGACCGAAAAGCTATGTGGCAACTCATTTTGCTAGAAGAATTAACTCATATAGCTAGGGGAATTAACTCATATAGCTAGGGGAATTAACTCATAGCTAGAAGAATTAACTCATATAGCTAGGGGAATTAACTCATATAGCTAGGGGAATTAACTCATATAGTTAGGGGAATTAACTCAAAGCTAGGGCAGTCAACTCATTTAGCTAGAGGGATTAACTCATAGCTAGGGGAGTCAACTCATATAGCTAGGGGGATTAACGATATATTATTAGTAAACTGCTCTTGCAGCTAAGAACTTCGTAAAAGCATCCATTAGAGCTTTATACAAATGCAAACATAGTTATATCAAGCATTGCGCTTAAACACACGCACACGCACGCACACACACACACACACACACACACACACACACACACACACAGATACTCTGTATCTCACGTGCGCTCGTGCAAGAAAGGGTATCTACTCTATTTTTGAAAGCAACATTTTGTAGTTGAACTTTACCCTAAGTAATCCTGTCATGTAACAAGTTTAAGCCGTTTTTTTACACTTTTAATGGGAGCAAATGTTTAAATCTATTAAATCGAACACGTTAAACTTTGTTTAACATAAAAAAATCGTAACACACATTGTAGCAAGAAGAAGGGATAAAAATGGAAGAAGGAGGGAGAGATGAGAGAAAGAAGGACGACTGAAATAAGCCTGTTTTTCTGAGGTGTTTGTGTGGCTAGCAATCGTGTTTTTAGACCCTTCTTTGATTACGTGTTCATGCTTGCGATAAAACTGCTCATAAACCCAGCCAGGCATCGATCCCAGGTTCTAACAATGAAAACAATGATCATATAGCTATTTAATCAAAAACTTCTTAAAAATAATATTTCGTTGATGAATGACAACTTTATCGGAGAAGAAAATTATTGTTGATCCACTCCTTGAGAGCAATCGGCGTTCACCTCTTTTATTTTCTAAGAGGAAGTCGCTGAGCCCCAAAAAAGGGGCCAAGGAGTGTCGACTCTTTGCATGTGCCGCACTTTGGAATATCTTGCTCTCACGAGTTCTAAGGGTCGAGGTTGTTTGGTCCATCTGATACGAAAATTCTTTGATAAAGCAATAATTTTGTGCTCTTGTAGGGTATGGCTTATGAATGATCGTCCCTGTGAATATCTTATCCATTGAGTACCACGTGTGCTCCAAGACTGGGAAATGCCTCACTGCACTGGTGAGCAGCTTGCTTCACACCACCATGTGTCCGGACCACCGTGATGTGAGAGGTTTGCACAGCTCCAAGGCAGGAAGCGGCAGGTAAACATCTTAATCCACGATCTGCCTGTACCGAAGCTACACTCAGCTACACTAGACTGCAAAAATAAACCGTGATCTTGGTGTGAAAATGGAGCTTCATTTTGTTGGCACAGCATTGTGATGTCAACCGAATATGTGCTATGCCTTATGTTCAGAGCAGCGGAGGTTTGCTTTTATGAAACTGAAACATACCAGAGTACTTACATAGCTCAGGCCTTAGTTGGTATCTTAGATCACTTTTGTCGGGTTTATAATCCTATAGGACTCAGACCGGTTATACGACTTAATGTCGTGAAACACAGGAAGGGTACCATTCGCTACATGACCATGTCGAGGCGAAATCACTGTCAGCATATTTTTCTCTATACATTTTATTTTTTTTTATCTATACAACAATGCTTTAACTAGGACGCAGTGGTGAGGATCAGGAAGTTCTAAGACAAACATTGGTGTATAATTATTACAAGCCATCTTCGCTATCTGAAAGACGCAGTTAGAAAAAGTAGATCAAAGGTTTTAAATGATGATTTTCTTGAATGATTTTATCGATGAGGGTTGTGATCTGTGGTAGAGATGACACCATTTTTTCAGTGCTGTCTTGAACTTTCCCTCCTTACTTTGAGATCAGTGCATCTGTCTTATCGTCGTGCGCTATCTTCGCCTCATCGCATTCTCGTGGTCTCTTGTGTAGTCTAAGCTGACCATTAAAAGAAATGGCAGGCACTCAGATTCCTCACGCTTCTCTCTAATCATTATGATTGATAATAAGATACGGTGACATACATAGCAAAAATTGTGTTTTCATTTCTGTCAGTGTTTGAAAACAAAAAACAAACAGTTTTAGAGAATAATGCTCGATTAACAACTTTTGACAGCTGATTGGAATAAAGACAAAAGCAGATAAGCAGTTACAAAGACCAAACAAGCATTTGTCTAAATAGGTTTTAAACAAATTATGATCAAAAGTCGTGGAGAGATGGATGAATAAATGGATCGATTGAAAATTACTACCTTGTCGAAACTCTCGCAATGCTGCTGTCTGTTCATCTGTGCTACCGTATATCACTGAGCCATCGAGGAATGACGTCGCCTCGTTACGCTGCTCACGTGGCCCTTAACAGAAAAATCGAAGTGGTACATGCACTGAGAGAGAGAGAGAGAGAGGGGGTGGGGAGAGAAAAGAGAGTGAATATATATATATATATTCACTAGTGGTATTTTAAGGGTTAGGAAATAGGGGGGGATTTGTGTTTTACACCGAGCCAGCAACTGAAGCTATCTCTAGGCAAGGCAGCCAGCCTTGTGAACAAATGCCACATGCGGAGAAAGAAGAGTGTACCCGAGACGAGAGCTGAAACCAGGACATCCAACCTTCACTGAACCCAGGACAGCCAACCTTCACTGTGTTGCTGAGAGGCGCTAACCAATGCGCCATCGGGCCGACCAAAGGAAAAAAGGAAGAGATATGGCAGGGGGGGGGGGTAGAGAAAGAGAAAAAGAAAATGTAGGGCCATATATTTACATTTAATATCTCAATCATAACATTAATAAATAGATGGTATTTGCACCAACAGTTACCTCTGACCTTTGCAAAGTCGTCTGCGAAATGAGGAAAAGGTCAAACCTGACGATAAGCAGAGCAATCATTAGTAACAAACATGAGCAACTGATTAGCTAATTACGCCTAACGACTAGCAAAAAATCCGCTGCCTTGTTTATCTGCAATTAATCAATTTACTTATTGCATGTGTTGTAATTAGAACTACTCAGATCAAAGTCACATGGACGAATGCGTTTTATTTTTTCTCTTTATGTGTTTTTCTACAATTATATCAATTGTTTTATTACTTTCCCTGAAACATATCCAAAAATGTTAATCATATACATACTGTATTTAATCTTTATATTAGGAAAATCAGTCAGTTTACAACCATTGTAAATGAAAATGAAATAAGTAAAAAAAAAAAATTTAAACACACTTTTATTTGAAATGCATTAAAAAGGGTAAACTAACTTTTTCATTAGGTCTCGGACTTTCTTTAATACATACAACTTAATAAAAGTATCAGCGGCACTGAAGATCAGGTTTTTAATAGACTGAGAGAGTTAATATGCATAAAAAATCCCGAGACTTAAGAAAAAAAAGTTTTCATTTATTTATTTTTTTTAATCACTACGCTCTTCCTTTCTCGGTTTCAGTTTCCGAAATTATTTCTCCTGCTACCTTTGGTCTTTTCGAGGCATCTTTTACTCTGCGTTGCGGTTTCAGCCATCTCTGTTCTCAGAAGGAAATTAGTTAAATATTGTATTTGAATGAGTTAGAGGATCGAGTGTCGTCGCAACGTGGCGGTTGCTGATCTAACATCCGCCTGTCTGACTGACTACCCCCCCCCACACACACACACACATTCTATTGATACACACTGTCAGATTGTTGACACCTCGGTGAACATAATGTGAAAACCATGGGGCACACAACAAAGTTTAGAGAAACCATCTGCACAATACTTTCGCGCCCGTGTATTTTTCTAAGCTGACCATCACACGGACCACGTGACACGCACGAGAACTGTAACAGCAAACATACACGCGCACGGTTTTGCATGCCACTGTTATTTTACAATGTCCCTAAAAGTGTTGTCCTTTCAAAAAGAGATGGAATGATCAGTGTTTTGTATCAGACTTCTGGTGTTTTTCTCATTTAAGTAATCTCAGTTTTACTCTATTGTGGGTGCTGGAAGGCATTGTGGGGTTGTGTAAACATTGTAACTGTTACACTTGCACTGTAACAGAGGTGGCAGGGTACAAAGGCCTGTAGATTTTGCAATACCTCGAAAGTTAATCTCTATTTCCCATTATTTGTGTGTATACTAAAGCTGTCAGAGATATCTGAACAGAAAATTATCTTACATGTTTTTCATAAAATTCTGATAACAGTATATTTCAAAATGGCTTTCAAGGTTTTGCTGGAATAGCTTTTTTTAATAGGGAGCTACCATACTTTAAATCCGATATTTGCATTATCTAACTGCATTTTATAGTTTTGTGATTTTTTAGATCTCATAATCAGACGGTTTTAAAAATGGTCGCTGGTCCAGGTTTTGCATGAATGTCAAGCTTAGAGAGAGGGAATTAAAAACACGTTTACTGCATTTATTGTGCATGCAGAAATCAATTAAAACCATTCGTTATTTGGACAGCACCCACTCTCGGCTACAAAGAAAGAAGGAAATAAAGCAAACACCAAAGAAAGGCAGCTTAGGATCGTGAAAGTCGTACTTAATGGAACGTTTCGGTGGTCGGTTGCAGGAAGAGAACGAAGAAAACTCATGCAGGAGGTGTCTGTAAAATGTGTGTCTCCCACTGGTATGTCGATGGGAAAACATGCCTCACTGCAAAACACACAATTCAAATTAGACTCATTTACAGACTCAGCTGTCAACTGACAAAAATATGGTTCAAATGCCTGAATTGCTGTTGAAAAAGCTAATTTCAAAAGAAAAATTAGGAGTTTTGTTGTATGCACTAATAGAGTTTCAATATTTTATTTTTAGAACAATTCAATACATTAAATCCGTGTCAAATAAATTGGAAACTATAATCTGCACTTTGATGAGCAGAAAACTCACCTGGAAAGTCTTGCTTGTCCACAGCAGTTAAGGACCTCATCTTCTGAAATAAAATGATGATTACATCAAATGTATTTATGATTTTCTTGGAGAAATGTTCTGACTTTAAGCACTTACACAACGTGTTCTACTCGTAATTTAAAAAAAAAAACTCCCCTAAACAGCAGGAAGGAAATCGTTTCTACTTGTGCACTGCCAGGAAGTACAGAAGGATTATCACGATGATGAGGATGAAAGCGATCAAAATTACGATGGTTTTACCTTCTAGTTGAGACAAAGTACTGTGAAGGTTAACTGAAAATATAAATATTAGCGAAACGAATAACTGTAGTGACAAAAATGAGAAATATTCAAGGAACGTCTAAAAAACGAACAAATCAGCATTACCAACCATTCCTAGCCCGCCAAAGTCAGCAAAACTGTATAAAAACATGAGCAACAGTAAGAATGACAACAAAAATATTGCGACTATTGCAGCTGTGAAGGCTCTTGCTACAACTCCGTTCTTGTTGCAGCTAATAGTGGCAGCAACAATTGGAGTAAAGTTTTGCCATAGACTTGTCAGTCTGACCTACCTACCACGACTCAGCCCGTGTGATTGAAGAGCCAGCACTGACATACTGGCAAACTAAAGAAGCAATAGGAAGCACACAGTAGTCTGGAAAATCTACGGGGTACCACGCAGACTGACACAAAAACCTCAGTTATCTTGGTGGTCAGTCGGCGTCCTTTACACGTACAAATCCTAAGTCCAACCCACAGAAAATGTAGCGAGAAAGTATATGATTGGGAGAATGTAGATTGTATGGTCTGGCATCTACGTGCTTCCTCGGAAAGTGAACGACTGACCACCCGTTTACAAAATATAGTTCTCATTCAACCTTCTAAAAACTCCCAGTCGCTCACTCATTCCCATTCTCACGTGCTTGACACCTTGTTCACCGTCACAGGCTGAGGCAGCGAAATTTTCACCAGGTCACAGTCTTGACAAAAATGGGGAAAAAATAATCCCGTAAGGCAAAAAAGAGCTGACAAGATGGCCAAAATAAAGAATAGGCTACAAAAAAGTTAGATGGTAAAGGGATGTATTGGTGGAATTGGCATGGTGTATGCACTGAAAGAAAAATCCAGGACATTAACAGCGCAGCAGCAACAACAAAAACCTCTGATCAAAAAGCAACACTGCAGGCGAGGCTGATCCATCGAGGGGACACAGAGAGAAATCCACTCGAGGCAGTCATGCGAAGGAACATCATTCTATTCATGGAAACCTGCGAGAGAACGACTCGTGTAATCTAGGGATTGCGAGACAAAGAAATCGAATCTGAAACCATCGCGAGGATGAATCAGAGCAAAAAAAAAATAAAAAAATAAAAATAAAAAGAGCCTCCACGAACATGCTTTATGTTGTTAGCCACTGGGTGATGCATGGTCTAATGTACTCAAACATCTCGAGAGAACACCAGCAAGAAGCACAGATGTGAGTTCTTCAACAAAAAATACTAAGGACATGTCCTGAGATCTTTGACACGGTAAGTGAAGGTGACTGGCGACTGGTCACAGACCGACCCGTGTCAAAGTTCAACTTAGCCTTCTGTATACTTATTTCCGCAACAAATGAAAGAATTTAGTACGAATCCGAATATGAAGGATTAAAGGAATAAGCTTGAAAGAGGGAGTTGTGTTCCTATAAAAAAAATCACAGAAATTGTAGTATTGTCAGACATTGAAGGCTCCGAACGAGGACTGTTTCGCCGAGGGGTCCGATTCTAGCCTTGTTACCTCGCCCGGTCGATGTTAATCGTTTTTACATATTTTTACATGTAAAACGTTGGACAATTTTGATGTCGTATCAACATATTTAGGAATGGAAAACTTTTGATGATTCTGATGATGTATTTAAGTATTTTTCTTTGTGTAAACAATTTATTGTGATCGCAGTGTATGTTCAGTACTGTTAACTTAAAAAAAGAGGCATAGATATGAAGGTTGCGAGCATTTTTAGCATAAAAAACTGTGTATTTACGAATACCGAGCACGTTATAGGCTGCTACTAGAGAAGAACCAGAAGTGCTCCTACGTGACCCCTAGTAGCGCGAGGTGAATGGTAACTACTGGGGATCAGTGTCCCCTGCTTTTTCAGGGATTGTCCCTTTACCAAGTCTGCCCCTGTTGTGGTCTCACCCACATATTGTCTCTCTTCGTCAAACCACAAAAAGAGTACTTCACCTGCGTTGACCTTCTGACCTAAAGAGAACCTCGTTTCCCCCGTGTCGCCTCCATGCGTCTAAATATAGAGACAGTTTTTCACCTTTGGTTACCACGATCATTGAATACTTCAGGTGCGGGAGGACAGTTTCTTCCCCCTTGCATCGTTTTGACCTTTGCCCCCCCCCCCCCGCTGGCATTGGAACAGTAAAACGGTTTGTGTTAGTCACCGTGCGTCCTTCGGTGCTCCACTGCTTCATATCTCACCGACTCTACTCGGAACCAGTAAACAGTAGAGAATCAGTAAGTACTGAAAGTATAGATTAGGCATTATTGTTTTAATGGACGGTCAGGCCAGGACCTGACCAGTTAGTGATTACCTGTCAAACGATTGAAGAAAGAATAAATGCGGTAGAGTTTACGAGTGAAAGCTATTCCGTTAGCTCGACATTGTATTCTGATACAATCAACTATTGCTGGTTGTTCAACGTTTATTGATTTATCTTGTTGAATAACTTAAACGATTTTGGCTGTTTAGTTGACTTTGGTTTCCCGAATCGCGTAAAAGCCTCACTAATCAGGTGAAATGTAATTATTTTATATCATCTCCAGACTGTGATCATTCTGCCGCCTGGAATTCCTCCTCCCCACACTACGGTCTGTATGCGCCAATCATGGCTTGTCCATAAACGGTATTTGGTCATAGCTGGTTGGGGTTTTTCTTTGTTTGTTGTTGTCTTGTGCTAACTCCTTTTACCTGGCATGACCTGGGAAAGCCAAAGGCAATCGTGTTCTTCGTAGAAAGAATGAGCACGACCTGACTGAGATGTGAGAGCCCACTTTCTTGGCACGAGTAAAGGCTGTCCTACCGGGAGAATCAATCCCTAGTCCTGAAGCAAGTCCAAGACTGAATTTCATGCCCTTCTTACCGAATATTTCATCTTCCAGCAGATTTATTTTGGTTTTATGCAGACCTGATCCGCATACCCATTACAACTTTCAGCTGTTCATATGAAGCAGCCGCACGCAAAGAGGAAAGGACATGGTAGGAATTGGCTACTTAAGGACAAGGAACAGACACCAACCAAATGCATTGTTAGCTTCGCGAACATGTTTCTATGTAAAGATTCTCAGGTTTTCTTTGTTAGGATATTGTAAGGAGAAGACCAAAGTGAACATGGCAAAGAAACATAAGCATTCATGCAAGCAGTAAGCGGTACGTTTGTAAACTGTCAGCCGCAAACTTTCCGTGAAAAGTTGAGAAGACAGTTGAGGTCGGTGGTGAGGGGGGGGGGGAGAGAACTGAGTGATCTTGAGGACATCCTGTGTAGACTAAAGGCGACTTCTGAGCGCTGTTTTAGTCTAGACAAACCAACACTCAAGTAAACTAAAAAACCATCAAAATAAAATATAAAAGGCAAATTTAAAAGCAACAATAAAAATCCTGAAAAATTAATGCATCTCTTACCTACTACCAGGCTGAAAAGACCAAAGCACATCTCTAAACACAAAAAAATCAAAGAACTCGAATGGGTTAAGTAAGCTATTAATTGAGAATCACGAACGAACATTTAAAAAGTGTGTGAGAGAAAGAGTAACGGGTGTCGAGAACTAAGATACCCCCCACCAAAAAAAAAAAAAAAAAACCATGGAAAAGAACAGAAACAGGAAAAAAGGTGGACTGCCAAAAAAAAAAAAGTGAGAGTCAGAGCAGTAACACAGAGAGAAGGTTTGGTGGAGTACAACTGTAATTAAGTTATTATTAACTTAGCTTTTCAGAGCAAACAAAGATATCAGTGTCGATCATCAAATTAATGACGAGTTTTCGACCGTCAGTGATCGAAAACTGTAGCAGACGCTTGTGTGTTTAAAATCACAGGGTAAAAGAGCGGGTGGGAGAGAGAGAAAGAGCTTGCGAGAAGTCAACGAAATATTTGTGAGTTATCCAGGATTCTGGTCATATTTCAGATATAGAACTTGCCGAAGACATTTAATTAATCTAAGTCCCCGTGTCAAGAAGACAGAGGTAATGCGGATCAACAACAAGCAAGAAGTCCCACGTCATGGGGAATGTATTACAGAGACTGACCGCTTCACCTACCTAGGCAGCATAGTCACCAAAGATGGAGGTGCAGATGAAGATGTAAGAAGCAGAATAAATAAAGCCAGGCAAGCATTCCACATCCTGCGACCCATCTGGAATCCCAAGGCATTATCTCAGCACACCAAGATCCGCATCTTTCATACGAACGTAAAATCTGTCCTTCTATATGGGTCTGAGACATGGCGTGTGACAAACACCATCACCAACAAGATTCAAACATTCATCAACCGATGTCTGCGCCACATTTTCAACATCAGATGGCCCGAGAAGATCTCCAATGCATACCTGTGGGAAAGAGCCAACCAAACACCTGCCAGCCAAGACATCAAGAAGCGAAAGTGGGGCTGGATCGGTCACACCCTGCGAAAGCCGGCAGAAAATCTAACACGACAAGCTCTGGACTAGAACCCACAAGGGAGGCGCAGGGTTGGAAGACCCAGACAGACGTGGAGATAATCGGTCCACGGCGAGGCGGAGGCAGCTGGACTGACATGGACCCAACTGGGGAGGGAGGCCCAGAACCGGGTTCGCTGGCCTGGTGTAGTTGCGGCCCTGTGCTCTACTGGGGGTGAAAAGGAATAATAATAAGAAGAAAAAAGAAATCCCAGTTTAAAACGGATGGAGTGGAGAAGAGGGCGTGGTCAAAAGGTTAATTCGTTCAAGTTTGGATCACAAGGTCGCCGGTTGTTTGAGGCTCCTCCCGGGGGCGTACCTTCAAACTTCTTCCTTGTCCATCATCAGTAGCGGATACCTGATTTATTACAATATTAGAGAAGCTTGAAAGTGGCCCATAGGAGACAGCTGGGTCTGTCTCACTGCACCTACCTAAATCCCCCCATGATATGAGATCCTTTGCCTTATTACCGATCAGAATCAGGGTCGTACTTAATTAGCATGTTTTCACATATTTTTTAGGATTTCATGCAGACAGACAGGGATTACTGTCTGGAAACTCTCAGAGCCCTATTGACCTATGAAGGATATAGAAAAAGTTGTAAATGTTTATCGTCATGGTTTTGCAAGAGTATTTGCATGGATACTTCAACTGCGTTTCTGCGTGTGTGTGTGTGTGTGTGTGTGTGTGTGTGTGTGTGTGTGTGTGTGTGTGTGTGTGTGTGTGCTGTTTTCTAGTGTGTTTTCCCCTCCCCACATAAGCCTTCAACCTCCTGCCGTCTCCTGTTAATCAAACCCACTGTAAGTCAATGTGCACTTTTACCTCTCTTTTTCTTTTGTATTTTAATGACAGGCTGTACAGGACTGTCGGGCCCGGCCCCGAGACACTGAAGGAAAGGACAGCCATCACTGCGCGCGCGTAGTGCCCCAGCACTGACTCAACTCCCGTCCGGGTGTATACAAGCTGAACTTATTGACAGGCAGCGTCCGGTCTCTTTGTTTTGTACCCGCGAGCAAAATAGAATTCTTGGCTACTAAAGACATCTTTTTAAAAAGTTTGCTTTGATATATGTATTTTAATATATGAATCATAATGTAAAATATATTTGGTCAAACAGAGTGTTGTGTCGTAGTAAATGTATTGATTTTAAAGTCAAGAAGATGGTTATGTCTCGCTCTCTACCTCATTGTCTTTCTGAGTGGTTACAGAAAGCGGTTTATAGTGAGTTTATCGTTTCTTAATGAATTTAATTCATCATTAATTCAGAACCTGCTCTAAGGAACCTACCTTAAACTCCATTTATTCTGTAACGCATTTAAATCATTATTTATTTATTTTTTAACATGTTGTTTTGAACACATTCACATCTTGCGTCGTGTTAGCTTATCTTATCAAATTATTTAACATATTATAATAGATCACTTATTATCTTCACACACACATAGCTCAAAATAATTACGACAGTAGTTTTGTGACACACTCTGTAAAATGAAACCGGAAAAAACGAAGCAATGGCTTAGTCCAGCGCATGCGCGACGCAAGCTATCTGTTCTCGTTGCTAGTCCTTCTTTCTTTAAAGTCTCTGGCCTGGCTGAATCGAGACACACTTTTTCGCATCTAATTGCAGAAGAAGGAATTACTCATTTATTTCTGTGTATTTCTTCATCTCTGACCCAAGCCTCTAACCTACACAGCTCACGAGCGGTCCACTCAGGAGGAACCGGTTCAAATTTCGAAAGGTAAAAATAAATGCTTACCTCGTGCGGTGGGCGTGGCCGTTAAGTCGTGGGCCAAGAACTGTCCAAACTGCATCAGTAGACCACTGAAGTGAGAAGGTGCATCCTAGGAAACGGTGCAACAGTGCAAACCCATTTGAAGAGATTTTGATGTCAAACATGCGGATCCATTTCGTTTAGGATGACACGGCTTTCGATATTATACGACACACGACACACAGTTATTGCCAGTATTGCCTTAGATTGCATAAATCACATTAAAGAGTGCAAGCAGTCAATACAGGCTCAAAAGAAAAGAAGAACAAAGTATTAGGGTGAGAGACAGCACCTCACGGCTGAAAGGTCGCTGTTGAGTGGATATGTGGTAGGTAAGATCAAGTGACCAAAACTAGTTAACCACACCTAAACACTGACAGTTTGTTTTGAATAATTGGAAAACAAACTGCTGAGCACAACAAGTATTTTTTTTGTGGCTCAGAAATAATTTGTTCGTTCTTTGGCTGATCAAAAGTTCACTTGTCTGCTAAACGTTTTGATACAGTTACAAAACATATTGCATATAAAAAAGTTCAGTAACCTGCTTTTTTTGGACACTCGGAAGAAACAGGGAAGGGTGGGGGGGGGACAACGAGTGATCTGCGTGTGACACCGATAATGAATTTCGAAGACTATTGGAATTGCTAAACTTTTAGAAAAACAGAGACGAGATAGAATTAAGTGAGACAAATTCCATTACAAAATCTTTACTGTTAGGCCATTGATCTACGACAATCCGCATTAAAATATCGTACCACATTAAAATGCATCAAAATCTATTAATAAAAGCAAAAAAATATCATAGGTGGCACAAGAAAAAGAAATAAACAAAGAAAACAAGCAAGAAAAAAATTAATCGCTAGATTAAATATTAAGGTGAGAGAGAAGGTGGGAGGTTTCGGGGAGACTGAGCTCCCGTAATCAATATTCCACGTGTCAAATAAAGCAAACGAAATGTGTTAAATATTTTGCACATCAGGCAACTTCTGTCGACCGAAAATGAGAAATGCGTTGAGCGGATGTAGATCGACACCTGCTGCTCACCTGCTCATGAGGGTAGCCAGACCCTGTAATGATCAGGTGCAGTTTGCTCTACCTTTGATGCTAATCTGGGCTGCATTTATTATCAGACAGGTGAGAAATCACCAGTCACTATGAGACAGCAGAGATGTGGCCACCTTAGGCTTATTAAGAAATTTGTAGAATTTCACAATGAAAACACAGTCAGACTTTTTTCTACTGTATGTCTGCAGGATTGCCAATTGTATTACACTTTAATCTCTCATTTTTAAACCTGATCTCACCTACCATACAACAAAAACCGACGAAAACGTACGTGCGTGGGTGTGTGCGTTCGTTCACACAAATGGCAAATAAAAGTTTTGTGTGTGGACACATTTACACAGATTAAAGAGAGTAACCTTACCTTGACTAAATGTACTGTTCTTGAAACAAGACGAGGACTCGGCAACGCCAGGGGTTGTCCCTGACCGTTCGTTTGCTTGCTTTGATTTCGAGGAGCACCAACACCTGACAAGACCAGAGAGACTTGAAAGTCACCTGAGTGCAAATACCTGATGCTTTGGTGGACAATTCTGCAGCACAGAAGTGCGTGTGATTCTTACTTGGAGGTATCAAAGGGACGAGCACATTCCCCAAGCTCAATTACACCACAACAGTTCTTAGGTAGGTCTTAAAGTGAGCATTGCAAAAACAGATGAAAATGGAAACCTGTAAGATTGGTTCAGTCCCTGTGAAGCGCAATGATGTGCGTGTACGGAAAGAAAAAGTAAAAAAAAAAAAAAAAAAAAAACCAACAGAAAAGAAACACGTCTGTTTTTATTGGATATAAATATCAGGTTTGACACATGATAAATAGTTGCTCATCATTTAAATAATTTCATTTATTATTAGTTAGAGACTGTACTTATGCATTGCTTCATATAAAGCTTGTGTCTTTCGTTAAGTCTGACTTAGGGAATGATGAAATATAACCCTCAGGGGCCGTAGTTATGAAGGGAGGGTAAGTCATTTTCCTGGGGCAGCAGGTGAAACTCAAAACAGTCGTCTTGTCTCCACAGTTTTAAAGCGTTGCCCAAACATCCCAGGTGTATATTTACCCCTGAAGCTGTAGTTATACAGCAGTGGCAAGGAAGCCCTAGAGTTAAGTAACATGAATGTAATACGACGCACATACACTTACCTTGCATACGCACGACGCATATTACACACACACACACACATACACCACGCTCGACGAGCCCCCCGTAGATAGGAATGAAGTTGAAGAGATTTCTAGTTGATTTATGGAAGATGAAGAACTCGCTGCTCTCTCTTTTCTATCTGGCCATGGACCCGTCGTCTTTTTTCTTATTTTTTTTTACGTCATTCTTTTCCCAAAATGACGACAAACAAATGACGCACACAAGACGTCAAACACAAGACACCATTCACACACACGAAACAATACAAGACCTACCCCTAACTCATTACACACACACACACACACACACACACACACACGAAACAATACAAGACCTACCCCTAACTCATCACACACACACACACACACACACACACACACGAAACAATACAAGACCTACCCCTAACTCATCACACACACACACACACACACACACACACGAAACAATACAAGACCTACCTCTAACTCATCACACACACACACACACACACACACACACACGAAACAATACAAGACCTACCCCTAACTCATCACACACACACACGAAACAATACAAGACCTACCCCTAACTCATTACACACACACACACACACGAAACAATACAAGACCTACCCCTAACTCATTACACACACACACGAAACAATACAAGACCTACCCCTAACTCATTACACCATGAAACAAAATTTACGGGGGAGGGGGGTCTGCACACCGCTTTGCAGCTTCGGAGACAAGATTATTGCCCCTGCTATCCTAGGATTTTGCACCGGGCAACGGTTCCCTCGCTTGAAAACTGCGGCCACTTATTTCCCTAGTGCTTATATTTACTGAAGAGGACATGGCGCTAATTAAAACCATCTTCTCTATATTAGCAGAAAGCTGCATTCAAATATAATTGTTTTGAAAAAGAAGAACATAGCGTGGATGTTTGTAGCTCCAGTTTCCTAATAGTGTGCCATCTACTGGTGTATAGAAGTATCGACAAATTCTTTATACATGTTGACGAAAGTTTTGGATCCGATGCGATTTCCTCCAAAAATCTACCCGAAAAAGTGTTGTCTCATTTGCATTCTTAATTAGTTTAACTCCGTTAATTGTGACTTAATTCCGAGCTGTCTGTATGAGGCAGAGAACTAGGCGTACCATCAAAGTATGCAGGTGAGAGATAGCGTTTAAAGGGCCGGAAAGCCGACCCCTTCAGCGGATGGAGAAGGTTGTTGCACGTGCCATCTGCTGTCCGCATGTTCTCACGTCCTTCACATTCCTGTCACAAACACAGGCCCACATGAGGTCGTATACATGCACGTGTGTGTGTGTGTGTGTGTGTGTGTGTGTGTGTGAGTGTGCTGGGTGTTGGGGTATCTCCACCAAAGAATATGCATGGCCCCACCAGGTATATATCATATGAGGCGACCCTCTAGCTACTGCAACATGTGATGGTAGAATTAATGCTCGTTTTGATCCGCCCCTGCATCACTGCTCGTGTGTAGGCTGGCACGTGATAAAAACGCCCCCGTTATGATGTCAAATAAATGACAAGGGTCTGTACAGGCGCGCACGTGTTTTGCTTTTTTGGTAATAATGAAAGGTGTATACGTGAGCGTGCAAGTGCTGCGATGTCTCTAGAATTAACTTTATAATAGTTCGTATTTAGATTTTGACACAGTATGCAAATAATCACTAGTGTTCTCTGCACACACACACACACACACACACACACACACACACACACACACACTATCAAAGTAAATCAAATGTAAAGCACCACATTGACCATACTGCCTCAATGTTTCCTCGCTGCATCTACATCAGTTTGGGGCACTCTTATCGCTCCCTGTCCAACCTGGAGGTCGCTTCAACTCTCCCCCCGACCTGGAAATCTGCCATTCGTGTTCAAGGGCTTCTGTCAGAGCTCTTTCATCTCCGGCCCAGCAATCAAATTCAAGTCTTTCTTGACTTCACTTCATCCAAGCTGTAGCCCAAGTTTTAAAAAAATGATTTCGAACAAACACAATTTAAATCTCAATCACTTTCTGCCTCTCTGGTCCTTGGTCTGAGAAAGTTTCTGCGTTTTTATTCTTGTGGGATCAGTATCAATTTGCCAACGCGTCCTAACTTCTGTCTTCTTTTACTAGGATTTTTTTTATCCTTTGGAAGAAGTAGCATGAAAGTATGTATGAGCTCATCTACTCATTGCACAGTGAAGTCATCATGTTTGTATAGCCAAGAGAAGATGACTACTTACAAGTAATTCCATATTTTCTCCCAGTTTCGGAGGAGACGCCTCGTCACAAAAGAGTCAGTGTGTGTCCAAATGTTGTTAGTCTTTCTTGCGATACATTTGTCAAAAGGAAAACATCACTTACACTAACACTTACCACCGTTTGTTTTATCTATTCGCGGTGTAGAAGCAAATGCCCGGGATGGAAATTTCGACCGGCAGTTTTGAAAATTTATATTTATCAACCTATAGTTAAGACAACCATCTGTGATACACCGTTTTAAAGAGCATTTTTAAAACATTCCCTTGGTGTAAATTTTAAGATACATAGGTTTTGTCTTCTAGTACTAAAATCAAATAAAAGATGGTGACCGTGTGCAGATTAGAACCGGTTCATGCGGTGTCGGCCAGTTTCGAAGTTAACAACAAAAAAATATTTACACAATATATACAAACATAAAGTGCCAAACAAACATATATTTTATTAGAATATACATTAGAATTTAAATATTACTTACTGTTTTCTTCTCATTTGTTGTTGTTGAAGTACAAATCCATGTCAAATTGAGTGAGTGAATGACATTAGACTCCAAAATGGCGCTTGACCAAAAAACCGTTCCCTACTTTATAATAAAAGGAAAACTGTGATTGGCTGAACTGTTAACCCAGTCAAAGGGACGGAATCCGTGATGAACTTTTCCAAAAGTTCAGTAGTTTCAATACTTTAATGATCACACATGTAAAATACCTAATCGTGAATATTTAACCTACTACTATAATAAATATGTGTGTCACTATAAAATATAGTATAAAGATAACAGTTTTTGTTACTTATTATCCGTGGATGTCTTTTTTTTATTCTGCAAGTAAAAAAGCAAGTTGAACGATACTTCTCATGTCTACTAATTAGCCAATAAAGAGCGTTCTAATAACAAATTAAAATAGTTTCTGTGCTAAACCTTGTATAGAACACACGGGTAGACATCACTCACCTTGCGAGTAAACGGGTGAATGCTTCTTTGGACAACCAAGCAGCGTGTTTGTCCGGTTGTGTCTGAGGCAGCTTCTTCCAGCAGGGAGCAGTCTTTGACTTTCACTATCGCCTCTTCTGCAGGGCGAACGGTTCTTGAAATCGTCCGACTCCCACCCGGGACCTCCCGCTTTCCTTGAGCAATGACCCCGAGAGTTTTGGGCCCACCCAGGTGTGGGTTGTTTAACACGAGGACAAGAAACTGCTGTGAACCGTCTTGTCGAGTGCTCGGAAAGCTGGAAACCTGGCCGTGTATGGAAACCGGTCTCTTATTATTCCTGAGGGAATTTCCAGAGTTCGTAAAATGTCGTTGACCCGAAGTCAGGGCACCACTTTGAATAGACTTCGGTGATCGTCGACGAACCAGATGCTTTTCATCTGCCGGGTTCGTGTGATATGTCACTGACTCATGCTGATTTACTGGAATTTTCTCGCGAGGTTCAATATTAGCATCTTTAGTAATGTTTCTTAGCCAGCTGCTCTGATCTGGGGTCAGAGTTCGTAGTGTAAATTTCCCCAGTGACACCGAGCTGGAGTCGGACTCCAGCGTTTGCTGACCAGTCTCACCACCGTTATGTTCGTCATTCTCGTCGCCGCCAGACTTTTGTGTCTTTACAGAGGACGCCTTGATGAAGTCCTGATGAAATTGCGATGAAGCATTGTCTACGGTTTGCCTGTTGTCGGAAGAAACTGATGGACTGACGGAAGATGAAAGTTTCGAGCTGTTGTGCCGTGTAGAGAAAGGATGCTTGAAGACTTTATCGTCACTTGTCAGAAACGTTTTGTACACTGGGTGCTGCTCTTCATGATACAAGGCATGGGAGTCGTTGTTCTCAGTGTACTGTGTACTGGACTGCCCTTCTCCTTAAAAGAAAAAAAGGGGTTTAAAACAAATTCTCCACATGACGAGAGCTAGCAGTACGTGTGTTTAATTGGATCGTTTAATTCTGTCCTTCAAACGGTGTAATATTTTTTAGCTAAAGTTTACTTGCATGTTCGCGTGTGAAAACGCACGAGCGCCAGTCTATCTTGAGAAACTTTAGTTGAAAATTTTGGGACTAGAAAACAGGAAAAATCATTGTATCTATGCAGTGATTCAACGAGGGGATCTGTTATATGGACAGATTATGAAAAAGTTACTAGTCATAAACTGCACAGTCGGTTGCGGAGCTTGAAAGCTACGCTGTGCTCAGGATATGAGGCGCATAAATATGTAAATATGCTGAGTCGCTCAGGACAGACACACCCACACCCACACCCACACACACACGCGCGCGCGCGCTCGCGTGTGCGCGTGTGCGCGTGCTGTAAAATGAACACAAACACATAAACAGACATACGCACACACAAACAAATGCGCACACACAAAATGTGTGAAATAAAGTGAAATAACATGATCACGCGTCTTCTAAAGAGAAAATATTCGAGGACGAACATTTTCCTGACAGCTTTCTTGCAAATCAAAAATCTGAGTATCATCTGTCAGGTGACAAACATTATCTTAATTAAACTGTTCTTGCTAAAAAAAATTGAAAACAAACCACGCACTGAGAAAAATTATTCCTTAAGTGATCATACTCTACAGTTTCCTTTGAAAAGACAAATGACAACCTTAGTTATCCCTTAAGGCAATGACTGTATGCGTACCGATTGTCAAGAGGCTGGCAGTTACACTTAACGAGAGCCAACACCTTAACCAGTGATGTCCTGCTGTCCACATGGTTCGTGAAAAAGAGACTCTCCACGCACCTCCCGTTGTTTATTATAGGAGGAAAGAGCAGCATGAAACCTGATTCTCCGGAAAATCCGTCTTGTCCACCAAGCCGCCATGGGAGGGTCGACTCTAGACCTGGCATACCTTTCTACCGTTCAGGCTGTAAAATATGCTCGTGACAGCTGTTTTCCCTTTTCGTAAGTGTAAAAAAGAGAAATACTACTGAATGCTTTCGAATCAAAGACATTCCTAATGCATTGAAACCTGGCTGGTCAAAAATAAATGGCGTCATTATGGGAGGAACTGAGTTAGACATCAAGTCAATACGGAGGACAAGGCCTGTACACAGACATCAAACAGTCATGGATACGGAGGACAAGGCTTTTACACAGGCATGAAGAAGTCGTGGATACGGAAGACAAGGTCTGTACAAAGACATCAAGTGTAAGAGAGAGGTGGGGGAGGGGAGGAGAGAGCATTGCATCCCTGCACAGATTTCATGACCTCTCCTTAATAAACCACAAGACATTCTCTATGATTTATTTCCTTCCTTCAAAATTGCTGAATGTAGAGAACATCGTTGAATACGAGATGTCTGCAAACTGTCTAAGTTTACATATTTTGCATTTGTGCGGTTCGGGCTTAATTTCATCTTTCTGCCTCCTTGATTTGACTTCCTAGTATTCTCCATCAAACGACATTCATTATCCGTTAAGAGGGGCATTATAGAAACTACAGCACTCGCAAAGAGCAGGATTCTAACACAGAACAAAAGGAAATTTGGACATTAATATTCAAAAGCGTCAGAGAGTACTGGTATAATACTTTTCCGGCATCTAAGGAAATTGATTAGTGTTATTCAGTGGACTCCAAGGAAAATGGGTATTCATATTCAGCAGACTGCAGGAATTTACGGCAGAAACCCATGGCATTCAGAACGAATTAATTACTAGACTCCCTCCAAAGGTCTGAAGGAACACCACAGAAATAAGTCAAGAAAGGCCTGTAAGTTTTTCTGGAATAGAAGAATCGGGCGAGTCCCTAGTGGACTGTAAAAAGGTGCTGGAAGTGATCGAGGGCTGAACGTCCATCAGCTCCCTTTTCAAAGACCTGGCTATTTGAATCAACCCGCTGTATACACCTACATGGATGCGAGTACTTGTGTGAATGTAATAGTCTATAGACGTATAAATACAGGATATGTATCTATTTATTTTTACTTAATATTTTGCCAACATTTAAAAAGTCACGAGTTTCATTTTTTTAAATGTGCAGTATTTACCTCCCCGCACCGGAACTCACCCAGACTACTCGATTCACTGCTTTGAAAAGTCGATGGAAGCCGTTGGCACAAAATCGCACGGTAGATGTTATCGAATGCTGCAGATGTCTACAAGAAAGAGCAATGAAACATCACCATGGTCAGATGCCTTCAAGAAATCGTTCATCACTCGAGCGAAATCCGTGTCAGTTCTCTGCAACTAACGATAGTCTCTCTGGCAGGACTCGAGAAGGTCATTAGCCTCCGAATGACCAATGAACTGCTGCAGGACAATAGGTTCAAGTACTTTGGAGAGAAATGGGAGATTAGACACTGGTCTGTAGTTTCTTTTTCCAAATTCTCCGAATTCAAGTTGGCTTTGTTAGGAAGGGATCGTACTAGCGCGTGTTTAGAGAAACAATTTCAGACGAAACAGAAGTATTCAAAATATTCATAACTGTTGGTAGAAGATCGCGAGGACAGTGAGAAAAGGCTAGAAAGATCAGGATTAATTTTACGTTATTTTTTGGGATGTTTTCAGTGATATGGACATAAAGTACTCAACAGAAACGGATTTGAAAAAATCTAAAGGAGTACCCAAAAACCTGCCGGCTCCCTCTATAGTAGCTGTAGATGTACACGAACATCAAGATCACGTCTGCTTTTTATTCCAACTTGTCCAAAAGAAGTCGCAGAATGACTGCGCAAGTGCCAGAGGAAAACTTAAACTCGACAGGCAGCTACACGCATCATCACCCATCAGCCGGGCAGTTAGCCGGAATATTTCACGTGTGGAAGTAGCGTTGATAATAGCACCGCAAACGTATTGACGTTTGGCCTCTTTGATCACGTGAGTCGCCCCGAGTTTTACACCGGACAAAATACCAAGGATGGACAGCAAGTTCAGTTTGCTGCCAAACCTGTTCACCCACACTGATGCGACCCATGATTTCAGACGTCGGCCAGACTGCAAGACATTTCCTGTCACAAATGGTGCATGCCAATCTGTAACTGGTAGCAGACACGCATTATAGCTATCCTTAAACACGTATTATAGCTATGCTCAAACATATATTATAGCTATCCTTAAACACGTATTATAGCTATGCTCAAACATATATTATAGCTATCCTTAAACACGTATTACAGTAGTGCTCAAACATACATTATAGCTATACTTAAATACGTATTCTAGTTATGCTCAAACAGACATTAGAGATATCCTTAAACACGCATGATAGCTATCTTCAAATAGACTTTATAGCTATCCTTATACACGTATTATAGCTCTGCTCAAACAGACATAGCTATCCTCAAACAGGCACTATAGCTATACTTAAACCCACATGATAGCTATCCTCAGATAGGCACTATGGCTATCCTTAAATATGTATTATCGCTATCCTTAAACCGGTACTAAAGCTATCTGTAAAGCTATCATGCAGGAGATGAGTTTCAATCAGTTCAAGATAGCAGGATTTCTTTGCAGGATTTATGATGTTTTCCCTGATCTGGACTCGGTGACAGGCACAAATGCCAGTAAAGGGAAACCTACCCTGATGGTATCTGCTTTTTCCACAGAACGTATTTGCAAAACATGCAGCCATCTGTTCTAGTAGGCAGAGACTGGAGGCACCCTTGGGCTTGCCTAACATTTGACCTACAATCTGAAACAAATCCCTGCTGGAGGAACATCATTCTAGCTTCTCATTTGCGTATTAAATATTTGCAGAAATGACCACGCGTTTCTTTACCTCCCTGTGTCATAGAAAAAAATATTATGTGGACTGTGAGTCTGGTCTTTCTTCACCAGCATTCAGTTTCATAGGAGCTATAGGGGCTAGGCGTATAGGAGCTAGGTGTATAGGGGCCTAGTGTATAGGGGCTAGGTGTATAGGAGCTAGGCGTATAGGGGCCTAGTGTATAGGGGTGCTAAGTCATCTGAGCTGTCATAATGCGAACTGCGAAATGGAGACATCTGCTCGGAAGGTGGCGAGATTCAAGTGGGTGGGAGACAAGAAGTGTAGTCGTCGTAGGTCTTTTGAAGTCCAAGTGGAAACTTACTGGGAAATAATCCAACAGCAGCGTGTCAGACACAAAGATCACGGATGAAGCAGGCCTTATCTTCATGCACATAAGCCAGTCTACGACATGATGGAGCTCGTGTGTTAACTGTTGGATAAGCTGTGCCAGGTTGAAATCATGTAGGATGGATTTAAAATGCTTTAAGTGATAAATAAAGTCAAACGGAAGTCACCGGGAAGTACAAGGCTGGAGTTTGCAGGTGCGTGCTGATCAAAAGCCAGGGAAGTTCAATGAGAAATTCATTCCAGTAGCTTATTCCTTTTGCTTGGAAGTGCCGATTAAGACATTATAATGTCATGGACTGGTTAAGGCAAGTCAGTCTCACCTGACAAAGGTGTTGCGATCGTATGGTGAGATGACGGCGCCCTCTTTTTTTATAATTGTTTAAAGAGGACGGCAATTCCACCAGCGTGCGACCACCAGTGGCAACTCGACGAAACCTTTGAACTCAGTATCAGAATTAGGTAAAAGAAGAACTTAACGATAGAAACATATGAGAGGCAGGGCAGAATATCAGTAAATCGAAAATTTCTGCAGAGAATTAACTAACCAGGGCTGTGGCTTTACCATTAAAAAGTATATTCAAGAACACTAACTAACAAATTATACAGACATTCTTCACCATCCTAAAATATGTGGGTAAATATAATCCAGAACTAATACGATAATGAAGTGAAGGCAGCTAAAATTTATTAAGACACAAATGATAATTAACCGGTAGACGCTCCACCCCTTGTCAAGACCGATCATATCGCGACTTTGGAGAATCCGGGGGAGAAATTTGCTCAGGCCGAGTGACTTCGTGATTTCGCTTGTTCCAAGACAAACATCGAGACCTACACACTACAGTATTGCTGAGACAACTTATGTACAATATTCTGAGGTGACAGTGACATAAATAACTGAGAGACAAGTAGTACACGATTAATATGACTGATCACATCAGACCAACAACTGTCACTGCTGTTTGTCACTGTCACTTTGTCAAGAACAGTTGAAGGAGGGAAAAACTATTAAATGTATTACATTGCAGTAGAGTCCAGCATCAGCAACAACACTGACTGCTTGTTTAGTAAACAATGTAAAGCGCGGACAGCTAGTCGCTGGGATTCTGCACTATCAAAGCATACTTTATTGTTATTAATAAACGGTTTGCTGTTTTTATTTAAGTAATCAAAATTCTTCATTCTATCCTGCAATGGAATCACAAATCGTAATCACAGTCACTCCAGCGCTCCTATGAATGGGATATCACACAGTTGGACTATTATGCACGAATATCACCTTCACAAGCTTTACAGCCCCCAACAGGTTCCACATCGTGCTCGTAGCTTTCCAGAGAAGGATGCGCACCTGTTTGCGGAGTCGCAATGCAAACTTTAAGAGGATAAAATGTTCGCCAAAGTCACGTGGAGAGACAAGAGGTTCATAGACAAGAAGCCATGTTTGTCACAGTCCGATGCACGTGTTACCAGGCAACTTCTTTGGGCGGCCAATAGATAACAGAGTAGATGAAAACTGAAAGTTAGGATCAGTGTTGGATAATAGAAAAGTAGGATCGGAGCATGAGATCTAGGATGTATGTAATGGTGGACAGTAACAACCGTTGAAGTAATATTGGCAACAAAACAAAACGATTAAAGCAGAAGAAACATTCAGAGGAAGAAAATCAAATGAAAAGAAGTCTGCAAATTGAAATAAGATCAGGTGTTGCATAAAAATTCAGAGAAACTCAGGTGCAACCTTGATTTTGGTTTAATTAGTTTACAAACTTTACTTATCATTAAAAGTTTGTAACAAAATACAAACTTCAAAAGAAGAAAAGCTTAATCGAGGAGCGCCATCTGACATATGTCTGGTTCATCATCAGAAGGCCCAAACGAATTTTCACAGAAAAGGGCCAGATCGTAACCGCCATAATTGACGAGAGCTTAGATATCTCG
This sequence comes from Marisa cornuarietis, assembly GCA_004794655.1. Classification (NCBI taxonomy): domain Eukaryota; kingdom Metazoa; phylum Mollusca; class Gastropoda; order Architaenioglossa; family Ampullariidae; genus Marisa; species Marisa cornuarietis. Next base: position 1,856,372 of record SMMW01000635.1, on the reverse strand, counting down.
AGGGTTTTATTTGACAAGACTTTGCATTTACACTCACAGAACATTTACATTAGCAAGTGGATTATCGACAGATACTAGGTCTGGTTTTCAGAGAAGTCAGGCAAGGTTTGTTGTAGACAGGACATGATTTGGTTGGAACCGCAGTTTACCACCTAAAGAACAATGGGAAAAGACTGGACCTGTTCCAACCTTCCATCAGCAGGTCTGTTGGATGTCAAACTGCTAAAACAAGCAGTGGTACAGGCTGGTGTTAATCACAAAACATCTTGGAATGGAAAGCAGCCGGAGCAGAGCAACAATCGTTATATTTCTGAAGAAGACATTGCTTCCGGCGACCAGCGTGATGGCGGCGAAGACTTCCGTGTAACCTGCTGAGTACCCGCAAGCTGAGAACAACGATAAAGGTCAAAGTGTAAGAGGGTCTTAAAGACGGATTCACTAGAAGTGTAAGTCTTGTTGAATAGACGGCTTAAAAGGGTCCACTGTGCCTTGCTATAGAGAAATCACCAGTTGCTATTACTTGTCGTAAACTAGTAAAAACAACCACTAGCACGATTAGTTTTAATAGGCCCGTAGGAGGAAAACTTAAACTGTTGGATATAATAAAAACCACTTAAAACGTGATTTATACAAAGGAAAGAATTTGTCAACATAATAGTAATAATCAAACAAAGTATTGAAATCAAATAAAAAAATTCAATGGATTAAAGATCAAGAGAAGCAAGATACAAAAATCGAGACGGTTAGACTATCACAAATCTACGAAAACAGCTCCAGCTGCAACCATTCACTTCAAATAACAAAAAAACAAAAAAACAAAAAACCCCCCACACAATTCAAGATCAAAACACATATACACAGAGCACAGAAAACAACGAATGAGATGATAAATAAGTAATCACACATATCCCACGAAATAAGAACAAATCGGCAGAGACAATCAGCTCAGGGTGTGTGTGTGGAGATGTCAGAATATTTGCAATAAGACTATTTTACGCGAGGCATAGACAAGTGCTAGCTACTGAAACTATTGCAAACATAAAAAGAGAACGTTCAGCATCTGATAGCCATGCTTCGTGCTTTGTTTAGTACAAAACTGTACATTTATAGCATGATGGGCAAAATACATGCTTGCACTCTCCTTGATATGCTTTTGACTGACTTACACTCCTTCAATATATAAAGTATTTAACATTTCTTAGTCTGTAAGCTTGGTGTGTGTGTGTGTGTGTGTGTGTTATTTCTGCTCTCATTGCTCCTTGATATATCTTGCAAGTCATGTATGTACAACTGTGTATGCATTTTTATATATGTATGTCGTTTACATGACTGAAGATCTTTAGTACATTTTTACTTTATTTGTGAAATATGCATGTTTAATGTCACTAGAGTATATATATAAATTGTACGTGGTCTTCATGTCTGACGTAATAGACTTTTAATAATGTATAGGTACACGAGTGTCTTTTCTTTTTTTTACGATTGCAGATTGCATATATATATATATATATGTCTTGTATCTTTTGGTATGTGTGTTTGATGAAAAGTTTTTTTTGCTTTTGACTGTCACTCTTTAGGGACCTATGACCTGGCCATGATGACACACCCTCCCACCTGCCATGGCGCCTCTTTACCGCTCCCTGAACAACATGCTGATCTTATTATCATGACATCACTTCCGGCGCCTGAGCGCTCCGCGCGATGCTTGGGCTCGCTGCATCCCCGTGCATGATGCTGCATCATCAAACGAGGTAAATCTATAAAACCGACTTTGGCTGTTTCCCGTTAGGCTATTAGGAGATAAACCTTCAGTCGTTACTCCGGCTTTATGTGCGTTTTACTGTTTTCCTGGACTCCCGGAGGTTTCATCGGCGCTACGGCGAACACATACGAGGAGTGGGGGGGGGGGAGTTTGATTAAAAGCTCGAGACATTAGGTGGCACAGATTACAGGATTCAATGCCTACTCTGCTGTATTAGTTTGTATTGCGTCGTCTTTCTTTTTTCCGTCTTCCTCCCCCCCACCCACATCAGCACAGAATGTCAAAAACACATGGGTCCCCTGGCGTAGAACATGGGTCTCACGCACTTTCTATGGGACCCATGTGTTGGCGCCATTCTGTTCTGCTAGGGTCCTTCTCTTCTTTCTGGAGGATTGATCGAGCACTTTTTTGGGAGAAGGTGTGAAAGGCGTGAAAGTGTTTCTAGAAGCTGGGTGCAGTTCATATTTGTTGACGTTGTTGGTGATTAACAGGACTATCATACTGTAAGAAGAAGGAAAACGAGACTAATTCATTAATTGTTCTTTTTCTTATTTTTTTCTTTCACATAGCTGCACATTCTTCTTTTCTTTTTCTTGTTGTTCGTTTATTTATCCTTTCTTTCTTTTCTTTGTTCTATCCTGTAACTGAATTTGTTTGTTCTTTCGATGTTTTGTAGGAATAATAATAATTGGTGATCTTTAATAGCGCAGCATCCCACCTCCCACCATCCCCGAGTGGTTCAAACGAAGAAACCGTTAGGGCTTCAGGTAGATTTATCTTACTGTTTTCAGTTTTCCCCCTGTTCCTCTTTGTGTCTTCTATGTTTGTCTTTGATTCCTTGTCTACATAGTTGTTTCTCCTTCCCCGGATATTTTCTCCACGGGCTTAAAGTCTCACTTAGGAGTGACATTCAAGTTTTTCGATGGCTTCACAAGAACACAGGAAGAAGTCAGCACGTGGCACAACGACTGCAGCTGCTAGTGACATCCACCTCCTCTGTTTATTAGATCATAATGTAGCCCTGAGTTCTCAGCATTAAAACCTCCCCGAGAAACCTAGCTGAACATCTCAGAAGAAGTGAACTGTTATTCTTTATTCTTCCTTTCATCACTAAAACAATCACTTTCATACTCACAGTCTGTCTCTTTCAGCCCTTGTAGTTTTTCTTTAATTCATTTCCTCGGTCAATTTTACAATCTTTTTCTTTCGTTTTGCACATTTAATTCCACCCTTATGTCAATATCCTTATTACACTGTTAATTAGTTTTTGTTTAGTTTGGTTTTGTCTCTATTTCCATGATTTTATTCGTGTTTAACGTGTTATTAGGTAAAAACTGCGCTTCGGATGATGCTAAATCATAAAAAAAACATCGCGCGACCATCTCAACAGTATTTACACTACTTGCCACAAATTGTTCTTGCAGAAAACAAGTTTTTTTTTAATAATTAAAATCTGTCATGTCCGCATGCTCGTCTGCCCACAGCAAAAAAAGTAGCGGTGGGGTAACAGGAGCGGGTTTGATGACAGTGCTCAAGAGCACGTGGTTGATGCGGACACATGTGTGTTCCCCCGTGTGTGTGTGTGTGTGGGCGGGTGTGTGTGTTTGTGTGTGTGTATTCGCCCGTGTGTGTGTGAGTGGGCGCGTGTAATCTTCAAGTCATGTGTTTACTGTCGTCATGTGCGACAGCAGCTACACCTTAACCATCACCTTGGTCTGTCCGGCTAAACAAGGTGAGGAAAGACCAGATTCCTGTTCTGGAGAAGATGGTCGCTAAGCTACGAAAGACGGGGAACCGAGGTGTGGTCCTTTTCAACAACCGACCTACGCAGTTCTCTTCAGGGCTGTAGCTAAGAAACTGACATGAAGGTAATTAACTTCAAAGGTAAATAGGAGGAGCAGACTTCTATCGTCGTAGCTATCAACCGCACGCAAGACCCACATCTATAGGTCATTTTTAATTGAGCAAATTGACCAAACCTGTAATCTCCGAAATTTGCGGCAAATTGTTATTATATTGGCAAATTTATGGGCAAACATGTGTAGATTAAACATGTTGTCCGAAAGTCCAATGTCCCAAACTTTCGCCCTGAAATTATTGGTTTCCTATTACGACTTCGATACACAACTTCGCCAGATTCTAGATTAAGAAGTGCCTACACCTCCATGATCTCACCTGCTTACTACTTTTCCCAGCCAACAGCTTACATCAAAGCTTCGTTAGATCTTTAAATTCAGCCAAAGCTCGCTTAAATCTAAAGACGACCTAAAGATTTTCATCATGGGTCCGGCTGGTATCCATGATCCAAGCTGTTGCTAAAGACCGGGGTCGCAGCTAAAATGACACAAAATGTTCGGAACAAACACGAGCTGTGTTAGAAGATCATCCACTTACTCATCAGATGTCTTCATCTTCAATACTCTTTAAAATAAACCTTCGTCTCCCAGACGTCTCCCGTAGACTGATCATTTAAGAAAATAAATTTATAGTTTTAATTCTATAAATAACACGTGGGATTAATCTATTTTTAGAAACTGGCTTTATTGTCAGCGCGGGTATTGCTGTTTTTATATGTGATCAGCTAGAAGAGCTCAATATAGCTTCTGTTGTTCCCCAGGCGAAGATGTCTAACACCGAGAAAGCCGTGTATTCTGTCTTTGTTATTATGTCTGCGCCGCCATCTTCTTAGGTCGTGGCTGAGCCATCTTGGGCCTCCCAGCGGGTGTTTGTGTTTTAGTTTAGCGAGTTCGATTTTCACGGCTGCTGGCACGGTTTTAATATGATCTCGCCCTCGCGTGGTCTGCTGTTAACAAGCTCGGTAAAGATCCACGTGTCTTCTAAAGACGTCACCAGACACCATTTTACTGGCCTGCAGTCTCCACGTGACAGCTCCTGCTTTACTTCCCTGATATTGGAGCTCATCATGCATGTAGGCACACAGGAACATACTGGGTATCGAAATAATCACAGCCCAAAAAGTCACCGTTGAAAGAGGAGGAGAAAGAAATGGAGAAGATGGAGGAGGAGGAGGAGGAGAAGAAAGAGGAAGAGGGGAAAGAAGAGGAGGAGCAGAAAAAGGAGGAGCAGAAAAAGGAGGAGGAGGGGAAAGAGAATGAGAAGGAGGAAGAAAAGAAAAAGGAGTAGGAGGACGACAAGAAGGGGAAGGAGTAGAAGAATAAAGTGGAGGAGAAGGAGGAGGAGGATAAGAGGGAGGAGGAGGAGGGTAAGAGAAGGAGGAAGAGAAGAAGGAGAAAGAGGAGTAAAAAAAGAAGGAGAAGAAGGAGAATAAGAAGAAGAAGAAAGAAAAAGAAAGAAGACTACAATAATAGTTAGGAGACAAAAATAGAAGACACAGGGGTGGAGAAAGAGGTGAAGGAGGAGGAGGAGACGGGGAAGGAGGAGAAGAAGGGAAAGGAGGAGAAGGAAAAGAAGAAGGAGGAGGAAAAGAATAAGGGGGATGAGGAGAAGGGAAAGGAGGAGGAGTAAAAGAAGGAGGAAGAGAAGGAGGGAAAGAAGGAGAAAGAGGAGTAGAAGAAGGAGGAGAAGAAGAAGAAAGAAGAAGGAAGACTGCAATAATAATAAGTACAAGAAAAACTAGCAGATACAAGTTTCCATAACAAAATAAAAGACTAATTATTGAACTACGATTGCCACGCACATAACAATGGCTGATGCCCGTAATGAACGAAGAGAAAGAAATGGAATATAGTAAAAATCGATGTTAGACAATACACCAGAGCAATATTAGTCTTCCCTCTTATCAATAGCTAGTTAAATAATACACAAAAATCTAGGATAGTCCTTAAACATCAATTAGGAAATATTATTAAATCGGTTTTATTGACAACACACACGCGTTCTAACAGCTTCTGTAGATGAATATCACCAACCTGTTCGGTCTGCAGTGAAAAATTCATGTTCTACCGGGAACCGAAAATGTATTTGGCCAAGAACATGAAGTGGGGTTGGGTCTGTTTAGAGCTAGGGATTGATTGATAGTGCAAACCACAGTCCAGAATGATTTATTTCACAGAGGGTCGTTTATCATTCTCCTCTAGTTAGAACCTGGCGACAGGTTCGTATTTAAATAACTAATCAAAAGTTCACTTCCAGCTGCATTTATTCATTACCTGTCAGATTATGTCTGGGCCACCTACTTCAATTCACTTATCTTCTCTTTGATCGCTTAACGAGCTCGCACTCTCTCACACACGCATGCTCAAGCAGTGTAGGGACATCAATCTGCCTGGAGCAAAATATATTTAGACAGTCAACGAGCTCAGGCACACACCCAAATGTCTCAATTTCAAGGCCGAAAAACATATACATTAAAATTGTTATTTAATAAATTACTAAGGTGGACATGTCATTGTTTAAGTATCTGTGGAGGGTCAAAGCTTGTTAGAAAATATGTAGCAGTCTGTGACACGTAGAATGCCTGATGGTGAGACACCCTCGTGTTTCAAGGTTCTGGCTAGACTTGGGAAAAGAATAAAAAGAAATTAAACTATAGCCGTTTAGGGTACGATTCACAAATCTGACCTGCAATGGTCCTGGGAATGGGGAGCTTGATGGATGTAGTATCTTACAAAGTGGTCTTCCCTGAACCGCGCCAAGCAGGTCCAGTTCGTCTCCAGTTTTTCTGTCGAGCCCGTGTAGTCTTCGATTAAGAGGGCCTTGGAGTAATGTCCTGGGTCACTTGGCTAACATTGACAGTTTAATCTAACCAGAAGGGGACAAGCAACCCGTCCAGCATTTTCACCAGCATCTTTTCGCTTCGGTAAAAAGAATCTACTTAGCTTTCGATCGCAGTTGAATTCTCGTTGCAGACAGTTTGTTTGTTCTCGACCCCCTGACTTAGACCTACCACTGGGGTAGGAAGATGACTGGATGCACTGTACTTAAAGAAACATGATGACGCGTGCATCGTTTTTGTGTTCTTTCAGTAAATATATTTTTTGTATTTATGAACAGGATTATGGGATTTGTTGGCGCATTTCATTCATTATAGTCACAATGTGCTGGTGTTTTCTCGTTTTTGCAGTTTGCGAGCGTCTTACAGAACTATTCCTACATCCCAACCCCACTTTGCAACTGCACGACCCTCTCATGATGAAGTCAGCAACTTTTCTCTACTTTCATGACAATCTCTGGTATTTTCCTCAGGTTGTGTTTGCGAGCCGAGTTCGTACTATTTATAGAGAAGATTAAGAAGGTGTGTGAGGTAAGGAGTGATGGAAGAACTATCAGGGCAAACAGAGGGCATGTGGGTGGGAGGGGAAGGGGAAGGGGCACAAGTAAAAGAGAAAATGCATCGGCTTCTTTTGATTCCAAAATGTAGTGTTGCTAATTGAAAAAGTTTTCTACTTATTTGTTCACCTGTCGCTTTTACATGCAATTGGTTTAAAGTTTCTTCATTCTTTTTAACTACCCTACAAGAACGAGTGTGTGTACTGTTGTTCTTTCTTTCAACCCGCCTGGTTTCTTGTTTGTCTGTCTGCCTGCATATCTGTCGGTCCGGTTGCCTGCCTGCCTGTCTGTCTGTCTGTCAGTCTGTTTGTGCGCGTGCCCACGTGTTTCTACTCAGAAGTTACATGACAAGCTTGCAAGAAGAGCTCTAGTTTATGTATGTGTGTGGGTGGGTGTGCACGTGTAATTGAAACTCTTGTGAAAATAAACCCTATCTTCACTCTTAGTTTTCTTTCTTGCCACGGGCACATTTCCTTTTTTGTGGACTAATACTTCTTCATTTTCTCGGCAGATTGATGAGCCGTTAGATTTTTAGTGGAATTGGCTCTTCTTACCCACCCTCTCTCTTTCTCTCTCTCTCGTTCACTTGCAATCTCTCTTTGTCTTGTCTCCCACAACCGTTTCATCTCTCTACTCCACCATGAAGAGGCATTTTTTCTAGATACCGCAAACGTAAAGTTTAAAAAAATCAAAATCATGTACACAATTTCCAGGAAAGCTCTCCTGTTCGTTCAGTGTCTGCTGGAATGGCATGGGGCGCAAAATTCAGCCAAATCACTTCGGCTTTACTTTCTAGAGTAAATGAGAGAGAGACCAGCGTCTAGACGGTTGCTGTGCGCTAACATTATTTACATTTGGATAAAGTCCTCCAGCGCCACGTGACGCCACGAGACGTCTTGAGTCAGCCCTCGATGGTCCAGCACCACTTCTGCTGCTCTTCGTACCTGACGGCAAGGATCGAGCCCTGGTTTTGAGCAACCTGAGACAGTTGGTCAGCATTGCTATCATCAGTCTCCTGTCCTAACGGGGTGGCTGGCAGAGACCAAGTGTCTAGCTCCCTACACCTGGGTATTTCGGAGGGTTCCCACCTCCCAGCACTACGCTGCCCGCGGTTTTCTATTATGATGCAACAGATTATAATATCACCTAAACTGTACCTGAGAAGTAGATACAATCCGATCTCTGAAATGTGTTTCAGAAAGTGAAAATACTCTTGAGACTCCGTTAAATTATCAGTTGTAGGTTCTTTGAGCCTATGTATTTATGTCGGCGTCTAATAACTCGTCTAACACGGCGGCACTCAAATTTCTCTGAAGTTGTCTCACAAAAATCATTTTGCTGGAAAGGGGATATTTGACATAAGGTGGAGTAAAACAGGGGAGCTAAGTGTAACTGGTTGAAATCTTATTTGACCCTATGGCTGGATCAGTAATTATATCCTTGCCACACCACCGATGGTGTTTCGGTACAGCACAGTTGTTGATGGTCAAAGAGACCAGCAGATATCCTCACTAAGGACAGTCAACACTTTTGTACTTCAAAGCTATCGTTCATGTGTCTCAAAGACTTTGCATCAGCTGCATGCATTTTCAAGATGTGCAATGTCAACATGCACACAAACACATCCCTTACTAAACTATGTATTTTGTATTTAAATCAACAGAGAAGAAAACCATATTTGTCATGACCTCATGAGCTGATGGGATAGTAGCACATAATAAAACACTCTTGTCATAATGAAATTTTAGCATCAGTTAAAGCAAAAAGAAAAAAAAAGAAAAAATTGAATAACTTATAGCAAACTGTCTTCAACAGCACCCGATTCGGCATCAAGTCCACATAACTGTGGGCATAAAGATAAGGTAGATACCATCATAGTGATGGGTACACTGGAATACGTGCAACTTGATACACAACAAAGTTTAAGCTGAAATAGTTTCCAGTCTGTCTATCTAACCGTTAAGATCGTCATCAAAGTAAAAGAACTAAAGTTTTGTTTAAATCTTTGATGCTCGTGTACCTTTTTTCCGAATCTCTGCTGGTAGCCGCTGTTCCATTAGTCGGTAGTGATGGTCCAGGGATCGTCAATGAATTTGTTGGCGTAGTCACTGTGTTGTTGATGTCAGTTGTTGTGGAGGTCGATGCGTTGGTAGGCGTGGTCACCGTGCAACATGAGCTGGAGTCTAGCGACCGACATTGCAGTAGACGCCGTAGTCACAGTAGTTAGTCATCGTCATCGCGGGGTTCAACGTTGGTGGCTGCTTCTGTAAGCAGTAGTGACCACTCTGTCCTCTAAACCAGGTAGGTTGGTGGTTTGCGGCCTGCCCCTCAGCCCACCTATTCTTTTTGACTCATATGCTACATGTACAATTTGCTCTTTTTTTGAAGCATAAGCATCATCTTCCATGTGGGTGTTTTTTTTTTTAGGAGAACAAATTGGGGTCCTGCAGGATTATTGAATTAAGAACGTGTTGAGGTAATGTTATGGAGCCGGTGGCAGAGTGAGTTTAGAATATTGTGTAACTGGCAATGGGCTTTCGGGTGAAACGGGAGGTCATGTGCAGTGTTTTGGTTTTTGGGGTTGAACTTAAGCTTTGAGAGACCTCTGTTAGTTTGTTAGTTTGTCAGACATTGTGCGTGCAAAGCATACAAATTCTCTGTCTCACTTTTTACTCACATTCATAGACTAATAACTGAACGGAAGCAAAGAAGAAATGTGTCATTGGAAGGTGAGTGGTTCATGAGCCTCATTAAAAAATCAACAACTTAAACATCAAATAAGTTAACAGATGATTTGTTGTGGAGAAACTTGAGGTGAGAAAGGAAAACTATTACAATTTATGCAGGGTATTGTTCACTCAGTCTCCAAGGACTACAAAGAGCCCAAGTAATGCTGTGGTCATTCCTTGCCCTATAACAAGACTGTCCTGGCCAAAGCTCGTACCTTTGCTAGAAAACGTATGTTAATGCTTGATATCATTCGTCCAGCTATGGGGCACAGAATGGACAGACTGAAAAGTCTTTTTTGTTGGGTGCACATAGTAAAGCACTGAATACGAGCTCTGGTCATGGTGAGCATCGCAGCCTGCGAGTAGCAAGTGGTTTGTTGAAATCTGGGCTCGAGCAGGAGTACTGAGTGTTTATCTGACATCAAATTCCTAGTTGAATAATTATTTGGTTTTTTTTAAACTGGGGCTCAGCATGGAGCAAATAGGCTCCCCCTCTATCTTGTGGTCACAGCCCTGAGTCGATTCTACTATACCCCTGTGTTGATTTGATCACTGAGTATAGAAATTATTATTCAGTTTAATAGCACATTGGTTACTCGTTTATGTAACCAAAGGTCCTTGTTTTCAATGCAGGTTAGTCAAGTGATATATGTAGCCATCCCTCACTGTTATCAAGTAAAACTGGACGCTCTGCAAAGTAAGAGTTTTACAGGATGGCGGTCCGGTGGCGCAAGGGTTCGCACCTGTCACCAATACAGTGAAGGTTGGCTGTCCTGGTTCAGTTCTCGTCTCGGGCGCGCTGTTCTTTCTCTGCATGTGGCATCTGTTTACAGGGCTGGCTGCCTTGATATAGCCTTAGTTGCTGGCTCGGCGTAAAACACCAATTAAAAAAAAAGAGTTTTACAGGAGTGGGCAAGACGGGTACGGGTGCCTATGACCTCATCCTCTAAACACACTAAGCGCTTGAGATCAAGCGATGACAACAACATTGAGTAGGGTGCTCGGGTGGTCTGAGGTAGCTTCTTTTAAAAGCGACACTAGGGAAAAATATCATTTTTACAGTATAACAGGAAAACTTGCTTTACTGTCCGTCACCCTGCGATATCTCAGTCAGCCATGACAGAGCCCAGTACCATGTACACACCACATGCCTGCCACCTCTTTCAAACTTTTTCCGGAGTCAGAAGTAACTACAGGCTTTAACTGGTAATGCCAAGTATGATATATACAGTTTTTATTATAATTATAAAAAAATTCCTTAATACAAAAGTATTGTGATAGAGAACAATCAGCGTGTGATTGTAGTACAATAAAGATAATCAGAAGATAGTCGCAGTGAAAGAATAAGGAAACATATGTACGAAACTTCTTGTGACTGTTTTGGTAGCGGTTAGCAAGCGTTGACGCCGGGTATGACCTTAGCAAGACTAAGACAAACGCCGTTTCCACTCATCGCACTTCCTTGTCATTGTATTTAATATTAAAGCTTGTACATGTATCTGTATGTGTATAAAACTTGCATTACACGGCGTCCATAGTGCTTTGCTAATCGCCGACATAGAGTTATTATTTTATTTTTTTTTAGCAGCTAGCGAAGTGTAACAGCAGTTAAGGCTCCCAGCCCTGTAAACAGAAGCCGCATGCAGAAAAAGAACAGCGTGCCCGATACGAGAGCTGAACCCAGGACAGTCAACACTGACAGAACGGTTCCCCCAAAGGCACCAAGTAAGCAAAACAATGTGTACAAAATAAGGAATAATTTAAGCAAATGCTAAACCATAACTGGGTGGAAGATAGTGTTTGAAATCACTACGTGTGTTACAGAAGTATCTACAACTGCACCAAAAACAACATTGAAGGGATGGGAAATGAAAAATGTCTTCACGTGAACTTTTTCGAGAGGGAAAAGAACTTGAGGCTAATATCTGCAGTAAATGTTCAATTTGTGTTCGATACCTATGCTAGAATAACGACTTTATCATTTTTATTTCGGTTATTTTCAATGGCTTATAAATCTGTCCTATTAAAAAAAAACATATTTTGTGTTACTTTTCGCTTTTCCTCAAACCGCGGGAGGCGTAGTGCTGGGATGTGGGAACCCTCCGAAATACCCACGTGCAGCGAGCTACAGCCCTCGGGTCCCTGCCAGCCACCCCGTGAGGATAGGAGACCGATTACAACAATGCGGACCGGGTGTCTTGGAAGGTGAAAGGAAAGGGAGAAATAGGGTGAGTGCCAATGAAGTCGACGCTAAATTAAGCCGCATCTTCCCTCCGGCTTAGAACCCATGATCCATCGTTGCTGACCTTCGTGGCTCACTGTCTTAGGTTGGTCCTCTTTAGCTGTTTCCATTCTTTACTGACAACGTTTCTTTGTGCCAGACGTATCTTGAGATGTTGCAATAATTTCAAATTTTTGTTTGGATTACTTTATAAAGGATTTTTGTGTTATTGGTGACTGATGACGATGACATGTGAACAGTAGTGCCAACGACGACGACGACGACGATGATGATGATGATGATGATGATGATGATGATGATGATGATGATGATGATGATCCCAGGGCTAGTGTTAGGCGGTGTAGTCGTTGGATATCTGTCCAGTCAGGCAGCTAATGAGTACCCTGGGTCCCTATACCCCTTTATATCTTTACCCATTGGATTCACTTTTACTCATGCACTTCATCTTTATGTTGTTCAGTGTGGGTATGCGTACCTCTCTTGGTCTTGATGCTAGGCGATACAAGTAAACATATTTTTATTATAAGTAGCAGTAGTAGTAGTACCCTGTTTTTAAACGATTGTGCAATAAACATGATGATCTATGTGTCTTTGTCTCCTGTTCTGTCGCATCTTAGAAAACGCTTTCTGTATTTATGAACTATATTTTGTAATCAATTCTGATGACTATTATGTTTCAAAATATGTGGTGGTAATTTCTCATTTTCCAAGTTAGCAAATATTGAGTCTGGCTAATGCTGGAAAAAGGCGCTGTACAAATGTTCTATTTATTATTTATTATTATTATCATCTTACAGAAAACAGCCCCCAGTAGTGAGGTCAGCGACTCTTCTCTATTTCCTGGTCCGATGGTTGCGGACGGGGCAGCTGCAGTAGGATAATGAGAATCGTATCTTTACACTAAGTGGATCCAATTCTGAATTCTGAACATATTGTGCGGAGAACAGTTGCTATATCTTTCTAAAGACCTATCTGCTGTTCTAAAAGACCTACTGCATAAACGGTGTAAATTTTCAGTAGCATTAAACATATTTAGATTCATGTTTCATATGGCATCATGAACGAGTTGAAGTTATCTCTCCTTGTATCCACACATTATAAACAATCCTGGCTGCACCTGTAGGTCTGAGGACAATAATAAGCTGATTATGCCATGGCGCCATGTTACCTTGAAATAAATTGATTAAGACATATAATTGTCAAGACCACATCCACACGACTTAGGGACAGAAAAACTCCATGACATGTCATGACAGTTGTTAATGCAATCAACCCACGCATGCTTGCCTCCGCATCTCGGGTTTAAACTGGCCGGCAGTCATGATTCTGCAGGATGCGTGTGGATTCCGGCTTCATTCCGACAGGTAAATCTCGTTGTCCATTGATTAATCTAGGCTGGCGCCTGCTGATTAGCTCAACGGATTTTTTTTCTGCAGCCCCTTTGTATTCTTGCCGCCGTTCTTTTCAGTGGCTTTCTTTCTCGACTACTTTAAAGGTTGCATTAATTTATTATTAAAGAAGTTTGTACTGGTCAATGAATCTTCTCAGACTGGCTGTTTGCTTGTTTTTGAAAGTGATTATGTGTTAATGTGAATGACTATGTAGTGTGTTTATGTGTGTGTGTGTGTGTGTGTGTGTGTGTGTGTGTGCTCGCGCGCGTGCGTGCCCATGTAGGTATCTGAGTGGCTTTGTAAAAGGCAAAATAGGGACTAGAAATTCTCAATCTTTTTTTTGTGAAGACCGAAGTCTATCATCGTCATCTCAAAGAACGACAGATGACACTCTGTTCATCATCGATGCTGTTTAAACATTAAATATTTTCATGACCGTTCATTCTGCGCTAAAAGGTAAAATTCTTGTGTTTATGTGAATGCGTTAATGAGCAAGGTGGTTAGTGAGTATTTGTGCTCAAGAGTTGGCTTGCGTGTGAGTGTTTGTCATGATACACAAGCGATGTGGGCCCTGTACGTGGAGGACTCACAGGCAAAGGTTTAGCCCCGTACATGTGTACAGACACACAAGCATCTTCTTCCTTGATGTCACTGCGTGCACAGTTGAACTAGTGAGAGGTGCACAGTATTCCACCTGCACTGTGAGCGATAAACAAAACTGACAAATGCTCTTTGGAGATGTCCTAGTCATAAATACTACACAGACAACGGTTTCGCATACATTTCTTGTCCAAGAAAAAAAAGGGACAAGTCACACATAAGAAGGCCTTTCGCCCCATGCTTCATGACACTTTGCCAACCTCGCATCAAGAGGCGGAAGTTTGCGAGACTCGCCTCACGAACCTGGAGTTTCCTTCTGGAGAGATTTATGCCAAGCAAAATAAACGAACGGCTTTCTGAAGATGTCTAAAGTATGATTATTCTGCCAGCGTTTTGGAAAATTAGAAAAGTAATGGTAATGATGCGCGCATATTAGCAACTTAGCAAATCTCATCCTCTCCTAGTGGTACACAATGTTCTCCACCCACACACCGTGCTATTTCCGTGCTCTCCTTCCTCCCAGTTCCTCCCTCGCAGTCCCCCCGACCCTAACCACGAGTTGCCAAGTATTAACTGCTTGCTACGTGAAGTGGACGTCCTGACAAATGGCGACAACTAATATGAAGAAGTCTCAGAAGACGACAAGCGTGATTGCGCCATTACCATGCAGGACCAGACGTGAGAGAAGAAGTCCAGACCTCCGGTGGGTGTGACGAGGCTTCCGCGAGGGTCAGCTGTGGGCTGGCGTGTAATAAGGGCTGTCGTCCAGCGATTGCGAAAAACGACTGTTTATGCAGTTCTGAAGGAACGAAATGCTGGCGTTCATCTTTCTTCTCTTCTTTGCGGAATGCAAAGACGTTCTCGGAAGCAGAACTCACATCGCCTTTCTCTGTGCAACTTTAGATCCTGTGGGATGCAGGTAAGAGATATAAATGTATGGTAAGAAAAAAAAACTTTGCTGTATTAGGGGTCCAGCACCGCTGATCTGGACATCAGCATCGCAGGCTCACGGTCAGTATCCACGAATGAGACCCTGAACCCCGTGTAATTGCCCTTTCGATAAAAGTGTTTTAGTTGGACGCTTAGAAAAAAATATAGTAGATGGGTTTCAGGAAAATGACTAACCCGTGTTCTTCTCCCACCTCTCGGGCTCTTTGTGCAGCTGTTTCATTAGAATGACTGGCGGCGCCATCACTTAAGGCCCAAAAAGCTTTTCTTATCGACTTTCTTTCGGCGCTTTTGAGTTGCTCTTGTGCATCATCAGAAAAACCGCAAGAAGAACGAGCCAGGAGTTAAATGACAGGGAAACTCTCTAAGCTTGACTCCAACTAAAGCAGACGCTCGTCTGCGTGAGCTGGGATGCGAAGCGTGAAGACAAAGTCCGGACTTTGCTACGGTGATGCTTTGTGGTTCCAGGTGATGCGTAGCTAAACGATTCTATGTCTTGACGATGCTATTCCGCATGCACTTGGGGATCGTTTTCAGGTCTTTGTGAAACAGGTATTGCATGCGAAAATGTTGACACCATTTTCAGCTTATTAGCCTCGTTTGGGCATGGCTGGCATAAGAGACAGAGTGGAAGATTCAGCAACAAGGATAATGTTCCATTCACGTAGGAGCTATAATGCCAAGCGGGAAACACGAAACTGATTGCGAAATCAAGGTTTGTCTAGCTGTAAGAGAAATTCCAGAGGATTAGAAAACAAGCACAAATCCAGATAATGTTACACGTGTGTAAGACCAGTAATGCCAAAGAGGAGGAGGAGGAATTGGTGTTTTATGTCGAGCCAGAAACTAAGGCTTTATCACGGAAAAGCAGCCATCCCTATAGACAGATGCCACATGCAGAGAAAGAACAGCGTGTCTGAGACGAGATCTGAACCCAGTAATGTCAAGCTAGTGCAGAGAAACCAAAAGCGATGTTTAGAAAACCACTTTCCTCCACACATCACCGCCCACGATAATCCTCGATTAAACGTCTTATACATTATTTCATGAGACAAAATGACAGTACTGTAGACGACAACATTACTATCTATTTAATAATAATAATAAATAATAATAAATGAAGATTTTTATAGCGCATATTCACACTCATAGAGAGCATGCTCTTAGCGCTTCAAACAAGGAAGAGACATGGACTACATGGATAGAACACGAGGGATGTAAGAATAAACAACAGTACTGACGACAAACAGAAAACAAAGATAGAAAACACAAAAAGACACCAAGTAACAGAAACAGAAAATATAGTGATTCTGCAGAGAAAGACGAGTAGACAAGTAGCAAGAGCAGAAGGGGGGAGGGTAAGAAGGACGAGCATTGTGTGGACATTATACTTTATGTTTCAGGAAGATTTTGGAAAGTTTCTTTCGGATCTTTATCCTTTATTCTGAAATTCATGTCAATGAGTGTATTATTACATGTAAGAGTTCTAAATAAATTTATATGTACAAAATATCAGCCAGTGTACTAATGGGCAGAATCAGTTCCCGGTGAATGCTTCGTGTTAAGTGGCAGTTGTTTTCTCGTGACCAGCACCACCTCCACCAGCTGTAATGACGACGCAGGTAGTCGGTGGGGAAGAAGGTTGTCTGATGGAAACAACAGTGATCTTGATGGTGAAACTCTCTGGGACTGTTGTTACCACGAACAACATGCTTATTATTCATCATTGCATATATTTGTCCCTCTCACTGTGAACTATTCTCATGCAGACCTTAGTTCAGGCTTTTCAGCAATAGAAAAACTTAGTTACATTTTTTCGTACCACATCAACTGAGGCAAAGAAATTTTGCAGTAAAATTAAAAAAAGCAAACGCACAAGCGAAAAAGTTTTTTTATATAGATTTTTGCTAGAAGCGTTCCATATCAGCTTATCCTTGTTATTCTGTTACCCCAAGGAATTTTTTTTTCTCTACTTGATGTCCTCAGTCCAAGCAGCTCAAAGCCTGCACCAAGGCCAACAGAGAGACTGCTTACATGTTTGAGTTTGGAAATGTGACCCGAAGACAAAACGGACAACACTCCATCGTCTGTTGTTTGTCCCCGTAGAAGCAGTCTTCTGTGTTTTGAAAACTTCCTGCAGATGTCCCTGAAGTTTGGCTAAAAAAAACCCCAACTTTTCTTCTGCCGACAGAGCTAGGCATTAATCAGGGTAACAGAGGAATCGGGTATACATCTGAGAATATTTTCCCCTACAATCGTTACAGCTTTTGATTGATGATCACAGTTTGTTAAGAGACAGGGTGGACACGACATCTTTCAAGAAGGGTATTTAAAGTAGAGTGAAGGAGTGTCTTGTGAAGACTACTGTGACTGAAGTTAATGTGCCTGACGACGACAGGTGTTTCAGACAAAGGTGATCACTTTTCTTTGATCTTAAGTTCAGTGGTGTCTGCAATAAAATTTATTGATATGTTTACCCAGACAATTACTTTGTTGACTAGAACTTCTAGCTGACGATGACATCAATCTTTCCCTAGACTGACAGACTTCTAAGCGGTTGAAAGCTTGTAATTATTGTAACAATCCTAGCAAACAGCCACCAGAGTACGGTGGTATGTTCCTTTCTACAGTCCCATTCCAGGCCATAAAGAATGCATCATCATGATGATTGTGTTTATATTTATATTTTCAGCTTTGTTTTTATTGATTTGGGTTTGTGAGCAGATATGTGCGCGTGCGTGTTTGCGTGAGTCCGGTCTTGCTTGTGTGTGTGTGTGTGTGTGTGTGTGTGTGTGTGTGTGTGTGTGTGTGTGTGTGTGTGTGTGTGTGTGTGTGTGTAAATATTCCCTTCTTGCATCTGGAAAGTTCCGTTGTCTAGTAAACCACTTTCTTCCCCAGACTGGTGCCTCGTTGCCCAGCCGATCACTGTGTCTGAGTAGCTTGTTGCTGTTTAGGAGACTAACATTTCGTCACCTTCCTTAGTCCAGACACTCATTTCCTTTTACAGGGCATTCATATTTTGCTTTTAGTCCTTTGAAACTAAAAAGTCTTGTTTTTCATGTCAGCCATTTTAGTCACTACTTCCCAGGTCGACTTGAAGTACCTCTGTTCAAGCCTCTAAAGACTTTCCCAAAACCGATGTCCAAGCTGTAGTTATCAGACCTGATAAATAAGTTTACTATTTTAGATGAAGTAATATTATTTGGTGCCATGTAGGCAAGAACTGTAGAAGACTACAGCAAGATACATTTCACGTGAGTGGTATTCAGCCTGCTTTCCAGTATAGCTAGAAATAGTATTTTAAAAGCGTTCTTCTTTAACTATAATTTTATGAGACTAGTATTTGCATCTAGTGGTTCCTTGGATTGTGTATCTCCCTAGCTTTAGTGTGGAGGATACATTCTCGTAATGGTCGATTTACTTCCGTGAAAGGCTTACAAGTTATTTTGATCAATATCATTATCTTCATTACAACTTATTATTATTATTAACTTTTTATAACACAGCTTGGATTTTTTAGAACGAGAAGTAGTCATTAACTCCCTGAAGTAATCCCTTGACTATGCACAGCACGTTGCGTTTTAAGTTAATCAGACCTGCTGTGCCAGAGGACAAAACTTTAATGACAAAAAAAACCGCATGATGGTCCCACTTTCTATAATGAACACGCAACACTTCAGACCTCGATCGACCTGTGGATTTAATCTGACTGACGGATCGAGGACCCTCCTTCATCTTTGCCGTCACCCCTCCCTCCCCTACCGTCTCTGCTCAACTAAACTCCACAGCCCTTACACGACACGTGCTTTTTTTAAAAAAAAAATAACTGGAGGTCACACGATCGACTTCGAGATACGATCACTTGCCGGGACACAGGAGCATGGTTGTTTTATTAGAAACCTATTTCAGTCGAGAGCAAAAATGTGAGACTGGCGATACTTGAGACCTGAAGACGTGAGTGCTACTTCTCCAGACGATGTGTGTATGAATTCAGCAGCAGGGGGGGGGGGTCCAAATGAGGAGACTTCATGCGCTGTCAGCTGATTGGTTAGTTTTGATTGCTAGGCACCCTGCTATCAGGGTATCACTCAGAAGCAGGAGGATACTGTGTCTGCGATGAAAGCTCAGATATTTAGAATGCTAAATGCTAACACACTCGCTCGCGCATAAAAGGTATGTTTATTTTTATCTGCCTTTCTATTTTTTCTCCACGTCTTTCGTGGATGGATAAGAAATATAAATAGGTAACATTTTCTGCATAGTTTTTGAGTGTGCTCCCTAACTTCTTTGCACAATCGTTTTACCATTCCCTGGTTTCTTTCTTGTCTTTCAGTCCATCTGCCCTTTTAATTGCCCGTTCTCTTAGTTTTTCTTTATTTTGGAATTTGCCTGAATAGGGCAAAGAGTAGCCAAACTATGGACAGTAACATGCAATGAAAAAATAGGGTCATGACAGATTATCTTTGGAACTGGACAAAGTGATGTAGCTTGAACTGAAGAAAACAATTTTTTTTTATTGGATGACTTCTTTATAAAGGTACAAGAGAGATCAGTGGGACATTTGCACTGTGGACATTTTGGATTGTGTAATTTGTTCTTCATTGAAAATCCAAAAGAGAAAAAAAAATCATGGTGAATGAATCTGGAGACAGTCTTCAACGGAATATTTGCCCACAATTTTCAGCTTTAACAAGTTTTGCAGTTTCCCTTTTGACTGGTCTTGAAAGTACTGTCTTTAAATAATATGTAAATATATATGTAAATATAATATATAAATATGTAATATGTAAAGCTGTATATTAAAGGAGGTCAAAAGGTCATGATGGCAAGCGAGGTAAAGGTCTTGCAGAGCTGGTGCACATCACTGAAGCAAGACCTCGTTCTCAAGAACAAACAAGTCTGATGACTCAGACAAATTTGCCTTTCAGACTTGATGGTGTATGACCAAAACAAGTCAAGCACGAACTGCAGACTTTATCCACACGTGCAAACACGCACGATCTTAAACATACTCACTTTGTGGGAAACTTGTTCCATTTTTCTTCAAATCAAAGGAAAACACAAAGGCAATAAAGAAAAATCAGTAGATTAGTATCGTCCATTAAATACGCAATACGTCCTCTGAAGCTTATTAGTTATGCAATCGCAATGCAATCAAGTTAATTTGAAACATGTGTAGGTTTCCAAGAGAAGCGTGCTACAGATAACCTGAATTAAATTAAATATTAAAAAGGTTTATAATGAGCTGCCGTGACCGGATAGCACGAGTCTAGACGAATGAAGCAGCCTCGAAGGATTGTGCAGTGATTCAAGTTAAAGACAGTGGACATGTTCTGGCGGGCAGAGCCTACAGTCGTCTTCATGGCTGAGGCCATCTCATGCACTTCAAATGGCAATTTTTTTTAAAAGGAAGAGAAATCTGTCTTGTTCCTGTATCGATAAGTATCACACACGGCAGTCACTGACATTAGTCTATGAGTTGTCATGCTTTGGCCTCTCAAACACCTGCAGCCTGAGGCTGAAAGTATCTCATCAATGTCGGTTTTGCTACATGTGATAATTATTAAATATCCGTTCAGTTTGTTAGTACGATGCACGTTCTTCAATATAGTCTAATAAGCAGGACTTATTATTAGAAATCTGCATTTATTCATATTGAACAGCAAGGAATATGGTTTTAGATAAATACCCAATATCAAATCCATGCTGGCCAGATATTGCCTTCACATGGTTAGCGGTCACAATCCTGTATTAGCCTCTGTATTAGGACTTCGCTGAAAGTGCAACATGGATTTAATTAGGACTGACATTGGCATAATGATGGATACATACAGGATATTGATAAAATGTTGACTTATGCTGGCTCAATATATGCCTTCCATCTTGGCTCAATTGTTCCCATTGCCCAAGTGCGCAGTCAGTTTATATTGAACTCCCTGCCAGTTCGACAAGACTTTCTACAACGTTTTTCTTTTTTTGCAGTGCTTCCGGGTGGCAACGGAACTAAGCTGGGTACCGAAAGGCTACAGGCTGTACTACTTGATTACTAGACATGCGGCAGATAGGCCCAGCAAATCATGGACATGCCCTGCACCATCAAGGTGGACTCTCATGGAGTAAAAAGAAGGATGGGGTTTGAAGAGGAGAAGGTTGGATGAAAGAGGGAAAGTTCTTATCCACCTTGTTTACAATCAGAGAGCTTGCAGCCTACTCGAACATCAAAATCACAGAAAACCGCCTATACCAGACTAAAACACAGCTTCTTCCAAATTATTACTGTTCTCGTAAGGTAGGTCTTCAGAAAGGATTTACAGAAAAGTGTATCATCATCTTGTACTTTGAATCAATTTTTTAAAAAGTGCATTACTATAAAGGTAAGAGTCTATAAAATAATATCTTTTCCGTTTTTCATTAATTTTATAAGCTAAACCAATTTTTCATAACTTGTGATACTTTTAATTAACACCATCAATTTTTTGGTGACATCTTGCAATAGTGTCTAATGAAGAAGCTCTTACTTATACAAATCTCACTGTAGTTCGAGGAAATGCAACAAACTCAGGAAATTCAAATTTAGATGTAACACCCCAAAAATTTAGTACTAGATAAGACACAGCTTCTGTCTTCTGCTTAGTTTGGATAGTGTCCATTCTGCATTGATAATCGTCATCCTTGCGAGTAGTTTAGCAATACTCTACTACTAGATTTGGGTTTTATTAATGAATTTGGTCCCCCTCCTAGAAAGGTAGAAAAAGGGAAAATAACTGATGGAAGGTGGTGATGGAAAAGGAGAGCACGATATGTAAAGGGTATGAACATGGTCACCCACATAAAACACTACTACATTCTGATACTAATGACATAATTGATACAGAAATATTACACCAAAACATACATTAACGGCAACATCTAAATTATTCATGTATTCTACACCCAGAGAGCTCGTAGAAAGTGGAGGATCCTCAGTCCTGCCCTGTACAGTTGTCCTTGACTTACTTCAGTGCACTCTACATCATATACCTTTCCCGCCAAGACCTATTGGCCTAGTGGGTGTTGCAATATCTGCCTAACACTGTGAGGTGGAATAAGCATAGTCATACCTACACTGTCATCATTTTTGTTACTAGTGCACAGGTCATCAGTAACATCACAACTGTCATGTAGATGATTGCCTAGTTGAAAGAGTAAAGAAAGGATCTCCACCCTCCCCTCCAAGGAGACCACTAGGTCGTTACTTTTAGATTCAACAGGCATGTCAGCTGTAATAGAAGTCGCTTCACCCAAATACCCGAAGTAAAGGAAGTAGTAGTCAATGTGTTTGAATTCAAGTTTGAATAGGTCATTGGGCGTCTAAATAACGACTTCCTTCGGGCGATTAGCAAAAAGTAATCCCAAGGGAAATTTCTTGGCGCACATCCCTTTTCTGTCCATTGTCCATCCCATATACCCCAGCTTCTTTACGGAGTGGCTTGATGTCATCATTTATAAAGACACGCTGGTGTCCACGTTTTCTTTTGAAGTTCTTTGCCCTGCTTATGGCGGGACACGGATTTCCCCGGAACTGGCTGTGATCATCTGACTCTGCGCAGTAGACGACAGCGATGTGTATACCTCGATATCAACACTAGAATCTCTAATAACATTAATGGCCTTCATTTCTGATTCATCTGCTATCTCTCAGTCATCGTGCTGGATGTCAAACAATCTAATCGACTCAGTCAGCTGTCTTGCTGAAGTCTGTTTTTCTCCTACATCAGAGCTACGCACAGCAGCAAGTAACAACTCAACGACTGGTTGTGGATGAGGTTGAGTATACAGAAAACAGTTTCTTTATAATGTCCAGTGTAGACATATAGCGTTTGATAACATCTACAGCAGCAAAAATATTTACACTGTGGATCACTTTCATTCTCACCAGCGGGTTTAAGTATTGACAGTGCTTTGTTGACTTTTGATACTGTCATGTCTTGAAGCCGAAGAAACCCACCACAGACCGTTGACGGAATTGTAGACCAAGCTGTGTTAGAGGGAATCATACAATCACTGTTAGAGGCAGGAGATAAAGATGTTGCGTGACGTGGACTTTTCTAACAGAACAAGAGCAAAAGATCCAGGCATTCGAGAGGAAGTGGTTCAGGAAACTAGTCCGGACCTCCTACCGGGAGCCAAAGACGAACGACTTCGTCCGTAGCGTAGTCACCTGACTGATGGGTCCCCAGGAGTCTCTGCTTGCTACTGTCAAGCGACAGGAACTGAAGTGGCTCGATCATGTCACCCGACATGACACCCTGTCCAAGACAGTCCGAACAAAAGAAAGGCTGGGTGGCCAACGTGAGGAAGTGGACCGGCTGTCTACTGGAGGACCTTCTCAGGCGACCCCAAGACCGTCCCGCTTGGCGTGAGTTCACGAATGCGAAACTCCATCAGCTCTCCCCTACGACTGGTACTTGCCGCGCCAGTTATAGGATGACATGGCATGACATGTATTTGCTAGGTATTGTTTGACCAAAGAACATGATTGAAACACACAGCCTCATTACCTGCCTCGCATTACCTCATTACCTATCTCCCACAAGCCTCTAAAAGAAAAGAAATGAGGTTCATTTCAGGTCTTGTTTTTATATCAGCACGTACCTCAGACATTGATAGTCGATTTGAAACTATTTGAAAACTGCCAATGAATCCTTGCTAGCATCTGGCTAGTAATGAGTACACTTGTCAGCCTCAAGCATACGCTTAATTGCGGTTACCTTCGCTTCTCAACGAGGCGGGCCGTGAACGCCACCAAGCGGAATGCGAAAAAAAGGGGAAAAGAACGAATCAAAGAAAACAAGAGAAATTCAATTTTTGTGCTGCAAGTGGAAATCGATCAAGGAGTTTTAAAATATTACCGCGGCCATGTTGTTACAAAATGGCCAGCAGGAGAGAGGATTGAAGATGACGGTGATGATGAACTCTTGGGCCTTCTGCTTGTTATCGACTGCCTCGCTTTCATTTCCCTTCCACTCGAAGATGCTGATAGTGCTATCTCCGCACAGGCTTTGAGAGGCAAAGTGCCAAAACAGGCGTGATGCAGTCTCTTCACAAAAATAGCTCGCACCACCCCGCTGCCTATCATAGATGTAAATTATTGGATGGAGCATTATGGTCCATCTGCATAGCAGACTCGTCTATCTGTGTATACATCTGTATATTTAGTCTCCGATTACCGGCGGGTTCCCCTTCATATCCTGTCGCTGAAAGAACTAGCTCGTGTGATTTTCATTAAATTGGGGTATACTTTGCAGTTTACCCAGGATGGCTCTCAGAAAACCGACCTGTGTAGCCCTAAATAACAAGGCTATCGTTACCGTTACCCAACGATTTTCTCATCTGTTAAATAATACAACTTTTTGTTTTACCATCAGGTGCACAGCTTCCTGCAGAGTTCACTTCCCTGATGCGAAGTTTCGACTAAACCGGACATTGAACTGTTCACAGATCTTTATTGTTCTCGCCTGTCCGACTTCCCTAAAGATTCTTTGTTGGATAAAAATAAGTTTAACCAACGCTTATCTCGCCCAGCCTCCCGTGAAGCTCCTGCAGACTCTCTTATTACGAGAAACAAAAAATATTCTGGTCTTTTCTTTTCGGTTTCTTCCCCTTTAGCAACTTTCCATTTATTTTTCAGTTGCAAATTTAGAGTATTCGTCGTGGGTATGTGTGGTGTTTGTCAAGGAGGGTCAGTGTCATGTTTGTTGAAGATGAATGTGCGCGGCTTTTGTGTAGATGAACAAGTAGATGAGCTGTGACATGCGCGCAGTTAACAGTTCGTAAACCTTCTCCCGTGATAGACTTTCTGGAAGTGCTGTCAGATCTTTTTTATCTCCCTCTTTTTCACTCACACACACACACACACACACACACACACACACACACACACACACACACACACACACACACACACACACACACAGGTATCAGTTTTGACAATCGCTGAACTCGGACGATAAAAGAGAATCACAGTTCCGCGCTATAAATGAATTTTTAGAATAAGTTTGAAGACTCTGACAGTATGACTGCCCTCCCATCCCGCCTGATGAAGACCAGCCCTGTTTGTTTCCTTCTAACATATCCACTGAAGCAAGATGGTCCCTTCTGTAGGTGAACTCACATTATCCGCACTGAATTCTTTCATCCATCCCTTCCACGCACTTACTCACTTCCCCCACCCCTCTGCCGTCTTCCTCACAGAACTTCTCGGCAGGTCTCGCGGCAGCGTGAACTCGGTTGCTGGAGACGAGAAGCGGGTAGGAGGTGAGCTTGACAGGTGACCCGCTGCTGATTCAGGCCACGTGATCCTGCACACGTGCCAGCAGTGGCAAGCGAGACTGAGTACAGCCAATGTCCACATGACCACTGCTGACCGACTTGTAGGTGTAAACACAATTCCTTTCAGTTTTACATCTGTAAAGACAAAGTTGTTTTCAACCAGAAGGTGTATTTTAAGATTCTATACCTGTTAAGCGAAATTGGTATTTTTTCCCATGGGCATATGACCAGCAGGCTTGTCTGGGGACCATGTGCCACTCACTTGAGCTGCGTCTGATTGTAACTAAGGCTTAAGAAAATACGAGAGAGGGAGATAGCTACCCACTCACAACCATCCAAGACCCGGGCGGATTTAATTATTGATGCAACATAACGGAGCCCGAAGGGAAGGTTTAGGTTAGTCGGTGCTTTTCGATTGACGACCTGGAATGAAATGCAGGGCAATACGAGGATGAAAACCCTTCTACTGACAAGAGAATGTAGTGTTGTGAATGGCCGGAAGGGCTTCTTCTACGTGCAAGAATATGAAAATAGTCCCAGGAAGTTGGCAGAGGCTTAAAGCAGGAAAAATGCTAACTACTGTGCTCTTGGATGTGTTTCAGAAAAAAAACTGTTCGCCAGGGACTGGTGTCCGAGAGTTATTAAAGTAACGGGACTTCATGCAAACGTGTTGGCTCTACGACCGATACCGTGACACTTTCAACTGAGAAAATTTACAGTTAAATTAATAAAAAGGAAATAAGATTCAAGAAGTTTCCATTTACAAAACACAAAAATAATCGCAACGTGCAAATTAGAAGAAAGAAAGTACAAGTGATTGTTTAGCACTGAGAGAATGAAACAGAGATCGATACCAAGCAGTGACACTCACTATAGCAGCTTTAAAATATAAAAACATAATAAAACATTTTAAAGCATATCACATTATGTTTATAGGAGACGTTAAAACATCTCTCACTGATCCCTCTAGATTAGACCTGAAATTAAATACAAGCAAAAGCTAAAAAGAGGAAAAGGAAAACATAGGTAGTACATGATACGGGCGACAGCATCGTGCAAGCTGAGCTCAGGCCAAACAGCCTGTGCGGGAGGCAGATGCTGGGTACATGTGGTGGCACTCACACTGCCAGCCACTACACTGCCTCAAACACTGATTCAACCACCTGAGAGGACTGGCTGTATAACCATCTAAGAGGACTGGCTGGCTGGATAACCATCTGAGAGCACTGACTGGCTGTATAACTATCTGAGAGGACCGACTGGCTGTATAACTATCTGAGAGGACTGGCTGGCTTATAACCATCTGAGAGGACTGGCTGGCTGTATAACTATCTGAGAGGACTGGCTGCCTGTATAACTATCTGAGAGGACTGGCTGGCTGTATAACTATCTGAGAGGACTGACTGGCTGTATAACTATCTGAGAGGACTGGCTGGCTGTATAATCATCTGAGAGGACTGGCTGGCTGCATAATCATCTGAGAGGACTGGCTGGCTGTATAATCATCTGAGAGGACTGGCTGCCTGTATAACTATCTGAGAGGACTGGCTGGCTGTATAATCATCTGAGAGGACTGACTGGCTGCATAATCATCTGAGAGGACTGGCTGGCTGTATAACTATCTGAGAGGACTGACTGGCTGTATAACTATCTGAGAGGACTGGCTGGCTGTATAATCATCTGAGAGGACTGGCTGGCTGCATAATCATCTGAGAGGACTGGCTGGCTGTATAATCATCTGAGAGGACTGGCTGCCTGTATAACTATCTGAGAGGACTGGCTGGCTGTATAATCATCTGAGAGGACTGGCTGGCTGCATAATCATCTGAGAGGACTGGCTGGCTGCATAATCATCTGAGAGGACTGGCTGGCTGTATAACCATCTAAGAGGACAGGCTGGCTGTATAACCATCTGAGAGGACTGGCTGGCTGTATAACCATCTAAGAGGACAGGCTGGCTGTATAATCATCTGAGAGGACTGGCTGGCTATATAACCATCTAAGAGGACAGGCTGGCTGTATAACCATCTGAGAGGACTGGCTGGCTCTATAACCATCTGAGAGGACAGGCTGGCTGTATAACCATCTGAGAGGACTGACTGGCTGTATGCTTGCTGTCCAGACTACCCGTAGGACACACAATGAGAAGCAAACAGGATGATTGGACATTTAGCCGTGGACTCCAGTTTCCCGTTTATAATTATTTGCAAACTTTGCACAAGTGAGCAGCAAACAAAATAATTAAAGTGATCTTTTCCTAGATCCTTGCAAGCGCAGCTAGCGAAGTTATGGTTAAAGCTGGAACTGGAACATTAACTGCTGTTTGTTAAAATGGCGATACTGTGGTTGCTGTCTACAAAAGTGTTCGTCTTTGTTGTGAGGATACACTTCGTTATGATGGTTTTTGTTATGTGTTGCATCATGTATACTGTTCTCCTGCAGTCCGTGGGCATCACATTACCTTAGTCAAAGTAAACTGTGTTCACAGAAGCAGCACCAATCACATCGACTTTGTGCTTCGTATTGATCGGTGTTATTAATAATGAAAGCAGGTAACAGCCTGCTTACGTGGTGCATAAAGAAAACAGGTTAATTGAAAAAAATCTGTAATATAAACACTTCTTTGTCTTCTCTCTCTCTCTCTTTCTCTCGATCTCTGTGTGTGGGTGTGGGTGTGAAGGTTGGGGTGAGGGGAGAATGAGTGAGCTGTGATACATAAATAAACACATAAACACATCTATTTGGTCATTCTGAATGCTCGAGCGCTTACTTTTATTTATTTACATGATATTTTTGAGAAATGCACGTGCATTTGATATTATGTTAGTTCTATTCTACGAAAATGGCAAAGCGTATTTTCGTCACTTCTGTATCTTTACATCGACAACTACAGCAGCTGGAAAGATGGACAAACCTTTAGTCAATGATGTACCAAAAAAGTGTAAACAGTGCAAAAACCTATTTACTAAACTGAGATCCAAATATGTAGGCCTTCCATAGCAGGAGACTCTCGTGTTGTGTAGACGATCCCTCACAGGACCTGGCAGAGAATTATCCGAGAAGGCCCTGACAAACTTAGCTGAAGATTCACATAATTGCATGTCAAGTTAACTGCCTGCAATGGAAGAAATGAAAATGTTAGACCAGTTGGCATTTCTTGAACTGACGTAGAATCAGATAAGGACACATCTGTACATACTGGTCCTTCACTTAGTTATGTGGTGGCTGAAGGAAGGACGAAGTTTACGCATTCATGTCCAAATCACAACCCCACCATTATTTTTCTGCTGCCAGATTTTTAAAGACCTCGTACAATATTTACCAGACAGGCCGCTTAAAAACGAGCTGGAAAAGTCTGCTGGGTACTGCAAACACAGAAATGTTCTGATCAACATAGAAAATCACACCCTACTCCAAATATCCCCAAACAGTTTGTCGAATAAACAGGATTACAAAAAACTCATTAAGCTAAATATTTAGAGCTTTCTTCATCAACCATACTCCTCAGTACTCAGGCAAAGTGCAAAAGTACTAAACTGTCTTGTTTCTCTGTTTGAAAACACTCGAGATCATAGGAGGAAGGCATTAAAAGTCCTTCGAACACTTTTTGGAGGAAATGATTCGGATTGTTGAGCCAAATAAAGGACATTGCATCACACTGGTGATAGTTTCTTGAGTACAAATGTTGATTCTAAACAGAGTTGTGTGCAGACAGTTTATAAAGGCTGAAGCGTTCAGAACTACTTCTAAAACATGGTTTCAAACAGACAATAGTATTTAAGAAAAACATAAGGAAGAGTCTCGGAAATCACTGAAGTCTTGAAGACATGATACTCGCTGGTTGACCTCTGAACTGCTTCAAAAAGTGCGACAGTTAGCCTTGTTAAATTATAATTATCATTCTTGATGTGCCATGTTTGACTGTCTGCTCGCTGCTTCTTTATTCCCATTAAGCTGTATTTTAACAAGCATTTTGTTATAAAACATGATGGTGCGCGGGGATGAACTCTGTATGCTGTGCCCACAGAGCAGTTAAATGGGAGTGGCCTTCTTCTGCACACTTTTTCTCAACTATCTGTCAGTGCTAGCCTTATTACCCAATGACGGAAAACAACTAAAACCAGTCACGCGCATGTTTATTCAATAGGGATGAGCTTTACTTTATTCCAACCGAAGATACTTTCATTTAAGTTTGATATCAATAGGGGCGTTGGGATAAAATCCTTCTTGATCGAAATTTCATTAAAGATGTTGCTCTCTAGGGACGATGTAGATGGCGGATTTCTGGTGCGATGTGTGGTACTTCGGTGAATTCTGCAATTAAATTGTATGTTCAGCATACAAAACCGTGGTTCAAAACCATTCTGCTGAAGTGTATAGAAAGGCTGAAGCCAGCAAGGGAGGAAATAGAACAAGGTATGAATAAAACAAAAAATGGGGAGATACAGCAAAAACATACAGAAGGACGGACAGTCAGACGCCAGAGTTATAATTAGAAAAAAATGTGAATAGAAAGACAAACGAGAGTTCCTCTTTAATGGAGCAGG
The DNA here is from genome assembly GCA_004794655.1 of Marisa cornuarietis. Classification (NCBI taxonomy): domain Eukaryota; kingdom Metazoa; phylum Mollusca; class Gastropoda; order Architaenioglossa; family Ampullariidae; genus Marisa; species Marisa cornuarietis. The sequence goes on along the minus strand of SMMW01000635.1, from coordinate 1,826,592 downwards.
AAGGGCAATGCATCACCAGACCCACGTGCAGAAAACTGCATGAACGTGCATCTTCACTTACACTCCATACATCAGAGAGGACTGGAAGCAGACAAGGACAGCGACAGGAATAGGCATTTAGACAGAGAATATGAGGACGGGTAAAGGAGAAATTGAGTACATGCCTCTCAAATCTTATCAGCAGCTGCGTATGACCCGCTACAAACTGTGAAAGTAAATCCCAGCAAGCTTAATTGCGAATATAAATGAGGCAATCGTACGGACTAGACGACAGATACAGTTTAATTAAGCTCGGCTTTGGCATCATGTCCTTCCAACCCACCCACAGTTCGCCTCCCGCCTGTAGTCCCTCCAGCTGGGAGTTTCACTGTAATTAACAGCACCTAGCCGTCCTAGCGGGTATTGACCCTCCCAGGTCGAGCTGCTACAGACCGTGGTGTAGCTGGCTACAAACTGTTACTTTCACTTCATCGTGAGTACAGGTCTGACTGGTGAAAGATATTTAACATCCTATGGGACGCGAGAACTGGTTCGTATCAAACAAATTTAGGATAAAATTCAGACTCCACGAATATTTTTTAAGTGACTTATTACAAGCACAGTAATCAACACTTCTAAAATTCTATTTACACAATAGACAGCAATGCAGGGGAATAACTTATTACTTTCTTACATCAGTTTTGGTGGAAAGCTTTGTGCTAATTTTATTGCACATGTAGACAAATATCTGGAATACGGCAGGTCTTACTTGTTTGTCGACATCACAAGACCATAAGACGAGCATACTAGAGTTTGTTTCCCAAGGAGTGTGTTCTGCCAAGCACGCCCAGCGATTCTTGGATGCTCGTGTGGAGGCCACATTGTACTCGTTAAGTTATGGCCCTTGGTCTGAAAAAGGCGCGCGCGCGTGTGTGCGTGTGTGGCTTGGTAGCGCGCGACACGTTGGCCTGGACATAAACTGCACCGAGACACGAGGTACAGAACCTAAACGTGGGTTGGCGCGCACCCCAAACCATTTCTGAGGCCTCCACCTACATCCTTTGCCTCCCAGCAGCGGAGAATCTTCCACGTGTGAATCTTTCTGGACGTCCTTGCGATCTGGAAAGCCTTAAAATAATAAGGACGCCCTGAAGTGTAAACATTTGTGTTACTTTCACTTTGTCTCAAGTGACCATTTTGGAAACTTGAGTCCGACATCTTCAAATAACTTTTCTTTTCTCTTTTTTTAAGCTGGATGATAAGTCTGGTTTCTAAGTAAAAAAATTCAGACGTTCAGAAGCTGTCGCGGGAAAAGAAATAGCAAGACGGTGTGTTTGACCGGCAACAGAAGTTTGAAATATAGTCTTGAGGGAAGCTTCGAACGGTCTTTCTGGCAAACACTCTTCTACACCAGGAGTCCTCTCACTGTCGAGTACAACGATCTCAGATGATTGAAAGGGTTGCTTATGATCTTCAACTGTCCCTGACTCTTTGTAAATGTCGAAGAAGTCAGGACAATAAAGACTTCAAATCGACAAATAAGATGTTAATAAAATCACAGTAATAAAGTCAAGAAAGTGATCACAACGTGAAGGCAACGTCAGCGAGAGACAGCATCAGACGGAAGCCCACGACAGTTTTGCCTCGGTGAGCACAAACAATCCAGTCAACGTCCAACTGACAGAAACGAAGAATCAATAAAGTCCAAGTAATCGCCTTTTATCTATGGCTGCCATGGACGTCGTTATGCATGGTTGAACATTTCACAGCAGCTTCACCAAGCCTGATTCACAAGGTCCTGGACTACTTCAGTGTAATTAGGTAAGTGGCTAAACGTATCTAACTCCGCTTTGATGCTTGCTGAAAACCCATCGTTAACAAACATTCCATACTCTCCTAAATCAGCATGTGTGTGAGAGAGGGAGGAAAAAAATGATTGTAAGATATTTTATTACCTCCTTAGTGTGTGTGTGTGTGTGTGTGTGTGTGTGTGTGTGTGTGTGTGTGTGTGTGTGTGTTCTTCCACCTCGGTGTATGTGTTAGTGTAAAGCTCTTTGAACCCGCCGTTGTTGATGGGGAAAGACGTTTTGAAATTAATCAGGTTATGATTAAAGGTGGAACTACATCGTTAATACTCTGCTTCAGCAGTTAGCTAACATTTTCTTGCAGAAGTTGTTTCAGACAAACTAAAGTCTTCCTGTCTGCCAAGAGAAAACTAATGATTCATTAAAAAAAAGACTAGGGTTCCTATAAACTTCCAAATGTTAACTCCTTTTGACAAAGACAGTTACAGGCTTCCGAGTTTGAAATATATTTGATGACCTCTTGCTATTCTGCGGAGCCTTAAAAACGACTCTTTTTACTGAGTGGTCTTCAAAATAAATAGCTTCTTTCCACCAAAGCGGCTGCTAAAACCCCTTAGGGTCTTCTTTACTGTTGTTTCCTTGTGCTTGTGAGCTTTGTTTCTCTCTGAAATGTTCGTTCTTTCCGACAATATCCCTGTCACAGCTACTGGCAGTGGCTTCTATGAATCTACATCTGTTACTTACGGCGAAATGAGTTTAAACCTACAGAGATTCTGAGAGGGCGAAAAAAGTCAGTAAAACAGGCGAACAGACAGATAAACAGACAAACAGACAAGTAAACAGGCAGATAAACCGACAAACAGCCAAAGAGACAGATACACAAAGAGACAGACAAGGTTTTGTAGCGCTTGTTGTCTTGTACAGTAAAAAGCATGAGGTAAGTAAAATGCGGTCGGCATTAGGTTTCTTCCAAGGAAAACTCAAGCCGGTCTTGCAAAACAATTTTATTAAATACTCGACAACGTGTAGGAGTAAAATAAATACTCGGCAACGTGTAGGAGTAAAATAAATACTCGACAACGTGTAGGAATAAAATAAATACTTGACAACGTGTAGGAGTAAAATAAATACTCGACAACGTGTAGGAATAAAATAAATACTTGACAACGTGTAGGAATAAAATAAATACTCGACAACGTGAAGGAGTAAAATAAATACTCGACAACGTGTAGGAATAAAATAAATACTTGACAACGTGTAGGAGTAAAATAAATACTCGACAACGTGTAGGAGTAAAATAAATACTTGACAACGTGTAGGAGTAAAATAAATACTCGACAACGTGTAGGAGTAAAATAAATACTCGACAACGTGTAGGAGTAAAATAAATACTCGACAACGTGTAGGAGTAAAATAAATACTCGACAACGTGTAGGAGTGAAATAAATACTTGACAACGTGTAGGAGTGAAATAAATACTTGACAGCGTGTAGGAGTGGAATAGTTCTTCGATTCACTTTGTTTGTTACACAATACTTTCTCTCTGTCTCTCTCTCTCTCACACACACACACATACACACACACACACGTGTATGCACACGCACACATGCATCAGCATAGTCAAACCCTAGAAAATTAATTAATTGAGTCATTTCTTAACTGATACTGGTCACTGTGAGGAGCACACAGAAAGATGCCGCAGCCTCGGTCTGTCTCGAGGGGGGGGGGCGGAGCAGGTCGTGAACGAAACGATGTCCACTTTTTCGTGTTTGTAAGACAAATTTACCTCTGACTACCTCTGGGTCAACCTCTCTCTTAGGTACCTTGAAGGACAGTTTTCAATAGAGGGTCGTCTCAGGTCACATGACCAAACCGGACCACTTAACGCCGCTTGACTGTTGAAAGCTGTGGTTCCTTGTGTCCTACGAGTGTGGTGACCGTGCTTCGTACCTTTATGTTACCTGTACAAGACCCGGAGCAGCCTTCTCAAGCACTCATTCTCAAGTGCCTAGATTCTCTCCTTAGTATCGGCAAAGTCCCCTTTTTTACTCCGTACAGCCGGATCGGTCCTACCAGGGACTTGTACAGATTGCACTTCGTAGTAAACCTGATTGTTATTGCGGCGCCAGGGTCTGTCCATGCGAGCCATTGCCGCTGTTACTGTCGAGGGACGATACCATTTTATGATGTTGGCTTTCAAGTGCATGAAGCTGTTGACTTCTTCTATCCGTACTACGTTCACATAGATCTCTGCTTTGCTTTGAGAATGATCATGGATTTTCTCTTGTTAGTACCGTTTCCATTCCAAATGCCTGAGAACTGTCAGGTTAATGGTAAGATCTTGATGTTCTCTGTTGGGGTCTGGTATCAGAACGATTCCGTCTGCAAAGCATAAGCTGCAAATCGGAATTGGACGTGTGACGGGCGTGGATGGTTTCTCGCATGATGTACCCCACAAAAGATGTTAAACAATACAGGCAATAAAAGTAGGAGAGGCTCTTGACATACGCCTCCTGTCGTCCAGCAGTACTGTGCTTGCTGAGCTCTTGTACAGCGCTTCCACGGCTTGAACGAGACCCTCTTAAATTTTCGTCCTATATGCAATTGCCCTTCACTTCAGACAATCAAATGCCTTTTCAAAGTTGTGATAGAGGTCCCATTGGTGCTGCAAGTGTTTTTTTTTTATCAGAATGCGACCGTTTATTGCAAAAGGTAAAGAACAAGTCGAGAATCCATCAGAACACATCACTGACCAGCTCAAATTCTGTCCTTATAAAACGGAGACTGTCGACGATGTCACGAACAAAGGCAATATGAAGCAGCCCGAGCGTTTGTTATTGACCAGGTGGAGGACCGGAACCTTTAGATTATCTACTCACCCTCAGAGTTGGTGCCTGCTTGCAGCATGAAGATACCACAGCGAGGCACCTCTATCTCATCTATCTCATGAACTGTTTGGTGTTAGCTATTCTTGTGCTGCACGTCTTCTGTTTTTCAAACATTTTTACGATTGGCTTAAACATCTCAGCATTTACAAACGGTTCGACACTGTTTAGACAAGATATTATCAGAACAACATTCATTAGAAACGAAAGGTTTTCAAAGCGTGCATGTTCATGATTCTAGATTTAATCCCAAATTTAGAACACCGTGAAGACTGGTTTTCCAAATTCTTCTTATTCTGTCTCCAAAAACGCGCCCGCGTGCACACACACACACACACACACACACACACACACACACACACACACACACACACACACACACACTAGCATTGTGCGGACTTACTGTCGGCTACGGCACATTCCTATCCAGATATGTAAACCCCACTCACACTCATCATCATCTCAGTCATCTGCCTTACAGTTGTTTTCGCCTCTCCGTCTCTCTGACTCTCTTGCGTCGCTTTTCATCTTCCACTCCCTTGTGAATGTTACATACTGACTGGTAATGAACCGCATTTAAAAGCTTTGTGTTAAATATAACATTATTCAAGTTTTTCATGTTGGTTGTGACGTCATTAAAGTATTAAATTAAAAAAAACCTTATTGAAGTCTTTTAAAAGAGTTAAACTTTGTGGATGGCTCAAGGCAGGTTAGTCCAATTAGAATTTAAAAATGTAAATAAAGTGTGCATTTAGATACGTAGGCTTGTATTTCTCATTAAAGGTTTATTAAACTTTATGTGTCGTACAAGTGTCAAAAGACCGATTGCAAGATACACTGAATAGTTCATCACCAGCCCAGTCTGCTGACATGCTGGACAAACGGTAACGAGCAGCGTGCAGAACATTAATTAGTAAATTACAGGGTCCTAATTAGTAACTACACAGGAGCTTTCCACGCATTGCATCTCCACAGACCGCCTCAACTTGCTGCACAAACACATCGCACCGAGCTGCCAGAGAAAACGAAGCCAGAATACAGTTGAAACCCGCTGACAACAGACAAAGTCCTCCCATTGACACAGTACTGTGTACTCTAAGTGGCAGAATATTGTATTAGTGTACAACCACTCACAGAATGAAGTGTATTTCACGAGGAGAATAAAGTATTCTTGTCCTGTGTACTCCCGTCGGCAGGCAACAGTGTAGATGTAATCCGACCAGGAAAAACACCGACTAGCAAAATCGTGTATTTATGTAAAGAGGAAGAATTCGGTATTTCCGCGTGTGTGTTTACACATGATAAGCACGTGTCTCCATTTTCGGTAATTTATCCTCCGTGATGCAGCACATGGTGTGTAAAGGTGGCAGAACATCGTCTTTCAAGGCTGGCGTTTTGCTGTCACTGCAGAATCCTGACGATCTTCTCTCTGCCCCTTTGTTACTTTATATTTGCATATCTCTCTTTCCCCTGCCACCTTAATTCTGCAACCCTATTTCTTATCTCTCCTTCTCCCCTTTCATCCCTTAGCCCGGTCTCGTTTATCAGACACCTTTTAGCGTCTGTTATAATATTTGTCTGTCCATCTGCCTGTCTGCTGTGTGCCTGTTTGTCTGTCCATCTGCCTTTCTGCTGTGTGCCTGTATGTCTGTCCATCTGCCTTTCTGCTGTGTGCCTGTATGTCTGTCCATCTGCCTATCTGCTGTATGCCTGTTTGTCTGTCCATCTGCCTGTCTACTGCATGCCTGTTTGTCTGTCCATCTGTCTGTCTGCTGTACGCCTGTTTGTCTGTCTGATTCTATCTCCCTTCTTCCTCTCTTTCCTTCTTTTGTTTCCTCCATTTTCTCCTCTCCTTGATCAATAAAGAAATGTCAGTATGTCCGTTGTATATCGATTATTATGTTTTCAGGTAAGGTTATTTTAGTTGCATAACAATCATATTAAAATATTCATAAAGATCTTTTCTATCTGGTTAATCTTTGGATTAGCTCGCACGGAACAGCACGCAGAGTAAACAATATTCAGGTGTCCCTCATTTCTCTCTCTTTGCGTCAAACCAAACGGATCGACAGTCGTCTGACAAATCTTAGGAGCGATTGGGAGGGACAAGAGGCCTCCTGACCACGTGACACGTCTTGTCGAATTTGTCTGCTCATCCCACTAATGCCATTTTTGTGCAGCTCTAGAATTTGCTCGGTCTGCGAGGAAATTTGCAGAAAAAAATACTTTAAAAAATAAGAGAGAGCGAAAAATCTTCTTCTTTTTGAGCATCGCATAGGTTTACAATAAAACTCACAGGGATGAAGGTAAATATAGGATGGTATTACTTCTGCTGTTTTCTTTTGACATCTCTTAATGGAGAAGGATAAATCATCATAACTTCGTAGTGGCAGGTTTGCGGTTGGGCTCAGTGCTGGCATCGCACTGTCCATTTTTCACTAAGGAGCAAAATAAAAAAATCTTACTCCTTCTATTTGTTACGAGAGAGGACAGTCCTTGTTAAGACATTTCACCTCTGGTTTTGTTTGAAAATCAAACACAAAGTTTGTGAGGGCCTTCACCTTGTGCTGAGTATAAATACGAGACAGCAGTGAAGTAAAGGTTACAACAAGTTATCTGGTCAGAATGCACATTCATATCACAGAACAATGTGAAAGAAAGGAAAAAGGAAGAAGAGAGATATCATAAGAATAGTTTCCATGAGTTTGCACAATACTCCTGAAGCAGTGCCAGCTCTCCGTTGTAGTACAAATACCAGTCTGCACTTTGCCAATGGCAAAACTATTTAAAGAAAGGAAAGTTAATTGACCATCAAGTCCCAGTGCGCACGTGACCCTGCACGCAAAAAAGCACGCGAGAGAAAGAAGTCACGAGAAAATGCCTGAGACAGAAAAACATTTAAAAAAAATAACGGTGGAGATTGGATAAGCTCTTCACATCCAACACAACCATCAGTTCTGAGTGAGAGAAGTTCCAGTCAAAAGGTTATGTGTTAAAGGGGGAGGTAACAGCATGTGGTTGCCATTCATGTTAATACCTGGCGAGCGCAGCCTGTCGGGGGCTCAGCTCACCCAAGAGGTGGCTTTACCCTAATACAGTGAGGGACCCAACGGGTAGAGTAAAATTGACAAGCTGCAGATTCAGCAACCACTAAGTAGATGAAGGACCAGGGTAGGGGAATTGGCAAAAAGGAAGACTAAGGTTGTGTTCAGCTGAAAGAAGCATAAACATATTTGAATAACAAAAAAACAAACAAACAAACAAAAAAACTGCGAAAAATCTCATTTATTCGGTCTGAACAAATAGTGCTGATGTTAGACAGCAAAAACATTGAATAATTTTTAATCGAAAACAGATTGACCCACGGGGGAAGGGGAGGAAAAACTCCACTGGGTGTGATCTAATTTAACACCAGGATAAAATAAAACAAGAATGAAATATGGGTGCTGGGATATTTTTTTTTCTTTTTTTTAATGAAATTTATTCTCTTATAGTCATCTCAGTTTATGAAATCGGCAAAAACCGTATTTACTAAACATTTTTGTGCATTCATATTTGTCAAGTTTATTTATAGGGTCGCGAAAATTTCAGTCTTTTTCTGTTGATGTATATAAAACACGATATCATCCATATCGTCACAGGATGGATTTATTTTACCGGCTAAGCCACATTCGATAAAATATCCGCTTGAAAGAAGGCTTTCTATAGGCCATGAATGGGAGATTTTTACCTTGAACTGTAGGAAGTTGACTTGCTCAACCCGGGTAGGCTACGTGCTTCAGAAATACGGACCCTGGGGTCGTACTTGCGGATATCAGCAATTTAGCCGTGGATAAAATAGCAGTAGTGCACTGGGTGGATAAGTTAATCTGACAGGAAAATTTGATTCTGAATTTTGAGCACCCGTGTAGATGAAATTTCTTAACCGGTCGGCATAGCAGAAATTCTCAAAAAAGGGTCACGTGTGTAGTTGGGCCAAAGGCTGAATCAAGAAATCTAGATAGCTACAACTAAAACAAGAAACACAAGAAAATCCCAAAGCGCAAGCAAAAACAAATGCAGGTCACCTTTATTCATACTGGCCAAATGTTCTTCAATATAAGACGACAAAAGCATTATGTATTATTTATTTATTTATTTGTGCATTCGGGTACAAAATAACCAAGGTATTATTATAAGCAAAGCCGATTGCGATATTCAGCTTTGTTTTTCATGACGACTGCTACCTTCAAATTGCTACTTCAGAAAAAAACAAGATTTACTAAACATTTATGAACCCCTGCATCTGTCCATGATTTTTATTAGGTGTAGAACAATTCTGCTTTTTCTACTTTTATTGAATTAACACGAACATTATCTCCGCCAGAGTTTCGAAAAAGTTAATCGAAAGGAGACTCCTCCCATAAATTATTGGCTGGTAAAACAATCTGGGTAGGTCTATCACGTGTCCAGAAATACGGGATTTTATCCACTATCTACGGATAGTCAATTTACCCTGCATGGGTAGGATAGCAAGCTGGATTGAAAAAGTGCTTCAGAAATACGAATCCTAAAGATTTTAATGTTTAGCGAGCCTCGCTGGTCGGCCTCGATCACAGGCTGGACAATTATGCATAGCGTACCCTGTCCTCAGCGGATTGCTAGGCAACGGATCGTGAAGGTCCTCTGCTTCGTCGACCTTTGCCGGTCGTTAAATAGGGAGGGGAAAAAAAGCTTCCTTGAATAGCCTTCCGACGGCTTTAGTCTCCAAAGTCAGATGCTCTTCTCTTGTGTGCAGGCCGGCTACAGCCCGGCGTATGAAGACACATTGTCAGTCGAGCCACGGACCGTGCATGAGATACGGTCAATGGTCTAGAGGCACTTTCCATGTGGCTTAGTCTAGTAACTTAATATCTGTCTCTTTAGAGATCATTCGAGTTTGAATAATTAATGGTAGGGAACGGTCAGATCAATCAAACTGTAAATAGCTGACCAGCAAATCAGCGACGGAAAGAGTTTTGCTGGTTAATAATTTGGCTTGACTCTGAACTCACTTCTCCCAATAGAGCTCAGAGAAGATTATCGGAGAGCAGTCAGTTCGAAACCCCTCTGCATTTAAGACTTCACTGTAATTTGAGTCCGGTGACTAGATTTTTTTTGTTTCTGGAAACTTGTGACAAAGGGTTGTTCAGGCAGTTCACACGGTTTGTCCCATGAGACGAGGTATCTCGACAGTGAGTGTCAGCAAGTGTGTCTCGCAAGATAAAATCGTCCCTTGAGATGTAGGCCTCCAGGTCATTGATATTCCGTTAGGAAGTCCGACTTTAAATGTTGCGCGTGAAATCACAGAAAACGCGCATTCTTCCAAATAGAAGCAACGAAGGTCATCTTCTTGACCTGTTATGAGGAACACAGGTTGTCGTGGCATCCGTCCAAAATTCGGAGACATCACTAGAGCACCTACTCTCACACTCGCATACACACCACGGATGAACAAAGTATGGATTTCTGACTGGTCACATCATCCAGTCATTATGTCTCCTTTTTTGTTTGCGTATGCACAGAGGCTGATCTGCCCAATGTCGGCAGAATTCTTAATGGACATCAATCATTTTCTCAACAGTCAATGATTTCTATCAAATTTGTGGACCAAAAAGAAATGCATTTCTTCCCCTGCAAGTTGATCGAAATAAGGTACGTGTATCTCACAATAACCTATTGCTTATTTCCCTCCATAATACTGATTTTTAAATTTAAAAAAATAAAGGCTAAATTTTGGGGATAAGACCCTACCTTAAGAGAGGATTCCTCTACTCAAAAATGTATATTAGGAATAACAAGGTTGAATGTGTTCATTGGACATTACACACTCAGTTTCACTGAGGACATAGGAGGAACTAAGTGTGTGTGTGTGTGTGTGTGTAGGTAGGTAGGTATCAGGGTCTCTGACATTCATCTAATCGCACGAGGTGGTATCGTGGGGACGTTCAGGAAGGCTCCTGTCACGCGCCTGCTGATGCACTTCAAATCACGTGCTTTTCTGCGTGTCATGTAATAAAGACCCACAAGTATGGGCAATGGGGGGGCACTGGGCGTTGGGGACTTCTCCTACCCCAGTCTCCCAGTGATGTCGCTTATTCCTAAGCGGTAACAACAGGCATCGACTCCCCTTTACCGTTCACGTCCACTATAGACATTATTGAAATTCTAAGGGAAGCTACTCTAAAGAAACACACATCACGACGTTAACGCCCTTTACAGGCGCTCCACCCGTGCGTTAACGGTGGCCTTAAAACGAACCTCAGCGTTTAGAGCAATGGAAATGACGAAAATCTTAGAAGATGCATTTGTAAACCCTGCATTTTGGTTTTGAAATCTGTTATACTATTAACAAAACATAAAGAGCCGGGCAGGAAAACTTACAAAAACCAACCGCAACAAGTGTGACCATCCATATTGAAACGTATTTGAATTTCATTCTTAAGGAGTAAAGTCGGAAGAATTGCGATATGAAGTCTTTAAGTCGTCCCAGAGCTTTCCCCAGATCCCCTGGAGTCAAACATTTTTGTAGGTCATGCTCAATAATTGGTGAACAGAGTTCACATCACCTTGCATAATTGCACTTCATTATGTACATTGTACTGTGTTCACAATACAATTGCATTTTGAGTTATTCTCATACCTTTAAACTATTTTAATACAATGTCAAAAAATACAGATCATCTGAGTACAGTGTAAAGCACACTTAACTTATTCCAACTTATTCCACAGAGCTTTACTGCAATGTTTAATTTTTATTTCCTAGCCCACAACTTGAACTGGCCTTTAACTTTTGAGCACTTTTTTGTGCCCGCAATGTTCACCAGAGGTCGGAATCTACCCGTGAAAATGAAACGAGTTTTAAACACGTATAAGCCCATTAAACTCTTCCATTACAAGGAATGTTAATGTAGCATGCACAAAATGATTGTAGGAAACGGAAGGCAGAAGGAGAGGGGTTAATACAGGGCACACGTGTGTGCTTGTACACACGTGCTTTCGTTTGAGTGTGCCTGCATGCCTGCCATCATGTGTGCTTTTGTTAGCTGCAGATGTAGTTAATTAAGCAAACAGGTGCATTTCTGAATAAAGAAACAATTCTCTAGGCCTTAGAAGCCTCTCTCAAACCACTTATCCACATGTTACTGGGAGGCTGAAACCTTTTATCGCCAAAAAAAAAAAAGCAAACTTGCAGGGGTTTTGTTCAGCTAACAAATCGAAAACATACAAATAAAATGCACCTAAAAAGGAAATTCCGTCGGATATATTTGTTCTGGGGGCCAAAAAAATGGAAGAACACATAGTCAAACAAGGGATTTATGCTTGCCACGCAGAATTCTAGCCTGCAAAGCTCTGCGCAAGAGTCTGACTCAGAACAAATGTGCCTCCCCAACAGCTGGCCTTAGCAAACATCACCAAACTTTGTTGCTGACCTTTTCAATATAGAATCCAAGAAATAAAAATCCGAGTAACCGGATAGTAATGCTGCCCTTCTTTTTTAAGGAAGACATGACATTCAAAGAACTAAAGTTTGCTCCAGAAGGAAAGACATGGCTTTCTTATCAAGTCAAGATACAGGCACGAGAGATGTTGGCGTGTAACCAACACACATTGTTGCGGCACAAGCAGTACAGTCGCCACAGGCACACCACCACTACAGTATGCAGCAACAGCAGCTACAGAAACAAGTCTCATTTCTTTCCTTGTCCAGCCATAAACAACACCTTTGACAGCTTAAACAACGAAACGAACTGTGGTATTGTGAAGCCTGCAGATAACGATTGTTTAACGAAGTCGCTCCAGCTTCATGCTGCTGAACATCGCACACAGTACGTCCTGCTGTCGGCAGCTGTTACCTGATATTTCTGGCTACCGCATCTGCTTTTGCTTACTGAGAGTTCTATATGTAGCAGATCTCTTCAAATTACTTTCATCCGCATCCGAACTTTTTGCTGAGACAAATTCTTCCATCTAGCTGTAAAGTTTAATTTTTTTGACATGACTTTTGTTGTTATTTAATACTGGTTCAAACAATCTTTAGACATATATAACACATCTATTTTTATAAATTGAAAATCACTAATCTTCACAGCCCCGTCTCCTGTTGGACCACCACCTTGCCGTTGTGAGGGAGCTTACGTATCTCAATGACCCTTAGAACTATACCGACTGGAGCACTAGTTCCAATGTCAGACAGATCAAGGGGCAGATATCCCATTAAGAGTGGTTTACTGGTCCTCCAGGTTACAGGGGTTGGGTAATGGACTAACAATTCATTCATGTAAAAGATATAGTTACGGAAACTGAAACTAGAGACAGTCCACCAAACAGTGACAGTAGAGAGGCAGACCAGATAACTAGAGGTATGATGGCTGAGGACCAAAGTCGCAAGGATGTTCACAACCTGACAGCCGACCTGCAATGCACAAATGAGACTGATGAAGAGGACAAAGAAAATTTCTACAACAGCTTACAATCACAAATGGGTCACATCTCTATCCATGATCTAATAATAGTACAGGGAGATTTCAATGCTAGATCGAAGGAATAGAAAAAACCATGGAAAAGGAAGGTATTGGGCATATCACTGACCATGACAGCAGATTGTGTAATTTTTGCGAAGAAAACGATCCTGTAATTAGAGGAACAATTTTTCAACATAAGATGATTAACAAAGTGACTTGGAAGTCACCTGAAGGCAGGATAGAAAGATAGACCACATTATCATTAGTGACAAATGGAGGCACACACTTAAAGACGTCAGAATTAAAAGAAGACAGACATAGGTAGTGACCATAACTTGCTCGTAGGCAAACTTGGTTTACAGCTAAGAAAAGCTGAGAGAACAAACACATCCACGCTTTGACATAGATCAACTTAAAGACTGCAGTTCAGCGGAAATTCATCATAGCATTGAAAATAATTTCTGTGTCCCAACAGATTATACCCAAATGAGAATCGCCAACTTTCACCAATCAATGAAATAAGCCGCTAAGGAGAACATCAACTATGGAAAAACAGTATAAGAGAGCTGGATCTCCCTGGAAACATGAATCACAATAGAGCAGAGGAAAGAGCTAAATCACCAGTTGCTCAGCACAGTTTCCTTGCCTAAAAGAGAAGCTACTGAAAAAATATTTATAGAGAGGCAAGGAAGTGAAGAAGAGTGTTAAAACAGATAAAAGAAAGTTTGTAGAAAACCTAGCTGTAAGAGCAGAAGAAGCCACAGAAAGACAAGACATAAACGTGGTTTACAAGATCACAAAAAGAGTAACAAGAAGTAGAAGTGACAGTCAAGAACTATATTTAAAAGTTCATGATGAAAACATCATCACCTAATGAAATAAGAAAGTAGAGAGATGGAAGGAGCACTCAAGCAGCGTCTCAACCGACGAAGCCCTCCAGTACTAGCCAATATCACAGAAAGTAAAGAAGACCTGGACATAAACCTTGTGCCCATCACCATGACTAAAGTAAAAGAAGCCATCCAACAGCAACAAAATGGCAAAGCACCAGGGGATGATGGGATTCGCTCTGAAATGTTAAAGTTGGAAGCAGAAGAAATACCAAAGGTGCTGTGCTAGATCTTCCAAAAGATATAGGATACCAAAGAAACACCAGATGAATGGAAAAAGGCATAATCTTCAAACTCAAAGAAAGGTGACTTAGGAGACTGCAACAACTGGGGAGGCATAAATCTGGTAGGTTTTAGAAAAGGAAGGTCATGTAGTGATCAAATCTTCACCTTTAGGCAGATCAGAGAACAAAGAACAGAATGGAACATCCCTCTCTATGCTGTGTTCTTAGACTTTGAGAAAGCATTTGACAACATACACCCTAAGTCATTATGGGAAATCATGCATCACTAAAAAATACCTCAGAAAATAGTAAATATAATAAAAGCACTGTATACAACAGCAAGCTAACGGAAAACTTCAAGATTACTACTGGTGTCAAACAGGGATTAATTCTGTCATCGTTCCTATTTATCTTGGCCATGGACTGGCTTCTAAAACAAACAACAGAAGATAAAAAAAGAGGAATCCGTTGGACACTTACATCTGTACTGGAAGACTTAGATGACATTGCTACTTTATCCAGCCAACAAAAGGATGCGCCGGAAAAGATCAACAATGTTACAAAAAATAGGACTTAAAGTAGACACAGGAATAACAAAAAATGAGACAGAATGCCAAATCAACAGAACCCATCAAAACTGATAAAAAAGAAGTAGAGAAAGTCCAAGAATTTACATACAGGCACGTAAACACAGATGGAGAGACATAAAAAGATATGAAGAACAGATCCATCAAAGTAAATCAAGCCTTTACCACGCTAAAAGACATCAGGAAGTCCAAAACTCTAAGGAGGAATACAAAAATTAAGAATCTACAGAAGCAATGTCCTTTCGTTCTTACTCTATGGAAGAGATTGCTGGAAGATATCAGCAACAAACATACGAAAACTAAAGACCTTTCAAACCAAATCTCCAAGGAAATTTTTCAAGACATTCTGGCCTAACATCATCACTAAAGAAGAACTCATTACAAACACCAGCTGCACGAATATGACCACAATCCAAAAAAGAAGATGGAAATGGTTAGGGCATCTGTGAAGAAGGAAACCAGAGGCACCACCCAAATTAGCCTTTCACTGGACAGCTGATGGCAAGAGAAAGCATGGTCAGCCAAAAAAGCTAGAAGGAGGCTTAACGAAGAATAGTTTACTAAATATAAAAACCCTCCTACACCCACATGTGGTGACAGACCGAGCACCCAACATGTGCTTTTGGAGGGTAGAGAAAACAAAAAAGAGAAAAATTCAAGCAGGTCTTAGATAAATACAGACTGGTATTAAACATTAATAGTTGCCAACCCACCCTAGAGTATTGTATTGTAATGGAATACCCTACTGTCATTAATATCATAAATAGTGGCTAGCCATCTTAATTCTTTATCCATATTAAAACGCAAAGAATACAAACTACCCTCCGAAAAGCAATAAGAACCAAAACAAAGCAAAATAACAACAAAATTTCCATTAATAATATATAAGACTGCTAGCTTTGAAAAATCATGTTATAGTTAACGAGTACCTTATAAATTGACTGTATTATTATTATTATTATTTATAAAAAGAAAAACAGAGGAAAAACGATACCAAATTAATGGTCCTTTTAGTAATGAACAGTAGAAACAAATATGGAAGCTAAATAGAAATCTAGAATATAGGAATAGGGCAACATAGGGGATCTGACAACCAGTACAGCTCACCACCACCGCGGGCTTAGAAGGCCTCTAGGACATCAAGAGCACGAGACCACAACTGAAAAAGAAGACACCAACAACAGTACACAACACCTGCAACAGTACACAGCACCATCAACAGTAAAAGCAACACCAGCGGCGTCGCGGACTAGCGACCCTCCTCACACACCTTCCCTAACCCCTTCCCCTCCTCGTCCTTCCATCTTCCACATCGTAACGCCGCTCAAAACTCCGAAATTCTCTTTGGGTGGAAGCAATTTTCCCTTCCAAACACTACAACAAGGCAATAGAAACATATTTTTAATACTTGCAGTAGTAGTGCTTTGGGCAGCTCTGTGTGTGTGTGGGGGGGGGGAGGATATAAGTGTTTATACCTTGCAGTTCTGCTAGTCTCTCTCCACATCTACTCCGGTTATAAATACACCTCTTCTTTCATCTTATCTTTGGGCCCGTGACGTCACAGGCGGCAACGCTATGTGCGCGTGCACGAAAACGAGTGTTTCTCTTTCACGCGCGCGAGCGTTTATACGTATATATATATATATACGTGCGTGTTTGTACGTGTGAGAGAGAGAAATAGAAAATAGTGTATATGTTTGTATGTTGATACAAGCTTCTGTGAGTCATTATGTTATGTTATGCCCAAAGTCTGTCTGTCTGTCTGTCTGTCTGCGTATGTCCACGTAAGCTAGCATATCTGTCTACGTATGTTTGCTTACGAACGTACAAAGCTGGACCGGTGCTGCCTTCCAAGACCGATAATAATTTCCTGATTTGCTCGCTTCATTAAAACTTTGAAACGGGGAGACTGCTGTGGCAGCTTTGTGCTCTGCTGCTGCTGAGGCAAAAAATGGCATAAAGATGACAGATGATTACAGGAAAATGCATGCCACACACGAACTAATGTTACTAGGCATACTTAAATGATCACTACCGTTGACTGTTTCATGCGTGCTAAATATGATGAGACAAGCAGTAATGGGTGATAAATCACATTATAAAAGTCACAATAAACCAACAAACCTACAAATGGACCGTTCTGCTACAAGTGGAGACTTCAAGAGGCAAGACGTTAGCGATTAATGAACAAACACCACATTCTATTCCAAGTACCTTACATGTTTTCCAAGGCGCTAAACTCTTTAGCTTGTGGTTTTGGCCTCCTCGCAAAACACCCGAAAGAGTGGAGAGAATTACTTTATAATCTCTGCATCAATGATAAAAAGAGAGGAATATTTAATGTAGCACAGACGAGCTCTGTGATCAAAAATCGAATGAGTATTTATTTCGGATAGATTTTAGGGTTAGGTCCTTCTTAAATAAAAGACAGTCTTTCAAACTGGAGCAGCTCTTTTCTGTCTTGCCTTGAGCTTCAGGTTCCGCTTGAACGACCATGCGGCACATCGCCTGAGAGGTTTGGAGGAACTGGTGAGAAGGTGTGTATGAATATCTAGTCCGTCTTTTTTTAAACCCTCGCGCACGTTTTGAGTGAACTCCTTCCGCGTCTGTCATCTGCGTAATTGGATAACGTGGGGCAGTAATGATGCTGGCAGTAGGGAAAGTAATTGATGGCACCGCCTGTGAGCACCTACAGGCGAGCACCAGGCGAGAGTAGGGACTGATAACAGCTAGTAGAAAGTGTTTTGAGCAATGAAAGTGAGAAACCGAGAAGCACACTGTGCTTTCGTGAATAGTATGGGAGAAAGAAAGAAAGAAAGAAATAAGAAAGAATAAAAACAAACAAGAAAGTTAAAATTAATGTTCAGTAGGATAAGACACAGCCTAATGTGATTACGATTAATTTCTAATGAAATCAGCGCGAACATAATTCGTTTGTAGCTCCGTTTTTATTTTAATTGTGGAGGACTAGCAGAAGTCGACTCCCCAGGTAGATCCACTTCACGACTCAAGGTAACCTTATTACTCGTAAGTCAGACATTCCGCCAAAAGTAGCAGCAGCGCCACCTCTCGACTGAGTTGCCACGTTCTGAAGGGTTAGACCGTTTACACATAGGTTGTCAGAGAAATCCTTTTCGAAAGTCGGTTAATGAAAGGCTTCCAGCTCCGAACTTTTCGTGCCGTGGCTTGTGACTTGCCAGCGATTCAAAACAGTCAGAACAATCGTTGCACCTCTGAACTAGATGAGGACAAAGGAGAAGCCAATGACCTGAGCTCACACCCCATCTTAAGACACGAAGATGCCTTTGAGGTCAGACCAAAGATTCCAGTAAGTCTGTAAGAGAACCTGGTGGATGTAAAGACACTGACCTACAGGGACCATCTGTCAGGCATCATTGTTATTAGTGATTGACTGTATCGTGATTAAGCTTACATTTTATAAGGATTAATGTGGAAGAACGAAAGAGCGTGAATGACGTCAATTGTTCGGAAGACGTGTATGAGTGATGTAAAAAAAAGTGAAGGAAATGACGTGAGAGAGAGCGAGCGCGAGCGAGGAGTTAGTAGTCAGGTAGGAGAAGGGAGAGGTTTAGGACGGAAAGACAAGTAGAGTAGGAATTGTAAGAAGAATTTGTTGAGTAGGGCGTTTAGGAGTATATAGATCGAATAGGTGAGTCGGTATTCTTGTAGATATTCAGAAAGGCAGGACTCAAAGGGTAGGGATTTTATTATTTTAAAGTAATCTGGATGTAGGAATCGTTTTTTTTTAAACTGACTTTTCATTTGTGTATTTTCTTGTTTTCTTCTTTTATTCATACTATGTAAAGCAGAGAGATTCGTTAGGCAAATCATTCTTTTCTTTTAATTTGTGTGAAAGAACACGTATTTGTCAGACTCCGTGTATGTGTTGAAAGGATTGAGTGACTGATACACTGCGCGGTGGTCGTGACACCATCATTCACGAGTAATGGCGGCAAGAAGGGGGCCATCAAGATACACACCAAACACTTTTCATCTTGACTTATAATGTCGATAAGATTGGATCAACACTGTTTATTGTTTGCCGGTAAAAGCCACAGGAAGACACCGTAAAGCGTTGTTTATTTGTTACCATTCATGGCCACAAGAAATCCTAGTCATGCTCCAGCTGTGATCTTGCCCACACATTGATCTGTTGATTGACGAAAACTTCAAGGACCATGACCAACATGAGTTCTTCATGTTTTGTAGAGATCGCGAACAGATTGCAAGCCTTTTAAGAAATAACAAAGGGTTGACAAAGAAATTACTAAATTCTGATAAAAGGTCAAGTTCAGCTGAAGAAACTTTATAAGTTTACTCCTGGCAATACTAAACAGTAGTGTGAAACGACCACAAAAATCCACTTTTTGTCAAACCTTGTGTGCCTGCATCCTTTATAAAACTAACCCTTATCAATTTATTACAAGTGTTGATAGGGTCCTTTAACTGTATTCACTACTAACCAAAAACTTTCAAATGAAAATGACTTAAATTTACATAGTTAACCAGCAAGAAAATTATGGCATTAAACAGCTTTTTGAAAGAGGCTTAAATAACTAAAACGTAACAAAGGACTTCAGTACTACTTTTTGTTTTAGTCTTCTTTTCGTTTTCTTTCAAAATTTCTTTTTTTCGCCTGAATGAAAGATGAAATGCTGGTGCTAAAGATAGTATTTCCATAAATAAAAAGATCCCATTAGTGTCTTGAAAGGCAGTAAAAGTCAGTTTTTCTGTCGGAAATTACTTTTTGTGGTATTAAACAGCCTATACTAGAACTGTAGACTGTCGACTGTTCACATTATTTATGTAACTTGTAAGGTAAAAATTCCGTGGCATTATTATTATATAAAAACTCTAAACGCCATAAAACAAGTCATCGAGCCCTCGAGTTCAGGAACAGCGAACCATTGATCTCAAAACTAATCCCGAAAAAATGCACTAGAGATAAAAAAAATCCTTATTCTTCTCTCATGGAAAGTGTCAAAAAATAGCTTTAAGTAGAATAAATGAAGGCCTCGTTGTGTTAATCATTTCCACCAGACGCTGGCTAGATGACAGCAGTGGAAAGAAAACAGAATCTGTCTTCGCGCTGTTTTCTTTGCACGATAGGCTGCGATGAAAGAAAAGAAAAAAACAAGAAGGTATGCTGAAGAAAAGCCAAATATTAGTATGTGATATTTTGATTATTGCGCGGTTTTAGGGAGAACAAGCCAAACACAAAAGAAGTTATTATTTTGTAATATAGAGGAAAGAACGTGAGGATTGAACAGAAGAGATTCAGTTTCAGCTCACACAAGGCTCAGAGTCATTTTGAGAATACAAATTGAGGAAGAGTAATGTTTTGTGGCGTCTCAGGATTGCAGACTGATTTGACAACTAGTGTTTATTCCTATAAAAGTTATTTTAAACTGGAGAAACAATGAAGGACCTCTTTTGTCCAAAATACTCTGATGAAGCCCTAGTGTGGTGTGTAAGGCGTCTTTAAGAAGGATGAGGATGTCAACTGGTTGCTGTTTCTATCACTAAGTTTATTTCCCTCTAGTTTTGTGTCCTCTCGCTACTGTTTACAATTCTTAGATCGATCAAACAACCAGATTAAATTGTGATATCAGTACAGAAAAAACGAAAAAAAAAAGACGATGAAAGAAAGAAAGAAAGAAAGAAAGAAAAAAAAGAAAGAAAGAAAGAAAGAAAGAAAGAAAGAAAGAAAGAAAGAAAGAAAGAAAGAAAGAAAAGTATAGCTTAATAATGTTTTAATCTTTCTCTCTCCCATTCACTCAGATGTTTGTTTGTTTGTTTTTTCTTGTTGTTGTTGCTTGCTTGCTATCTTCCTATATCTCCTAGACATCTTAGATATCTGTGACCAAAGGAGGGCCCTGAGAAGAGAAAGGAAAAGCAAACTCAAAGCAGCTTCAAAACAGAGAGAAGTGAATTATGTCATCATGAAAAGGTTAAAGACATCCAGGGAGAACTGGATTAAGGGTAAATGTCGGAATATAGAGGAATGACTGGCACGGAGTTACAGCAAAAACGACCTACTAACTACTGAAAACACTCACCATGACAGGTCTACACGACCTCAGTCATCAAAGACAGCAATGGTCGCCTTCATACAGAGACCTTACAACTACAGCTGGAGAGAGACAGACGCTGGCATCCTTCAAAACAACCGGACTAGCAAACCTGCAGACCTAGCAGTACTACGGGAAGAAGTCGATGGACCGTCCTCAGTGTGAAATAAGGAAAGTCATGTGGAGCTGACAACTTCTCAACTGAGCTGCTCAAGCAGGGTAGGGATGGAACAAGGCCTTCGCTCTGCTCTGTGCAAAAATGTCTGGGAACGAAAAGACTGGACGCAATCACTAAATACACCGATCCATAATAAAAGGAAACACCAGCAGTACCAGAACTAAAGAGCAATAAGCCTTATCATTCACCCAGACTCATGTTGAAAGTAATACAGAATCGCATCACTTTCACCGCTAAGGAAATGCTAGCAGGTGCAGGTTGGCTTCAGACTAGACAGGAGCACAACTGACAAGATTTTCAACTGTCTCACCTTTATAGAGAAGTAGCTTCAGCAGCACCGGTACCTGTAACACAACTTCGTAGACTTTAAAAAAGCTTTCGACAGAGTCTACCACGAGAGGGCATGGCATGTGATGCCGAAACTCCACATTGAATAGGGTCTCGTCTAACTCATCGAAGTGCTGTACAATAGATTAACGAGCGCGGAACTGCTGGATAACCAAATACCATCTTACTTTCACATGACAGTAGGCGTTCATTATGGGTGTGAAGCGTGGACTCTGCTCCCTGACACCGAGAAGAGAATCCAGCCATTCAAGGACAAGTGCCTGAGGAGGCTGCTTCAGATCTCGTACAGAGAACATAGAACTAATGACTTTGTACGAACTACGGTCGCCACACTGGTGTTACACCGGGAACCCGTCCTTGCAACAGTCAAGCAGCGTATGCGGGTCTGGTTTGGCCACGTGACCCGGTACGACATCTTGTCAAAGACAAGCTACCCTGGAGGGTGGTCGACGCCATCCGAGAGAAAGAACTGGCTTATGAACGTGAGGAAAGGTATTGGTCGTCATGTGCAGGACCTGCTCTCCAGACAGTCGTGAATGGCTGGGCTTGCCAGCTGCCGGGTCTATCCGTGTGCTCCCCCATCCCCTACAAACGACCGGTACGAATGACTTAATGAAAGATTTGCTATCTTACGGCCATCTCAGTCTAACTCTAGAGTCACTGTAATTGGGTGGTTAGAATTTGGCCGTAAAATGAAGACTTCTCGCAGAAGGCATCTGACTCACGTGGTTCCCGTGATGCTCGATGGCATCAGAAAAGTGACGTTGAACTTAATTGGTTGTCAAGGCAGCGGCGCAGTTAGAGCGCTGGGACCACAAGTATGTCATTAGTCGCCATTCGACCCTCGATCCCCCACCACTTCACCTTGCACAGGGACCGAGGAGCACGAGTGAAAAATGGAGATAAAATTTGTCAGTTGCCACCCAATCTTCCTCACTCTCTCACTCTTTCCATTCCTTCTTCCTTCTCTATTTCGTTCATAGGATACCCTTTCAAATTTCAACGTTGGCAAAAGTTGCTCCGTTGTTAAAGCTATGACAAACGATCAAATCAACTTGCTCGGCACCACAAGTACACCAACCAGTCAACCAACCAAACAAAGTCTACGTCCTTTCTGCATACCTAAAGAGTATTGCCACACACTCTGGTACAGGTTTGTCAAATGGTGTGGATTGGATAAGTGTCAACTACAACCACAAGCACACAGGCATGGCGCAGTGGTTAGTGCCTGTCACCAATACAGTGAAGGTTGACTGTCCTGGGTTCAGATCTCGTATCGGGCACGCTGTTCTTTCTCTGCATGTGGCATCTGTATACAGGGCTGGCTGCCTTGCCGTGATATAGCCTAAGCTGCTGGCTCGGCGTAAAACATCAATTCCCCCCCCCAACTCGGGTGGAACGGCACACAATCTTTCTTTCACATGTTGACTGAGTGCCAATTGCATGAAGTCACGGTAGAAGATCTGTCTTGCAGTCTGTCCCGGAAATTCCGGGGTAAGGAGAACAGGCGTCCCGGTAATCTTGTCTTCGCCTCAGACCTTCTCGATTGGCTCCTCTGGACAAGAACATTAGGCTCACGCTAGACCTCTCCGATCCACAAACGGATCACTTTGGTCCTCTATTATGGCGCCTACTGGGAAGATTATAGTTCTTCCATTTTTTTTAAGTTGTCTAGCGTGTGTTTATGCCGATGTAAGAAGCATTGGTCACTAATTAGTTCTTGATTTTTGCATCTATCAGAGAATGAGCTGTCAACGTCTTTGCCAAAGGTTTTATAGATAAAGCTAATAATAATAAGAAGAAGATTAAGAAGGAGAAGAAAAAAAACAAATGAAGATTAAGAAAAAAATATGGCGCAGTCGACGACACCAACGCCACTACAACCACAGTTTTGTATATTCGAATATCTTGGGAAAGTGAGACTATTTTTTTAATATTAAGCTTGGTGCTTTTACTCAGTAAAAGACTATCTACAATTGATGGAAACGTAACTTTTTACAGCTCTCTAATAAATCCGTCGATACTCTAGGACATCAGTCCATCCGTTCATCGACCCAGCAATTTCGCCATCACACTGCCGGCTTGACCATCGTGGCCCCAGTAATTCCGCGGGACACTCGGAGCGCACAGAGAGTGGGTCTGTGCAAGGGATTGATCGCCGACATCGCCGACATCGCCATCTCGTTTTTGACATCGCCGAGCTGCCGTCCCTGGCCGCAATGAATGGTTTTTGGTGGAGTTAGTAGGAAGAGCTGGTGCGGAAACTGAGCTGTCTTTCCCAGTGATTGCAGTAGGGGTAACCCGGCCACTGTCTACAAAAGTTGAGATTGACCTACATGGTGAAGGGAGAGCGAGAGGGGGGGGGGTGAGAAGAATGTGGCAGCGAAAAAGCAAGAAACAAGGAGACAGAGCGAAAACAGATTAAATTGGGTATTCTAGAGCAGTGATAGACACAATCCGAGGGTCAGACAAAGCGAAGGGGATGGATGTCCGGAAGGATGCGAGGTTCAAGGCTTAAACGTGGCAGCAGTCACAAACCTTTGCAAAAGCATGCATAATTTGTAAAATTTCTCCTCCTCTTATTGCGAAGCATTCACTCACGATAGGTTTCACGTGTACTTGTTGAATGCATGCTGCCTTTTGCAAGGAATGGATAACAATTTAAATGTAACTATTTCGCTTCACGTAGAGAGGAAGTTGTGCGAATCTAAACTCCCAATTTGAGAAATGAATGAATAAATAAATAAGAACACACACACACACACACACACACACACACACACACACACACACAGAGCTGATCAGGTAGGACGGATTTTTTTTCAACCTTGTCATTTCCCTGAATATTTTGACTACTTTTATCGAGTTTAAAATTACTGTGTAACATACAGTGTGGACATTCACATTTCAAACAGCATGTAAAGTCACCATTTTTAGTTTCGGGTGACGAGGTCAGTTGTCGGCTCTACGTGTCGGTGAGCTCCGGGTGCTGTGACTGTGATCCTCAGTACACTAAAACTACGGTTCAGACACGGATACTGTGCAGCTTTCGTGATCATCGTCCTTGCAGCAGGTGCATTACTACGATGAGGGAGCCTAGAGGGCAGCCCAGGCTCTGCCACAAGAGAGACTTTGTTATCGACTTCGTCTTCTAAACTGAGGTCTGAACAATATTGCGAGTCCGATTAGTCGCCGGTACACCGCACATCAACAGACAACCCGTCCACAGCAACTGTGGTGAACATGTTGAGCTCTATAGACCAAAAAAGAAATGACCCATGCATCCTAAAACACACTAACAAATAAACTCCATTCTTCGAAAGAGGACAGAAGTCATTAAGGAGCATATGGCGCTGAAGGAAAAGATTTCAACAATGAAACAGAAACTACACGATACAGAAGAAAAAAAAATACAGACGCAATAATCTAATTTCCTATAATATTCCCGCCCCACAGGGGCAAACAGAACCCACGGGAGACTGTGAAGGTGCCAACAAATTTTTACTTAAAGATAAGCTGACGCTGCTGGATGACAGAAATAGAAAGATCCAGTCGTCTGAGAGGTGGTCATGCACCCCCACCCACTACATTCCCCAATCCAACAATTTTGTGAATTTTGGCAAATTCATGTACAAAGAAGAATTTCTAGCTGGATGTCAAAAACTGATAGACAGCTTGCCAGAAATCTTCATCTTAGAAGACTTTACCCCCAGGGTGAGAGACTTGCTTCACAAACTTCGACTGTTCTTTCGACAAGCGATCGACAACGAGGCATATGTTCGATTTGACACACTTGCGATTGAGAGGAAGATGTTTGTTTCCGATCCATCGACAAACAGACAGAAGGAAAGACGAACCAGTGATGGTTAGCGGAAAAAAAAACAGAACGATGCTAAGAGAAATTAAGTTCAAAAATATCAGAACTGGTGCCTCCAAAGCTAGTAAATTCTTTGAGCATCCTGCTATTTGTGCTGGGGACACAATGTTTAACACACACACACACACACACACACACACACACACACACACACACACGTGCTTAATTTTTGTCTGTTTATGTTGATATTTCTTTTTAAAGTCAAGAACAAAAACGAAACAAATCCGAACAAACTTTTGTGTGGACATTCAGCCGATTGGCACCTTGTTTTGGCCTTGTTTGTCTTTTCGCGGATGACATATCAACATGCCATTATCGCGAGATATCAAAAACAACAACAACAAAACAAATCATTGCCTGTTTCGCTCATTTTTTTTGGTTAGAGATTTGTGGCCGCTGGGTTCTCGTTGCATCAATGTCACTGCAGAGAAAAGTCAAGAATCAAAAGTCAAGGCTGTCTTCAGATTCCGCATGCAATCATGTCGTTGAATGATCAATCAATCAGCTTGTTTGTTTGCTTTTTCCGTTGTTTGCCTTTTTTGGATCATTCTAGATTTCGGCGTTTGCAGTCTACTATTTCTTTAGGACACATTTCATGGATAAGCTTATTTTTACGGAGAAATAGTAGACATTCTCCACGCAGCCCACACATTTGTTTGCAGTAAACAACAGTCAGTAGTCAGGTCCACAGTCTGCCAGGGAAAAAACAAACATTTCGCTGGAAAGACAAATTATTTTACTTTCCATTGAATTGACTGGTCAACACGCGAAGTATCGTGTATTGTTTGCATAAAACATATCTCCGGTTAGCAATGGAATGTTTCACGATTCTCCAATAAAACGCTTTTAATGTTTCGCAATCATCGAAAAAAGCCGGATTTTTTCCTCCTTGTTTTTATTTATCGAAACATTATCGACATTATGCACAAGGCCATTTAAATTCTGCGCTGAAAAGAGCACGAAGGTATCATAACATCCTTATCTTATTTCCTGGTTTTCCATTATCTTTTCTCTCCTTTTTTCGTTTTGTTGTTTTCTTCCATGAAGAATTGTATTAGCAAAATGCCTGTATTATATAAGGAAATACATTTCACAAACAAGTTTCATCAGGATGTGTGCCTTCCTTCAACAATGACAAAACATTTGCCTTCCTTGCTGTCCAGGTTGTGATCTATTGGTTTCCTGGACGAAAGACTTTGGATAGAACAACATGAAAAACACTCCTCTAACAACTCTGCCTTTTGTTAGTTAATCAACAACAGATTTTTAGGAACATTGAACATTAGTTGTGTAATGTATTATCCTCTAAAGTTTCTTCAAAATGTCTAACGGAATCTAGTAAATGTATTTTCCCCTACAGACGCGTAGCAGAAACAATTTCTGACGGTTTTGCTACCTCCATAAAGTGAGCTTCAAGTAGAATACTAACAATAATAACGAATGTGTGATTTATACAGTGTATGATGATGCTCACGTAGGACCATGCTCTTAGTGCTTGAGACACGAAGGAGACATGGACAGAACACGAAGGACGGAAGGAGAAACAGCCGTATAGTAATAGACAGACAAGTAATAAAAGACAAACTACAAGACGCAAAGAGGGATCAGGGAACAAACAGTAAGGATGGAGACTATCATTAATCTGCAGAAGACGAGCAGGTGGACTAGTCAATAGACTATAAGCACAACTATTGACAATTGATCAATAGGCGAAAAAAAAGTAAAAGAAAAGGTTCGAGAATGGACTAGCATTTTGTTGATTGGTGTAAGGAGTAATGCGCATGAAGCAGATGTGTTTTAGTAGTTGTTGTAAGTATTCGATGGTGGAGTAGGTAGCGGATGTGGGAGGGAAGACAGTTCTACTGTTCTGAAGCACAGCAGCTAAAACTTCAGTGACCATTAATTATTGTTGTTCTGTGGACAGGAGTAGTGAGGGTACGGTCTTTAGAGAAAGAGCAAAGTTGTCTGATACTGATCCTATTAAATAAAGACACACTTCTAACATTAAAATTGTGAATTAAAGGGCCGCAAAGAGTCTTTGAAACTGTAGCTTCATTCATTTTTAAACTACTTTTGTCGGGAACTGGGGTCTGCAACCTTTTTTTCTAGATATTTCTTCGGTCAGCTCGAGACACTGTGACGATGAAGATGAGTGGCCGCAGGTAATTAGTGAGCAGCATCCCGCGACTATGGAATCCCCTGGAGGTCTGTTCACCTCCAAATGGAGTCACTGCTGCGTGAAATCTGAAAGCTCTTCTGGAGCTTCCGACCGGTACAGGGACTTCCAAGTGCGGGGATGAGTGATGGTGCGGTCACTGTGTTCCGAGGGGCAGATGGACTTAAAAGCCAGATGCAGACGATGAAAAGGATGAATGTCAAAAGGGTTAAAAATGTATATGCCTAAGAAGTCAAAGACAGATGCCGGAAGAGGAATGTCTGAGTCAGCTGCTCATTTAGTTGGTGACGTTGACTGGCTCAGATGAGGACGTAGACAAGCTCAAACGAGGGCCTAGACTAGATCAGAACGCTTTCGTTTTCGTCCCAGCTAATAAAGCCCCTTCAGTGCCAGGATGTGGGGAGATAATCATCGGCTGAAGTTTGAGAAGCAAGACAGAAAACTACAAGAGAAAAAAAAGACATGAGCTGCCAAAGACAGAGGGAGTGGGGAATCAAACACTTTTCAAAGCGTGTTCTTTGCTTTCATGATAGAAAGACTGGCTTCTGGTAGATGCGAGCAATATTAGATAGATAGATAGATAGATAGATAGATAGATAGATAGATAGATAGATAGATAGATAGATAGATAGATAGATAGATAGATAGATAGATAGATAGATAGATAGATAGATAGATAGATAGATAGATAGATAGATAGATAGATAGATAGATAGATAGATAGATAGATAGATAGATAGATAGATAGATAGATAGATAGATAGATAGATAGATAGATAGATAGATAGATAGCAAAGAAGCTTTCCGGGGTGTAGTGCAGACGACGTGTGACAGGGATGGCGAATGGCGACAAACTGTTGATTGAGCCGCTGAGCTGCGCTGCTTCAGACACACTCTTACGTCAGCGTTGTACTGGCGCAAGGTTGCAATGTCTGCACATCACCACCCGTTACAGACTGTCCCAACTAAAAGTTACTCAATCGTGAATCGGAGCTGATAAGTAAAGATAGGTCTCGCTCGTAGCCAGGGCACTCTGTAGCTCTTGTTCATGCCAGTGTCCAGGCGCTAACTCAACATGACAGGTACCGAGGTGTGGGAAGTGCCAGCTGCAAGACTCGTTATGTCTACAGCTGGAAGCCATAATGCAGTCTAGAGCCCTTGTTGCATGTCTTGGACCTGTGCCCCAGCAATCCCAGCAACATTCGATGGAACTCTGACAAAAACTTACTGGCTTTCGATCTGCAAGCAAACACGATAACGACTGAAGTTCTAATTAAGCTAACTTTATTTCACCATCTTAGAAATTCCTCATATCTAATAAATCAGAGTGGGATACATTCTGTATCGTTTCTAATTGTTTCATACGCAGTTTGTGTTTATCTGGGGAAAAAGTAGTCTGAATTTAATATGTTTGTACTTGTCCTGATGGCCGACTCTTTGATTGATAGCTTGTTTGGTTGTTTCTTGAATTGACTGACTGATTAACTGATCGATTGATAGATCGATGCTGCAGTCGCGCTATTGGCGAGGGCTCTATATGAAGCTAAGCTCAGGCCCAACTCTTGTGGTCAGTTGTGTTGTCTTCAGTCTCCGTCGCACTTTCTTTATTAGTCTTTGCGTAGCCTCGTTTTCGTGATCTTGCCCCCGGGTTTTGCTTTGTCTGTCGACCTCAGTCTGGTTCCTCTGACAACTCAACAAAGCGGTGATATTTTTCTCATGTCCGTGATTTATTCTCCGCTTTTTCGTAAACAGCCTTGAAAGTGCCGTCCTCCTCGTTTGTAGGCAGCACAGTAGACAACTTCTATTGCCAACAGCGCCCTCAGACAAATGATCGGCGCAACTCAAGAATCAGTCCAGTCGACCCACCCCTGGCGGAACTCCAAGTCATAAAGGCGGCCCGGTGAACCACATCTCCACGCGAGACGCAAACATGCCAATATACAAGGCTTTGGAAAACTACCGGAGCATCCTGGGAAATTTATGTATTGCCAAGATAAGGATTAACCGACACCCCTTAAGGTTGCATGAGATTTATGGAGGCACCGCACTTAAGGAATATTGCTCTACCCACACTGTTTCAGTCTCTAATCACTTAATGACCTGCGTTTGCGAACTATTTATGCTCGGTCTAGGGTCGTCCAGGGCTCAGTATAACCTTTACATACGATTTAATTAACCATTTTTTGTACCGATTTGAACCGAGAGTGTTATGAGTTAGCTATCAGCATGCTGTTTAAATATATTTTGCAAGTCTCTGATTTATGTACTACTCTATTTCGAATTTCATCCCCTGATTTCATTTTTTTTTACAGTCTCCACATTTCCTTTTTAAGCCATCCCTCCTACGCCAGTAGGAAGCAATCAGGCCCCAAATTGAGCTGTCGGCCATGGGTCTAAACTTTGCTGATGAGGAAATCTGTCAGTCAGCGGGGAACTTTGCATGTGCGGCTTCATTTAAGGAATGTCCACTCGCACTTCCGCCGCAACTCTTGGGGTTGAGTCAAAGGGGAAGACGACGCAGTCTTTCTTTTGTAACTTTTATCAGTGCTGTCATTGTAATGAGCCGGCGCGGATACGTGTCTAAAAAGAAAACCAAAGGAGAAAGCCCACAGAAAATGTTGATGAAATTAGAAAGTTCTGGTTCTTACAGGGGAAAAAAATGTCAGAGATGTCTGTTTTTATGCTGTCAAGACTTTTGGGATGCGGGTTGTTTTTTTGTTTTTTTTTACTGCCTGCCTGCTTACATGCGCAGTCGCAGTGTGCGTGAGCACAGATAGTTGACGAACGGGGTAGCTTTATAAGGGGTATGCAGTAAATTGCTGCACTCAGAAATCGTCGGAAGCTTGTGGCGCCCCCTGGTGAGGTTGGAAGTTGCAGACAATTGCGTGCAGTCTACACTGTGCACAAGCCTATCAGCCATGGTATGGCAACCATTTCCTCTACCATCGGCTTCTACCAACACGCATTGGAAGGGGGGGGGGTTCTGTTGATGAGCAATGAGCTTGACTACCAAGCTCTTCTCTCCTCGCTCTGTCTCTCTTTCTCTTCTTGCCATTTTTTTTTACTGGCGAGACTCATTTGGTCAACTCTGGATTTTTTCATCATTCTCTACAGTTGGGTTAAGTGTTTATTAATAGCGCTAGTAAAAAATAATGCTACCAACAGCGATGTGTCTTTTAACAACAACTAGTGGGCTGCAGTAGCTGATTTTTTAATATTAACGATTTTTCTTCTCAGTTATGTTCGCTTAAGGTTATTTTAGATTTATTAACCACTTAATGGCTTCGGCCTCAAAACACTTGGTCAATCAAAACAAATGCAAAACCAAACAAAAAAAGAAAGCAAAAAACAAAAAAAAGAAAACAAAGAAAAGAAGCAAAGAAACAAGCAAAATAAAACAAATCAAACAAGCAAACAAAAAGAGAAAGAAACGTTTGTAAATATGTTCATTTTGAGTAGAACTGACATTTATAGGGCGCGCTGTTTACACTAAGGTACCTCCTTTTACAAGTCTTTCGACAAGGAAAACAAAGTGCCTGTGTTTGTATTCATTACTGAAGGTAAAAACCTCTATAGGCCTGTCAGTGTCAAAACATCGTCTTCTTCACACCAAAATCAGAAGAGAATAGAATACAGTAAAAAAGACAGTACTCATTTTCTTCTTTCTTTTCTCATCATTTCTCTGATTTAATTGATTTGTTTTGCTTAATGGTTTTGTTTCTTATAGTTGGATTGTTTCTGTTTTATCTCACTTATTCCATTATTTTTTTCTGCAGCAAAACTTCCCTCGTGAACAGGTTATTTTTTTAATTATGACCTTAATTTGCTTGTTTTTCTGTTTATTTGTTTGATGTTTGTTTAGCACCTTCTCGCGCATTGTTGATCATTTTGACCTTACGCTTGTGAGCGTGTATATTTTTTAAAAAGTCAACTTTTGGAAATTGTTTTTACTCTTTTTACTCTACTCATAGCAATCGATCTACTCGCCACCAATCACTCCACCAGACCCCAATCACTCCACTCGACCCCAATCACTCCACTCGCACCCAATCAGTCCAATCGCTCCCAATCAATCCACTCGCCCCGAATCCCTCCCCTCGACCCCAATCCCTCCACTCGACCAAATCCCTCCACTCGCCCCCAATCAGTCCACTCGCCCCCAATCAATCCACTCGACGCCAATCCCTCCACTCGCCCCCAATCAGTCCACTCGACCCCAATCCCTCCCCTCGACCCCAATCCCTCCACTTGATCCCAATCAGTCCACTCGACCCCAATCCCTCCCCTCGACCCCAATCCCTCCACTCGATCCCAATCAGTCCACTCGCCCCCAATCAATCCAATCGCCCCGGATCACTCCACTCGTACCAAATCACTCCACTCGACCCGAATCAATCCCCTCGACCCCTATCCCTCCACTCGACCCCAATCTCTCCACTCTACTCCAATCCCTCCACTCGACCCCAATCTCTCCACTCTCCCCCAATCACTCCACTCGACCCCCATCACTCCACTCGCCCCCAATCACTCCACTCGCCTCTAGTCACACACACCAGCTCACGCTCGTGGTGTTGCCCACCAAGCAGTTACCAGCGTCATGGCGAGAATTGTCGAAGTCTATAGCTTGGCTTCCCTCCCTCTTTTCCTGTGTTGGTCGTTGCCAGTTTGGCGAGGACCTTACCACAGAATATCCTGGGGCTCGGATAGCAATGGCTTCCCAAACTCTTGACTCCCAGAAAACCGACACGAAAGTGCACTTTTGTGCATTGTATTTTAATGTGCTCTCTGGACATAAGATCTTGATTCAGCACTTGATGAGTCTTCAAGTGTACTGATGGGCGCAAGAGAATAATAAGAGGGACTGCCCCATGACTGAAAGACATCACGCAGCCCCTTCACGTGCAAGATATTCTTGGTCTGAAGGAGAATAAATCACTGCATAACCAAAGCCGTGCTACTGCTCTCGATCCTAACTCGTACACACCACCGGAAGGCTACAATTAAATAATGGAAACCGCAGTTAAAGCACGCGGTAGCTGATCCTGTGGAGAAGACGATTTATTATTAAACAATTTTTGCAGTAGAGGATGTATTTTCGATACGTTGAAGCCATCGATGCGTAGATACAGATTCGTGGGGTGAGAGCACGAGGTGCCACTAAGTCCATGTCTGTGCATGCAAGTGGAGAGAAAAAGAGAGCGAAATCAATAACATTTCAACAAAAGAAAAAACAAACAAGATCCCTGACACAGTGGATCAACCAAGTTAAGAGACAAAACTGTCGGATACTGATGACATCAGCAGAAGCTGCAGCCAACAACAGGTCCATTGCAACAGTTGTCTTTATTAGCTTTTTTATAGCGGAACTAGTAGTAGTAACACATGTAGTAACAACTATAGTAGTTGAATCAGTAAAAATTAGAATCACGTTTTTTAAACTATATTAGACTTTAAGTAAAATTACATTTTGTTTTTAAATTTTCAAATGGGACCCAGGAACGATGCCGGGAAAACACTCAATTATTCTCGGGGGAATTTCTCATGTGTAAAGGAGCAAGTCACACTTATTCACTTAATGTGAAGTAGGTGTTCTTACGTAAAAGAAACATTTTTTTTATCCAGACCTTTGCCATGTATGTATTGCTTTACCGAGCTGGGGACGTTCACGGGTTTTCACGAGGTAAGGCTGAAGGCGGTGATGTTCAAGGGTTTTCACGAGATAAGGCTGAAGGCGGTGATGTTCAAGGGTTTTCATGAGATAAGGCTGAAGGGGGTGATGTTCAAGGGTTTTCATGAGATAAGGCTGAAGGCTGAGATGTTCAAGAGTTTTCACGAGATAAGGCTGAAGGGGGTGATGTTCAAGGGTTTTCATGAGATAAGGCTGAAGGCTGTGATGTTCAAGGGTTTTCATGAGATAAGGCTGAAGGCGGTGATGTTCAAGGGTTTTCATGAAATAAGGCTGGAGGCGGTGCCGAGTGGAGGGAGTTCACGCATGCTGCACGTGTCCAAAGACTTCTTCGCGAATTTTTTAAACCGGAAATTCGTTCTTCGAGTTCTTTTCTTTCCTTGTCGTGCTTTCACAGCGCATGGCAATAAAACGATTATACACTTCTTGATTATCAGAGCTTGAGAAGCTTAGAGCCCAGAGGTGGTAAACCTATTTTTGTTTTGCTTTGTTGTTTTTTTTTTTTTACTCTGAGGGCGATTAGGATAGGATCATTGGTGGGCCACACAAAATTATCAACTGAAAAATAAGCCTGGTATATTGTCACAACCACGTGACGCTCGACTCTCTCACTCTCTCTGTCAATCACACGCACGGGTCAGACAAACACGTGTTCTTACGCACAAAAGGATAAAAAGACTTGCCTGTGCAGTTCTGCCTACGTTTACTAGAAAAAGAAAATAAATAATAATAAAAAATAATTATAACAGATATAAAAAAATAATTCCTAACTTCGTTCTAACAACTATTCACACTGTTTCCATTCTCATTCCTTTTTCCTCCAACGATTCTCCTCAAACGATTTTTCTCTCCAACGTTTCTTTCTCTAAATCCATTCTTCTTCCGTCTCCGTTATTTTCTCAAGATTATCTCTAGTCTACTCTTATTTTACTCCTCTGATTATTCTTCTTCTCAAAACGATTCTTCTTCTTCAACAGCTCTTTCTCTCAAACGTTTCTCTATCTCTAGTCTCCTCTTATTTTACTCCTCTAACGATTCTCCTTCAGACTTCTTCTCCATTGTTTCCCATGATTCTCTACACACGTCACAGATCTTTTTTTCATCATCCATACGCAATCAGACAAACTGACGTCATTCACGCTCTTTCATTCTTCCACGCGGGATGAGACCTTGGACCTCACCTAGATCTGTGACATATATTTGGTCATATATTTCACTGCCTTAGACCAAATGATTTCCCTGGCCTTATAACGTAGAGAGGATCCAGTGCAGTATTTCTCTCGACTACTAACATTAGAAGGACCTGTAACCAGCCATGAGACAGAGGCTTTTAAGTTAGATGCTGTCACTGTTCTAGGAGTTAATTCTTTTGTCCCATGTTGTTCCTCAGTCGTTACAAAAAATATGCAAACATACGCACACTCGCGGTCCCTTACACATTCTTTGGCACCGATGTCTTCTGCGATAAGCTGATTAATATTTTACATTCGAGATTAACTTTTAGTCTAGGATAATATTTTTCTATAAACTGTCAGCACTAATGTCGTCTGGAGCAATAATGGATAATGTCTGCGTAGCAAAGGATTTGAATCCTTGTCAAGACACAGCAAGGGAGTTCACTACAGGGCCCCACACTGTGCCGGGCTGATGAAGAACTTCGTCACCGGAAGCGGGTGTCACGTGGTCTCGCCCACCGTATTGCATGTACGGCCAGTGGAAGGTCGTCTTAAACACTCCGAGGGGATATTTGAGATAAAGGGGGATGGATGGGTTCGGGGAGTGGGGACCGAAGGCTCAGGTGTCTTCTTCTTTCTACCTGTGAGAGGCTGCTCGTGCATACTAATACTGCCTGTAGCCGCCATCGTGCAAGCGGTTTATTTGTTTCCGTCTTGCCATCCTCCTTCAGAAAATGGCTTCTCAGTCCGTCATTAGGATTCGTATTACACACTGCTGGGTTGCACGATGCCCATCTTTCTTTTCCCACACATAAAAATGAGCAAATTTTACACGGGTATAACGGGCCTTGTGGACAGTTTTATGTACGGGAAATGATCGAGGTACAAACGCTCGTGCCGGCCAGACTAGAATGGGTCCTCATCAATCAGCTGTCTACACAGTTTCGATCTTAACCGATCGGATGAGAGAGTGCATGTGGGCGAGAAGAGAGGTTTCTAGGGCTGCAGATAGCGCAAGCCACCTCGTCCTTAGATTTCAGTGAAAGCTGGAGAACACGACACCACCTCCTGACCAGACATTTACAAATGGCCAAAGACGGCTTAAAAACGAGAAATAACGCAGTGAACTGTTGGGATCCCTAGAATGTTTGAGGGATTATCCAGGCTTGAACCGGGGACTGTGGCAAGAACACCAATCCTTTCTGCCAGGTCTTGAAAACATTGACACTTTTCCGCTCCTGTAGATATATTGCGCAATATAACACATTTGGCACCAAGAGTGAGAGCCTGGCAGTGATTTATTTTAAAGCAACTAAGGGGCGGGGGTTGGTGTAGTGTTGATGCTGGTCATTATGGCCATGATTAATAATAACATTTATACCTCGCTGACAACCACTGACAAGAAACCTGGCTTCTTTGAATATATGTTCGTGCTATGGCATGGTGTGTGTGTGTGTGTGTGTGTGTGTGTGTGTGTGTGTGCGTGCGTGCGTGCGTGCGTGCGTGCGTGCGTGTGTGTGTGTGTGTGTGTGTGTGTGTGACTTAGTGAGAGAGAGAGAGATATATCTCACATGATCTCATGATTAAAGAAGCCGTTTCCGCGGCTTTCACTAGTTAACATTATAGTCAAGCGGCACGCAAGGTAAAATTAATCGACTATTGGTGATCTAGTTTAATACACTAAAGTATTAGCCTATCTGTACAATAACTATAATTAATCAATATAGATAACACAAAAAAGTTAATACTGCAAGAGCTGACAAGAAAAGCCTAATGTTTTTGTTACCTAATGTCTATTTTTTTTTTTTTGGAAAGCGCATTGAGTCGACTCTGGGGTTAAAATTGCGCTATATAAATCTACTTTAATAATAATAATAATACCCATGTTTTCGTTCACCGATACATGCCACAATGGGGTAGGAAAACAACGGGAATATATTGCACGGGTTGTAAGACTTAGTCACGTGGACTTAAACAACATCACCACTGATTATCTCTGTTCTCACCCACCACACGTGGACTTAAACAACACTAACAATGATTATCTCTGTTCTCACCCATCACATGTGTGCGCACATCGAGAAAGTAGAGGTAAGGAGAAAGATAAAACACTGTGAGTACGCATGAAAACTTCTATGAATTCCTTCATCTTTACACAACATGTATCCTTATTAAATATCTGATTCTTCAGACCATTTGCCTTAACCTTGTTCTTGTCTAATCTTTCTCATCGGTGTTTTTGTTCCAGTCCTTTACCCCACAAGGACCCATTAATCTCTGTCCACTTTTGCTGCCATAACTGACTCTTGTGATAATACTTTTCCACAGAAAATGCATTAATTTTTGGAACATAACACTTCTGTCTGTCTTCACAAACATAAACTCATTTTTACTAAAAGTTGAAATAAGAAGTTGTCTCTCACAGAATCGGTAAACGAATCTTAGAAGCTTGTAAATCTGCTTCAGTAAAAAAAAAATACTGTCAGCTTTACCTGGGCTTAGTTGAATTAACATTCCTAAATTACACGCCAGACGGCAACTGGACTTACTCATTCAGTTATGGAAATGGAGTACAACATCTGTCAACGCTTATGAGAAAGCATCGTGGCAACAGGAGCTGATAGCAGCCCACAGCTCTGAGGAGAGAAATAAGTAGCTGCAGGAGAGAGAGAGAGAGAGGAAAGAGAACTTAATCTAATGAAAGCCTACGACTTGTTTTCCTAACTTGAAGAACCAGAAACAACCTCTCCGCTTTAGGATGGAGAATTTTCCGACATTAGTTTAGCTGTACGGCTCTCACTCCGTTGAGGGAGGACAAGAATTCTCTAGATATCCTCCCCGCAGACTCATCATACTCCCGGCTATTTTCGCAGGCAGATTTAGTCAAAGCACCACGAGACGTGGCTGGGAATCTCATTCGGTTTTCTATTATTTCCGTTTGCTGCTTTCTTTTGACAGGTCTTGTCACTCCCCTTGGTGAGCATGCAGTCACGTGACCTGTTTGTGCATAGCTTGGCGTGCGATGCTCATCTTTATCACTTGTCAGTACGCTTGACGGCGCGTGATCGTTGGCTAGAGTCACCGAAACTATTACAGGCAGGAGCTGCCGGCACCACGTGGTGGAATCCATGGCCTCAAAATGTTTACCTACAGCACCAGACCCTCCTCTTGTTCCCCCACTTTAATATAAAAATAATAATTAATTCAAGATGTACGCATACGAGTACTCATACATACATGAACACGCATGCCTACAAACGCGCGCGCGCAGGCACAGGCCCACAAAAATGTGTACATAAAAGTAATACATACATGTACAGTCTTACCCCACAGGGACATACAGGTCAGGGTTATGGCAGAAGAAAAAATAGGACCAGAGAGGTTTCGAAAAAAGAAAGTGGGGAGTTTCTGGCACGTGTGGAGGGGCAATTTGTTCCGGGTGAGCAGGAGACAAGAAAGGAGAATGGACCAGATGTTTCGAGTCTTGTTATAGGAATGTAAGGGCGGAAGGAATCGGAGCAGCATAGGTGTGTAGATCTTTAAAATTGTTATACTCGGGTAGAATGCCAAAACGGGAGAGATTAATTTTTTTTCAAGGTTTCTCATTTAGGGAAAGCTCTTCTATTTGTAGAACAGAGAACACTTCCTTCCTCTCCTCCCTTTTTCTCTCTTATGATGATAAATGTTGACGATAATGCCAATTTTGGATGATTGATTATATATCTCCCACATTTGCACTTAAGTGTAATTTTATTGTTCACTCCTCTTTTAAAATGCGTTCAGGCCTACGAGTTCTTTAAAACAAACACACAGACACCGAGAGAGAGAGAGAGAGAGACATGCGCGCGGCTGTATAAACACACACAAATCGATATATATTGACAGACACACAGACAAAGAGGACGTAGAACACACACACACACACACACACACACACACACATCATGTCTAATGAAGTCACTGCCTGCTCAGTTCCGGACACGACTGGTCAGAATAACACGTTAAATTCAAGCCATGGGAGGCCTCATTCAGCTCTCTATCTTTCCTGTTTACTTTCCTCTTTTACAAAGTCCTTTTCTTGCGGTTTCCTTTGCTACCATTTCCAGCTGTGTTCTTGCTTGCGGTAACGAAAGGAGGATAAAAAAGAAGGAAGGAGGAGCATTGCTGGATAACAAAGCAGTGCGACAAAGACAGATCGCTTATTGACTGGGGTTGTGTAGACTAGTGCCTCCCGACCTCACCACGGACACGCACTCACAGCAAGGCGGGTGAACACCTCCACAACGAGCTATTGTTCTACAAAACAAAAGAACCAGCTACACCCCAGACAAGAACCTCCACCAACCGACTTGCCGACAACAGCGGCTTTTTCTAGTTCTACGAAAATCACGTGAACCATCGTTTGTTTTGTTAATGATTTTTTTCATTAATTTATTCATTTTGTTTAAAAAATCTTAGTTTCCTTTATATTTATTAATGGATAAATTGATGCACGTGTGTCTGTTTAAAAAATCAGTTCGAGTACTGGCTGTTTAAAAAAATTACTGCGACTAAAATTAAAGAACAATTCTACACCATACAGGTTAAGATTCCTCCGTGTGTTTTGTTTTATTATGTTTCTATTTTGATTCTATTGTGTTAACCGGTAGTGAGTATAACAGACATGGCTTCTCTCCCAAGAAATGTATTCCAACTTTGCTTGACAGCACGTGTGTTGTGGAGCAGTGATTCCGAATTCGGCATGCAGAATTGATTATGCACAAGTTCTTCTAAAGTCCTACCTTAGCTATTTCTCGAGGATAAAAATAATCAGCAGCCAATCAAGCGAATAAAAAGGAATTAATTTTTTTATGAACAAGCTCTTCTGCTACCCAGTTCACCTAATATTCAACAGACTCTGCAGTTAGAGGGGAGAGCAAAGCTCCCAGAAGTGGTCCTTGAGCTCATTTTTATGTTGGCGCAGCTGGTCTTGTGATATTCCTCCCAGCGACCCCCCCCCCCTCACCTGCTAGGTGTGTGCACCCCGCACCTTTACACGATGAAAGCTATTTATCACAGCCGCCATGTATTTATTTTCTCTAGTCTCTCGCTCCATCCATCCTTCCTTCCTTCCTTCCTTCCCTCTGCCTTGGTTCTTCCCCACCAAGTCTTCACGACAACCGTCAGTTGTGTGTAAACATGATAAGAATCTCACTGACACGTCTTGCAACATGGAGCATGTTGGCAGCAGGCGGTGTGAAATCTTAGCACAATGCTTGCTAGTTGATTTCTTTTTTCTTTGTTTGTGTTCGGTCCTTGGAGTGAGCAGACGTGAGCTTGCATGTCGCCACAAGGGAGTGAACCGCACGTCCCGTGAGAAAGTCCTAGTCTGTGGATTAGGGGAGATAATTCATCTGCAGTTATCGCTCGTTGCTCGTCGCATCTTTCTAAACGGGGTTCGTTTCCGTCGTCTGTATTTAAGTTTATTTAGCTTTAGTTGTGTCCATAGTGAGCATCGTCAACGAAACTACGTTTTATGTTTCTGTTTTAGAGAATAAAGTGAAATCAGCATAAAATTTAAACTGGATTTAGTTGAACTCACTCACCGACACTTGTTGGCAACAACCACAGTCACTATACCATTCCTCTCTGCAGGGCTCTGCACAACGCTAGGGGATGCGCGTATGTATGTGTGTATGAATATATATACATGTGTGTGTGTGTGTGTGTTTAAATTTTTAATTTTATTTTAATGTGTGTTCCTATGCCCAAAATACAAAGATCTACGCCAGTTGTGCATTCCTGAAAAATATTACAAGAATCTTTCACAGTTTTGTGTATCAATTTTATTTGCCATTAACTCAAGACCATTAATCCAAAATGTTGCCTTTATTCTTTATAAAGTACCGCAGATTAGAGAGATTTCATAATTTGCAAATGTTTGTGCTTCCTCTGTTAATAACAAATTTACTTTGGCACTTTTGATATACGTAATGTTAATTAAGCTGTGGTATTAGGTTATTTTTTCTGTACCATTGTATTTCGAACCAATAATTAATTCCCCCTTCCACCCCCTATATCAGTTATGGGCACGTGCCTGAAAGAAACCAATTGTCATTGTCATCGTCTCCCTCCCCATCTCCATCTCTTTCTGCCGTGTGGCTTTCTGACATCGGATATCTGTTTCTGATATCTGCCTCATCTTTCTTTCTCCTCTCTGTCTCCAAAACCAAATTTGGTCCAGCCCTCAAGCGCCATCTTCACAATACTATTTGTTCAGACGCCTAGGAAGTCGCACAGGTCAACATTTTCGAATCTTATTTGCACGTGTGTTGACCACGTGACTGCAGCCGCAACATGTCTTTCGCGTTAGTCACGCGTCTGCATAATATTTCTTTCACCCAATTTCTCTTCTCTTCCAACCCCACCCCGATATCAGTTCCTTCTAGTTTGCTGTGCAAATACCTGGCAGAGGGTGCTTCAGTGTCCATGAAACAATAAAAACATTCGTTACAATAATTATTTGTGTGGTAAACAAGCGCCACGTGTACGGAAGAATCTATTTTACTTTATTTAATTCTTAGGTTTAAAAAAAGGTACAAAATGTAATGCGGTGGCTGTTGGTGTTGATGGTGCTAGCGGCTTTTGGTTATTCAGTTTTTAAAAATGAAGTTCGAAAAATAAGAATAAATACGATTATCTTTGGACTTAAATAAAAGTTTAAAAGCAAGTAAAACAGTATGCTGTCCTTTGAAACAACTGTCCAGTGTTCATGGTAAGAGTTGTCGCAACTCATTAGAAGGATTCTAATTACTGCGCTAAGAAGTTATCATCATTTACAAAGCAGTGCATACTGTAAAACTTTAGCTCACTGTAACAGAACTCACAACACTGATAACCGCTGCCTCAATGTTAATCTACCTCCTATATATTGTGCTGGCGGGCCACTTAACCGGTCGCTTTCTGAAATTGTCGCCGCTGCTTTTAGAGAGAGAGTGTGAGAGAGTAAATTAAGCCCTTCATCATGGTGAGACCCATTAGGATCAGAAGTGTCGCGCGTGACCTGTAAGAACACAATAGTCGGCTAAGGGGCAGCCACATGCTTCGCTGACTCAAACATTTTATGAACGAGAGCCGCGTGGGGCTTTGAGGGTGGGCAGCACTTGTTGCACATTCATGTTGCACACCTCATGTTGCACACTCATATTGCACACCTCATGTTGCACTCTCATGTTGCATACCTCATGTTACACACTCATGTTGCACACCTCATGTGCATGTTACACTCTCATGTTGCACACCTCATGTTACACACTCATGTTGCACACCTCATGTGCATGTTACACTCTCATGTTGCACACCTCATGTTGCACACCTCACTGCGGAATCGACTCCTCCAGGGTCGAAACAGGCGTCAGGTGCA
Organism: Marisa cornuarietis; assembly: GCA_004794655.1. Taxonomy (NCBI): domain Eukaryota; kingdom Metazoa; phylum Mollusca; class Gastropoda; order Architaenioglossa; family Ampullariidae; genus Marisa; species Marisa cornuarietis. The sequence goes on along the minus strand of SMMW01000635.1, from coordinate 1,784,805 downwards.
CGGCAGGCTGCTGGACCCCAGATGCTGCAAGTCAATCCACTAAAATGGTCATAAAATGTTCAGCTTAGCTAACTGCTTCGCGTTAAGCATGTAGCTAGCAATGTGGTAACATTCTGTGCAGCGGGCCCCCAGCTGCGAACCGGTGGTCGTTATACTTCAAAGTTTCACTTGGCCTTTATGAGAGTTGCCTTGCTGGTAACAAGACATTTTTCATTATTGAGTATTATTCTTCTTTTCCATGAAACTTGGTTAAAATCGTTTGTCTTGTAGTATTTGAGGTAGGTGTGCATCATGCTTTTCAAGCTATGAACCTTTAGACTGCAGGACTAGAGTAAAAGCGAATGAGAAAGACAAGAGACAGACCTACAAGCTGAAGCTAGCGCGGGTGTGCGTGCGTGCGTGCGTGCGTGTGTGTGTGTGTGTGTGTGTGTGTGTGTGTGTGTGCACCCTGTTTTCCAGTTCAATCAAGACCATCACATGTCTGTAGTTGTGTCTACAGGCAAAGGATCAGTAAGATTCCGGCAGTCTAACATTGCATTTCCAACGTGAGCTACACTCTCTTAGAAGTTATTGAGTAACAAAACCAAGCTGCAACTTGCCCGGATGTGGTACATCTATTAACGGCACCAGCTCTAGAGGGCCGGGTGGCGGTAAGGTCGGCGCTCAACAGAGTTCGCTATTTGCTAATGGGATTTTCCCCCCTAGTCCCTTTATTGTTCAGTTTTCCTCTTTTCCTGCTCATAAACGTGCAGCACTAGACGACCCTTTCCGATTTCCCCTCTCGATCTTTTTTGATGCGTCGAGACCCGGACTAACAAACACGTGTAGCGCTCGTCCTCGCTGAAGACACTGCAAGTGGTTGGGGTGGACGGTGAGCGAGTAAATGTTTTGCTCACGTATCACCGTAAACAGTGGGTTAGTTGACATGCACGCTTCTCACCCGATAGTCTTCTACAGGCCACCCAGTCCATGCAGCAGAACCAGCGGTCACGTAAACACGGGGTGGGAGGAATGAGGCGTTGCGGGGTGGGCAGCTCAGAGATCGGGGTGGGTAAGGGGTGGGTAGGGAGGATTTCTATGGAAAATCCATTTCTGTGGACTGCTCTTCATTCCTTTTTTGTCATTTGTGAATTTTTATTATGGCTGCTCGGAAAAGCTTAGTTTAGTGGACGGGTGGCAATGACGTGTGTGTGTGTGCACGCGCGTGGATGTACATGTATAAAATGTACAGTACATATAACTATATTTTTCATGTTTGTGCGCCTGTCTTTGTATGTTCTCAAATGCGTGCACGTGGACATAAGAGTGGGTAAGACTATAAGAACGTTTTATTGTCTTCCCTGCTTCAAAAAGCATCCATGTTTATTGTTGAACATATGGCTGCCGCTCGTCTCGACTGGTGGCCGTGACTCAGTAAGCCATAACATAAGACATAAACGTGGTATTTGTGGATGTGAAATAGCCGGTAATTTCCCCGCCAATGGCAATCACCATCTGGGGCATGTGACACACATTATCACCTCACGACTCGGCAATGACTGCTCTGAGCCGATCGTAAACTGTAGTCGCATTCATTCATCGTCCCACCACACGACTCGCCGACACAATAATTGGCTGCTAGGACAGGCATACACACTGACTATTTACCGACGAAGATTAGAGATTGTTGGGTAGAAAATAGAAACCTGATCTTAATAAGCAGGGTTATCGAACTCAGACAATTTTTATTCAACCGTTTGTTATTTTAGACGAACACAACATCCGTAGGCAAGTGGTGATGATGTAGGCAGAACGTGTCGTCGCCTAACGAAAGGAGGAGTGAATAGCCATCAGTTCCTGGGAGACAAGAGGTTCCAGGTACTTTGTTTGTCCTTATCGTCGACACAATTATCAAAGTGTCCACCACGGTGGCTACGGATGATGGCCGAAGGATGTCTAACTCCTTGAGAGTGGTTCCTCTCCCAGGGAAGTCCTCAGTTCATAAAGGGTCTCACGAACGTAGCATCTGACTGACATTTTTCTCCTTTCCTGCTTCTCCATTCTTCTTCCTTTTATTGAGTGCATCTGCGACTGGAAACTAAAGGCACGAAATAGCCTGTGTATTCCCAAGGCATTGCGAATCGTAAATTATGGGTAAACGGTGGACCGCAATGCCAACTAAATTTCTTGTGATCGGTGGCAACCTGGCTTGAGGATACAATATCTCATATCACTGGCCTGCAGGTCGTTGAATTCCGTGACAGATTTACAGTCACCACTGCAGTCAACATTCTTCCAGGTCACCATTAAACATGGACCAGTCACCGTGGCAGAGAGAATGACTGCAACACATTTGACAGTTCCAGAAATCGCTTTTTGCTGGCACTGATGAACGCACTGCAGAAGAATGGGACTTTTGTTTTGAAAAAAAAGAAAGCATATTTCCATCTCATTGCTTATCGATGTTGTGGATATATTTGATATTCACTGTCTGCTAGAGAAGGGTGCATGGACAACCGATGGAACTAATGATGCTAACCTCTCTCATGATTGCATTTTGTCGTACTTTTCCCTGTTCCAAACATCTAAAATATTTCTCATAATTTCGTCTGTCGTCGTGTCTGTCAGCCATACTTCGTCGCGAAAGTGTAGCAACGATCTGACAAAAAAGCCGTTTGATCCCAGACTACGTGGTCGTAACTTACTCTTTTAAGTTAGTCGAGGAAGAGCATAAGCATGTCCACCATTAAACATATTTCAAACACTTTAAACTTTGTATTCATCTCTCATTTGATAGCAAATGTTTCGAAACGATTGAAAAGTCCGATTGTCTGTTTCTTAGTTGCCTTCCTCTGATCACTTACACAAGCACGCACGCACACACACACGCACACAAGCACGCACACACATACACACACGCACGCACACAAGCACGCACACACATACACACGCACGCACACAAGCACTCACAGACACAAGCACGCACGCACATACACACACACGGACACAGGCACGCACGCACATACACACCCTCGCCCACAATATCAGGAAGTTTTCAATATAAAATGTTTTCGTCCTTTATTCATGACCAAACAACAAGCCTACATGTCAGCAGCCTCATAAAAATCTCTAACCGTTGAGCCACACACACTCGACACCAGTAGACAGACGCCCAATGGGATGGGAGTTTTGGGTGCACACTGACTCATGCTTTCATCTGCCTTTTTTCTGTTATTGTGTATTTCCCGTTTATAATTATTCCCCTCTTTTCTAATTATTCTATTCTTGTACAATCAAGTGTATTTAATTTCCTCTGTTTATCTTTCCTCTGCAATTATGGTTTTGCGTCTTTTATAGCACACAGGCTGCTTGTGTTTACATGGACAATAAATTATAATTATACTAATTATTATTATCATGAGTAGTAGTAGTAGTATATTGCAAGTGGAAGGTCTTGAGTGCATAAGATACTTTTTTGTAAAAATAACACGGGCAGAATAACTGTACCGCCCCCGACCATCCTCCAAATAAAAATCCTGACTACAATAAAAGAAAGCCAGCACTCATGCAATGGAAGCGTCGCTGGAAAAATAAAATCCTGACAACATGGGATGCACAGCCAGATGAGATGGCGCCTGTAAATACGCAAGAAGCGAAGCGAAAACATTTTCACCGGCTGCCGCTGGTGAGATCACGTGATCAATTTCACGGCTAAGCGCCAGGCTCTTGTTTGTTGTTGAGAGCTAAACGAGACGTCGATGTATTGAAAGAAACGAACCACGAGAGGCAGAGCATGCGCACTTATTGTCGAGGAGGACTTGATGTTTCTGATTTTGACGACCTCCATCACCACAGTCATGTCGCTCTAATCAGGAGGAGGTACTCAGGGCAGAGACTCAGACTCAAGCAATGAACAGTTTTAGTTGCACACAGCATGTGCACTCTCTCTCTCTTTCTCTCTCTCTCTCTCACACACACACACACACACAAACTACGCACACGTTTTTGAAATCACATTAAACATATAAACCATTAGAAGTTGACGGAATGGATACCTGCGCATTACAAATGGACATCATCATCATCATCATCATCATCATCATCATCATCATCATCATCATCATCATCATGTCTGCCTTTGTAGTCAAACCAGCAGTTAACCCGTCTGTGACCTTTGAACTATACCAAACTGTAAAAACGTAAAAACATTGCGAGAACATCACAAACTCTACGATCAGTCGTAGTTTGATATCCTTCAACATAACACATCGCCCTCTTCAAAGTTTCAGTGACAATACTGAAATAAATATTGCCTTAAAGAAAACTACTTTGTCATTAGCACCACAAGACCCTACATGGCTCTCTCTCTCTCTCTCTCGCGCACACACACACACACACACACACACACACACACACACACACACGAACGTGCGCACAGAGAGAGCAGTAAAAATAGTTAAGAAACGGATAGAAGGAGAGAAAGAGAGATATTAGAAAACAGAGGGAAAAGAAGTGAAGAAAAGTGATGGTCTGGGTATGGAGGAGGAATCCAGATTGAAAAAATATCTCTTGCTGGGGATCTTCGTTTTACCTGCTGATCAATTTACAATTCCAAATAGTTTCTATTGAATTTAGCTCGTGGTGTGATCAATTCTGCACATGGCTGCTTGCAATAGCGTGTCACGAAGAGGAAATGCTACAGCAGCGACCTCTCAGTAATCAATGAGGTTATATCCGCGCCAAGAACGCTTCTGTGATTTGGTTCATCGATGACAGAGGCCCCGCACCAAGTTGACTACAGTAGCTGATTTGCCTCTTCTCTCCTGGTTTCTATGTGTTCCAGCTTCTGTCAACGTGAGGCCAATGAGTGCACCCGCCCAGTCATGCCATGGACTGAAAACTTTCCTGTTCTTTGTAACTGCGTGAATTCCACTCCTTCGTTGTGAACATGTCTCGTAAGGACCATCGCCAAGTACACAGCAGTTTGTCACCAGGCATCCACTTTATCGATGTGTCTGAAGGAGTTATTTACTGGACGTGAGGATGAATTTGTTGCGAAAGTTGTCGGGTCTTCTCCAGGCATGAATATATTTTGATGTAATGATAACCTGATTTATAAAAGAATTTTTTTTTAATTTACATCGTTGACTTCTACTACTTAACTTTATCAGCCCACCATACCCTGTCTTCACCCCCTGCTACTGCTCTTAGGAGTCGAAATTCTTCAGTGACAAAAATCAAGACAACTAGGACCGCACATACCCTCTAGCTGCTAGGATTGTTAACATCATACTGCGTACTAGCTGCTAGGATTGTTAACATCATACTGTGCACTAGCTGCTAGGATTGTTTACATCGTACTGTGCAGTAGCTGCTAGGATTGTTTACATCGTACTGTACACTAGCTGTTAGGATTGTTTACAACTTACTGTGTACTTGCTGCTAGGATTGCTTACATCGTACTGTGTACTTACTGCTATGGTTGTTTACATCTTAATGTGCACTAGCTGCTAGGATTGTTTAATTGTACTGTACACTAGCTGCTAGGGTTGTTTACTTTGCACTGTAAAGGTTTTACTGCTTGTCTGGGACAGCAAACTCTTAGTGCAGACTCTTCGCAAAAACAAACAAAAAAAAAGACAACGGTGAGCACGTGGTAGTGGTGTGACAGATCGTGCGAGTCTTGTGAGCAGGTCTTCCTTATCCTCCTATGATTGTCTGTTACAAGACCCGATGGCCAGACCTCAAGGGCCTCGTGCGCTGTCCCCACGAGGAGACATTAGCTTTACTGCTTACATCAGGTTGTTTGACGAGACCTCAGTGTCCCATCCACACTCCTCTCCCCAAACACACCCACCCCGTTGTTTCCAGTAAGAGGTTTATGTTCTTCCTTCTTAGCCATCCTCCTCATGGGAAGGGGCGGGGTAAGAATTTATAACTTGCAGTTCCTCTAGTTTCCTCCTCCATTTCGATCATCAATACACCTCTACGACCATCTTACAGTAAGGTCCCTGACCTCACAGGAGGTATCTCTACCACCATGTCCCGGGCAAGGAGACGAGTGCTTCTCTCAAGCGTGTGTGTGTGTGTGTGTTCATGTGTGTGTGTGTGTGTGTGTGTTCATGTGTGTTTGTGTGTGTGTGAGTGTGTGTTGGTGTGTGTGTGTGTGTGTGTGTGAGTGTGGTGTGTGACAGAGAGAGAGCATTATGTTAGCGGGTCACATTTAGGGGTTGAAAACTCCTACAGTACACTTAGCCTTTGAAGTTTTAGCACTAATTAATCAGATACGATCATTTTAACGGCAAAACGTTTTAATGCAGATTCCTAATTAACCGTAGTCTGACTCCTGGGTAAAATTGAAATCCAAAGTTTTCTGTTTTTTTCTTCAAGAAGTAGACAGATGCAAGTTTCTTTTCAAAGATAATTTGGCGAGTGTAGGTTAAGTATTTAATTAACACTAGGGCGTTCAATATGTTAAATATATAACCATAAACGACTGGCTGCTTTAAACTAGTATTTCAGTGGACTGTTCTTTTAATTAGGAATCTTAACAAATATTTCTCCGAGGCTGCCTGAGACATAATTTGATTGATGAATGTGTTTGCATGCTGGAATGTTTACTATTAGTTTATTGGTGCATTTATCCGACGAAGAACTCAATGTCTTTCGACATTTCTGGTACTGTCTCGTTTTTATTTATTCACTTCAAAGCCATTGTTTGTTATGTGATCTTGTACTTCCAGCTCAATATTAAGCAGCTCTCAAGTATTTTTCTGATACTTTAATTAAGCGGCATAGTTAACAGAATTTTTTTTTTTTTGCAAGTTTACTTTTTTCTCTTCTATGAAAGAGTTTTTTTGGAGAAATTTCTTTATGAACTCTTCTTCGCCTCTTTGCCTTCATGCGCAAGAGAAATCGTTCAATGTTGTAACTTTAATGATAGAGGAGTATTTTAGTATCATCTAGCTCCGTGTATTTTATGTATTTCGTGTTATCTTTGAATAAAAAATAGCACGAAATGACTGGGAAAACTTTGCGTGACTGGAGCGTCTTATCGAGGGCAACAATAAAGTTTGGAATCCTCTGCACGGAGGTCTGAAGATGCGCTGCAGCTTTCATAAGCAGCCTCGATGTTGTGTTTACTTTGGCGCTGATGGCGTGACAAGGGTCCATTGGAGGGAATCAACACAAGAACAAGCTAAGAGACTGCTTGCAATTATTCGGCAATCATCAGCATTCACGATCCCAGATATATGGAAACGGTTCTCCTCGTGAGTACCGCCCTCGTACAAAGAAGAAATTAAAAAAAAGTAACACAAACTTCTCGTACTAAATTTCTTGCAGACACAGCAATCACATTGTTAGGCAATGGCTTAGCATTCGCAAGTTTTCATGTGCATTGCTTGCCACATTCGAGGGAAAAGGGAGAAAGTTATTACGAAAATTAACTTTATTTTTGTACTGCCTCTCCATTATCAAGTCACTTTATCACGATTATGGGAGCGTGCATTTGCGCGACTTGTGCACATCATGGTGGACAGAATCGAAATCATGATGTAGAACAAACAGAATTTTCGTTTTATCTTTGATTAAATGTATTTTGTCCATTTGCGTTGAGCATTGATGTATTATGTGGATGTATATATTCTCCTGAACTCCAGATATGTCTTACATAAAAAAAGTTCTTTCCAATACTTGCAACTTTCAATTATTTAAAAAGCTTGAAAGGGAGGTTGATTTTAAGATGTTATTTCCCCGTTTTGTGGGATTGTGTGTGGTTCGCAGTCTTATCTTTAATCTTGTGCTCTTAGTGACCGCATGTTGACCAGGAAAATGGAGAAATAATAATAATAATGATGTTGTTGGCTTGTATAGCGCCAAATCCTGGCCTGTGGACAGCTCAAGGCGCTGACGTCAAAATACGATGACGTCAAAATAAGATGACGACAAAATGTGGGTGTGTAGCGGGCCGTCACCTCCACGTCACAGGGCAGCGTCACACACAGCAAGAACACAGTCCTCAGCACAAATATCCAACACGTCATACAAGTCGAAATACACTCCATACAACAAATATCCAACATGTCATACACTCCATACAACAAATATCAAACATGTCATACACTCCATACAACAAATATCCAACATGTCATACACTCCATACAACAAATATCCAACATGTCAAACAAGCCGGAATACACTCCATACAACAAATATCCAACATGTAATACAAGCCGGAATACACTCCATACAACAAATATCCAACATGTCATACAAGCCGGAATGCACTCCATACAACAAATATCCAACATGTCATACAAGCCGGAATACACTCCATACAACAAATATCCAACATGTCATACAAGCCGGAATACACTCCATACAACAAATATCCAACATGTCATACAAGCCGGAATACACTCCATACAACAAATATCAAACATGTCATACAAGCCGGAAAACACTTCATACAACAAATATCAAACATGTCATACAAGCCGGAAAACACTCCATACAACAAATATCAAACGTGTCATACAAGCCGGAATACACTCCATACAACAAATATCTAACATGTCATACAAACCGGAATACACTCCATACAACAAATATCAAACATGTCATACAAGCCGGAAAACACTCCATACAACAAATATCTAACATGTCATACAAGCCGGAATACACTCCATACAACAAATATCAAACATGTCATACAAGCCGGAATACACTCCATACAACAAATATCAAACACTCCATAGAAAATGCAACATCCAGCATCCAACAGAAGGCACAAGTTTCACTGGAGAAAGAGAATGAGAGGAAAAGAGAAACAACAAACAAAACATCAGCCCATTTCAAAGGAGGGGGGTTACAAGATGTGTAATTTCACTCCACTTCCAAAGTCTACATGAAAGTAAAACACACATATAGAAGGAGACAATGAACATTAACTTGGATGAGTTAAGAAAACAATCATTAAAGCGTCGTTTATGAAATCTATGAAATATCACATTATAAGATTTATTAATTCATTCATTTATTCACTCATTCGGACCACAGTGATATTGAGAATGGCATCCACATGACGACCAGCCGCCTCCATTTTTTTCATCCAATTATTCCTCGTCAACCTCCTTCCAAGGTTTTCGAGTGTCGTGTTGGGCCACGTGACCAAATCAAACCAACTTCCACCCCTTGACTTTTGTGAGTAGTGGTTCCTAGTGTCCTAAGAATATGACAAATGTGTTTCGTACAAAGTATTCAGTTTTATATCCCGAGATATGTACGAGACCCAGAGCAGCCTTGTCCGGCACTTGTTCTCGAATACCTGGATTCTCTTCTCCGTGTCAGCAAGTAGAGTCCAAACCTAACAATTATAAATTAATATTGGTAATTCCAGGGACTTGTAGAAATTGTACTTTGTAATAAACATGATTTTACAGCTGTACACCCTTGCCGTTGCTGTTGTTGCTGTCGTAATCCTGATGTGGATACTTCCCGTGAAGCTGGCATCTTCAGACAGACTGGATCCCAAGAACTTGTTTACCTGGTCGAGTCGTACTCACCTCTGACTCGTAAAATTTGAAAGACTTGTAAGCTGCAGACATCTTGGTCACTAGCCATGGATTTTACATGGATTATGCATGTTTCTAATGCTAATGATATTTTTGTAAGTGGGATAAACGTCTAGTGGACTTCATGTGTCGAAGATTATCATAAGTCTGACAAGTAAAATTAAAATGAAATAAAACATTTTACACTTGACGTTTTATTTTATTCATTTACCCCATGAGGGTTATAGAGAAATTTTAAGTATACACACAGTCACCAGTTTACCTATAAGAAGTTTAAATACTCGTACAAAGATTAAAGACTAAAAAAGTAAATACAAAGAAATACAACTGTGGTATATGAAAAAGCATAACAATTATACTAATGGCTAAGATATTAATAAATTGTGTACCGCATTACCATCAGATAACTAATGACATTATTAAGCAAAGCTATCACAAATAATTTTAATAAATTCGATATGTTTTGTCAGTAGGGTTTCAACGCTCCAAAAGAGACTATTAAATTTAACTGCATTCGGGAATTTAGGAAATAATCTTTTTCTTTCATTCTTGAAATAATCACATAGTAGAATTTAGGAAATAGTCTTTCTCTTTCAATCTTGAAGTAATCACATACTAGAATGTAGTAAAAATTGTTTGCAATATCACAGGTTTTACATTTAGTACAGTTTCACCGTAATCTTAAAACATTGCAAAATCGTCCAGTCTGGACTGAGAGATTATTATTTAATGTTCTTAACTTAAAATATGCTACACAGTCCTTGCAGAGTACTAAAGTAATGTATTTTTCACAGAAGAAAGAAACTTGGTACATTCTGTAATTCCAATAGCTATTCTTCTCGTACAATTCAGAGAACTAATTTTGTATATACATAGAAACAAACATCGTTCAACCTTACATATAAAACATTCAGGGGAGATTTTTACATCCTCCTGTTGGTCCCAAACCCATGACAGCCCTAAACTATTCAATAAATCTTTAATTGCAAATAGATAATCTGAATGGATTCTGTCATTCCTATGCATTCTGTATGTAAACCAATATGCAATAATAGAATATTTATGCGCATTACAAGGGTGGACCAGTTGATACCCAAAACATAGTATCCTAATTTTTGCATTAATATCTAGTGGAACTCTACCTCATTCACCAAGTACCATTAAGCGAGGAGTGCTTGCTCTATGTTTAAAAAATATACTTATATCAACGAAATTGTAACTTTGTAGCCGAGTGACAAGAACCAAGGCCCCGAACTTCGCAACCATACAACAATATAGGCGCAATCATTTTATCAAATAATCCACCTGTATATTTGCAGCAAGCTCGATCATATAGATTCTTTTGGACTGCTGCGAATTTATTGTCATAAAACGAAAACATACAGCAGCAGGTCATCCAAGAATTATTTATATATTAGAAGAAGCTGGATACATACTCTAGTTAATGCACTTCTGACATCAGCATTGTGTTCGCGATGTAAATGTGAGGTGACCGCGAAAGATCACATGGAAAGTTCAAAAGACTGTTTTGACCAACTATCAGATTTCTATTCCTCTTGCAAACGCTCCTAAAAACTCTTTGTTCAATCTTGGAATGAAAAGTACTGCATGATTAATTTGTAAAACCCACAGACATAATCAGTTTTGTCGAAATGTTCTTGGATGAGACGCGTGTATATTGATTCTGGTATATTCTATACTGCTCTAGAAAATTAAGATTCAGAGCCTTATGAAGGAATAAAGTAATTTGTGGAACTGTATTTAATAGTCGATATATAAGTGTAGTTTCCAAATCCGTTGTCATCGTGAGCACCATTCAAACTGCAAAAATAATTGTTCACAAAACCGTTTTCTCCCCCACCCCCCATTCGAGGTTATCTCCATTTCATCTTCTACTCTATGAAGTTATATAGCTGATCAAATAAATTGCCCATTATGTTTCCAAGGAGAAAATCCTTCTCTGGTTATTATTTCACCCTTTTTCCAATTTAGGTCAGTCGATATAATAAAATACATTTTCACACACACACACACACACACACACACACACACACACACAAAATCGACGAACAGACACATTTCAATCTCCATCATCAATTTTCACCACTATAGACTGGGATATCTTTGTTGAGATAGGTCACCAAGTTCAAATAACTATCTTAAAATAATCATATGGCGGTACTCCACTTGGATTTAATCGACATAAGATCTCAATTCTTTTCCAATAAGAAAAGAACCGCCACATCTTAACGAGCGAACTCTGGTCTGGAGCCAGTAGTGTCTATAAATAGTTGTCTGAACGCCATTTTCTTCACGTGCATCAGTTGAATGTTACACCAGTTCTGCCCACCCCTTCCTTACCACTTGAGACATTGAGCCCACCTGAGACAAAGAGCCCACCTCTGTCCACAAGATCTTATTAGTGCACGACTCCAGTCTGCGTGAAAAGGCCGGTCACTCTAAACTCAGTAAGACATTCTTTTATACTGATCTCCCCTGTCTATGAATTCCATCTTCCCACCATTTTTCAGACTCATTAAAATGTCGTCTAAAAAAGATAAAGTACGGCATTGTGGATTAAATGACACTTGTAGGATGCTAATTTGTGGGTTTAGAGAAAATTTTACCAAAGTCAGCTGGGCCCCATAATTGTGAAAGTTAAGAATGATGGTTGCATTTACTTTGGGGAGTGAGTAGGGTTTAATGTCTGTCTTTCTCTCGCGATGGAATTGGGGAAAACCAGAGATCAAACGGAAAGATACAATTTTATGTCGAATATTCTTCTTTAATCCATGAACACTCAATGATATTGCTTTTTGCTATTTCTCTTAATGGCTCACATCACATACATTTATTTGTAATCCTAAGTTGTTATTTTTTGTGTCACGTGATTTACGCCGTCTCCGGTTTGTCTGGATTAAGGGGACACTCGAATGGGTGTCGTACAGCTTAGATCAAGAGAGGGTTTCAGACTTGATAAAGACTTGAGACTTGATATAAAAAGAGACTAAAACCCTTAAAGCCCTATTTTAACAGAATGTCATGTCACCCCGCCTTGCTCTCTCTCTCTCGGGAGATTTTACTTTAAGTGCCTCTCAGACAATCGAAGTTTAATCAAAAAAGTTTCCTCTGGGGTTTTTTATAACTATGTTAGAGTTTTATTTTGTCGCTGTACCGATGTGCTGTTGTTGACAACTTGCTAAAAAACATAACAAGGCCATTTAATTTACACATGCACACGAAATATAGAGAGAAGAAAAGGTGGGGTGAGGAAGAGAGAAGTAAAGTGAATGGAGGTGAAAGATAAATTACAAACTTTGTGATGCTTTCATCTAACAGACTTTGCTGTTAAAGGCACTTATCTTCTCCTGCTATCTGTCTCTCCTTACTTAGAAAAGTTTTCTGAAATACATACTTTAACCATCAAACAGAAAAAAACTGCAACAAATTATGAAGAAAAATATTGAATAATAATGAAGACAGGCACCGACTAATGTGTCTCTACTATCAGTGATCTTATTCTCTTGTCATCTGTTTTTTTTTTCTTCGGCACATGGTAAATGCCATGAGAGCTTTATTCACACTCATCCACTTCACACTCTACTGAACCATTTGTCTCTCGTCATCCTTGTACAGACTTCCCTTGTTTTCTTTTTTCTCCCTTTTCCCCTAAGTCTAATCAACATGTAATTAGAAAAAAACATTCCACGATATTAATTTTTGAACTTGCAGAGAGGTTTTCCTTTGCTCATGTAATAAAACGGAGAAGTATTTGATACAGTTATACAGAAACAAGTGAATTGCAAATCTTAGCAGTCATGACAGGTTATTTTCCACAGAAAGGATGCCGCTGGGAACCTGTGAAACGGTTTAACATTGAGAGTTGAGGCCACTGATATCACATGCAGCAGATCATAGAAGAATCCGATGGAGTATATCTTTGCACCTGATGTATTATTCAGACATCGTTTTATCTGCCTATTCGATATATGACCAGACATGAAAGTTTGCAGGTGTGAATAAACATTTTATTCCAAAGATTGATGGTGTAGCCACAGATGGCATCGCTGTATTTGTAGCGATCGGGTTTTAGAATGCTGTTTTATTATACATCAAGAGAAAATACTTGAAGTGGGTTTTTTTCTTGTAGTCTGAGTAAAACAGTTTGTGAACCTCAGGTTTTCATGGCAGCAAAACGATAACCTTCAATCACTCTCAGGGGAGGAATATCTATGATATACGAATCGATATCTCGTTTTCAAGCAGCGCTTTTTAAACACAAAGCACCTTTAACAAGATGAAGCTGCAGACTGATATTTGTTATAGCTGGGTTTGATCCCTAAAAAGACCCCACGGGTCTTCATACTTGTCATTTCCAGATCCAAAAATGTGCCTTGGATGCTATTGAAACAGTGTAGTTCTATGTTTCATAAAAGATGATTGCCGCCGACATGGCTTTGAAAGGTTTCCTGTCGTCACGCCATCAGAGGGTTTTGTAGTCTCAGCTCGTGGATTCCGACCACAAACAAATCGACTCCAGCCGCCGAGCGAAACACTGAGACGTGTTCGCCGACATTGCTCACACGGTGAAAATCGCAGTCAGGCTTTGATCAGTCATCCGAGGTGTACCGGAAGTGCTCCACATGGCGCGAGATTGCTGGGCCTGGGGAAACAGATGCCCTTGGGGTTCAGCACATACAGACTTAATTAGTGCTTGCAATTGAAGAAGATCTCTCAAGATTTATTTCCTCAGTGTCTTGAACTAATGTCGAGCGACGACGACGACGACGACGATGATGATGATGATGATGATGATGATGATGATGATGATGATGATGATGATGATGATGATGATGATGATGATGATGATGATGATGTGTAGGGATTCTGAAGGCAAAGACCTCGTCATTCTGACTTCTTTTCGACGTTCTTATTTATTTTTGAATTTTGTGTTGTGTAATCTCTTCTGAGTCCTTTCGTGTAGAGTAAATTTTGTTTTTTAAATAATTGAGTTCTACAAACATTTTTTGTACCAAAATGCTAGCCTTAGCCATTTCTGCGCCTGAATTCTGCCAAGGAGAATATTTTACAAAGAGAAAAAACTTTACTTTAAAGCTTCCACACATTAAAATATGAAGAAGATTAAAGACGTGTAATTCAGGATTTAAAAATATATAAGTATATGGTCTTTCGCTGAGAATATTCTGTTTGGGGGTAACTTTAGTTCAAAGAGGTCATTTTGAAACTTGCTACCTCGGAAAGTACAGTTAGTAAATTTTCCTGTTTAGACTGCATGTCAACGCAGAGTTTACCAGACCATCTCTTAAAAGATGCTCACTAAATGCCTTTCATTGCTTCTCGCTGCAGGTGAGCTAAGGTAGGACAATGAACACATCCATGGCAGTGCAGCGCAGCAACATAACTGGAGGGAACTTCACCTTTTACTCGCAGGCTGATGAGGACGCCGCTCGGCAACTGACGGCGGCCAAGGATATGATCTATGCCTCGTACATGTGGATTTTTTTCCTGCTGGGTTTCCCGGGCAACGTTGCATGCGTGGCCACAGTACTGCGCATGTCCTCCTTGTCCACGGCCACCCTCTACGTAGCTCTGCTGGCGGTGGTCGACGCCATCGCTTTGCTGCTGAAACTAGTCTTCCATCAGCTCATTGTCAACAAAGTGATGCTGGGAGAGGTGGGGTGCTCCCTCGTCAACTTCGTCAACATCGCCGGCTGCTATGCCAACTGGGTTCTCGTCTTGGTCTGCCTAGAAAGGTTCCTAGCCGTGTCCTTCCCACTGAAGAAGGGGATCTACTTCACAAAAAGGCGAGCGAGTGTCATTGCAGCCGTGCTCTTCCTCTTCATCTTCTTAATTCACGCGCACCTATTCTTCATCTTCATCCCCTCTGGAAACACGTGCACCTTCGTTGTGAGCTGGGGGTACGCCTGGAAGTGGATCTCCACCCTCATATACTGCTTCCTGCCGTTTCTCTTTCTCCTCGTCCTCACTACCCTCATCGTGGTGGGCCTCCGGCGATACCAGGCGGCACGCAAGAGCCTGTTAGGATGCCAGACTCAGAAGCACTCGAAGAAAGACAAGCGGAATGAGAGCTGGACCCTGGAACACACTATCAGCATCATGATGGTGCTGGCCGCCGTCGTGTTTCTCGTCCTCACCCTTCCCATCTGTGTCTTCATAATCTACGCTGGTCTCCACCAAGAGGGAGACAATCCTCTGGAGAAAGCCCGGCGCAGCTTCCTGGAACAGCTGGTCTTCTTCATGCAGGACCTCACTCACGTCGTCAACTTCTATCTCTACTTCCTGGCCGCCGACAAATTCCGGTCAAAGTTCAAAGACATGATCTCATGTCGACCTCCTTTAGACCGGAAGCGCAGCGACACCAACAACAGCGTGCTGCACACGCAGTACACGCTTGCCAACTCGACAGAGAATATCCCTATGAGTGAAATTGCACTGGTATAGTATTTTCAGGAGAATACCTTTGCCAAGTTCGACGAAGAATATTCCCACGAGTGTAATCGCGCTCGTGTAATGTTGGTGTTAAAGTCGGTTCTGCCTTAGTTGGACCACCTCCAGTTCTCCTGAGAAATTAATGCTTTAGGTTAAGTACCGGGGGTTGGGTAGGGACGGAAAAAGACTCCAAACAGAATGAAACTTAACTTTTCTGTGTCACAATGGCCGAGGTCAGAATTTGATATGAGAAGTCGTCACGGTATGCAAGTTGGTTCTTGTGACCTACCTGAACATTCAGAAACTGCAATTAATGTATTATTAAGGTTTTAGTGATTCCGACACAGTGGCTACAGTATCATGACAACGGAAGAGGTGTGGATTCTTCAATGCTCCAGTTGTGACTCGTCAAGCATGGCGTATGCCAGAGTTTTTCAACAGCTCGAACGTTTGCAAGCTGCCATAAATCATGAATGAAGCTGCGGGCAATACTGTGAAATTCCCAAAAGGAGTATCGTTAAATGGCGCGTGAAAAGCAGTTTGAATATTCAAAGAGCGGTTTCTGATGAAGCTGCCAGTAGCAGGACTTTACAAAACAATCCATATCGAACATATGTTGACACCTAGTCGATCCTAGTATTTCTTTCGAAATGTTGCCGCTTTTCAGAGAAATTAACGGACTATGAAAGCAATGGTTTAGATGATGAAAACATATTCGGGGGTCTCATATCGCATGATCGTTGCTTCATGATCCCTTTCACGACTGATGGCGATCACAAAACATCAAAGACTTTTGCTGATTCAGTAAAGTTATGCTAAGCAAGTGCAGTGAAGCGGGTAAGGTTCAACCATTCTAGAAGTAAACATTTTATGCTTCTCTTTATTTCATTTGATCGGGAACGATATTCATTTATTCATCCCTTGATTGGTAATAGAGGACGAACGGTTGTGGAGGTCCACCGGCACTGGTCAGCGAAAAGAGAGAGAGAGAGAAGAGAGCAGCTAGAAAGACGAGACGACTGACAAGACTCATCATTTGGACCTGTCGGGTGGTGGTCGACAAGTCCTGCATGGAATCACCAGTCCACCCCTTGGATCGACTTACCTCCAATACACCCTGCTGGACGATCAGGTGGACAAACGAGACCAGGTTGTGCCAGGTCATAGTTGAAAGAAGGGGTTGATTGTTGACCTACTCGGGTGGCGATGGTGCTCCATGCAAAGTTACTCATGTTGCGTTTCATGTAGAAAACATTAGACACTTGGTTGAAAATTTTTCAAATGGATTTTTTTCCCTATGACACCTTGTGTTCATTAAATGCACTGTTGTTTGTTGACATGAGCTGTGAACGTTTTACTCGCCATCAGATTAACATCAAAGTGATAAAATGTACTTGATGATGAGTTTAAAGCTAAACTTTTGTGAAGAGAAATAATAAACAGTCCACTTTTGACAGCGGCCATCAAGTGACATTTCGAAAACGAAGACTCCCTGCGTCCATCCTCACCAAACGGATCTCTCTGACAGCAGGCGAACCTTTCAGTCTCTTCACCGATGTTTTACAGACAGGAAACAGGACAGAACCACAGGGTAGACGAGCAGCAAGCTCGAGGAGTTCGATCTTGTGTCAAGAGAAGGTGAAATTAGTCAAAGATTTCAGTGAAAATGAGGCCCCACCACTGCTCTGATGTTCTTTCTTTGGATCTCAGAATATACTTCAGTATTAGCTTTGCATGCTGATGTGAGTAAACAAACACTTTTGATAAGAAAAAAGACAAACTCGCCCCTTCGACACTTCTTAGTTACTGTGTTTCGTACTAGAATGTTTAAGCTTAGGAAAGAAAATTAAGTTTACATTTCCATCACATTACAACGGAACGATCCATGTCAGAATTTTTTGACTGGGAAGGTACCTTTGGCTGGCTGCAGTCTATATCCTGTCAACCTTAAAAGTGCAGTGGACTTTACCAGTGAGTCGGGTGTGCGAGGGGTGGCTCACAAGGCCAAAGAGATCCATCACGCTGTCAGACTTACTTTCACGGGTGGTTCTCTACCCGCCAATTATTGCTGTACTGTATATTTTTCTCCTCTGCTCCACCCAGCAATCACTTCCCCACCCCACCCCACCCCACCCCCAAGAAACCAAAGTAGATAAGAGGACGTGGGACTGCTGACAATAAAAAAAAACCACGATAAATGGACACACCCACAAGCAGTGGTACCCGTCTGCTCATGACAAACACTAATGAGTGTTTAGTATCTAAATACAAACTTAATTTGTTGCACTTGGGGTGCATCGCTGCTCTTTGACTGCAAGAGTCGAAAATCTTGTCACTGATGGCAACTCCCGTCTCCACTTGTGCCCTGCCTTTCAATATGCACTTCTCATTGATAACACTACCCTCCTCTGTTGTTAACTGTTTTCAGCAAACCTTATCCTTGAATTAAACATGCACTGTGTCAATCTAGCCCTATATCTTCACTTTCACACAGCGTGCCATTAACTCTCTATTTGTTCCAGTTTGCAATTCCGCCAAAGGTCTTGCCCTTTGCCCTAGTCTTGATGGTGCGCCAGGTGACAGATACACAGTACGTCCCTAGTACTCTAGCTGGTGGACTAGCCCCTAGCTATCTCGCTAAAAAGGTGACTGAACAAGTAAACCCAGGTCTTACTTGCACCTTGATTATGTCGACTAACCCTGTACACCGAAAGTATTCAGGTCTTGTTTATTAAAAGACAGATTCTTTGAGTCAAGAAAAGCAGCAAAGCGTTTAACAGCCCGTTTGAATTTTAACTATTAATTTAAAACTTTTTAAAGTAAGTCGACAAGAACTGCATTTCCTTAGCATCAGGCCCATCAAGCTGAGGGTGGGTTGAGGAGAGGAGGGAGTTTAATTATATTTCCACACCTGTCTTTAGGGCAGCCATACACATCCTTGCCATATCACAGGTAAGGTTTCCTATAAAATTAGAATGTCACATTACTTAGGCTCCTTTTTCCTTAACCCAGAAGAGCCTATTGATCTCGACTCTTACAGCCCTTTCAATGGCATTTCCTATTGACTGTCCTAGTGCTGGACACTCCTTGATGTGTTGAAATGGATTTTCAAACAGCTTGAAAAAGCTACAAAGCCTCACGGAGCTACACTTACAAAGTGTGTGCATAGGTCTACACGGCATTTAATTGAAACAAAAAGTCTTGTCGTGCTGAAGGCTTGGACATTATAATGATCATCAAACATGATAGACCTTGTAAAATGTTATTGTGATGTCGAAAACCAATTAACTGTTCCTTGTTGCTGCACCATCGCTTTGTGAGTTTGTTGGGGTTTGAAAGTCGTTATTAATATGTTTACTAAATCTTTTTAATGTCTTTGTGCGAGTGGTTTTGTGGATCTGTTACAGTGACATTACTACTGGCACTGACCCGAGTCCCACAACACGGCCAAAGGACAGAAGCCTGACAACAGTCTGGTTTGCGGGTACAAACTAATTGATGCCACGGATATAAAATGACCCAACAAGCCATCGTCTGAGGAATAGGCAGTCGAAATCTTTTAAGTCTTTTGTAACCCATAAATTTAAAGATAACATGCTTTAAAACGATTATGCCTGCTTAAAAGCTTCGACCCTAATATTCTAATACTACAAGTTTTTGCTTCCAGCTTTGTCTCTCTCTCTCTAATATAGAAATCAGCGCCTCAGGTGACATTCCTAATTACGATGCAAAGCGCAATAGATTAATTAATATTTACTGACTGAAGCGGGTGCAGCCTCCATGTGTTTGTCACATATGCTTGATTTAAAATAAAACCCTGTGAAAACCTGTTTATCTTCACCAAAATCATCTAGTTTAGACGATATTACAATCCGATTGCCAGACCCACCCCTTAAACCATAACAGACCTTTTTGTTTAACCTCTATGTGTGGTGTCCAAGCTCACAAGAATATGATGGTTGACTGACATCCCGTTTGACACAGTTTGTCACTCCTACCTTCAGCCCACCAGATGGTTCTGTAAACCTTCTCTCTCTCTCTCTCTCCACGGTGTGAAACAAGGGTGTCATGTTTGGTTCATACCACAAATACCTGTCTCTGTCGCCCTCTCAGCAAAGAGTCTGTGTTTTATCTCAGTCAGAGGAGATCGTGATTGAAGTCAACTGCTCAGTCGTGACTTGACTACGATGTAGTTTGTTCTGAAAAGCAGAAAAGAAGATGCTTAAAAATCTTAGAAAGCTTAGAAACTTGCTAATAGACCCCTAACCCTTGCTCCACTGTAACTAAATAATTCTTTTCTGCTCATAAACGTTCGTTTGATTGTATTGACCGCCCAACGTGCGTGACAATACTTTTGTTATCGTCTGTCTGATAATACACTTTGTCATCCTTTCTCTAACAACACACTTTGTCATCCTTTCTCTAACGACACACTTTTCTGTCGTCTGTCTGACACTTCACCATTGTCTGTCCGACAGTTCACTGTAATCTCTTTGTCATTGTCTTCTGGCAATATCTTTGTCATCAAAGATTGCCGGGTATCTATGGCCGCTGTAACACCCGCAATCTTCTTCTTAATCTGTTTACAACATTTGTCTCTATGTTCACAATATTTGTCTATGTTTACAACGTTTGTCTCTATGTTTACAACATTTGTCTATGTTTACAACATTTGTCTTTATGTTTACAACATTTTTCTCTATATGTTTACAACATTTGTCTTTATGTTTACAACATTTGTTTCTATGTTTACAACATTTGTCTCTATGTTTACAATGTTTGTCTCTAGATGTTTACAACATTTGTCTCTATGTTTACAACATTAGTCTTTATGTTTACAACATTTGTCTCTATATGTTTACAACATTTGTCTCTATGTTTACAACATTTGTCTTTATGTTTACAACATTTGTCTCTATGTTTACAATGTTTGTCTCTATATGTTTACAACATTTGTCTCTATGTTTACAATGTTTGTCTCTAGATGTTTACAACATTTGTCTCTATGTTTACAACATTAGTCTTTATGTTTACAACATTTGTCTCTATATGTTTACAACATTTGTCTCTATGTTTACAACATTTGTCTTTATGTTTACAACATTTGTCTCTATGTTTACAATGTTTGTCTCTATATGTTTACAACATTTGTCTCTATGTGTACAATGTTTGTCTCTATATGTTTACAACATTTGTCTCTATGTTTACAATGTTTGTCTCTATATGTTTACAACATTTGTCTCTATGTTTACAATGTTTGTCTGTAAATGTGCAAATGCACGAATATGCGTGCAAGACAAGCAGGAAAAAAGAAAGAAAAGAGAAAGAGAAAAAAGCGAAAAAATACGGTGAGCACGATAACATTCTCTAAGCTGTTCCTGAAATATTTGGAGACTTGAAAGGTTGTGTAATATTAAAGATACTTCATTTTATTTTCGTTTGTATTTGGCGCATTGTTGTGAATACGTTGCTAATGGCGATGATATTGTATACTCTGTTAAATTATTTGTTGCTACTTGCCTTGAAAACTGTAATATAATACTGTGTTCAAGTTTGCTGTCCTTTCTGTGACCAGCTTGAAAATAAAAAAGCGTTTCCTGTCATTTTGTTGTATGTGTTGTAAAAAATAACTGTAGTTTTGTGAGTGATATTTCCTGCACGCTGTGTCTTTATCTCAGATTCATATCAAGTCCATGTGATGATTGTGTGACAGTAAAATAAACATCGTCTGTAAGAGTAGTTTCTGTGTGTAGACATTTTCCTGTGGCTTGCAAGGACAGATGAGAGGCATGCGTTGATATTTTTATACCTTCTCTGACACTTTCCTCTTATTTGCCGATATATATGCTCCAAAAATGAGCAGAAATGCATAAACAGGCTTACATTTGACACAAGGAATGTGTAAAAACACCATGAAGATATCGCTATACATTAATGGACTGGGGAAGAAAATTTGGACATAAACTGTTTTATTGAATTTGTTTGGTTACATTCATTCACACTTTCTCCAAAACAGCATCTCAAATTTAATTTACTTGTTATTAAAATAATGGCAGTGCAGTAAGCTCCTGCGTTCGTTCTCAAAAATACCCTAGCTGAAAAATTCCCATTAAATCATAAACACGGTGGGAATATCGAAACAGAGGGGACTAGTGATATCATACAACTAAAAACATGTCAGAATACACTGCTTCCAACATTCATTTCCTATAAACCTTAACCAGTTCGTAACCTAACAGATCAATTGCAGGATAGTGCATGACCGATTAAGATCTTGAAAAAGTTTACTCACTACTGTTGAGGAGTCAAGCATTATACATTTAGACATGTATCATCTAGCAGTAATTAAGATTGTACACGTCATCATACAGTTATTAATATTATTAAGAGTTGACAGGTATATTAAAAGTAACTTCTGCTATGTGTGCAGAGACTGCATTGAGACAAACCCTAACCAGTCCTCATTGAATACGGACTGGGATCAATCAACACACCCTGAAAAAAAAGACAGCTAGAAAAAAATGTGTGCACATATAATCGGTTATATCGTATACAGTTCCTGTTGAAAACGTGTATTTGTAAATGCAATCTCACATTTTAGGAATCTGAATGAGCTGAGTTCAGAGGAGTGACACCCGTGTTTCTGAACTCTTGGTTGATTACTGGCCTGCAATGGTATAATTGTTTTGTGAATTTTTGGTTATCTCGCTGGGATTTGACCTGTTAATTCACTGTATGTAAGTTTTTAGCCTAAGGCGAAAAAGAAAATGTTTTATCACTTTTTTCTTCTGAAAAAAGAACAAAAAACTGAAATTAAAAACTGTGATACCTTTACCGTCTTCTTCGTCCTCATCTGTCTCGATGGCCCCCGTCCATATTGACAGTATGTCTCGGTAGTTATAGGGTACAGATAATTTTGGTGATGTCTCCAGAATGTGATTATATCTAGGCTGAATGAGGCATTGTCGATTTTCAAACTTTAAGCGGTGATGAATTTGATAAAATCGAAAAGACGATTCCCATCCTCGCAACAACTTTGTCAGTAGTAGTGAGGGAGGTGGTGATAGGAATGTCTGCCAAGTTCGACAATCGCTTACCCAGAGTTGTCTCCTGCAGGCCCAGCAGCAGCCAGCGTTAGACGAATTATTTGCTGCTGTCTGAACAATGACTTATGAGAATGACAGACTTCAGCAATACAGTCGTCGGGGGTCGGCCAGAGTTTTAATCTTTCCGCAAGATGAGGGTGAGACCGCAGACTATTAAAGTCTTCAGCGATGCTTGAGTGGATGTTTCTGTCACTGACATTGCAGTGGCTCACCGCACAGGACAGGTAGTCAGAGGAACTTGACCGGTGATGGTTAAGTTTGTATCTAGGAGTAAGCGCAACGAAGTGATGGCAAGAAAAATAAACCTGAGAAGTAAGCGTGGTTAGGGTTGGGGCAAGATTTTTGACAGATTGTTACGATTGCATAATGTGATATGTGTGTGTATATATATATATATACATGATTGTTATTATGTGACATTTCTGGCTTACATTTGTATTATCATTGTTTGTATCTTTGTTTATATCATGGGTGCGAATGCCCCTCTGGGCTTAAAAGCCGAGTCAAGGCAGGGAGTTACGGGCCCGGTGGTGTAGTGGTTAAAACACTCGCTTGTCGTCATTGCAGTGAGCGATTCAGGGTTCAGATCTCGTCTCGGGACACTCTCTGCATGTGACACATCTTCGCACAGCTGGGCGCCAGGATTTTTTCCGGGTACTCCGGTTTCCTCGGCAATCACCGCAAGGTGGATGAACTTTCCTACCAAACCAACCAACCAACCAACCAACCAACCAACCAACCAACCAACCAACCAACCAACCAACCAACCAACCAACCAACCAACCAACCAACCAACCAACCAACCAACCAACCAACCAACCAGGTAGGGTGTTAAAGAAAATGTTTGTATGTCACCCATCGTGAAGGAAACGTCAAGAGTTTCACAGGCCACTACCTTTCTATACACGGAATCAGGCTTTATGATGCGCGTGCTGCTTGAGAAAAATCAACCGTCAGGAAGTACACGGTTGTGGGTTGAAAAACAAGACTCCACTTGCAAACAAGTCAACGGAATAATTTTGTAAGTTTAGCCGAGAACATTGGGGTAACATCAGATCCGACTTAAGACCTGATACGAAACCGACTCCATGCTGTGCCAGGAATCTGGAACCTTTATTGCTGACTCGGGTCACCTATGGACGAGGCAAACATTGTAGTCAAGACGACCAAACGGCTCACCCATCACTCCCATCAAGCACATCCTGGCTGCAACCCCTGAAGCTAAACGGCGCTCAAGATCTGAACTTGGTTCGAAACGATAGATAAAACCCTACATCTAAAGCAGTTAGGAAACGAGGTACTTGGGTGTTTATTTCCCTGCTTTAGCGAGTTCTTCGATAGCACATCTTAGATACAAAAAATCGAAAGAGATCATAAAATGATATGCCCTGGCGCGAAACAGCTATACAAGAAAAGCATGGAGACATCACATTAGCAAAACAAAGGCATTAAATGTAGGAGAAGTGAAAAGAAGGAGGAGATGAAGGAAAAGTAAGTAAAGGAGAAAAAGGCAGACAAAGCACATGAGGAAGAAGAAGACTGTTACGTGTTAAAACAAATCTTCATTACTATGTCTTCTGAAAGACTCTACGATCCGTCGAAGTCACCTGACTCATCCAGGTTTTAACGCCTTAAGCAACGTATATACTAAGAGAAAAGCTATAAGCTTAGCTGCATCCCACACACACACACACACACACACACACACACAATTATATATATACTCACACACACACACACACACACACACACACACACACACACACACACACACATATATATATATATATATAGACTCGTATACGCAAACACACACTCGTTTCTAACAAAACAAATACCCTCGCCATTTTTTCTTAAACAGCAAACAGCCCTGCCCTCACTGTCTAAACTCACATTTCTTCATCCAACTTGTAGCAGTGTTGACAGGCCTGACGAGAGGGGGGGACAGGGGGTTCTGGTATACCCGGGCCCGCGGCTCTGGAGGGGGCCCGGCCTTGGTCACTGGATTTTTTTCTCTTCTTTTCCTTCTCTCTTTCGTAACATTCCTCACTCTGGGGATTTTTCTATTGAGCGGGGTTCTACAAGTTTGGTCCTCTAACTTCAGTTTTTCTCATGTACTAACCACTCACGTGTAAACAACTCTATGTTCAAGTAGTGATGTAGACCCTAGTGCACTTGTTCTGATTTTTACAGTCGATATTACATTACTGAATGAAATGTAGATATTGACAATCGAATTGTAAGCATATTATTATATACTGGGAAAATAATTTATGATTACAATTACAAGGGGCCCGGGGCCCGTAGAGATAGTCTGCCCCGGGGCCCGTGTTGGCTCTCGGCGGCCCTGAGTGTTGATGCCGTTGGATCGTCGACGTAGTTGTGGTCGCTGCTAACTGCTTGGGTGCCCCTCGACCTAAGGGACGTAACTACATTTCGTGGAAGGCGGAATTACATCCTGTGAGTAGGCTCCCTTTAAAGAAACAAAAATTTCTCAACGCAAAAGTTTTAGCTACAAATCGTACCCAGGTATCTGAAGCTGTTTACCTCCTCGAGCTGTTTTCCGTTCATGTAGATATCTGCTTCGCAGTGCCAAGGGGTGTTGACTGTGACTTTGCTCGTGTCCGTGACGATCTCCATTTTGTATACTGTATACACTTGAGCTGTCTGTTGGTAAGTTCATGCAAAGTCATCTGCAAAGCACACGTTGCAGTTGGGCCTCCTATCGATTAAGCGCGGAGGTGCGGTGGTCGCAGAAAGTTTCTCGCACATTGTTGTCCAAGAAGATGTTGAAACAGCACAGGCGACAAGGGGCAGCCCAGGTGAACGCCCACTAAAAAAAAAAAAAAAAATCTACCAATTTGTTGAACTTCTTGAGCCTCTACATAGGACTTAAGTGGGTTGAACGAGACCCTCTTAGATGTTGAATTTCCTCATCACATGGCAAATCCCCTCACCCCAAATTTTGTCAAATGCTTTTTTGTAAGGTGATTAACTCAAGATAGAGTTCTCTACGATTCTGTACATTTTTTTCTGTTTCTGAATAGCTGTTTATGCTTGTGGTCCTGGACTTTGGACAGATGCTGTGTCCATTCTTTGTGCCAGTTTTTGCACTCCCATACTTTTTACATTCTTAATTTTGTTTATTAATTGCAAGAATTAAATTCAAACCGTGTTGTATTTACATGTTTTAAATTGCTTTTGTATGATGCTCACACAGGACGGGAGGGTATACTGCTAGGTAAAGTTACTGCCCTTATAAATTGTTGGGTTTTTTTTCCCCTTTTCTCTTTTATCGCGTAGAATGAAAGAGTCGAGCATCTTGGTGGAGAATGTCTTTGCTTCAGGCTGTTAGTAGCCTTGTGTTTAATAATTTATTTTGAAAGAGAGCGCGTGCTACATCTCTTCTCAGGAGACGCTCGGCAACATCGTATTAGACAACAGAAATAGCTGCAGAAGCAGTACACAGAATTCAAAAACCGAGCACATGGTTTTCTCAACAGTATCGTCAGCTTTGTCCTCCTCGTGTACACAAACATTTGGCCTCCAACAATGAGCGGGGAGTCACACAATTAAAACTCTCGTTAGTGCAAGGGAAAGAACCTCCTCTTTGTCCAAGGATAAGTAGTAGTGCTCTCCCCTGTCACAACCTCTTGTAAACACGGGTAACAACTAGATGATTCGAAATACTAGAACATTCCCTTCCAATTGGTGCAACTTACCTTGTAGTGGTGTGGTGGCTTGTGTGCCTTGTCGATCCACAGAGCTATGTCAGCGGGAGCCTTGTGCTCCTGGCAGGTCCAACCAAGCCGAACAGGTCTGTCAGGGTAGAGGCCAGACTAAAATGTCGCACCCTTGCAACCAGGGGAAGGGGGTCTGCTTTGGGTTAACAACCCATTCATGTAAAACACAAGCTGTTACCAAACCGCAACAGTATCACAACAGGGGCCTGGTCGGGAAGATTCCTCTCTAGAAGAGCTTATGACTTAGGCTGGTGAAAGCCTTAGGGAAGCCAGCTTGCCGACTCATCTTCTGACGACCAACACAAGATTCAGGAAAGGGACCTGGAACATCAGAATCCCCTATGAAGGTGGCTGGTCAGCTCAAGTGTCAAGTGAAATGACAAAATACAACATCAGGGTTCTTGGGTTATGCGAAACCAGATGGAAATGAAGTGGCCAGACCAAACTAACATCAGGAGAAACCATCATCTACTCTGGCCACAAAGACCTGGACCAAGACCACACCCAGGGAGTAGCACTGCTGATATCCACAGAGGCAACGAAGGCACTGATGGCCTGGGACCAGTCTCACCACGGCGCATGTCACCAAGATTCAATTCAACAGGAAGGAAGATCACCATCATCCAATGCTATGCACCAACAAATGCAGCAGATGAAGGGTAAAAAGAAGAATTCTATTGCTCCTTGCAGTCTCTGTTTGACCGCACACCAAGAAGAGATCTGAAGATCATTACGGGAGACCTAAATGCCAAAGTTGGAGATGACAACACCAACAGGGAGCTCATCATGGGAAGACATGGCGTCGGCACCTGCAACGAAAACGGGGAGCGAGCTCTTCACAGACTTCTGCGCTTTCGATGACCACGTCATTGGTGGCACTGTATTCCCACACAAAAATATACACAAGACAACATGGACTTCCCCAGATGGCCGGACAGTAAACCAGATCGACCTTATAACGGTTGGTCGAAAGGGGAGAAGGAGTCTCTAAGATGTCAGAGTGAGAAGAAGAGCAGATGTTGCATCAGACCACCAGCTCCTAATAGCAGTCTTCAAGATCAAGCTGAGTTCAATACTCAGTTCTTCAAGAACAAGGAGATAAGGGAAATTTATAGCTATGAAATTAAGAATAAGTATGAGGCCCTTTCATGACTGATAGAAGAATCAGTGGAAGAACATTGGTCAACACTCAAGAGCAGTTGGAAGACAACCTGTACAGATGTTCTAGCGAAGAGGGAAAGAAAACAAGGAATGGATGACTCCAGAGACTTGGGCAAAGATTGAATCAAGAAAGGGACTGAAACAGAAGCTCAATCAGCAAGAGAAAGAAGATCTCAGAGCAAAATACTGGGAAGCCAACCGTCAAGTGAAGAGATCTGTAAGGGAGGACAAGTCGTTTCATCCATTAACTGACAGAGGAAGCAGAGACAGCAGCCATACAGGGAAACATGAAGCGATTATACGAAATAACACGAACTTTGTCAGGCAAGAGCGTAAACCCAAACATGCCAGTGAAAGACAAAGACGGCAAGACCATAACAAACGATGCAGGATAAAGAGACCACTGGATGGAGCACTTCGAAGAGATGCTGAATCGACCTCATCCACCATCCTTACCTGACATACCACCAGCAACCAAAGAAATGAGACCTCTCCCAGTGCAACAACTGGCGGGGGATCATGCTGCTGTCCATCCCCAGCAAAGTCCTGACAAGGATAATACTAGAGAGACTGAAGAAGGCACTGGACAAGAGACTGAGACCAGAACAAGCAGTGCTTCGCCAGGATAAGATGTACTGACCACATTGCAACCCTCCGTATAATCATTGAGCAGTCTATCGAATGGCAATTCTCCCCTTATATAACTGTTGTGGATTTTGAGAAGGCCTTCGACAGTGTAGACAGGGACGTCATCTGGAGGCTGATGAACCACTATGGTATTCCGTCTAAGTTCATAAACATCATCCAGGGTTTGTATGTAGACTCGTCCTGCCATGACGGCAAACTCACTAAACTTTTTGTAATGAAGACTGGCGTAAGACAGGGTTGCATATTATCGCCGACAATCTTCCTGATGGTCATTGACTGGATTGTGCCTAAGACAACCCAAGACAAACACACGGGTATCCAGTAGACCCTCACCAAACAGCTAGAGGACCTGGACTTTGCAGATGACATTAGTCTTCTGTCTCATCGGCAGCAGCATGCACAAACCAAACTGAGCAAGCTTACAGAGGAAGCAGAGAAGACTGGCTTAAAGATCAACAGAAAGAAGACAGAAATAATGAGAATCAACAACAAGCAGGAACTCCCAATCCATCTTCAAGGAGAGAACATCCTAGAAACAGACCGCTTCACATATCTGGGAAGCATCGTCAGCAAGGATGGTGGAGCGGACGACGACATCAGAAGCTGCATAAACAAGGCCAGGTATGCTGTCAACAGCCTACGCCCCAACTGGAATTCCCGAGCATTATCCCTCCGCAGTAAGACCCGCATCTTCAACACCAATGTGAAGGCAGTCCTACTGTATGGCTCTGAAACCTGGAGAGTGGCAATACCATCAACAACAAGCTCCAGACCTTTACCAACCGATGCCTTCGCCATATTTTGGGAATAAAGAAAAGATCTCAAATACCAGCCTGTGGGAAAGAACTAACCAGAATGCCACTAGTCAAGACATCAAAATGCGCAAGTGAGTCTGGATAGGACACACCCTGTGCAAACCAGCTGACACCATTGCCAGGCAGGCGCTTGAATGGAACCCTCAGGGGAAGAGGAGAGTTGGGAGGCCAAAACAGACTTGGAGAAGATCATTAAAGAGTGATGATTAGAGGATGCCGGAACCACATGGGCCCAACTGAGGGGGCTGCCCAAAACCTGGTCCGCTAGCAAGGTATTGTTGCGGCCCTATAATCCTCGATGAGTAACAAGGAATGATGAAGAACATTCCCTTCCACTAAAAATTGCATGCAAGGTGAAAATAATAAGCATATCACTAAATGAGTTAACAATAATAAACAATAACCTATGGTCACCAGCTTATTAGTTATTGAGCAGAAAGGCAGTGGAACTCGCACCACTTTCATATTCACTACTCAACCACAATCGACTCCTTTTAAAAGTGCATTAAAAACATATCTCTTCCATGATCATTACTCTTATAACCAGGGGCGCGGCCTTAGGCAAGTGTAAACTGTGCACCTGGCACAGGACCGTCAAATCCCAGGGGCCGCCACACCAATAAATATTTGACATAAACAGAAATAGAAAATAAAGACACAGCTGACGGCAATGTGGCCGAAAAACAATCATGTTTCTTCTTAATGAGTAGGCTGTGTTTACTAATGTTGCTAGAGTCGGAGCAGTATGCTATGTGTAGTAGTATAACGGTTTACTCGAATGAGAATATCATGGGCTGCCTCTTGATTTGAAAGTTACGGACAACCGAAAATAGAAGCAAAGCTAGTGCACGTTGGCGAGTAGTCTTGCAAGGTAATGTTTCATCCAGTTTTAATAAATTAATAGTGTAATAGTCATGACTGATTGGTTGCTGGTTGGTTGGTTGGTTGGTTGGTTGGTTGGTTGGTTGGTTGGTTGGTTGGTTGGTTGGTTGGTTGGTTGGTTGGTTGGTTGGTTGGTTGGTTGGTTGGTTGGAAGCGTTCCTATCGTAAGATCAAGAACATAAAGGTGAGCTGCTGGAGTGTTCGGGTAAACTGTCATCAACACAATCTCGATGGAACTGTCCCGAGTTCTCCTCTCGGGGCGCATTATCTAAGTCTTACACCTGTTCAAAGAGCTGCCGTCAGGAGGTTATCTTAGAGTACTTCAGTTTCCTCCCTATTTATCATTCCTTCCTGCAGTGCGAAATCACCTCTTGGTGAAAAGCAACCAATCAGGTCGACGACTTTCCGCCAAGTTGAACTCAGTCGATGTCTACGTTGGTTCCTAAAGCTTTAGCCACACTGTACGACTTGCTGCTAGTTCACTATCCGCTCTTCCTACATAGTCTAATATTTATAGATACAAAGCTTTCTTATCCAGTCTAATATCTACAATTATGCAGTTTGTTTATATAATCTAATATCTGTAAACAATCAGTTATTATGTATGTGCGCCTACTTAGGTACATGTGTGGTCATACATGTGCATACAGAAGTCAGGTAGAAATTGTTTTATCAAAATAAATTGTTTGCATCGTTTGCATTCACCTTTTAAAGCTCTCGTAAAATACTTTTATGTTAATGATTCATAGAATTTCCCTTAATGTTCAGTGTTTAGGTGGGGATCAGGTACCAACAAAACACCTTTACAACCGAAGCCTATTCAGAATAAATATTTTCCCATTGTTGCAAATTTTATGGCTTTCAAGTGACATCTTCTTCTCGACCATTTTCGTTGTTGAACTAAAACCTAAAACCTTACATTTCTTGGTCTGAATGTGGTAGTGCAACGTATCATCGATCAGCTGTTACTCTTCACAAGACATTTTCTCGTGAGAGTTACGCCTTTTCTCGTCTCTGGCGCCTTTTCGATTTGTTATCTGCTGCTGTTTCCTTCCGTGTTGGTCTGGGTGTTACTGCTTGATCAGTTCCTTGCTCTTGACTGATGATTTAACACCCCATTCCACGCCTCTTGCCGTCTTCGAGGCACAAGCTGACTCTCGGGGTTGAAGCTCCTTTCTGATCTGTCAAAGAAAATATCTCCAGGGTGTTGCAAAGCTGAATAGGAAATGTCCAAAAGTAGTATTCCAGTTGTTCTTATTATGACTTTCTGTCTTTCTACTAATAATTCTGGTCGTCTATCCGTTTCAGATCGAAGCTGTCCTGAACTTGTAAATTTGTACTGACTATCCCATTATCTTTTTTTCTCTTCCAAGTCATGCGTACATGAGACAGTTTATAGAAAAAAAAGAAAATAGATGCACTTATATAAGAAGATGATAGTTTTTTTTACTTTTGCAGCATGTCACGTGAACAGCTTCCTCGTCTTGACTGTCAATGTGTGTCTTTTGAAGATCATCTGTGATGTCTACCAGTTTCTTCTCCGTGGCTGTGACAGGGACTGCTCCTCTGGATCCGCTGCTGTTTCTTTTTTTAAGGTAACATTCATTTAAGAGTACATCCATCCACCAAGCAAGCCATCCAACAGACAATGTATAATCTTGAACACCAAAAACTTGCATGCACCAGTTTGTGTTCTTTTTACATCTCTCCCGCTGCTGTCTCCTCTCTGCGGATGTCTGTCAGGGTTTAGCCAACATCAGGAACCTCTAGAAGCACATTGTCTCAGATGCTTTAATTCTTTTCAATGTCCTCTGCTGCCAGGCTGAGTGGCAAACTCAAAGCTGATTGTACCTTTTCAACGAGTTCTACCTGAAAATATTTTTTTAAACAACCCACTTCTCAGATGGTATAATGGATGCACCATAATTTCTACCCTTTGTGTTTCTGTGTTTTTATTACTTGAGTTCATGTTTTTGAACATGTCTTTAGCTTCTTCTATTCCCAAGATCCAAGTTTCTCAATCCAGCCTGTTTACGCATTTGAAAAATAAAAAGAATTCTGCTCTTGTTGTGACTTTTTCTTCACTAATAAACAGCTTATTCCGATCATAAAAACACTTTGTTATTTTAGCAAACTCTTCGCCTCTCTAATTTCTCTGCAATAATTTTATTATGGATATTCGTATTTACAGCTGTATCTGTTGAACTATTTTTTCTATCCTTTCCCTCGCTCTTGCTCTATCTGTCTCTTTCTTTCTTTCTTCCTTTTACTCACGGATACAGAAGGGGAGCAAATTCCCATCTTCAGGCATATGTTACGCAAACACATACATAAATGCACAGGAGCATGCATCCCAAGCACAAGCACACACGCGCACGCGTGTATAGACATACACACATCTACATCCTTACAACCATGTACATTTCTGTAAAAACACAGCCAGCCCGTTGTCGTGCAAAGGAAGGAGACTGAATGCTGTAGCTCGTGCCTGGGGTGGTGATCGGTGGCGACTCAAAGGACACCAACACACAGACGGCGATCGTGACTACATCTCAGGCAGCACTTGAGTGTCTGGAGGGCAGGTCTCTGATCCGTTGGCCTCTTTCCAGCTCGGCGTTTGTCTGTCCCTGTGCTGCAGGGCACACCACAACAGCCTCTGCACTCACTTAATTGGTAGATTTGTCTCCAAGCCCCCCCTGGGCTGAGCTTAGAGACGAAAAGTGAGGAACAGATACCGACTGCGCGCTGGACGCAGGAACGAAAACCGCCGAAGGATGAAACCTGAGTGAACTCCCTTGCCTCTCCCGGCGACTATCGCGGTGAGTTCCTGCTCAGCAAGCTTAAGACCATCGTCTACCAATCAAAACATAATTGGTTCGCTTGCGGAGCGGAATGCTGGCAAACACTCCTTGTGGGTGAAACGAGTCTAATGCGATTGCCGTGTGGGGCAGCAGCCCTCCACATACTACCACCATCACCACTACCACCACCACCACCAACACCACCAACCAACAGCTCCCAAAAATAGAACGCGACGTAGTTATCAAAACTTTAGCTC
This sequence comes from Marisa cornuarietis, assembly GCA_004794655.1. Classification (NCBI taxonomy): domain Eukaryota; kingdom Metazoa; phylum Mollusca; class Gastropoda; order Architaenioglossa; family Ampullariidae; genus Marisa; species Marisa cornuarietis. The sequence goes on along the minus strand of SMMW01000635.1, from coordinate 1,751,367 downwards.
CAACAATTTTAAAGCCTCGGAGACAGGTTCCTCTTAAAACTATAAAAATCACAAACTACTACCCTGGAGAGGTAAGATGCTGACATCTGCCATCCTTAAAATAAAATAATAAATGGCTTTTCTTTGACTGTCTGTCTGTCGTGCTATTACTCACGACTCTCCCTCATCTATCTTTTCTACTTTTTCGTGTGTACTTCTACTTTGTCATCTTTACTGTCACAGAAAGGGATCTTGCTTACCATGTTGAACAGCGATAAAGAACTTTCCACAATTGTTCTTTCTGGTCAACTGTCTGCCGCTAGACTACGTGCGAAAGAAAAATATTCAGTAGGAATAATGATAGTGAGGTACACAGGTTTGTCCCCCGTGAAGTACAATTTGGAACAATGGCAAATGTCAACAGGCGAAAATGTCAAAGGCCTTACCAAAGTCTCAGTTTACGGAACTCGAACATGCCATTTGGTATTCAGCACGAAAGTAATTACTTGCCTGTTTACTTGCTGTAGCGATCCCTCCATGAGTTTTATTATATTGTCACCAATGTGCATTCTAATGCCGTGCTCATTTCCATGAGGTTTATTATCTTTTTCTGCAAAATCTTTCTATTGCTATCACTTAGGTAAGACCCGAGTTCTTCTAGGGATTCACGCCATGCTATAAAGTCAGACAGGAATAAATACGAGCACACGCGCGCAAACACTCATTCCACCTCTCTTTCTCGCTGTTTCGCACACACACACACACATGCACTAACACAGTAATACACTCTATAAACACACACACACACACACACACACACACACACACACACACACACACAAATATACATCCATGCATACGCATATACGCACATTCGTATTTTAGATGGCTTGTTAGGGAAACATTTTTCTGACTTCCTTTCTGTTTCCACCACCGTTTCCATCCTGTCTTCATACGTATTTTCAGTCCCTCATCCAGATTTCTGTGTCCACGTGTAACTACAAAACTCCTGTTATTATTCATTTAAGGTATTTAAGCAGTTGATGAAATCTAAAGACACCTTAGCAATACCACTCGTTTGTTCTTGTTGTTTATTTTTAAATTCCACGTCGAAGACTGTCAAAGTGTGTAAAATATTTAGGAGGCCTGTTCGTCTTGCAGCATTTCCAGCAGTAGATTTTGTCTTAATTAAGGTGCCAGTAAGGACCACCTGCTGCCTCACCTCGCACCCCTCACAGCTCCTCGTTCTGCGTCTCTGTTCTTTCAGGCGAAAGTTGTGTTCGTAGTTAAGTGATCTTGAGCGGCCTTCCAGCGACCTTATGGCTCCACCAATTATTCCTCAGCCGCCTTCCCATATCCCCTACGCCTGCCGGCTCTTCTCGCAGGCAAAATGTGCAAACGAGCAATTGCAGACTCTTCAGGTTCTCGATCTCATCTTAAATGTCAGCCCGAGTGAAGCATGAAAGTAGCACCAAACCTTTCAGGAAGAAGGGTGGGAGGGTGTGAAGTTTTCACTGCAAGTGATTGGGCTTAGTGTGTCCAGAGGTACAGGAGTGTGAGCGTACGATGAACATGTCATCGAACATCGACATGCTCACCTGTGCGACTAAAAAATATCTGAGACTTGTTGTTGAAGCTTCAGCACCTATGGGCCGTATGCTTCCCGTTGTCTCATTTGGTTGTAGAGCCAAGATGGTGTTTGCTTGTTCATGCTGCAGAATGTTCTAGCACATCATCATGTGATCTCATCTGCATGTGCGTATCTGAAGGATGCTTACGAGCCATAGGGATTAAAAGTATGGGTAAAGCACCACGATTTGTAAGATCAGTTTGTATGTGTTCATTTTCCCCTTTATTTTTATCTGGCTTTAGAGTTAGGGTCTTTGTGTGTTACTCTTCACACAAATCACACATATCCATAAACAGTATTGCAAATATGCTGAAAGAAGTGTTGTCTAATGTTACGGAAGGAAATAACCATCTTGGTTACAACCCAACTAGTAAGGAAGAAGTTTACCTGGTTTGTAAAACATCTCACAAAAAATGTTGGTAACAACTTTGTGAAAGTTTCTTTCTATTACTTACTGTCTTTCTATTTCTATGTGTCTCTTGCTTTCATATGGGCTATAGTTATTGTACAAGAAGTTTGACAGGTTTCAGTCATCTCTGTTTGCAAGGTAATGAAGTTGTCCTTTAAACTGAAGCTCAATATTTCAAGCCTTAAATCTCTTTAAATCTTTGTTATTCATACAAGGCAAGGACTGTTGTATATGCCATGAACACCTGTGGTTGTCCTTTTCTTAGTCAGGTCTGTTGTGCCATGCCTTTTTAATCACATTTATATTTTTAAAGGTAAATGTAAACTCTGGGTTCATACAAGGCTTATCACTTTTGAAGTATATAATGCATCAGTCTACATCTCATGTAAATAATGGAAAGTTACAGTTTGTGTAAATACAAAAATAACATGATGGAATGAGGGTTGAAGTTTATACATACAAACAAAACCACCTACCAGCCTGAAAAATCACTCACCACCACCCCTACCCAGACACACACACACACACACACCTTGGACCCCTGTATGCATCATAAAACTCGATCCACGTCCGCACAGACATATATTATGACAGATATAATTTAAACATGTACAGCACAGTGACCCAGCATCCTCATGGGTCTGCTTGATCTTTTGCAGCTACAACTCCTCCTTAAAAAGAAGTGTCCTGGCTTTAATGTTGTGATAATCAATGTCAGAGGACAACAGCATACTTAGTTCAAGAAAATGTTATTCTATGCCCGTAAGCTGAAGTATTAGGCAACAGAAATCATTTGTAGCCTCTGCAGCTCAGCTGTTTCACCATAGATAATTATAAATGGCTGGATGTGTGAGCACATGAATTTTTCACGCATGGCAGCCTTTACCAATGCCGTGTTGATATATATATATATAGGGCAAGCTGCTCCTCGCCCTGCTCACTGCACAATCATTTCACCTGCCTTTTTATCTCTTGGTTACGTATACCGACTGGGAGCTGTCACTGGCCGCGTCTCGTTTCCATACTGGCTCAAGGCTGGCTTAAGGCTGGCTTCCAGTAGCCAAGATGGCCAGCACCAAGAAGCGCTGGACCAACACTGACCCAACCTTCTGAGCTGTCTGAGATACAGCATCGATTAATCAAGCAGAACGGATATGATGCATAGTTCAGTGATGAGTAATCTGCAGTGTGTAGAAGGAATAAGACACTGAAAACACTAGGCACCAGGACGAGATAGGTGATTAATGCAGACCCTCCTACTTCCGACATTAGGGGGGCGCAATTTCTACTTGAGGGAGTAATAGGAAAAAGAAGAAATAGGCGGCTGAAAAGAAAGAACCAGATCTGTTTGTCGCCTGGACGGGTGTTCAGTGCAGTGGAATCCAGTTCAATTTAGCTGTCAATGCCACGTAAATTAAAGAAAAAAAAAGACATAAAAAACCTGAAAGTGAGGTCGCATAAATATTGCGCTAAAGGCAGTTCGTGATCAAGTAAATTTTTCAAACGATCTTCTCAAAGTACACTCGACGGTATTCGTAGCCGAGAGCGCGAGGAATCGCATCCTTTCTAAAACCAACACGAAAGCCGGGCTAGAGGACAGATAATCTCTATACATCCATCAAGCTCTATAAAACAAGCTGATGAGAAATGCCAGACTAAACGATGTTGAGTATACCCGACAATAAATATTAACTTTTTTGTATTACAGATTCTATCATAGGTCTTCTGCACCCGCAGACCTGGGCAGGACTAACAGAAGTGGAAGAAAATGGGAAGATGGTGATTGTAAGAATTCAAATGTCGACGTACTAGCTGTTGGCATATAAAAGCAATATTCTTATCATTTTCATTAGAATAGTAAGAAATCCTATTGTTATCTTATTCCTGCAAGTGTTTGCAACAAATTTTCCGAAGTCATCATGCTCCAGACTTCTTCAAAAAGGTTACTCATCAACATGGTGTACTCATACTCTCATTTATCGAGAAACATTTAAAGACACTTTTTGGTGTTACAGTGTCGACGAGTCCAAAACAGTTTTTATCTTATGATTCTGAATTTTAAATCGTAAAATACAAAAAAGGGATTCTTTTGTAGGTAAAGAATGGGTTGAAGGCCATGACAATAATCGGGAGCAATGACAGATGATTCATCTAATCCATGTACTTGGAAACCTCGGTTTTAGCGATAGAGTTCAAGAAGACCTCTTTCAAATAAATGAAGCATCAAATACACATTTCGGCCAAGAAATGTCCTTTCTACGATTAACAGCTTATGCAGTTCGTGCTGGCACCTATTTTAAATGTTTGCCGCTTAAGGCGATTTTTTTTCTTACGGTTTCTTCTACGTGACCCCAAGCACGTCCTCGAGTCCTGTAAGTGCTGACTGCTTTTGTGGCAGACACGTAACAAGAGCCGGCTTTTAAAGGCAACAAGCAAGCAGATTGTTTACTTTCAACATTTCTTGATATGACGGGATCTGAAAATGACTTTGATAAGAGTTTGAGCAGTCTTTTGAAGACGGGCGATGAAAAGGAACCCTGAGGCAGAAGTAGATGAACTTGGCCTTTAGTCAACAGACATTAAACTCCGAACTGGTCAATCGATATATTAATCGGTTAATATTAAATCTCAGTTAAAAAAGAAAAATATATATTTCCTTGCATAAAGAATAAACGCAATGAAAGGGTTTCATATTTGTCAACTTTGTCAACTTGAATAAAGTTTTGTACGTCTGCCTTTTCTTCAGGTCTTGTGGGTGCCCTCACGCAAACTGTCGTGGCCTGCTATAAGTTTTGCTTAAATCCAGATGGAAATTTAAGGACGGTTTAATGAAGTGTCTTATTTTTAAACTTTTCGTTAAAAAGGTAGCCACACTTTCAGGAAGCACTTTTGTAGCGTTTAAATGTGCTGTCCAAAAAAAAAAATCTCATTGACATAATTGTCCTGTCTAAAGTCGTGTTTCTGTTCTTTACATGGGAAACCGCCTTACTGTTGGCATCAATGAAAGGGATGCCCACGCGCAACCCTTTGACCTTCTGATAACAGCTTTAGAAGCTGTGTCGAGTTTTCGACGAGAGCGGCGGCCATCAGCACTAACTTCACTTCTTTAAATAATGCAGAGTACACACGGCAATAGAATAGTAGTTTTGTGATAAAGATGTCCATGTCTGTAGTTTGGGGCAAAGACATAAAACACGCGCACACGGACACACAGACGAAGGGACACACAAAAAAGAAAACTCTCTCTCTCTTTCTCACACACACACACACACACAGAGGAGAGGAAAAGAGAGAATGCGCTAATGATTGTGTAATGAGTTAGAAGTAGGTCTTGTGTTGTTTCGTGTGTGAATGGTGTTTGACGTCTTAAGTACGTCATTTTTTTCGACGTCATTTTTGAAAAAGGGTATGACGTAAAAAAAAAAGAAAGAAAAAACAGTTCCATGGACGGATGGGAAAAGAAAAACATCGAGATCTTCGTCTCACATAAGCTCTTCATCCTCATCGTCATCTGCGTTGTGTGATGTGTGTGTTATATGCGTCGTGCGTGTGCAAGGTATGTGTACGTGCGTCATATTACAGATTGACTTGTCTATGATTAGCTACCTCTCTCAGAGTGGTTGGAGTATTTATAAAATTTTTAATTTTTGAACCTATATTTTATAAATACTCCAACCACTCTGAGAGAGGCTTTTATAAGACCATAAGCTTAAAATTTGATGTTTGATGGGCTAGTTTATCGATCATGTGGCTAGTATAGAAACTTAGAAAACCACGTGGTTGCCGCTGCCGCCATTTTTTCACCTGCCGGCATGGAGCGATCAACTCAAAAAAATTTTCTCTCATCCTAGCCAAGGAAAATGGCCTCACTGCCTTGGGGGAATCTTGGGAAAGATAAAGGCTAAGGGAGTAAACCCCTACAGAAAATCCTGATACTAACACGGCATCAGTGGGCGAAGACTCTCCACGACGAGAGTACCGGCCAGGGCCCAGCGCCTACGTGTTCACAACCAGGCCGACAATCGGCTGTGGTTCACTTGGAGAAGGGATTAGCGCTACCAAGTGTATAAGCTCAATGAAAGGACCATGGATATACGCCAGAAAAGAGATAACATGCCGGATCGGTCGCGGCCCGGACTAACAACGACCGCGCACCCTATCGGGAGGCTCCAGCGTGGGGTCAGCGAAAAGTGTGCTACTGGAGCCAAGACCAAGACCAAGACTGAAACCAAAACAGAAATCAAACTAAGAGAAGGAACAACCATTGGCACGTGGAACGTACGCACGTTATACCAGTGCGGAAAAGTGCACCAACTCACACACGAGCTGAAACGGTATCAGTGGGACATTGTGGGACTGGCGGAGGTCAGATGGACAGGATTTGGGGAAACAGTGACGGAAGACGGCCACAGACTGTGGTACAGTGGGGAGGACACCAGGCATGAGTACGGCGTGGGCTTCCTTGTGCACAGGAAGGTGGCCGCGGCCGTCATCAGCTGTACACCCGTATCCAGCCGGCTGATCTCCATTCGTGTCTCAGCCAAGCCCCATAATGTCACCATTGTCCAAGTATACGCTCCAACTTCCACACATGGAGACGACGAAGTGGAAGAATTCTACCAACAACTGGACAAGATTATGAAGGCAGTTCCAAAAAAGGACATCCTGGTTGTGCTCGGAGACTGGAACGCCAAGGTCGGACCAGACGCCTACCAGCAATGGGCAGGAACGGTGGGGAAATTTGGCCTTGGTGAAACCAACGACAGGGGCATCAGACTCCTAGAGTTCGCACAGAGCCAGAGACTCACCTTAGCCAACACCTTGTATCCCCACAAGAAATCAAGGACGGCCACCTGGCACTCACCAGACGGACTGGTCCATAATCAGATCGACTACATCCTACTGCCGAGACGCTTCAAATCCAGCATCAACAGGGCCAAGACAAGGACGTACCCAGGCGCTGACATAGGCAGCGACCATGACCTTGTTCTAACAAACCTGAAGCTGAGGCTGAAAGCGAAGCGACTCTCAAACACTCCCCGAATTCGCTTTGATTTGGAGAAGCTGCAAGACCCAAAGGTTGCAGAAGTCTTCAAGGCCACGGTTGGCGGAAAATTTGGCGCACTGAACCTGGTGGACTGTGATGTAGACACCCTCTCTGGAAACATCAAAGAGGTGCTACTGTCGACAGCCCAAGAGGTTCTAGGGCGACATAGAAACAAGAAAAACCAAGGGTCACGAACGACATACTAGACCTCTGTGACCAAAGGAGGGCCTTGAAGAGAGAAAAGAAAAGCAAACCAGAAGCAGCAACCAAATACAAAGAAGTGAATTGTGCCATTAAGAAAGGGATGAAGGCAGCTAGAGAGAGCTGGATCGAGAAGCAGTGCCAGGACATAGAGGTTGGAATGGCACGAGGTGACAGCAAAAAGGCCTACCAACTTCTAAAGACCCTCACTAAGACAGACCAGCAAAAGATCTCAGTCATCGAAGACAGCAATGGTCACCTTCTCACAGAAGGCAATGCTGTACTCAACCGATGGACAGAATACTGCAAGGACCTGTACAATTACCAGCTGAAGACCGACGCCAACATTCTCCAAAACAACCAGACTAGAGACAGTGAACCTGCAGACATACCAGTCCTACGGGAAGAGGTCGAAAAAGCTGTACATAGTCTGAAGGGAGGAAAGTCACCAGGCGTTGATAATGTACCAGCTGAGCTGCTCAAGCAGGGTGGGGAAGCAACTACAAAAGCCCTAACTGTTCTGTGCCAAAGAGTCTGGGAGTGCAAGGAATGGCCCAGAGAATGGACGCAGTCACTAATCATTCCCCTCCCAAAGAAAGGAAACAGCAAACAGTGTCAGAACTACAGAACAATAAGCCTTATCAGTCACCCAAGCAAAGTCATGCTGAAGGTCATACAGAACCGCATCAGAACCACCGCAGAAGAGCTGCTAGCAGAAGAACAGGCTGGCTTCAGACCACGTAGAAGCACAGTTGAGCAGATCTTCAACTGTCGTCTTCTTATAGAAAAGCATCTGCAGCATCAGCGGGACCTTTACCACAACTTCATTGACTTTAAGAAGGCATTTGACAGAGTCTGGCACGAGGGGCTATGGCATGTGATGCGGAAATTCAACATTGAAGAAGGGCTTGTCCAAGTCGTTGAAGCGTTGTATAACAGCTCAACGAGTACAGTTTTGCTTAACAACCAAATAGGAGCTTACTTTCGTACCACAGTAGGGGTACGTCAAGGATGTCCCCTATCACCCGTGTTGTTTAATATATTCTTGGAGAACATCATGCTTGAAGCTCTTCATGACCACCATACCTCCATTTCAATCGGTGGAAGACCAATCTGCAACCTACGCTTTGCAGATGATATAGATCTGTTAGCAGGTACAAACAAGGAACTGCAAGACCTCACCAACAGACTGACAGACAGCTCAAACGCATATGGAATGGAGACAAGCACAGAAAAGAGCAAAGTTATGATCAATGGCAACGGCAAAGCAGAGATCTATATGAACGGGGTACAGCTCGAAGAGGTAAGCAGCTTCAAGTACTTGGGAGCCACTCTCTCCAAGGACGGCAGCTCCACGCAAGATATCCGCATCAGGATCGCAACAGCAACAGCAGCAATGGCTAGGCTAGATAGGATCTGGCATAGCCACAAGATAAGGTTCACTACCAAGTACAGGCTATACAAATCCCTGGTAGTGCCGATCCTGCTCTACGGATGCGACACGTGGACTCTACTCGCCGAAACAGAAAGGAGAATCCAGGCATTCGAGCACAAGTGTCTGAGGAGGCTGCTCCGGATCTCATACAAAGAACACAAAACCAACGACTTTGTAAGAAACAAGATTGCCACACTGGTAGGACACCAGGAACCTCTACTATCAACAGTCAAGCGACGTAAGCTGGTCTTCTTTGGCCATGTAACCCGGCACGACACCTTGTCGAAGACTATCCTTCAAGGCACCTTGGAGGGTAGCCGACGCCGCGGTGGTCAGAGAAAGAACTGGCTTACGAACGTCAAAGACTGGACTGGTCGTCCTGTACAGGACCTGCTGACTATTGCCCAAAACAGGCAAGAGTGGCGGGCCCTATCAGCTGCCGCGTCTATCCATGTGCTCCCCCCAACGCCAGGTGCCAGGCAAGGGACGACTGACTGACTGACTGACTGATTAGCTACCGGTCTTTGTGGTGTAAGTGTCGGACATGTAAGTGTATTTGTTGGTGTGACAATGAGTCTGCACATTCCAGTAGATGAAGTAAATCCGTCTAGGAACGTGGACGATGACCCTCCAGGATGGACAGATGTATTGTGTCTTCATGCTTCCTTTGCAAATATCTTCATGCAAAGTGGACTGCAGGGTTTAAAAAAAAACAAAAAACTGTTACAGAGTTTAATGTCCACCCTACTCTGAACGGGTTCGGCCAAAGAAGGTCACATACGGACCGCGGGGATTCAGTCCAGAAGTCGGGTGCGTGGGGTAGGAGAGAGAGAGGGAGTGGTTCACGCGATCTACGGTCTTCAAACTTTGCTCACAGCTGTTGTCGAGTCAGTGAGGCGAGCAGGTCTGACGGATTTTTAGTGTATGCAGATATCGAGCCTTAGCTGTCTGCCTGTCTGACACTTACTTCCCCCCGCCATACTTCCCTTCATTGTATTTCTTATTGTCTTGTCTCTCGGCTGCGGGTTGTTTCCAATACCATCATCGATATCGCAGACGCCGCAGATTCCAGAGGTTTCGTGTCATGAGATTTCCGGCACCACTCTCCTTAATACCGCTTTTAGATATCACCACCGCAAAACACAAAGCAGTCAGGTGGCTGCACAATCTATGTCTCGCCTTCTATCTTCTCAACTTCCACAACTTCTGTTTTTCTGTTACTTGCAGGTCGTGATGGGCTTTAATCGCAAACTAACGGTTTTCTTCCCGGTACCTTAGCAGCCACCTATACACTAGACACTGAGGCGATCTGACACTGATTCATACAGATTATTTTCTTCCAAAAAAAAAACTGAATAATTCAAAGCAGGTAAAATCTTGTAACACAGTCAACCCGTCTACATCCATCAACTAATACTGTTACGGAGAGCAGGTTTTAAATGTTATATTATTCTGAATATTTTATGCTTTTGCTGTAGTATTATGATATTGTAGCGATTAACACATTTAAGGAACAAATGAATTTAAAATAAATTATTTATTAAATCTACAAATATTGGGTTATCGTACTTATCTTACCTATCTCTCTTTTTCTCTCTCTCTCGCTCGCAGGGAGCAGTGATATGATAAGTGTCTGTTTTTGGTTGTTATGCCACGAAATCGAATAATTAAGACATTAAACATTGCTGATGCGAGGTATAGTTCTTTATAAGCGGTCTTATCAGCCTGCACGAGAGATCAATGGAGCTGAATGTCACTTGGCGATCTGGACCTTGTTAATGCAGTCTGAGCTTCGTTCTTAATTAAATTAATAATCAACCCCGAACTGGTTTTGTGTTGACCAGTGATATAAATCCTGTTCATGATAGATTTTTAATCGTGCTTAGTAAGTCTGTGTTGTTTGATTAGCAAAAATTTAAACCGGAGGCTGCCAAGTGTTAAAATAATATCTATCTATCTATCTATCATAAATAAAACAATCAGAATGGACTGCACATTACTTAACAAAGTCATGTAACAGCTGAACTGAATCAAACTATATTTGGCAAAAACACATCGAAAATGGCTGCCCCAAAGGGTGTGAAGAATACTACAGACAGCTTTGTGCTCGAATTTTCTATTACAGAAAAAAAGGAAAAATGACATGGTAGGTAGTAAAAACCGACATTTTCATTCGTCATTCAGAGACACGAACCTGGGACATTTCCTTCACTCATTTAGGATCAAATACAACAAACAACATATGTTAACACATGATGTTGCTATATATTCAACAACATTGTTTTCATCTTATCTTTTTTTAGCATTGCACAAACTGTTGCAGAAGTTTCATGTTTTTTACTGCACGCAGTTTTATTCTTCCTACATTCAAGAGACTTTTCTCTGCGTTCTTTTGGTAAAAGAGATGAAACTTTTAGTAGGGTGGAAATATTACCTGTAATAACGGGAGACGATTTAGTTTGATATTTATTCCTAAAATCTGGGTGAAAACATTGTTTCTGTTCTCGAGATACACACATACAAACATCACAATGGACTGAAAGAGTTAAAGTAGTGAAATAACTTGCAATTATTTGCAATTAAAATATAGTCCCAGCTCTTCCACTAACTGACGCCTTGACAACTTGAAAATTTCCATGTACAGTTCTGGTCCTTGTATTACTGACTTCTTTTAGCGTGTGGTGATGTCCTAGGCATGTATCTTAAAAAATGAAAAAAGGAATATTCACCCATATTTTCCGAAAATAGTAACTTTTACGCTGAGCTATTTTTCACACTACTGGATCTTTAAATTCCAGTGTAATAATGGAATAATAATATTAGAGACCGATTTCCACAACAAACAAATACTATGAGTTTTATGAATCTATTACCAAGAATGAACTTTGGGCTTTTTTACTTGTTTGTTAAGCGACAGATGTTTGCAGACTTCACGATACCACTTCGCATGCCAAGATCTTTCCCCCAAGGAATGGAAGACACGGGAATAAGGGAGGTACATAGTGTGCTTTTCTCTTGGGACAAGCTACTCGTAAATCAGTGTAATGAGCATGTCCAGTGTGAAAACAAAAGAATATAAATTTCCCCCAAAAGGACTCACACCAAAAGCAGATCGGTGCTGCCAACAATCTAAAGAAGTAAACTTTTGGGGAAAGTTGTTCATTATCGAGCTCAGAGCATCTGTCGACTAGCAACGCTTGTATCAGCGTACACGCAGGCAATCCAGACAACAAATACGAGCATATCAATGTTATTCTTTCGCACACATCCATGACAAGAAATAAACTAAGCAATACTAAACGGTATCACATCCAAAGCAAAACATCGAAGTCAGTAGCTCTGGAACCTTGGTGCGAGGCGCAAGACATCCTGTCACCTTCTTAAGTTAAGCAAGATTCATGGTAACAATGAATCCAGATTCTGCAGCCTTTTGTTGTTCAGGAAATGGCTTTAGACTTTACGAAGCTATGTGTCAGATCACATGGGACACTACAAATGGCAAATATCTGTTCAGAGAGCTCTCTCTATGTTCCACACAATGTAGGGCGGGGAGAGAGGAGGGCCGGGAGAACAGGACCTCTTGTCATCCTTTTCTTCAGATGAGATTTCTTGTTTGTGTGGATTTCTCACATACGGTTAGTTTCGCCAGACTAATGAAAGACTGAAGAACTATCGTTGACTGAAGACACTCTGACAGGCTGACAGTTAATTCTTTCTGCAATGTTTTTTATGAGGATACCTATGTCTTCACTGGACACTGGGCTTGATTTAGTGCTGCAAACGTATTAAGTTCATCTGCAGGGGAGGAAATTGAGGTATAACAAGAAGTAGAACACAGAATAAAGAAAGAATGGAAATAAAATAGAAAAAAGGATGGGGGTAGGATTGCCAGGTCTGTCCTGCTGTACCACCTCACCTTGTGCTGCTTGCATAAGTCTCTGACATGTCCTTTCACACAGCAGAGAACACAGATCTGAAAGTGGGCTTACAATGAATTTTTTTACTTATCCCAAAACCAGAATTGTAAACCACTCTTTGAGATTTTCTCTTATAATAATGTAAAATAAACAGTAAGTGGAATACACAACACAAAAGGATATCAATATGCTACGTTTCACCAAAGGGGTGGCACACTCTGAACACAGATACACAATTATCTTCCCTGTAAATAAATAAATAAATAATGAACACGGTTTCAGAATGTCAAGACAATGGCACAAAACCTTTGGAGAACAAACTTGGCTTAAACATCATCGTGCTAACTAAACTCGATCCACGTTAGGGTCAGTGAGGTCCGACGAAAGTTTTGACCAGTGTAGTCACCGCTCGACCAGTATATCAGTGCGATAAATAGCGTTCAAATCCCAGTTCTTTCGAGATTACAGCTACTGTCCTACATAAAGTCAAACATCAATATTCGTAGTTTACTGCTGTCAGGTTCCCAAATGTTGATCCACGGATAAGAGAGTTAAACCACTCTGAGACCGATGATGCATCAACACCTTTCGGAAACAAAAATCGTCGCAACTTTCCATAAACAAGTAAAAGCCAGTAAGCGAAGATCACTTTGTATAGACTGAGTGGAAGAAAGTGCTCAAGAATAGGAGGAAGCTAGGGTCTCCCCCTTCAAGATGAGTTCTCAGGCTCGACCACAGGCAGGGTACATCCGAGTCACCCACATGGCGGGCTACACGATGGACATTAATTCTGGCCTCGACTGAGTTATCGCCGGCGTTCAAAAGAGCGATGCTGATGCGTTTTTGTTTGACATCCTGAGATAAATATCTAAAAGAAAAGACCTGCACGCAAGCGGACCAAAGCAAGACTGTTCTTTAGGCACGAATATTTTTCTCTCTGCAGTTGGGTGCGTCTGTCCTTAGCCTCTGGACACTGACTGTCGACGATTTGACGAGGTTTCTGGTTCCGAGTAAATGTCTTCCAGCCACAGAGTCGGTTGTCTGCTAACAATATTCCAAGTTGATAGAAGTCTGCATTCAAAACAGTTTTCCCCATTTTTCGCTAACAAGAAAACGAAAAAGGATTTTATTGTACTTGTCTTTCTGTAAACAAATTTTAATTGCCAGAGCATTTAATTTTAATGTCCGATAGAAGCGGGCATAATAGATTGGCATAAAAAATAAAAGATGGTTATTATTTTACCATCGGACACATACAAAAGAACTACATAATACCGAAGATGACATTTTAAAAAAAAAGTTCAATCAGGAATAATATATTGTGAGGGAAGGCAAAATTGGCCCGAAGACTTTGAAAAGCTCCTCCTAAGACGGCAAACCGTTTTCAAAGGGACTTTACTCACAACATTTTGCTGCAGAAGAGCGTCAAGAGGCGTGAGAATACGGGCTGATTGATTTCCATGCTGTCTGGGCGAACTACTTCTTCACTGGGGGCAGCAAATCAACGCCAGAAGTCGACAACAGTTCCACAAGAGCCGCCCTCTTAATGTTCTCGCCAACATCGTGGCATCACTTCAAACTTACAGGCTCCACAGAGTTTTACTGCATCTGCAGGCAGACTCTAGGAAATGTTTGACAAGCATCGAACATACCATGATCTTCATGCCTAACGAACCAGCTTCCGAATCCTAACCATTGTCATCTACTGACGGAGTCCCCTTTGTAAATAAATCCTTGCTTTGTTAGTTCTCAGGTTAAAACTCAAAATATTGCCGGAGTTAATTTGCTTCTGATCAAGCTGATGATCATGTCTTTATAGAAATAATAAAAGTATTAAAGCAAGAATATTTGCTAAACGCATTGCGAAGCGAACTGTCCAGCGAAATTTTAGAGCTTATTTTTTTTATTTATGTTTTTCTATGTTCTTTCTTTATTAATTTATGTTCTGTATTTTTGCTATTTCCTAAAATTAAATTAATAAAGATGTAAAAACCACACGATATATTCTTCAACTGAACTTTTCTGGCAATAAGAACAACAAAATATATCACCGGCAGCGAAGTAATTAAAGCCTCTCAAGTGTCATAAGCTCAGCCGAGGTTATTACGAATCCCTTCATCTACAATTCTGAGCTCTCTTTAATTTTATTTCTTCTTTTGTAGAAAAAAGTATAGTACTTCAGGTCAGAACTTTGATGATGATGATGATGATTGATTGATTGATTGATTGATTGATTGATTGATTGATTGATTGATTGATTGATTTAACAAATAAATTAAATAATTGCAATATCCTTGTTTACCTACTTCACTTCGCACATTCGCACAGATGCATACAACAAGGGATGCCATTGGTCAACTCACTCCTCCTCCAATCATCAAGTAGTAGATAACAGCGACAAGTCCCCCTGCCCCGCCTACAGGTGTCGTGGTGGGCAGGTGACTAATTCCCTCTCCCCCTGTCAACCGACTAGGTGTGGGAGAACTCTCAGGTATTTCTCTCTGCCTGGACGTCATTAACACCTGTGCTAGCCACCTGGTCGATCATGGCTTCCTGTAGCCACTTAGGTATGTCCACCCCATATAACACTTCTACACTGGCACATACGACAGTCAGGTGAAGGGACATCATTCATAAGAAGATGCCAAGTTGTTTTATAAATCCAAGTATGTTCTAAAAAACAAAGGAATAAAACAATTTTGGCCGTTAAATTCACCATTGGCAAAGTTCAGGATAGATAGATAGATAGATAGATAGATAGATAGATAGATAGATAGATAGATAGATAGATAGATAGATAGATAGATAGATAGATAGATAGATAGATAGATAGATAGATAGATAGATAGATAGATAGATAGATAGATAGATAGATAGATAGATAGATAGATAGATAGATAGATAGATAGATAGATAGATAGATAGATAGATAGATAGATAGATAGATAGATAGATAGATAGATAGATAGATAGAGTTTTTTTGTAAAAATTAATTTCTAGTGTGATCTCGAGGCCATCATTGAAACGGTTTGATCAGTAGCCGAAACGTCTCGTAGCGGATGAGTCCATGGTTCACAGAAGAATTCTGTAAATGAAAGCATCGCTAACAAAGCAGCTCTTGCCTGACCAAGTAAGAAGCCCCACACGTCCACACTGTCAAACACTGAGCTAATGTCGTTTTCGTTTTTGACCTTTCTCTCGATCCTAACGATAAATCATGTCAGTACAAATCTCCTGTGACCCCCCTCTCCCTTCAGCAAGAAACTTACCCTGAGACTCTCTCGGATGTGGTCACCGGTCATAAATTCATGCGAAGAAATTGTAGGTTAAGTTTACTATTTTTCGATAAAATTAAATAATGGCTAGTGTAATACGTAATTCAATGTGCCCTCATACAACATGGATGTACTATATATATATATACACTTAGATACCTACAAACATGCTCACTAATATTCACGCACAGAGTAAGATAGCAAAGCAGAAAGACATACCGGCAGATAGCCTTGGTGGGAAGAAAAGAGCCTGAAATCATCATCATCATCATCATCATCATCATCATCATCATCATCATCATCATCATCATCATCATCATCATCATCATCATCATCATCCTTGGAAAGATGTCTCTTTCGTTTATTTAAATATATTTGTCACACCCAGCTGTTATCATCGCTACTTGCCTTTCCCGCTGCTTCCTAAGCCGGTCCTCTCAATGTACTCTTGTCTCGTTTATATGCGTTGTTTGTTATAAAGTCAAAGGTCAATATCCTCCATTGTTTGTTTACTATGAGTCTTGGCGCTCAGTTGAGGGGAACGTGGACCTCAGCACCTTTTTCCCTTCAACAGATGACAAGGAGAGTTGTGTGTTTGCGTGTTCCTGGGCGAAGGATTAGTAATTGTTTCTTTTATCTTTCTTGACAATACTAAATGGACCGTATGCATCACATTAGTTCTTTAAAACAGGGCTCTGTTCATCCCTTTCTATCCCTTCTTTGTAGCTCCACTTCAACCATCCTCTCAAGAAAATAAATTTCGGCATCCTTACACAATAAATAATGTTTATTCTGTTTTCTCTTATTCCTTCTCTGTTCTTCTTGTTTAAACGAGACTATCGGAAATATTAGCAGCAGGAAAAAAAATTAAAAAAATAAACAGCCCTCCCCCAAATCCCCCCCCCCCACAGCTGTTTGCTCACAATGTGAAAGATGGGAGGTTCGATCTCATGTCAACATCTTTTCTATCGATGGTAGAAAGGCGTGGAATTGGATGCTGGTGGAGCCTTAGATTGATAACTGAAACCTGACCTCTGAACGGACAGACTTCAAAAAAACTTCACTCCACTTCCATCCAAGATTTTGTCGCAAGGATAGCCATATATTACTGACAAACCTAGTCTGCTTCATTCTCATGCGTAGGACCCACTCAGCAGAAAAACAAAACAAAAACTGGTACACATGTTCATCAGTGAAAACAACAGCAATCAAGCAAAGTAGCTGAAGACCATTTTTCATAGGGGGTCGTCAGAGAAGAACTGTATTTATGTGGAAAGAAAAATCAAGTGCAGAGACACAGCCGTCCCGCGAACATTTTTTTAAAAATCAGAATTAAGTGAATTTACTTTCGCACACATTTTATTCTCCACCCGCAGTGATTGACTGATTGCGGGTGGTCACATCGAGAAAAACAGTCTTTGCATGTTGTTATCAAGATCACCTCACCATAATACAGAGATTGGGAGGGGCGGGGACAGCAACACTTTCATAACCTGTCTTGATAACGGTTGTGTGCTGACAGCAGTGGATGAAAACCAACCAGCCAGCCTGGCCAACCACACTGACCAACCAGTCATCTAACCAGCCTGCTAATAAAGCAGAGTTGTTTCCTTCTAAACCGTCCGGTTTTAAATTATTTATTTTGTTTTGTTTTTTTAAATAAATCATTCATCGGGTGTATCTCCATATTTTATCTCTTTGTTTTTATCAATTTATCTAATGGTTGAACTGCTTATTCATCTTGCATCTTATTCATCTTGCTCCATTATTCTCGATACTGCTTATTCATCTTGCTCCATTATTCTCGAGAAGGAAAAAATTGATGCCAAAGTGGTCTCCTTCGAATATGGTTTGACTTTTACTAATGCTATCGTTTCTTCTAATAACACTTGTCTGGAAAACCAACCACACAATTCCATTTTTTTAAAATTTAACTAATCATTCTTTATTCAGCACGTGAGTCAGCTAATTGTGTCTGATAACAGTTACTTAACTCCAAGAGATTAAAAATGGATATTTTTATACTTTCACTGACATACTTCTCCGTTCAAAGACTGATATTTGAACTATTTATTCGAAAGCAAAAAAAAAAAAACCAAACAAACAAACAAAAAAACCAAACAAATAAAAGAACCCAAAAAATATTCACTGTTAGTGACGGAGATATATTGCATCCGAAACGACTACCTCGTGCTACAAGTGAAATTATTTAATTTCAAGTATTTAGTACTCAGCGATTTATATTTTTCCTGTATTTTCTGTCTGGTGCTGTTCTTTCAAAACGAACCCGTCTGCTTTAGAGGATGTAGGAGTGTGTGAGAATTTCTGTGTGCACGCATGCACAATGATGTGCACAGACTTGTGGTTGATGCCCTTGCTACTGAAGTTGATCCCATCCAACTCCATCTTGTGCTCAAGTGCTTTTCTAGGTTTCCTTCTTTCTGTCTTCACTTAATTAAACCTTGGAGCATAAGGTTACCTTTAGGTCCTCAGGGTACACACTCCACTGACTCCCTTTTCATCACTCGTCGCTTAGGTGCATTATCACCAACAAAAAATCCCTTGTGTCGATGCAAGTATGATGTGGATCTAGTTGCTGAGAAGCAGCTTCACGCCGAGAGAAGCAGGTGAGGAGTTCCATTACTTTTAAGCGCATTGAACTACCTGTCTGTTTGTCGGTTAATTCCTTTGTTTGTATTTTAGGGTACGTTCTCCTGTTAACTGGGTTTCGCTTAGATTGTGTTTCTCTGTCAGTCTGTCTGCTTGCATATTTTTGTATTTTTTTCTTTGTCATGTTTTGTGTGCATGTGTGCAAGAGAGTGCAGTTTGTCTCTCTGTGTGTGTTTGTGTGTGTGTGTTTGTATGTGTGTGTGTGTGTGTGTGTGTTTGTGTGTGTGTGTTTGTATGTGTGTGTGTGTG
This sequence comes from Marisa cornuarietis, assembly GCA_004794655.1. NCBI lineage: Eukaryota > Metazoa > Mollusca > Gastropoda > Architaenioglossa > Ampullariidae > Marisa > Marisa cornuarietis. Next base: position 1,732,555 of record SMMW01000635.1, on the reverse strand, counting down.
TGTGTGTGTGTGTGTGTGTGTGTGTGTGTGTGTGTGTGTGTGTGTGTGTGTGTGACATGATCGAGTGTTCGCTTGCGTCAGAAAAAGAAGAGAAAAGGATTTTCGCTGCTAAATGATTAGAGATGATTGCTAGAAAAAAGTAACACGGTGACATATGGACTTAAAAGTCGTTGAAACTCCAAAAAAGAAGAGAGAAAGGACCAAAAAATCTATGTTAAAAAAACACCTGTACCTGCAAACCATCACGGATACTAGTACCATCTAAGTACTACAACGTTCTGAAAAAGCAGCCAACATTTCTCTAAACTACCAATCAGCATTAATAATGGAAGTAACAATATTTTTATGCAGCAAAGATTGTCTCTGCAATACAATAAAAATAATAGATTTAGGTTCAAGTATTCCTCTCACATTTTCTCTGTCCTTACCAAACTATTTTTGATTCGGTTTTGTAGCAGTGAATTTTCGTGGCTTCGTGATTAAATATGAGAGTTAGACGAGCTAGTTCAGCGACATATTTCGTGATTTGACCAAAAAAAAGAGAGAAAAGTACGCCATCAGCTGCCAGCCTCCGCAGCGCCGCTACACCACACGGCGATTGGCTGAAAGTTCCAGAAGTTTCCTGTATAACAGACCAGGCGTCCGATGGTCGCAGACATCAGGACCAGAGAGAAAAATCCCACACCGTGCTTCCCACAGCTTATGTTTCCACGAAATCTTTCGCTTCAGTGGCTGGCGTAGAGCGAGGGAGCAAGAGAGAGAGAGAGAGAAAGTGAGAGAGAAAAGGGAGAGAACCGCAGCTGCCTCACTGGTAGCCTGCACGCGCATGGGTTGAGCTGCTGTGTGCGAGGGGCGGCGAAGTGATCGACGAACGAAGACTCCCACCTACATGTGCCTGGGATGCTGGCGTGTTAACAACAGTGATGCAGTTTTCTTTTGTTCACGTATCGGTTACCCAGCACTGAACCGCTGCATCCGTTGCAGGTTGAAGAGACAAACTTCATCCACGTAGCCTGCTATTCGCTGTCGCTGCTGTGGACTGTGGACTTTGCATTATCCCGAGACTTGTATAAGGCGCATAACTGATATTTCTGACTGGTTGAGGTTTTGCAAGAGAAAAAAAAACTGCTATCGGGAATACCCGGTTTCCTTACCCCCCCCCCACCCTTTATTTCCTCCCTTTTCTGACCCCAACATTCCATTGCACAGAAGAAAAAAGGAGAAGAAATCCAGTGATTGTGTTAGTATTATAAACCTGTCAGCTCGAAGATAATGATCATCCATCATTGATGTCATTGTCGCAAGAGTCTTAACTTCGAACATCTCAACCCCTACGGACTCGGTCCGGCATCAAGTGAGGGCAACTCCTTTGGTACCGCAGCAATCTGTGTGTCATGGCTTTACAAAGTGGTACAGTAGCATGTAATTTAGAGACCGCCTGAAAGGCCACAGTGAGAAAAGGTCAGGGGTACAGGAGGAAGTTGCGTGGAAGAGCCGAGGGTGGAAGGAGGGGCTTGTTACAGATCCTCCGAGCGTTGCTGGCATGTCTTCGCGAGGTAGCAGCGTCAGGATGGATGACAATGGGACATCGGCGAAAAAACAGCAATCGATTCTGGACTCGGTTCACGAGGGCATGCAGCAACTTACGGCGATGCTGCACATGGAGTGCGCCGAGACTGTTCTGTCCTTACCCAGGCCCAACGACGGTAAGAAATGTCTCTTCCTTATTACCAGGGTGTAATTCCACTTCCTTGTTAGCGCGCTTGATTCTAGTGTCCTTGCCTTGTTTTTCTCCCCTCATCCTGCTTCATTCTCATCAAGTAGCCCTTCTACTGCTTCCAATATTGTAAATGTCCTTTCCTTTTCTTTTTGAGACGGGAAGGTGGGAAATTTCGTAGACGAATGAAAAGGAAATATTTACATTTAAAAGTGTGTGTGTGTGTGTGTGTGTGTGTGTGTGTGTGTGTGTGTGTGTGTGTGTGTGTGTGTGTGTGTGTGTGTGTGCGCGCGCGCGCGCGTCTGTGAGTGTGAGTGTTAGTACGAGCGGGTAGGTGGGTGATAGAATTCAATATCTGCATGCAACAGAAGAGAAAATATTCAATGTTAAGATTAAACATCACCAGAACCACGCCCAAAGCTAATGTCTCATTCCAAACAGCATCTTATCTCTCACTTACTCTCTCTCTCTTCTTATCTCCTCCACCACCTCACTCTTTCTTTCTCGTTCTTCGAAATCTTTCTTCTATGAGATCTTCCCTCCATCATTATCACTTTCCAGTTTTTGCAAGTAAACTTGCATTCACGTGCGTGCGTGCGTGCGTGTGTATATATATATATATGTAGAGAGAGAGGAAGAAAGGAGGAGAGTAGCCCCGCATACGTGGTGAACAGAACCACACTCTCACACAAACAAAACAATGGCTTTCGGCGCAAATAAAAAGCACAAAGCACTCATACAACACCACCTCTTGGATCCTCCATCTGTGGCAATAGCAAGCGCATTGTGTGAAGTTCAGTCAAGCATACACATTATCCGAGCTTTTATTCCCTTTTTTCCCTCCAGTCTGCTTACCACTGATGCTGCTGGAGGCTTGCTTTAGCTCTCAGTGCAGTTCCTCTCCTAGCTGAACTGTACGTTGATCATCTTCATCTTCGCAAACAAAAAAACCTGTGCTGTACTTTTTTTCTATTAAATATTTTAATGCTGTGTGGTGGTTTTCTCCGGAAATTCCATTTCTTTGTAATATTTATTTTAAGCAGAGTATGCCAAGTGCTCTTTTCGCAAGTGCTGCATAAAGTGACATCAGAAGTAAACATGTGTGCCTAGCCTCCCCTTCTCTCTCTCTCTCCCTCCCCTCCCCTCTGGTGCCTATCCCATCTCTTTCTCCTCTTATAAGCAGAACAAAAAATAAATAGGAACTAATTGAAAGATAGAAAGACAACAAATAAGCTTCCATATTTATTTATGTTAAGATGTCTAGGCACAATAGAAATATATATATATATACAGAGAGAAAGAGAGACAGAGACTGTTTGTCCACCTTGCCAGATCGGTGGCCATTATTGCTAAGTGCAAAGAACAGCAAAATCGACTCCTCCGGACGAAAGCTCATCAGCGACAAGCTGGCAGTGTAGGGATAGGGATGTTGGGGGAATGTAGGTGAGGAGGGGCGCACACCATGCCTAGAACATGGAACAAATCTCGCCTGTCGTAAACAAACTCAGTCGCTGTCGTTAAAGTAATAATTACAATCAAGGATGTCCCCACTTTCCTTTGTTTCAAATGTGTTTTGTCTCGGGTTCTCAAACAGCTGTTGTCCCCAGCAGGAAACGCTGGAAAGTGAAATGAGATCTCGTCACACGTGTAACCAATTAATACAAGGCCACGGAGACAGCCCTCTGCAGGACTCCAAATATTTCAGGTTTCTAAACACTCTGCTGCCGAAAACATTTGTCTTACCATTCCTTTTTTTAACATTGTTTGTTTCGTCAGACAACACCATCTTGGAGAAGAGGATGTAGCGACCCCCACGTTCCCACTGCCCAGGCGGCGAAGGAAGTGAAGGGACAAATAAAAACAGTAATTCGTTAGAACACGCCTGACAGAGAGAAGTGGAGGTTAAGATCGATTGGAGAATTCATTTAATAAGAGAATTTTGTGTGGTTACATGTTTGTGACCCAATGACTGAATTTTGCGACTGTTTGCACCTGGACTTTTTTTTCTCTCTACCCAGACCCAGCTTGTGTCAGATGGTAATGGAGGACAGAGATTTTCGGAGACAGACAAAGTGCAACAATTTATCAGCGATATCCCCTTGATGTTAGTGTCAGCTGTTCAGTCTGCTGCTAAATTAATCATAAAATCACAGCAATAAAAACACAAACAAAATCAATGAACACAATCACACAATCACGAGTGTTTTCACATTCAAGTCTCTTGTTCTTGGCCTGTTCAAGGAAGCTCTAGTAGTGTCAACTTTTAATAAGTGAACAAAATTGAAAGGCACTCTAAGACACGGATTCAGATTACTTCTGGAATTGAATGAGCTGAAAAATTAGCTGCAATCTTCTCTTCCTGGAGAAAGCAATCTCTGCAATAACAGAAAGGGAGACAATATCTTGACTCACTCGTGTTAAGCTGATTTTATGTTGAACTCATTTTCACTGGACCTTTATTACGACTTTTATATAGCTAATCCTCGCTGTACTGTTTCCTGAAGAAATTTCAGAAGTAGAACTTGAATAAGTTTCTATAAAAGATAAGTTTAGTTCGGAAACAAGAAGACCTAGTGTTGGACACGGTTATCTAAAATATGCCAGTGAAACTGAAATGTCCATAGGAAAAAGTTGTCTAACTTGGTTAACGAATTTGTTTTATATATTTATGCTAAAAGTCCATCATAAGCAACTTCTAAGCACACTAAGCGTTTTTAAAGTAGATCATTTCGAAAACAAAGAGGTGAATATGTTACTAGAATAGTAACAAGCATCATTTTAGTTGGTCAAGAAAACAATCATTTTTAGCTGAATGGTCAGCGCTGTCAAAGTATCATAAAAGGACCTTAACAAAATCAGTAAAACTAAAACAAAATTTTCAGATTATTATTAACAAAGTAATCTAGCTTGCTGGACTGCAAATGTGGTCTTTGTTCCTAGCGCTACAACCGCCATTTGTTTCAAAACTATTATCAAACTATTATCACAGACGGTCTCATCCACTTCCTACTTTTTGTATTTTTCTGAACCCCGAAATTTCTAAATCGATATATGATGCTTGTGGCATTTGCTCAGTTAAGACTTTAAGGTTGTATTTTAGTGCAAATGAGAAGTAATCATAGAATTAGCCTTCTTTCTGCAGGCTGTTTACTAGCTTTGAGTTATTTGCGAATTTAGACAATTTTTTCTGAAATTATTCAGTGATCTCCCTTTACGAATTTAATCTCTCATTTACAAGGTGTTTTCTCAGTCTGCTTCAAGGGGTTTCACCCTGTTTTTTCCATACTTTTCTCTGGCTTCCTACGTAGATAAATCTCTCTGTTGCCGCTTGATTGTTTTGCCCTGGGGAGACTTGCCTGAACGACACTCACCGCTGATTGCCGAGGCACTGTCTTGCCTTTAGCCTTAATAACCAAAGCAAGCCTTTCTCCAGTATCTTGTCACCCATCTCCACAAAGCCCCACAAGTCCACACATCATTCATTGAAAATGTTCAACTCAAGATAGCCCCTTAAAATAAGATTCGGAAAGCAGAAATAAGAGTAGAAAACGTAGAAGAGTTTTGAGAGAGAAAGACTGTAATCAAGGGAAAGGATTCTCACTGTTAACTGATTTTTCGCAAACACCTTCTTTCATGTTTCTCATGTTTTGTTACCGTTGACATGATCTAATAGAAGCTAGACAGTGACATACCAAAGGTTGGGGGAGAAGGATAGGGGTGAACAGCAGACCCTGGTACCACAAGAGAGAAAACATCTATTATCCCAGTTTTACTGTTTGATGTCAATCAGTTAATTATTTAGACATATTTATATTGTCTACTATTTGATTGTTCTTAAGCAATAAATTTTCGCAATTTCTATAAATCTTAAAATTAATACAAAACTATCAACAGATTAAAGTCGTTCTTTGATCGATCTTTTAAACTTTTGTTATTGTTCTTATTACTATTTTTAAATTATTAGTCTTAACCAATGGTGACCCAGGAGAAGGAGGTAGGACGCATAGGTTTCTCGTTCTAACAAGTGCCGCCAACTTTTAAATATTTTGTAAATACCATTTCACTCTGCCACCATTGCACTGAAAAGATACCACTGACATTTTTTTATTAATCCCGAAGTAATGACTTATCATGTGAAGGAGGAAACAATCCGATCCCCGCCCTGGCAGTAAGTGAGATCTCCCTGGGTGTGGGAGCATTTTGTGAGTGGCATGTTTGCTAACTACGGCACCAGTCTACAAAACATTCTAGTTAATGTTGACTTGCGGCAAAGAAGCGGAAAGAGGCAGCTCTTGTGGTCTTTGTTTTCCTTTCAAGGTTCTTCTTCATCGATCCTCGTCCGCGATAGTCCTGCTGAGAGCTTTGGACATTTTGCTTCTACGTGAACGAGTTCTGAGCGCCGTGGCATTTACCGGGACAGCCTTTAGAAGACGGCTTTCACCTGCACAAGCCTCGGACACCGAGGTTGTTTTTTTTTACCTGTGCAAGCTTTATTCTATGTCTCAGAATGCCAAGAAAAACAATTGCTCTTAGGGTCTTATTGCTCGGTAACAAGGGCTGGCGTCTCTTCCACACTTGCCGACGAAGTGGGTTTCGCCATTCTTCCTATAAATCGATGGCGTTGACAAGATTGTTGCATGGGCTTCTAGCCAGCAGCCTGCTGCTGTTTGTCGCTCAATCAGCACTTTTAACAAGTAGAAAACATAAGAAATGTCCATTCTCCGCTGTACCCGTTCTCGTGTTACCTCCAGTGCCTATAGGTGTGTCACCACGTTATGCTGAGGTAAAATTCCTTCATAAATGTGTACCAGCAGAGTCTGTTATGTGATGCCTGTGTCAGCTTGTTGTTTTCCAGAGACTGCCAGACCATCTCTCTCTCTCTCTCTCTCTGTTCTCACTTTCGTCTTTCTTTTTCTCCTTTCACATTATCTTTCACTTCTTCTTGTTGTCCTACTTTCTGTCCCATTTCCTTTCCTACTTTCTTGTCTTCTTAACTACTTCCGTCCCTACTTTCTTGTCTATTTCTTTGCCCACTTCTCACCCTACTTCCTTGCCCATTCTTACCCTACTTCTTTGCATTCTTCTTTCTACTTGTTCTTGCCTACTTCTTTCCCTAATTCCTTGCTATAATTCTTCCCATACTTGCTGATGTGATTGCCTACATTTGACCTTTTTCTCTGCTTACCTCCTTCTTAATTTATCCTTTCTTTAATTCTTCCAAATTTTACTTTTCTTCTTTCTTCCTTCACACCATTTTTATTTTCTCTGGGATTTTCTTCTTGCTTTATCTCCAGTGTGTCTCGTAATATCTACGTTTTTTGTCTGTCTGTCTGTCTGTCTGTCTGTCTGTCTGTCTGTCTGTCTGTCTGTCAATCCTGGGAGTTTACGTTGAGGAACGGGTTTAGTATATTATAAGCAAAGATCATTTCTGTATTTACTTACACTTACTATCGATAAGGCTTCAAGTTGTGATGTGTGTTTATGGACGACTCTCATATTTACTCTCCAGCCGCAACGCCCCCAGGCGCTGTAGCCAGAGAGTTGTATCTAACGATGAAAGTATCTCGGCAACTCCGCAATTAAATCTGATGATGGATATTGTGCCATCTTTATTAATAGGAAAAGATATTGTCTTGGAAATATTTTTAGGGTGATTATCCCAGAAAGACCAGCATGCTCTGCAACCAACATGTTCATGAGCAATGTTACATGAACCAAGTCCCCGCGCGTTCATCACAGCAGTGCACGTGTACGTGTGCGTGTCCGTGTGTGGGGGGGGGGAAGAGTTGGGTGGGTTGGTAGGTTCGTGCGTGCGTGCGTGGATGGGTTCGTGCGTGCGTGCGTGTGTGTTCTCTGCTTAGTCTGTCATCATGACTGTGTAAGAGAGTCTTTGAAGCTTTGAATGAAGCTAGTTGAAAGTACGATGAACCCAGACCACAGACAAAGGCTGTACCAGGGGGGTTAACAGGGCCATTTACACAAATCTCAATGGCGATAGCAGCACGAAGACGATAGATGTGTGTGTGGGGGTGGGACAGAAGTCTTGAAGTGACAAGAGGGGAGGTAAGAAGGATGATAATGTGAAATGTTATTTTCTATTTTATTTTTATTCACGTTGTCTTTGATATCCTCTTGAGACATGCACGGCAAATAACTAAGGATTTAAGCAGAATATCGTTGAAAATGCTCACTGTCACACTTCCACATGCATAATATTATTTGTTTTCTCACCAGCGATCGCGTATCATGTCCTCTCCAATCGCTTTAATTAGCAAATCAGAGTGAGTATTTACAGCTTGCCACGTCTGCCAGGTATCTTATTCTTAAGAAGATTTCTTTTATCTTAGTCTACCTTTTTGTACACAACCTCAAATGCGTGGTTACTAATCTCTTTAAAAATCAAAATGGTGTAGAACTCCTTTAAACGGCTCTAACACAAATTGCTTGCCTACAAAGAAAAACTATTTCAACTCAATACTTTTAATGATCAGTTTTTAAACAAAAGTCTCCTGCTCACATCTTAATCAATAACGATATTGTAATCTTTTATAAACTAATCTCAGTTATTCAGCACCTGCACCTCTACCGTAAACGACAGGCAATACACATCGTGGAGGATACACACAGAAAGCACGTTTTTCTAGCAGGAAATCTGGTTATTCACTCTCATCTTGTCACCCCTTATTACGCTCCCTCCTCCACCATTTTTCATTTGTAAAATGTTTATAATATGTATATAATATGTTTTCAAGTTACAATGTGTGAAATGTGAAAGAGGAACTAAATTGCGTAAAAGAAAGTTTAAATTTAAATTTAGATTAATCGTTAGACCTCAACTAGTTTACCGTTCTCTCCACTCCCTCTCATTTGTTCCCCCTTACTGTCGTCTGCAAGAAAAATATAGGCACAGGATATATTAAGCAGTTAATGTTTTAACAACGCCACGAGTCCTTACAAATCAATGTTAGAGAAACACAAACACCTCGCACTTCACAAATGTCGCGGCTAAAAATGCTGAAGCGTGCGTCAGCGCATGCGCTTTGACCTACTGACGCTCGAAGATTCAGGCCAAAGCAAAAAAACATAAAGGTAAGAATCAGTATGGAGTAAGAAAACATCTTGCCAGAAGAAATTTTACAGTCTTCATCGCTGTTACAACTTTTTAGAAAAATCTGAGTCACGTTCAGACAACCTCGTGACTCAAGTGGGCGGCAGTACTTCGCTAGGCAAAAGGTAAATCGTAATGTCCAGGGTTCGGATCTCATCCTGGGGCACACATACTTGTCTCTGAATTAGATACCTGTCCACAAATGATGGCATTGTTTTCTCCTTGACCAGAAAAGATAGGAAAAATTGCTTCCACGGGCAGTGCAGTAGAGACTGTGATCCACGGACCTTCATTACTGGATAAACGACTCAGGTTCATGTCCGGTGTAAGTCTCGGCTTTCCTTTAGACAGGCCTCGTGTTTCCGGTTTTGTTGTTGTTGTTTTTTTTTGTTGTTTGTCTGTTTTTTGCATAACTTAAATAAATTCTTAAAGTAGATGTTTTGTTTTCCTAACAGAATTATCTATACAATTGTTTCCAAAAAATCAAAAACAATGTTTCTTTAATTGTTAGTGGTAAAACAAGTCAATAGCATCTGTTGTGACGATGTGTTTATATTAAAACTTATCGAAAAATCTAAATGTGTTTTCTATAAACAAACAGAATACATTTTACAGATCCGCCATTTTGACAGAAAACGGAAGCGAAAGCCATTCGTTTATAGGGTTTGTTACGATTGGTCACTCCTATGATAGAGCAAAGAGACAACGAATGAGAGACATCCAGTGAAAGAAGGTCCGTGCTGTGAGCTATTCATAGTTAAAGGTCCCCTACGGCCAACCTCATCAGGGAGCTTTTTTGTCTCTTTAAATCTTCATGGAGACTGGAGCTAGAACTTGCTTTGTCCTCGTAAGTAAAGAGGAGTTTAGAGCTGCAATGGAAAGAAGATAACGAATTAGATAAAAAGTTATTTCGACATGCCTTTATGAGTCGTACCTTTATAGCCTCTAAAATGTGGCTTATGTCTTGACAAAAACCTGGCAAGAACTTGTATTCAGGGACCGGAAGGACTATTATAAAGAATGGAGGGGCTCAATGCTGGATGCAGTGTCTCCAGAACAGCTTCAGGCTGAACGATGCCAAGGCTGGAAGGCGGCCATGGATGTGCTGTCCGCAGAAGACGAAGTGTAATTATTTCTGACAGTAACTGCGCTTTTCCTCGACTCGGACAGCCAATGATTCAGGGAAGATGAAGCCACTTGCTGTGACACAAACACAGAACTTGGTTATAAATGGCCGCATCCTCTGCACTAACGATTCATTGATCAACATAATTGGATGAATTTCTTCATTTTTTTTCCTAGCTGTTAATCCCATTCTCGCTTTATCTACGTGTGTCTATCAAATATCTGTCCGTCTCTCTCTCTCTCTCTCTCTCTCTCTCTCTACATTTCTTTCTTATACTCTAGCTCCCATTTTCTCTCTGTTTTTTTCTCTCTCTACCTTTCTACGCAACGTATACGGAGCAACTACTGAAATTTTTAACAGTTTTTTTCATACTGCCACTAAGTTTACTCCAACAAACTGACCTCACTGCTAGTACAGGTTCAGTAGCGAGATCTGCTGACTATTCTGGTACAATGAGAAATATAGAACACAAGGGTTATATAACACATTGTATACTTTACGGTAATTTTTATTTTGTTTTATTGTAGAACCCTCTACATATAAGTCAGTGGTCTTGTAATAAAGTCCATTCAATTTCTTTTCTTTCTACCCACCTCTCTCTCTCCTTCTTCCTGCCCACTTCTGTGCATTATTCGTAAATATGACTAACTTCCTGAGCAAAGTAAACTGGTACTAATAGGACTATATTATCTATAGGTCTTTTTGTCCAGCTTAAGATGAACAGTCTCATCTCCTTGAATAGCTCCCTTTCATAATGTTTATTCTTGTCCTTCCTGTTCCAATAAAATATACTGGAAAAATTAGTCAAACGTCCTCAGAAGAAGTATTCTTCTCTGTATGCTTCCACTCAGACTTTATTTTGTCCTGACTCCAAGTAAGAATCATGAAGACATCTACTGAAGTTTCCTTACATCTCTCTTCATGCTTTCGTTTAGACTCGTGTTTTTCTCAATGATTTTGTTTTCCTGTCCTTGATTTTCTTTGTTGCGTTTGGTCTCCTTGGGGCATTCTGCAAGAAACTGAGTTAAGGAACATTCTTGCTCATTGTTTTGCTTTGTTTTCTTTATGCGCAGTGCTGTTGACAACTGGTTGTTTTTTTCTCAATCTGGAATACATTCTAAGAATCCAAAAACCAATCTTTCTCCTTCTCCATCTCTGTCATCTCCATCCCACGCCTCTGTCGCCTGTTTCCATCCTCCGGCACAGCAGACATAAAATCCACCTCAGCAGACATCTATCCACTTTGAAATGTGTTGTCAGTACTGCACTTGCAGGAAATGATGTAACTACATCACATCTTAGGGCAAGCTGTGGTCGACTGTTCTCTCAGTGTGAAGACGTGTATGGACATAACTTGAAGGTGTCAGTAATTTAGGACTACAATTTACAGCACAGGCCTAGGCTCTGTCTGGAGGACAGGTTCTAATGGTTGGGTCATGTTTTTCGGTTGTTCGATTTTTCTTTGCAGTATTTGCTCTTAATTGTCAGCTGGCCTGTAGTGGAGGAAAAAAAGGTTTACTGCCATTGATCATTTCAATTTTCGTTCCGGAGCCAAGAAAAACATGATAGGTGCAGGGTACAGACGCCAAGGTTGGACACTTTCTTCTGATCCTTCTTTTTTTCGTTTTCCTCTCTCCCCCCCCCCCCATTCACCGTTTCCGATGACTGGCATGATAAGAAGGCTAGCTGGCCGGGAGGTTTTATCATCCGTGTGTCGAGAAGATAGCGAGGGTGTTGGCGCGTACCTGTTATCCCGATGGCGCATTCTGATGCACGAGGGCGCCAGCATGCGAGTGCGCATGCCCGCACAGGGGGGCTTCTAGGGAGGAGCGCAGTCTGGGAGCGGATAGAACCTTCTGTGCCACTAGAAGGCGGTAACTGCTGAAAACAGATGGGAGCAGACCTGAAGAGCCCTGGAGATAAATTGATCCCCACGGCATTATTTCTTGAGTATTTTCCCCTTGACACTTTGGGGGTAATCTATAAGAGCATCCAGAGAATGTCATACGGATGTGGAGCTTTACGAATTGTGCTGCTAGACATTTGATCCGATTTCTAGCAAATTTAGGATGGAGGCAAACATCATGGAATGAAAAAGTACACCTCGTTATCACCAAATAGTTTTCAGCTGGTTTGATATCCATATCTTGATTCTTTATCCTCAGCATTGATAAAAAAAATCGTCATAACATTTTAATTAATTTTATTATTCGCTTTGATCTAGGATAATTGGAAGTGAAGTCGTGAATCTGTTTGTCATTAAGTGTACTTTCGATCCAAGATTTCCCCCAACAAGTCGACTAAATATAGCGTGAGACGTCCATGAGAGATGAATGAAGATTTTTTTTTCTTCAATGGGCTCATCGCCAATTTGTAGATAAGGAGATGCTGTAAAAGGAACAGCGTGCCATTATGCTCATACATGATTCCAAAAGCTGCAGCACAAAACTGTTTCCTATAATCTTCCTGAAGCTATACTGCTCAATTTGTTTGCAAGATGCCAAGTCTCTGAAGCGAATCGCAGCGCGCAGGCTTTTACGACGGTTATAAAGGGTTTATTATTTGATTAGCATCTTGCTTTCGGAAATCGTTCATGAAAGCGGTATTCATCAAAGCTGTGTCCGAAAAGAGTTTCTCCAGCAGATAATGTGCCTACGTGGCCCCAGCCATGTGTACAGGAAACGGGGGGCCACTGCACTCTGCACACAGATTTATCTCCCCGAACCACTCCCAGGAGGAACAGAAGTTCCGAAAGATATTTTTAAATGGGGGGGGGGGGGAATAAAAAGAAGGCCGGGGATAAACGGTCATAGAAGCATGAAGGAGGTGGTCAGCGAAGTAGGGAGTAAGGGTAAGAAAAGTATAAAGACTGAAGTTTGTCTGAATGGATTTGTAATGTCATTGATTGAGGCTGTATGCTCGTAGGAACCGTTGATCTGTCTTTTCTGGAAGCATCCACCGTCGGCACACATCTTGCCCTCGGCACATGAGATCCTCTGATGATAGGATTTTCTCTTATACATAAATATTTACGCTTTGGAAATGAGGTCTGGGAGGGGCCGGACTAGAAAGTTTGAAGAGAGACCAGTGTTCATCTTCACCCACTGGAGCCGTCATCTCTCTTGACCTCCGAGATTTGTTCAAAGTTTGAGCGAACCTGCGCGTAAATGCGAGATTCTGGGCACGTGCCTCAAACGTCAGCGTTCACTGTTCAACCGAAGCTTGAGTGCGCAGTTCCACGGTGGCTCAGAGGGAAAGATGATGGCACCAACATAATTTGGCTCAGTCTCCGACAAGTGGACATAGTCGTCTCTGTTTGCGATGACTTCACAGGTGGGAGCAGAGGAGACAGAAGTGAGAACAGGGACAAATATTCACTCGCAGAATTACTTGAAGAGCTGGTCTCAGTTTGCTTATTCGTGCATGTACCCCTCCACCCGGACACCAGAGACATGCACGTACCACGCACACTTGAAATAATTCTTTTTTAAGTTCGCGCTGATTGTCTCTTTTCTTTTCTGTTCTTCTTGTTTCATTTTATTTTTTCGCTTTTTCCGGAATAAAGTATTCAGTATCACGTTCATCTTCTGGCCATACTCCCTTTGACATTTCATTTAATGAGCAACATTAAAAACACTGAACTTGTCGTGAGGGCGTTACAGAACGGATCGTGTACGTTAAAGACTAATTTAAAGAGTAACTGAACGAAAGAAATAAAGGAGAACAGTGTGTACGTATCTAAGGATTATGCACGTGCGCTTGCATGTGTGTGCGTGCGTGCGTGCGTGCGTGTGTGTGTGTGTGTGTGTGTGTGTGTGTGTGTGTGTGTGTGTGTGTGTGTGTGTGTGTGTTAGAGGGAGTGATTCCAGATCCTACAGGTCCTGCTGCAGTAACCAGAAGCTAGTCGAACGGTATGCTTTACTGAATGTTCTTTACATATCTTCACTCGCATCATCTAACATTCAGCCATCAACAACTCCTTTCGTGACCAGCGTCATTTTGTCGCCGTGTAGGACACACACACACACACACACACACACACACACACACACACGCACGCACGCACGCACGCACGCACACACACACAGACGGTATTCCAGCAGCCACTGAGAGTAAGTAAGAAGAGTAGAGACATTTTCTTTACAACTTCTCATTCTGTGTATGTAAGTCGTACTACACGACACTAGAAACAGAAAACTATATATTATATATATTATATATATTATATGCACGGGGAACTGGACGCCATTGATCACTTCAGCCTTGCTGCCATCTCGTTGCTTCTACAAGTAAAAGGAAAAATCATATTTCTCTTAGCATTATCCATACAAAAGTGTTCATTACACATGACTAAAGTTTTTAGACGGCCACTAGCTACAAACAGAAATAAAAAGCAGATAATTCAATAAAAGAGCAGAAAACTCATATTTTAAATGAGCAAACAAAACACACCGTTGGAAGTGTGATTATAAAAAATAGGACCAATTCGGAGCAAGCTTATATTTTATGGGATTAAAGCTCACCCACGTCCAGAGACAGTAACAGAACTTATTAAATAAACATTAATCAAGGTAATAGAATCCGTCACCACCCTACCTGTTTCCAGCGGATGCGAACATACGAAGAGAGAAAAACAATTTTTTTTCCTTGCTGATTCTATTCCTGCATGGGAAGTTCATACCCCAGGGTACCTCCGTAACAGCTCTCCTGCTTGAAAAAAACATTTCTCAGACCCTGAGCTATCAAGTGCTTCTACCTATGATGTGAAGACAAGAGCTTTAAAGGTAGAGAAGACACACTAGAAAGGTTGCGACAGGTGATGGAGGAGTACCTGGGCGGCGGCTTGATCCAACAGAAGCCTGCTGCTGATAAACTGGGGCTGACGACCAAGGAACGTGAGGTTGAAAATGAGAGAGAAACCTGAGCCGAGCCGTGGGACACCAAACACTCAGGTGTAAAAATCCCAGCAACATCGCCCACCGATTGGTAGTCCGCGATAGCACACAGGTGACAAGGTGGGAGGAAACAAGTTCAACAAAAAAGAAATTTAAAAAAAAAAAAGACCAGCCACGCCAACTATGACAAAAGTTTTATAACTTTTCTATGTTCCTGGAAGCCATACGCGCCCGTAAGTGACATGCATGATAAATGTAGAGAGCTGTTGTTGCGGTAAAAAGACGGTTTTTGTCCTCAAGATGATGCAGCAGGCAGCTGGTTAGCACACGTGTTACTTCTTTAATGTTACTCGACTCTGGCGCTAACAAGGGAACCTCAGTGCCACCTACTGCAAACCATCTCTTGGGACATCAAGGAAAGAGAGAGAGAAAAAAATAAGAAGCCTTTTGTCTTTGAAATACGAGGCTGCTAAAAAAAATTCGAACCTTTTGCGGTAATAAGCATGGGCTTAACATCTCTAGTCGTTTATCATCTGTCATCTTAGTGGTGGACTTGCCATTATGTCATAGTCACAGCCTCAGGGGAAGTGGGGGGTGGGTGGGGAAGAAAGCCGATAGGTCAGTCACATGAAGGTTGTCGACGAGACCTGTATGCATCCACGGGTCTTTAATTCCTTTATTATTCTACCTTGTTTTAAATTTTAGATAACGGGTTTCTTAGCACCATGGCCCAGGTGTGAAGCGTATCTACCTTTGATAATTCTAACAGAAAGATTTCCTTAGGAGAAAAATGTAAAGACACAACTTATTGATTATGAGAGCCAGTCACATCCAAAGCTTATTTCTAGTTTCAAGTTGGTCTGCTTACTGCCGCATGTCGGGAAACAGAAAGATATTCAAAATCGAAGTTGTCGGAAGAACTTTACAGTAGAGCGCACCAGCTGTTTATCTCCGCTTCACAACCCGCTTTGTCACTGGCTGTATTTTCTCTCCAACCATGTACCCGTCAATACTCTCATCATACCCAGGGCCTGCAGGGGGAACTACATCATCTCCACGCTTTGCTGATTTGAATGTCTAAGCGCGAGGCTGTCTAAATATCATCACACCTGTGACATGGACAGACCATAAAGTAATGGATTCCAAAATATTTTCTTGCGTTTAATCTCTCTTTCTCTCTTCTCTCCTTCTACCTCTCTCACACAGCTTGGTCAATATAAGGAAACCCGACCACCTGCGCCTTCCAACTGTCACCGCAAGTAGTTCAGCCTTTGCACAGCGTTTGCGTATATTTTGGTATTAGTGCGCATAACCACGGGACTATTTTGTGGTTCACACGGCAAAGACGGGTAGAAGATCAAAACTGTGTACACAGCCCATACTTTTTTGCAGCTGGATCTCAAAGGACATTAAATAAGTAAGCTGATTTGAAGGATGTTCGCACTCCAAATTGTTCTTAATGCTAAAACAAGTTTACCATTCGTAATAAATTACGAATATTCAATATTTAGATATTGCTGATTGACCAACATTATGCAGCCACAACTGAAGTACAGGGTGGGCCGCTTAAAAGTACCCCCGCCTCCTATGATACGGATCAGAGGCGGGTTTATGGGATCTACCCTGGGGGTTAAGAAAGTAAGAAGTTAACGGTGCTTGTGGTAAAATCTACGTGGCGAAGGATTGATGGAGCATGATGTTTGAATTCCTAAACGACTACGACAAACTTGATTTCACAAAATCTTCAGAACAAAGATCACATATACTATAGCTTTCCTCGAATGTCTTGACGATCAGCCTGTACGTGCACGCGTGCGCGCGCTCGTGCGTGTGTGTGTGTGTGTGTGTGTGTGTGTGTGTGTGTGTGTGTGTGTGTGTGTGTGTGTGTGTGTGTGTGTGTGGTTTTCGCATGGAAAAATGTGGAACTTGAGAAAAAGCATCTTGTTTTCGAAGCTTGATGTTTCCTTTCCTATGACACCTTTGCCACTGCTTTATAACTACGGCTCCAGGTACCTGGACATCAAAAACTTCGGAAACAAGATGCTTGGTCTTGAATCCTCCACGTTTCCCCAGGGCAGAGACTTACCCTCCCTTCTTAACTACTCCCCCTGATGATCCTCTGCCATTCTGCCCTTACTACATGTACTGTTCACAATGTTGACCAGTGAACTTTTACGCCTGCTGGGGCTCAATCGTGGCCCTAGTGTGATGTGTGCTGTGTGTAGGATGTGTTATTAGGAACTACATTGACTAGGGAGTGTATTACGACTAGTGTGATGTGTGCTGTGTGTAGGATGTGTTATTAGGAACTACATTGACTAGGGAGTGTATTACGACTTGTGTGATGTGTGCTGTGTGTAGGATGTGTTATTAGGGACTACATTGACTAGGGAGTGTATTACGACTTGTGTGATGTGTGCTGTGTGTAGGATGTGTTATTAGGAACTACATTGACTAGCGAGTGTATTACGACTAGTGTGATGTGTGCTGTGTGTAGGATGTGTTATTAGGAACTACATTGACTAGGGAGTGTATTACGACTTGTGTGATGTGTGCTGTGTGTAGGATGTGTTATTAGGAACTACATTGACTAGGAAGTGTATTAGTGTGCTTCGTGTAGGATGTGTTATTAGAGACTACATTGACTAGGGAGTGTATTACGACTTGTGTGATGTGTGCTGTGTGTAGGATGTGTTATTAGGAACTACATTGACTAGCGAGTGTATTACGACTAGTGTGATGTGTGCTGTGTGTAGGATGTGTTATTATGAACTACATTGACTAGCTAGTGTATTACGACTAGTGTGATGTGTGCTGTGTGTAGGATGTGTTATTAGGAACTACATTGACTAGGGAGTGTATTACGACTAGTGTGATGTGTGCTGTGTGTAGGATGTGTTATTAGGGACTACATTGACTAGGGAGTGTATTACGACTAGTGTGATGTGTGCTGTGTGTAGGATGTGTTAGTAGGAACTACATTGACTAGGGAGTGTATTACGACTAGTGTGATGTGTGCTGTGTGTAGGATGTGTTATTAGGAACTACATTGACTAGGGAGTGTATTACGACTAGTGTGATGTGTGCTGTGTGTAGGATGTGTTATTAGGAACTACATTGACTAGGGAGTGTATTACGACTTGTGTGATGTGTGCTGTGTGTAGGATGTGTTATTAGGAACTACATTGACTAGGGAGTGTATTACGACTTGTGTGATGTGTGCTGTGTGTAGGATGTGTTATTAGGAACTACATTGACTAGCGAGTGTATTACGACTAGTGTGATGTGTGCTGTGTGTAGGATGTGTTATTAGGAACTACATTGACTAGGGAGTGTATTACGACTTGTGTGATGTGTGCTGTGTGTAGGATGTGTTATTAGGAACTACATTGACTAGGGAGTGTATTACGACTAGTGTGATGTGTGCTGTGTGTAGGATGTGTTATTAGGAACTACATTGACTAAGGAGTGTATTACGACTAGTGTGATGTGTGCTGTGTGTAGGATGTGTTATTAGGAACTACATTGACTAGGGAGTGTATTACGACTTGTGTGATGTGTGCTGTGTGTAGGATGTGTGATTAGGAACTACATTGACTAGCGAGTGTATTACGACTAGTGTGCTGTGTGCTGTGTGTAGGATGTGTTATTAGGAACTACATTGACTAGCGAGTGTATTAGTGTGCTGTGTGTAGGATGTGTTATTAGGAACTATATTGACTAGCGAGTGTATTACGACTAGTGTGATGTGTGCTGTGTGTAGGATGTGTTATTAGGAACTACATTGACTAGGGAGTGTATTACGACTAGTGTGATGTGTGCTGTGTGTAGGATGTGTTATTAGGAACTACATTGACTAGGGAGTGTATTACGACTAGTGTGATGTGTGCTGTGTGTAGGGTGTGTTATTAGGAACTACATTGACTAGCGAGTGTATTAGTGTGCTGTGTGTAGGATGTGTTAGTAGGAACTACATTGACTAGCGAGTGTATTAGTGTGCTGTGTGTAGGATGTGTTATTAGGAACTACATTGACTAGCGAGTGTATTAGTGTGCTGTGTGTAGGATGTGTTATTAGGAACTACATTGACTAGGGAGTGTATTAGTGTGCTGTGTGTAGGATGTGTTATTAGGAACTACATTGACTAGCATGTGTGTGTAGGATGTGTTATTAGGAACTACATTGACTAGCGAGTGTATTAGTGTGCTGTGTGTAGGATGTGTTATTAGGAACTACATTGACTAGCGAGTGTATTAGTGTGCTGTGTGTAGGATGTGTTATTAGGAACTACATTGACTAGCGAGTGTATTAGTGTGCTGTGTGTAGGATGTGTTATTAGGAACTACATTGACTAGGGAGTGTATTAGTGTGCTGTGTGTAGGATGTGTTATTAGGAACTACATTGACTAGCGAGTGTATTAGTGTGCTGTGTGTAGGATGTGTTATTAGGAACTACATTGACTAGGGAGTGTATTAGTGTGATGTGTGCTGTGTGTAGGATGTGTTATTAGGAACTACATTGACTAGGGAGTGTATTAGTGTGCTGTGTGTAGGATGTGTTATTAGGAACTACATTGACTAGCGAGTGTATTAGTGTGCTGTGTGTAGGATGTGTTATTAGGGACTACATTGACTAGGGAGTGTATTACGACTTGTGTGATGTGTGCTGTGTGTAGGATGTGTTATTAGGAACTACATTGACTAGGGAGTGTATTACGACTAGTGTGATGTGTGCTGTGTGTAGGATGTGTTATTAGGAACTACATTGACTAGGGAGTGTATTACGACTAGTGTGATGTGTGCTGTGTGTAGGATGTGTTAGTAGGAACTACATTGACTAGGGAGTGTATTACGACTAGTGTGATGTGTGCTGTGTGTAGGATGTGTTAGTAGGAACTACATTGACTAGGGAGTGTATTACGACTAGTGTGATGTGTGCTGTGTGTAGGATGTGTTATTATGAACTACATTGACTAACGAGTGTATTACGACTAGTGTGATGTGTGCTGTGTGTAGGATGTGTTATTAGGAACTACATTGACTAGGGAGTGTATTACGACTAGTGTGATGTGTGCTGTGTGTAGGATGTGTTATTAGGAACTACATTGACTAGGGAGTGTATTACGACTTGTGTGATGTGTGCTGTGTGTAGGATGTTATTAGGGACTACATTGACTAGGGAGTGTATTACGACTAGTGTGCTGTGTGCTGTGTGTAGGATGTGTTATTAGGAACTACATTGACTAGCGAGTGTATTAGTGTGCTGTGTGTAGGATGTGTTATTAGGAACTACATTGACTAGCGAGTGTATTACGACTAGTGTGATGTGTGCTGTGTGTAGGATGTTATTAGGGACTACATTGACTAGCGAGTGTATTACGACTTGTGGGACCTTTGATATTTGGTCTGCGGACTGTGCTGGTGCCGTGTGTAGACGCTGCCCTATGACCTGAAGCTCCGTCATTTTGTTCTGACGTCACAGTATTTTCACGTCACACCATCTGTCATTTGTGAAGCGCCTTGAGTTCGTCCTCAAGGGAGGATATATAAGGCGCTATACAAGCTAACTTTTATTATTATTATTATTTATTATGATTATTATTATTATTATTTTTAAATATTCTGGACTGGACAAACACTTTATTCTAAGCCTTTTGTCTAGTACGAATGCTCGACCAAGTTTAGTAAATATTCTACACGGGAGCGATTTAAAAACTGTGCCAGACTCGGTCAAATATTCCTCCATATTTTTCGGGTTAAGAAGGATCTTAATTCTCGCAAATATTGCGGCAAATAAATGAGTAAGTGAGGTAGGCATCACCAGCCAAGCGCCATATAAAGTTCTCCTCTGATTCGTATCGCTAAAATACTTTTATCAACTTGGATGTTTTGGCTATTGAAGAGGGAAAAAAATACACGTTTTTGTAGACAGAGACAAATAATTTTCTATAAAAAAAGGAAGCTGCGGCGAGGTATTGTCTTATTTTTTATTGATTTTTGTTTGAATTTATTTGTTTTCTTGCGTTTTATTATTTACTTGTTTTCGATGTCGAGACACGATTCCTACGACTTTAAAGTCCGCTCAATCAAAGCTGACGTCCTGAAGGACGATTCCCATGTTACCGTTTCCTCTTTTTTCTTTTTTTTTTCTTTTTTTTTTTTTGTTTTGTTTTTCAGACAGTTCCATCGTGGCATGAGCGATAACTGCCCCTACACTGATTCCCCCCCCCCTTAGCCCGCTGCTATCTCTTCTCTTACAAACACGTGCTCGCGCACACACAATTCACGAAAACTCTCACGTGTGAGCTGCAGCCTTTACCCCTCCCCCCCCCTGCCTGTATCCTTCACCCTTCGGATTGCTAGATACCGGGAATATCATCCAATGCTCGAGTGGTCGGCTGTTATCTGTGTAGTGTAGTGCCCTCTGTGTAGCAGCCTGGAGAGCGGAGAAAGTGGCGAGGGTGAAGTCTTCTTTGTTGCTGAAGAGGCTGAGTGATGGATGCTACCCGCTTTTCCTTGACAGGTGTCCTCAGGTGCCAAATTAGAGATGGGAAGCAAATGATGCTGTGCGAGTAAGGTCTTTGGCCTACTTGGAACTTGGAAGTGAGGCTGTTCAAGCAGGTGAAGCGTCCCACGGCCTAGCGTTGTGCCAGTCGTTGTCGATGTCAGGGCGATGATGTGTGTTCTTGATGTGAAGTAATGGCGCACGACGAGGGAGAATAGGAAGAAAGAAATTATGATGTAGGTGAAGATTTAAGTATGACTTATGAATAACCCAAAGAGGTTGGAGCTTTATAGAAGACTAATGAATAACCGAAAGACTTATGGTCACTAGCATCGATATGTCAAGTCTTACTTCTCTTTTGTCCGAACCGTTTCAGCTGTATTTGTTTTTCACTGTGCCCAGAGAGAGAAAGAGATAGAGGGAGATGAAAAATTACCAACCAGCCTGTTTGCTTTGTTTCTTGTCAGTGTCATGAGCAGTGGCAGTGGGAAACTGATGTCGCACGCTGCTGGATACAACATCATCTGCTTTTATCAATAAAAGGAATCTAGCGATGTGATGAAATTGCCCCCAGCTTTTTGTTTTTACAATTCTAAAGCACTTTATACTCATTTATCTCTCCCACTCTTTTTTTTCTTTATATTACACCCAGAAACAATAAATAAGCACACGCATACACGCCTGCACGCCAGCACGTACACATATACACAGTGGCATATTAACACAGACAACGTCTACACACAGATCAGTTCATAAACACAGTGACACCTACGCACAGTGGCACATACACAAAGTGACATACAGTGACACATATATACAGTGACACATATAGAGTGGCATATACACAAGATGGCACATACAGAGTGGCACATACAGAATGGTACATATACATAGTGACACATACAGAGTGGCAGATACACATAGTGACATACACACAGTGGCAAATACACACAGAATGGTACATACACACAGTGACATATACACAGTGGCCCCTAGTGACATAAACATAGTGGCACATAGTGACATACACATAGTGGCACATAGTGACATACACACAGTGGCACATAGACACAGAATAGTACATATACACAGTGACATATACACAGTGGCCCATAGTGACATACACATAGTGGCACATTATTATTATTATTAAAGTAGATTTATATAGCGCAATTTGCAACCCCAGAGTCGACTCAATGCGCTTTCCAAAAAAAAAAAAAAAGATTGACACAGAAACCATGTTCAAACAAAGACGAAACTTATTAACAAACAATTATACAGAGACATTGCAACAAACAAAAATACAAGGAAGAAAAAGAAAATACCGGACGCAAGCATGAACATAACATCTATAAAGGATAACATTGAGAGTCATGGTGTGGCGGAGTCTACAGCTGTGAGCAAACCATTCGACGAATGTCAGCAGACACAGTCACAGTGAGTGAACTCAATACGCCCAGAGCACGCAGTTAGGGTGAGCATTGTTGCCTCCTTCAAGAAATACGATGAAGTGAAAAGACATCAGTCGTGTGGTCAAGTGCATGGCCTCACATATCGGCGACCGCACGTGGGCAGTATTTGCGCGCTTGCTGCACAGAATCGTTTTATCGCATGCTCCATCTCTCTGGAGGTTGAGAAGGGCTAGTGTTGTCCTTGACTCGGCTAAACTAAATGTGAGGACGGTTCACAGCGCGGCCATTAGGCTGCCGATGGACAGGTGTAATATCAGTTTTCCGATGGCTTCGACATCTGATGACCGCAGCGGAACTGTTTATCTTGGGATCTTAGTTGTTCAGCTTTTAACGATTGTTTGTCTCTTTGTTAATCTATCTTCTGTTTAATTCTTATTGCGAAATAATTATTACTCCTTGCTTTCATTTTTTGCTGCGGATCCAGTGTCGTATTTCTAATGTGTAGAGCTGGAGTTAGCACTGATCATTTAATCACTGTCAATGAACATTTCCATCGCTGTTAGTCAAAATATCATCGACCATGAGGTCGTAAGAAAACTTCTCTACACAGATCTGACAGATGTCGCAGTGGAGAGAGTGGCAGTTGTCGCTAAGGACCATCAGTTCGCTGTCCCCTCCTTAGATTTACTCAAGTATCCCAGGAGAGCCTCCCCTCCAGAGACGCAAGCCGCCTGCGCTGGATCAAAGCTGGAGCCATCTTGACAACCACATCAACCAGAGCGACACACGGAGCTCTGCAGACGACACTGGGTGCTTAGTCTACAAGAAGCTCCATAGAAACCAGCTCTGTGTCATCTTCAGAATCTTCGGAAGAAACCGTTATGGCCTCATACAGAAAAGACCGGCAGTCGACGGGAAAAGTTGCAGAAGAAACAAAAAGTCAAATAGTCCTGCGAAGCAAAGATTCAACGGAAAAAGCACCGGCCTACATAATGGACACGAAAAACTCAACAAACTAAGAAAAATACAAAACTTGCGGAGAGCCGCCTCCCTCAAGCCTGCTAAGCTAGGGGACGCCACTCCACATGGCGACATACACACAGTGACACATGCACACAGAATAGTACATATACACAGTGACATACACACAGTGGCACATAGTAACATATACACAGTGACATATACACAGTGGCCCGTAGTGACATACACATAGTAGCACATGGCGGCATACACACAGTGGCACATAGTAACATACACCCAGTGGCACAAAGTGACATACATACAGTGGCACATGCACACAGAATGGTACATACACACAGTGGCACATGGCGACATACACACAGTGGCACATAGTAACATACACACAGTGGCACATAGTGACATACACACAGTGGCACATAGACACAGAATAGTACATATACACAGTGACATATACACAGTGGCCCATAGTGACATACACATAGTGGCACATGGCGACATACACACAGTGGCACATAGTAACATACACACAGTGGCACATCGTGACATACATACAGTGGCACATAGGGACATACACACAGTGGCACATAGTGACATACACACAGTGGCACATAGTAACATACACACAGTGGCACATAGTGACATACACACAGTGGCACATAGTGACATACACACAGTGGCACATGCACACAGAATAGTACATATACACAGTGGAACAGAGTGACATACACACAGTGGCACATACATACAGAATGGTACCTATACACAGTGGCACAGATTGACATACACACAGTGTCACATACAGAATGGTACATACACCCACTGGCACATAGTGACATACATACAGTGGCACATAGTGACATACAAACAGTGGCACATGCACACAGAATAGTACATACACACAGTGGCACAGAGTGACATACACACAGTGGCACATACACACGGAATGATACATATACACAGTGGCACAGAGTGACATACACACAGTGGCACAGAGTGACATACACACAGTGGCACAGAGTGACATACACACAGTGGCACAGAGTGACATACACACAGTGGCACATACACACGGAATGGTACATATGCACAGTGGCACAGAGTGACATACACACAGTTGCACATAGTGACATACACACAGTGGCACATACAGAATGGTACATATACACAGTGGCACAGAGTGACATACACACAGTGGCACAGAGTGACATACACACAGTGGCACATACAGAATGGTACATATACACAGTGGCACAGACAGAATGGTACATATACACAGTGGCACATACAGAATGGTACGTATACACAGTGGCACAGAGTGACATACACACAGTGGCACATACAGAATGGTACATATACACAGTGGCACAGAGTGACATACACACAGTGGCACAGAGTGACATACACACAGTGGCACATACAGAATGGTACATATACACAATGGCACATACAGAATGGTACGTATACACAGTGGCACAGAGTGACATACACACAGTGGCACATACAGAATGGTACGTATACACAGTGGCACAGAGTGACATACACACAGTGGCACAGAGTGACATACACACAGTGGCACATACAGAATGGTACATATACACAGTGGCACAGAGTGACATACACACAGTGGCACATACAGAATGGTACGTATACACAGTGGCACAGAGTGACATACACACAGTGGCACATACATAATGGTACATATACACAGTGGCACATACAGAATGGTACATATACACAGTGGCACAGAGTGACATACACACAGTGGCACATACAGAATGGTACGTATACACAGTGGCACAGAGTGACATACACACAGTGGCACATACAGAATGGTACGTATACACAGTGGCACAGAGTGACATACACACAGTGGCACAGAGTGACATACACACAGTGGCACATACAGAATGGTACATATACACAATGGCACATACAGAATGGTACGTATACACAGTGGCACAGAGTGACATACACACAGTGGCACATACAGAATGGTACGTATACACAGTGGCACAGAGTGACATACACACAGTGGCACATACAGAATGGTACATATACACAGTGGCACATACAGAATGGTACGTATACACAGTGGCACAGAGTGACATACACACAGTGGCACATACAGAATGGTACGTATACACAGTGGCACAGACAGAATGGTACATATACACAGTGGCACATACAGAATGGTACGTATACACAGTGGCACAGACAGAATGGTACATATACACAGTGGCACATACAGAATGGTACGTATACACAGTGGCACAGAGTGACATACACACAGTGGCACATACAGAATGGTACATATACACAATGGCACATACAGAATGGTACGTATACACAGTGGCACAGAGTGACATACACACAGTGGCACAGAGTGACATACACACAGTGGCACATACAGAATGGTACGTATACACAGTGGCACAGAGTGACATACACACAGTGGCACAGAGTGACATACACACAGTGGCACATACAGAATGGTACATATACACAGTGGCACAGAGTGACATACACACAGTGGCACATACAGAATGGTACATATACACAGTGGCACAGAGTGACATACACACAGTGGCACATACAGAATGGTACATATACACAGTGGCACAGAGTGACATACACACAGTGGCACATATATAAGTTCATCACATCATAGGGCAGTGAGTGCCTTTAATCAAGGCCAGGGAAAGTGTCATATTTCAGACCTCACAGATGCTCAAATATTTATTTCCCAAGGCTACATCAGTGTTGCCATCTTTATATCAATGGCCGGTCCAATGGCACAACTTTTAGCGCCGGTCACCTACACAGTGAGGATTGGCTGCCCTGGGTTCAGATCTCGCCTCGGTCCAGCTGTTTTTCTTTGCATTTGGCATATATTTACAGGGCTGGCTACCTTGCCGGGATATAACTTTAGTTGCTGGCTCGGCATAAAAGCACCCTTCCCCTCTTTATATCAATGCAGAAAAATGTTCTTTTGATTCGTTTTTGTCCTAAATAGACACTTTTATAAATGGACAGAAAGTATCAACTTCCGCAGTGAAGAGCAACATGCAGCATAACGTGCCGGTTATGGAAAGGCTCTGACATTTATTTCGTTTGAATTTATTCTAAATCTGTGGTGACACGAGTAATCAATCTGAAAGTATGATGGTGTACTTTTATAAATTTGTTCCTTCCCTTTTTCCTCTGTTTGATAGATGTAACTGCTAAGTGGGTTTGTCCTCACGGATGGGTCTTTGAGGACGTAAGATAAACTGTTTCCGGTTCCAGACAAGGAACCTGAGTTCATTTGCCCTCTGAGACACAATGTTGTTTTTTTTAGCCCGTTAATTTGTTCATGTCTTCTCCGCTCCGTCTGCTGCCATCCGCTCTGCTTATGGATGTTGCTTTCTCTCCTTTCCTCGTCACTAATTTATACGATTGCTGCTACTCTCACTGGCTTGTCCTTCCTGTTCATTGACCATTGTGGGGGGTTTTTTTCTCCAAAACGAACGAACGCAATTTTAGGAGGTAAACTGCAATTCAGTAACAGCTTGGGCATAGAGTAGGACAAGGCTGGTTTCACACACCTACTTATTTATCTTGGGGCTGATTTGCGGAAGTCCTGCAGGACACAGAGTACTGTGGACAGTGTTCCTCGTGCCACTAATTGCACGATGCATTGTGCCAACTCTTGAAACAAAGTCAGCAAAAAACTATATTGGACTTGTAAACGAAATAAATTCGGGTTCATGTGATGCAACAAAACTAATTATGGCTATTTTTTTAAGATTTAGTCGTTTTTTCGCTTTTCTCCTTCTTCTCTCCACCTTTTCTCCCTTAAATTAACTAAAGATTATCTTTACACTCAACTTCTCAACTACTCTTTCTCTCGCTCACTCATTCACGCACACGCACCCACACCATCACCATGAACTCTACGCTGCTTTGATTTGAGTCCTCTCAATTTATCAAACAGGCTTTGCTACTTGCCGGAAGGAGTTTGTAACTGGCAGAAATTTCTTTAAAGAGTAAAAATGATTTGAAGAAAAATTTAATCAAGAAAAGCGTTTACATTAAAAACTGAGCTGGTTAGCCCATGTTTCATTCGTGCTGACAGCATTAATTCAGATAGTCCAGCGAAAAAATAAAAACAAAGAATGTTTTTACGATTGTTCAGCAGGGTGATCTTTCTTTTCTTGCGACTGAAGAAGGATTAGACAAATATGGGTTAGATGGACATGCAGACAGACAGAAAGACAGAAGGACAAAATGATAAATCACACAAACTAAGTTTGTCCTTGTTTACAGGTTAAAGAAAAAAACTCAAGGATGTAAAACAGTCGAAAATTTCTATCGCTTCAATCACTTAAACCTTTTGCATTTCTAAGTAATATTTCGATTGAACGTCGACATTTCTGGGTTAACCTCTTTCTTTCCTCTTTTTATCGCTCGTTGACCTCATCAAGATTTGGAGTTTGTTTTTCCAGAAAAGTCGGAATCTTTTCGTTATTGAAATCCCAGAATTATGTCATCCCAAACTCCATTTCCAAACTGCTGATGAATACCACTCAGCTTTCATTTCAGGAAGTCGGTTGGGGAGGGTGGGTGGGTGGGTCGTCAGCCTCCAATGTCCTTTTCCAGATGCAATCTGCAAGAAGTAACGGTGCTTTCTTCCAAGGTGCACTTTATTAAAACACCACAAACATGATCTGTTAACAGGTTTGAAAAAGATTCACCCTGTGATAGAAGTAGGATCATCTCGTATTTCTTCACACACACACACACACACACACACACACACACACACACACACACACACACACACTTTGAAAATCGCAAACAGGTTGGGGCAAACCAAAAGTCATTTGAGATGATCTAAATTATTTTGTGGTGCACTGGTTTTTTGTGTTTTTGTTTTTGTTTTGTTATTTGCTTACCTCTATATTGCGGAAAGCCGCGAATGATACCGACTGTCAGCAGTTATCTAAGGCAGGCTACCGTGGGCATCTTTTGCCAGTGAAATCTAACCTGATAATAAGCAAAAAGTAAGGTAGGGATAATAATGAAAGGTGTAGTTTTAAATGTCGGAGTTCAGACTTGCCTTTCTTCTTATTACTGCCATCTATGTTTGTTCGTTCGTTGTCCTACTTTTCTACGTTCTCTCTCTCTCTCTTCTCTTACTTCATTCCTCCGCAGTCTATGCAGGTAAAATGTTCGTTACATTATAATGTTAATCGTACGATGATGTAGAAATAACAATGATGTAAAGGATGTGTAAGCAGATATACAGACCAGGGAAAATCACATTACAAATATTTACACAATGTCCTCAGCACTACACGGACCTCCCTTGGGACGTTTAGAGACGTGAAAATCAGAGTCCAGTAGTCCAGCACAACTTTATTAGTCCACAAGGACAGTTCCACATAGTGTTTATATGTTAACAATATACAGATAAGCACATACACATACCTGTAGAAATAATCTCTATCACTCAATATATATATATATATATACGCATACTACCATTCATATGTTAACAATATACAGATAAGTACATACACATACCTGTAGAAATAATCTCTATCACACAATATCACACACATACTACCAGTAACACTAAGATACAGTTGGTGACCTCAGGTCATCTCAGGTTAGTACAAGTTGACGGCCGGTAGAGTTAATCAAGTGAATGGTACGAGTGATGAATGAGCTGCGGTGACGATTGGTTGTGTATACAGGCATCGCGCACCTACAGCCAGACCACAAGAGTGAAAACTCACCTGTCAACACATGGTCAGAAATAGAGAGGATACGGGATGACTTCCTAAGGAGAGAGAGAGAGAGAGAGGGTCAGTGTTGCGAAGTATCTCGGTGAGGAATCCGCCCTCGCCCTCAACTTCTTGCCTGATTTGAGACTCACTGACGTGCGTTGGTACAGCCTCGGAAACAAGACTTCTTCCACACATTGGTGACGGAGAGCTCTCCTCTTCTTCCACAAGATGTCACCATTTTCTGGTCTTTTGCACGATGGCGTGGGTGACACCCATTAACCCTCAACCCCTCTCAACCAGAGGTCAAGGGTTTGTAGGAAGACGAGGACTTGGGGGGGGGAGGTGGAAATCGGAAACCAACAGTCGTATCTTTAGGAGGAAAAGCGATTGCACTGTCTGAAACTCTACACTTCTTTTTTATCTTATCGGGAAATCAATCATCTTACGAGACCTCCTGCGCAAAAGATAAACGTACTTTCATTTCTTTCTCTCTCTCTCACACACAAAGTCTCTCTCTCTCACACACACACACACAAAATCTCTCTCTCACACACGCCCACCGACTCACAAAGTCTCTCTCTCACACACCCACACACAAAGTCTCTCTCTAACACACACACCCACACACAAAGTCTCTCTCTCACACACACACCCACACACAAAGTCTCTCTCACACACACACCCACACACAAAGTCTCTCTCTAACACACACACCCACACACAAAGTCTCTCTCTAACACACACACCCACACACAAAGTCTCTCTCTAACACACACACCCACACACAAAGTCTCTCTCTAACACACACACCCACACACAAAGTCTCTCTCTCACACACACACACCCACACACAAAGTCTCTCTCTAACACACACACACAATTTCTCTCTCTCACACACCCACACACAGCGTCTCTCTCTAACACACACACCCACACACAAAGTCTCTCTCTAACACACACACCCACACACAAAGTCTCTCTCTCACACACCCACACACAAAGTCTCTCTCTCACACACCCACACACAAAGTCTCTCTCTCACACACACACACACACACACAAAGTCTCTCTCTTACACACCCACACACAAAGTCTCTCTCTCACACACACACCCACACACAAAGTCTCTCTCTCTCACACACACACACAATTTCTCTCTCTCACACACACACAGAAAGTCTCTCTCTCTCACACACACACACAAAGTCTCTCTCTCACTCACACACACACACAAAGTCTCTCTCTCTCATAGTCACACACACACAAAGTCTCTCTCACACACACACACAAAGTCTCTCTCTCACAGACACACTCACACAAACTCTCTCTCTCACTCAAACACAAGAAGTCACACACACACACAAAGTCTCTCTCTCACAGACACACTCACACAAACTCTCTCTCTCACTCAAACACAAGAAGTCACACACACACACACAAAGTCTCTCTCTCTCACACACAAACACAAAAAGTCTCTTTCACACACATACACACACAAAGTCTCTCCTCTCTCACTCAAACACAAAAAGTCTCTCTCTCTCTCTCTCACACACACACACACACACACAAAGTCTCTCTCTCTCACAAACACAAAAGTCTCTCTCTCACACACACACAAAGTCTCTCTTACACACACACACACTCACATATATATATACACACACGTACGCACGCACGCACGCACGCACACATGCGAACACACGGTCCCTTTCTTGTGCACAAAGAGTTTGTCACCTAAGCAGTCTGAGATGGCCGATAGTGGATTGGATGGACTTCATCTGTTGGTGAGCTCGCGCTGAGAACTTTCTAAGTGATCCGTGCACAGCGCACAGACCAATCAATGTCGCCCCACAAGTGCCACACAAGTGTCTGCATGCATCTCATTCCTCAAGCTTTGTCAAGGGTCCTACAAAGCACCTACGCCCAAACAACGACAGATGTGGTGTGTAAGCTCTTTTGCGGATCAAAGAAAGTGTTTCCCCTTTTTATATCGGATGGAAAGAAAAATATTCTTGCAAAGTTAGATGAATGAATTTTTATGTTTTAGCTGTGTGTTTAATTTGTTCTCGTTGATTTCGAGTCGTCCACCAAAATTCTGTGAACAGCAATTTGTAGTCTTTGAAAACCAATACTTAGTGCTGGTGTATAATGTCGTCTGCATTCTTTTTTTTTCTCGAGCAAAATAATCTCAAAGATTTTTCACTATCGGCTTTTTTTTTACGAGACTAACAGGAGCAGCAGCGTCTTGAAAAGAGTTCTCTAAATTATTGATACATTCTCGCCAGCATTTGGTTTGAAATGTTGCCATTAAAGTAACCGACTTTAGTAGCCTAGTAACATGCATGTTTCTGCTTCCACGTGTACCACAGCTAAACTGCCATGTTTACTTTTCATGAAGTGGGCTACTGGTGTAGATGTCATCGCCAGTGTGGCCACTACATCGTAGCTATATATACCGACCATCACTAGCTCCTTGATTAGGGCACCTACCTACTTGCCTACTTTATCAGTGCTGCCTCTTTATATTCCCATCTGCCTGTAGGCATGTCCGCGCATGATGACAGATCCTGTTTGTATTCACATTTATCAGGTAGTAATTAGTTTACTATAAGTAGCTACAAGTAGCAGGACAGTTGGTTTATTGTCTGTTATCTCTGTAACAATCCAGTAAGATTCGCTTTTCTCTGTGTGTGTGTGTGTGTGTGTGTGTGTGTGTGCGTGTGTTAAGCAGAACGTGTGGGGTTACTTCTCCCAACAAAAGCAGTTTATTGTCATGCCATTAGTTTCTTCAAGCAGCCGACATTAAAACTGAGAAATGGCAAAGAACATAAGTAACATCCTTTAAAAATATTGTGGTCTCACCTGACTTTGTTTTATTGCGAGTGCTGCCACA
The DNA here is from genome assembly GCA_004794655.1 of Marisa cornuarietis. Lineage (NCBI taxonomy): Eukaryota > Metazoa > Mollusca > Gastropoda > Architaenioglossa > Ampullariidae > Marisa > Marisa cornuarietis. The sequence continues at coordinate 1,700,147 of SMMW01000635.1, read as the reverse complement.
CACTTTCGATTGCTCACCTCTCTCTCTCTCTCGTTTGTTAGCCCAGAGCTAGAATATTGATGCAGCTTTTTTTTTCGCATGAAAGTTTCGCAGGCTCTGTTATCCGGGGTGGAGGGAGCCTATCCCGAACTTCTTCAACCCTCTTAACTCTGAGTGAAATAAAGAGTTACAGCAGCTAAGGAATAAAACATATGTTTTTATGAAATAATTCCGTTCTCAGCTTTCAAATAAATTGAAATGTATGCAGGCTCGGATTCCTATAAGAACTTTCTTAAGTGTTTTCCAATAAAACTTACAGCGCCAGATACTCCCCAGGATGCCATATTTTTTGCGATCGTTTCCACTAATTTGTACATTTGTCAATGTTTTATTCGACGAAGACTACTTTTTTCTCAATCTGATTATCATGATCATTGTCGTTTTCATTCTTCTGTAGATTTCATCAACGTTTTTAAGTTTCTTTTGAACTCGGATGTTAAAGCCTGCGCAGAGAGACTTGGACGGCCTTGCTTTTACCTCAGAGTGATGAACGGTTAAACAATAATTAGGATGCTGAATGAGAGAATGCCGGAAGGGGCTTCTTAATCAGCTGTAGTGTCACCAGTTTGTTATGAAAATCACTACTAGGCATAACAAGAGCAGTAATTTTATTCTCATATCCAGTAATTTTTCATTGGTCTCTCAACATCAGCCTGACAATGACAAAGAGTTCATGTCACAGTCAGCTTGGCACAGCTGTGGTCCCTTATTACAGCCTTTCAGTCCCTGTTATATCCCAGTTTTAATAATCTTGTGTTCAGGAACAAATGTTTGTATGATGTGACTGTAGAATAATATTGTTTTATAAACTCTGTTCCAACCATACCTGTGCAGACTTAATAATATTAATAATGCTCTGCCATCGTCATTGTCCACCATCACCTCACCAACCACGTTTCGCAAAAGACTGAAGACCCATCTGTTTACTTAAGACAGACTTAAACTTAAACAACCAAGCAACACTTCTGTCTTTATTTTTTACTTTCCTGATGTTTTATCTATTTATTTACTTTTTTTATTCTTTTTCGTTTTTTTGCGCAATGAGCATTCTTCTGAATGGATACCTGCGCATTACAAATGGACATCATCATCATCATCATCATCATCATCATGTAGCATAAAACAGAAGTTAACATCTGAGGTAAGAATATCTGTTTTAAATTATTTTTTACACACATGTATGTTTTGCTGGTGTTTAGAAAGCTTAGCACTTGCACCCTCTTGTAAGAGCTACCGAAGTGACCTAATGGCCTGTAGCCTTGTAATAGCGTTCACTGCAGTTTGGATTAGGGATTCTATTCTTAATGCCCTTAAAAGACTTTTATCAGAAAAAGCCTGCCTTTTGTTCAATTGTCGAAAAGCAGTAAAATAAAGCCAACACCAGGGCTAGGCGCAGGTCAGGAGTGTTAAAGGCAGTTTGGGGTCCCAAACATCCTCTTGTAAGAGTGTGAGTCGGTGATGTAGTATCGCTGTCGAGCCGACAAAGGTGGGTGATAAGAACTCTAATGTCGAGATTACAGAAGTATTCCTGCTCGGTGTGAAAAACTATTTGCATGTTATGGTCTGGTTGGGGCTTAGGGTGTGAATTCTCGTGTCGTTACAGATTTTTGTTTTAAAATCTCTGACTATAAAAACAATCTTTATTAGAGTAAGAGGGTCCTGGAAGAAGCAAAACAAAAACCATTTTTCGAATTTGTAGAGATAACGGACAAAGCTGAGTTTTTGTCGTTTGGTGTTTGTTTGTCAGACTAGTCAGGGAAACAATGTATAGGACTGTAGGATGATTTTAAAATAAACAAACTCTAACCAGGTACAATTAATGAGTTAAAAGCAAACTTCTTCCCGAAGCTTGGACTAACAGTTTAAGTTACCAGTTATGGGCGAATCTTTTATCCTTGACCAAACAACAGGACCTCGGCCTTGGGTCCTTTGCTTTCTTTCGATAATGGGCTATTGGAGTGGAGCTGGGGGGGGGTCGCCAAACAGTTCCAAACCGGGGATCCCACCCCGTACTGCCACTGGCTTCTGTTTTCAAGACTCATTGAGTTTTGACAAAGCCAGCAGGTCTCGGTCAGATTTTCGGAATGTGATCGAAAAGGTCATGATCACTCTGGCCTCCGAGTAATATTTCTTTCCTCGGGCGATAGAGAAGGTGCTGAGCAGCAAGTTAGTCGTTGATGCCTCTGCGCCGATCCAAGTGAAGTCTTTGTCGAAAATATACTCGTCTACATGTAGTCGCACAGCACATGTGCCTGAAAGTAGTGAAGCTCGAAGAAAGATTAAAAAGAAATTGCGTGCGCGTGTGCAAGTGTGCGTCTGTACGTGCGTGCGTGCGTGCTCACGTACACGCTCGAGGGGGAGAGAGAGAGAGAGTGTGTGTGTGTGTGTGTGTGTGTGTGTGTGTGTGTGTGTGTGTGTGTGTGTGTGTGTGTGTGTGTGTGTGTGTTAATAAGGGAAAACTCCACAAGAGAGAATTTAAATGTCAGTTTGAAAAGGGAAACTAACCATACGTAGAGAGAAACAAAATGATAATACAATAGAAAGAAATATGTTAGACCTCATTTCTTGGGCATCCGCCTCTCTTAACTTTGTTATCATCCGCCTCTCTTTACTTTGTTATCATCCGCCTCTCTTTACTTTGTTATCCTGCCCCTCTCTTTACTTGGTTATCATCCGCCTCTCTTTACTTTCTTATCCTCCACCTCTCTTAACTTTGTTATCATCCGCCTCTCTTTACTTGGTTATCATCCGCCTCTCTTTACTTTGTTATCATCCGCCTCTCTTTACTTTGTTATCATCCGCCTCTCTTTAATTTCTTATCCTCCGCCTCTCTTAACTTTGTTATCATCCGCCTCTCTTTACTTGGTTATCATCCGCCTCTCTTTACTTGGTTATCATCCGCCTCTCTTTACTTTGTTATCATCCGCCTCTCTATACTTTGTTATCATCCGCCTCTCTTTACTTTGTTATCAAAGGAAGAAGCATAATAAACTGATATTTGCGACTGAAATGTCAGACAGGACAAATGATTTCTAATCTACTTTTCTTGAAAGCGATGTGATAGTAAGACCGTTACAGTAGCTCTACTAGATGTTACCAAATCGATGATATAGCCTTTTACATTTACACTTGTACCTGGATTTGATGCTGTCAAGAAACAGTTTATTCTGTTATTCTGTTAGTAGCTTGCTCCCTCCTTTTTCCTTTTTTTCTTTTGACACGTGTGTTCGTAATCTCTGAACATGGCCCGCATTTATTGCGACACATCTGTATTTTACTAGCGGTTTGTCCAAAACACTGCAAGTTTAATTAAAACAGCTTTATTTCGAACAATTTTGGATGCAATCTACATGCTTACTAACTTCTAGTTTAGTCGTATAATATCCCCACATTTCCATCGTGGCTGGTTGGCAAATGCTTCCACCTTGAGATGATTTCGCACTATGTGGGGAGAGGGATGATGGAGTACCCGGACATCCCTGCGAGCAGATATCGCATACAGAGATTGTCCCAAGACGAGATCTGAACCAAGATTCTTTCCACGACAGTGACGGCAAGAGAGTGTCTAAACCAGTACACTACCCCTCCCCCCCCCCGCCACAAACCCAGCATTTGTGTCTATTTTTAGTCTTATTCTCAATTTTTTTCTTTTTACGTATTAAGATTTCCTAATGTAATGTTAGTTCATGCGTTTACTCAGTTTTAGTTTCCATCATCCATCCTTTTAGTGACTGTTTTTTCAAAGCTGGTGACAAGCGTTACTTCCCAAGTTTCCTAGGACTATGATAAAACTAAAACATGTTTGCTCGATCTCAAGTCTTCAAGCCACCCAAATACAGTTTTATCAGCATCTAATATACTTCTTTTTTCCTAGTTCAGTCCCTGTTGCTTCGGAACATCACGCTACAGTCTCGGAGAGAGAGAGAGAGAGGGTATGACGAGCAAATACACAGAATATTTGCAGCCTCATACTTGTCTGTGTTCTCAGCCGTGCGCAGAATGCTTCTGGCAAACATAAATGCACTTTGAGCAAGACTACTGCCATCAGACGAATGTGCGTGCACGAAATGTCGGCCTTGTACCCGAAAACCCGCTTTTTGGCACTCCCCTTCCACCGCCCCATTTCTGTCCATGCCGGTATTAGCAGGAACATACCCTAGCATCACGAGCTCGACTAGAGCAGCATTGTTATCATCTAGGAGGACGTTGCGTCCCAATCATCAGTCATCGATATCAGCCTGGGAAAAATTCAGTTTCAGTTGACGTGGACGACCCATTAACAGGAACACCGATGTACTCCTCCTCTAGGTTTTCGTTTGTCCTGTGGACCAAGTACGGGCTCTCAGGGTGAAACTAATCTCATAAACTGGGGGGGGGGCTGTGCTGTAGTATGTTAGCTTTCTGCACCACCGGCGTTCCTCAATTTGGAATCAAGATGAAAGAAACCAAGTCATGCCGGCAATTGTGTGGCGCCGGAAGTCGGCTAATCCAGTTAGTGCGCCTGCGCAGAACTCTGTCAGACGGAATGACATTTTTTTTTCTCCCTAGTAGGGGCATCCCGGCGACGGCTCTTCATTGCCGACGACACTGGCTCCGTCTTTGTTTGACCCCCTGACCCCGATGATGGAACACATGTCGTTCAAACCGGCGAAGGGAGCTCGCACTGGTAGGTGGGGCTGGCGATTGTCGGGAGAGTCTGGGAGTTGCAGCTATCTGTTTATTTTTTTTAATTTGCGATGTTGATTGACTTTTTCTATCTCGGAGGCGGGCTAAATTAAGTGGCCTTTTCTTCGCTTGCCTAGGGCGACTTCAATCAAACACAGCTTCAGCACCAGAATATCCTGGGCTTTTACACAAAGGCACATGCAGACAAAAGCAAGAACTAGATACCCTTAATTAAGACACTTCTATCCCAATGACCTCATCAAAACAATAAAATAATAACGCCAGGCTTCAAGATTAAAGTTAGTAGGTATTTCAGAAACTAGAAAATACAAATCTCCTAAGATAACCGTTATAATTAATAAACCTAAAATATTTTTAAGACAAAAAAATGTTTCTTCCAAACGTATTGTGTAACTGAAGGCGTTCAAGCCGGCCATAGAATAACATTATAAGATTGCTTCATTATACATTTAATAAATCGCCATATTTTTAAACCAGTTTCTTTACTCCGTTGAATTTAAATTTCTACATTGACGATGCTTCTCAATACAGTATGCAAACATTTGTAGTAATCAGCCGAACTCGTCCTTCTCCTGATCTTGAAAAAGAATCGTTTTACAAGGACTTACATTGAGACTAAGTACATATTGCCTGAGTCTACTTGCTGCTGTAAGAGAAAATACTTGTTCAAGACATCCCAGTATCTGTTTTGTTTGACTTCAATCATCTGGAATGTGTCCGGCCAGAAGACTGTTAGGACAGCATCGGATGTGTGTCAGTGTCAGCAGTCTGCTATCAAGAAAAGCAAATAAAATATAACATCAGAAGCGCACCCTGCCACCGTCAATAATACCTTTGAAAAGAAAAATGAAAATATAAAATAACAGAAAAAATAATAGAAAAAAATACAACAGCTTGTGTAAGGGGGTGGGGGGGGTGGAAGCATGGTGGGTGTTGGCCAACACGTTTTTCGTGATGCTTTAAAAAATAGATTACCAGACTGAAAGAATAGAGAGAAATCGAAGAGAATTCGCACCTCGCTGCAACAATGAGTACAACAGCCTCCTGTAATTATAAAAGGACATCTATAATGGTCGGTTCGCAGCGGTGTAGAAAAGATGAGAACATCGAGCGCCTGACATTTACAAAATGTTGCATGCGGTTACTTCACGGTCAGGTAATATTGAAGGCTCGGGTATATTAGCTGCGAATATTGCAAAGAAAAAACACAAACAAACAAAGAAAACAAACAACTCTTTACCGTGACAACGTACAGCGCATTTAGTGAAAACAATACTTACTGAGTCATCGAGCGAAGCATTTGTTCTGCCGACATGTACACGCCCACACTTGCTAACGTATGTATGCATGCACACACACACACACACACACACACACACATATATATATATATATATATACTAAACGTGCACGCATGCGAACGCTCAGTGTAAGAAAGGATAAACTTCTTGTCTCTTGAAGTCACTCACCGATGATTTACACTTTGCAAGAAATGTGTGTATGGATGGGCGGGGTGGCCAGGTTCACCTAAAGTCTTCCTATGTGTCTCTTCATTCATTCATAAATTATTTATCCTCGCGGTACTGATCACTGGTATTAAGGCTGCTCAAAAAAAAAAAAAACACGGGCGTAAAAATCCGGTACAAAAAAGTGAATTACTGTCTGATTCACTGAGCAGCACAAGCAACATCCCTCCACGGCAGACGGAGAAAGTGATAATGGATTTAATTCGCTCCACTACTTTGCCTACTGTTTCCGGCAGAGTTGTGTCGGGGACCTGGCATCATAAGAGAAACAGGATCTCGCTTATTTTCCAGAAGCCTGGCGCATCCACAGTTGTCTTTGTGGACCAGCTTGCGCATGCGCCGAGGAACATTTGTTCGTCTTCATTTAAATCCCCACAAACGCTCCTCCCAAGTGCAAGGAGACAGAGCAGCCTCCATCACTGGGACCTACAAGGTGCTCAGCAGTATTTGCTACTGAGTGCAATGTGGTGGTCACTCATGGACTCTTTGTCATCAAGATGGGGGTCTGTCCTCGTCAGTAAAAACAAACAAACAAGGATACAACATTCAGGGGTAGCAAGAAACAATGTTGAAAACATACCACAGAGAAAATGGCTGTTATTTACTCCTAAAAATCTCGTCAAATAAAATGTTCTGTAAGATGCTATAAAAGTTAGATGTGAACATTAACTAGCAAGCTCTGAGGCAGTTCCTCTGGTATGTGGCGTACCACAGGGATCCGTTCTGGGTCCATTATTATTTTCTGTATATACTTCACAGCTTGGACAGGTAATTGAACGCTTTCAGATGGGACGACAGTTCTTTGCGGACAATACACAGATTCTGAACAGTTTTCCCCCCGACCCAGCAGTGGCTAGGAATGCGCTTCAACGACTTGAATCTTGTTGTGTGGCGGTGAAGGCATGGATGACCAGAAATCGTCTTAAACTCAACGACGACAAGACAGAAGCGGTACTGTGTGGCCCCAGGGCCAGAAGGGAGCAGATCGGCATTATAGTGATGTGCAAGTCGGTGACGCCTCCATAGCCTTTGCTGACTGTGTACGGGACCTAGGGCTGTTTATTGATGCAGAGCTCTCCATGTGTAACCATGTTAGTTCTGTTGTGGCAAAATCCTACTACTTTTTGAGGACTTTAGGTAGACTACGGCCCATGCTGACTCAAGCTGCTGCCAACTCACTTGCTGTGGCTACCATCATATCAAGATTAGACTACTGTAATAGTGCATTGTGGGGTATACCTGCTACGCAGTTGGATCGACTCCAAAGAGTTCAAAACACAGCCGCCAGGATTGTCACCCGTGCAAAGTCGTCCACTGAGCACATCACGCCTATACTACAGAGCCTTCACTGGCTCCCAGTGAACAAGCGCATTGATCACAAAGTGTTTTCGATTGCCCAGTCCTGCATGTTTAAAACTGCTCCTGAATATTTACAAGAGGTAGTTCCTCCTTACCAGTCGTCACGTGGTCTGCGCTCTGGCTCCCAGTCACGCTTTTGTCTCCCTGCAGTGGAAGACACAAACAAGAAGCGCACTGGAGCCAGGGCCTTCAAAAACGCGGCACCTAAACTGTGGAATGCTCTGCCGTCGTCACTGTCCACCATCACCTCACCAACCACGTTTCGAAAAAGACTGAAGACCCATCTGTTTATTTAAGACGGACTTAAACTTAAACAATCAAGCAACACTTGTGTCTTTATTTTTTACTTTCCTGGTGTTTATCTATTTTTTAAAATTTATTTTGTTTTTGCTGCACAATGAGCATTCTTCGAATGGATACCTGCGCGTCACAAATGGACATCATCATCATCATCATCATCATCATCATCATCATCATCATCATCATCATCATCATCATCATCATCATCATCATCATTATCAACTACCAACGTGACGAGAAAGAGCAAACAACAGAGATGATAAGCTACCCCCTAAGTTTGTTTATGACAAAGATGAGAGATTTTTATTTTAAAGTTTCTATTTTTACAACGAATGAGTTAAAGACATAAATCTGTTCTTATTATCAGTATAGCAGTTACAGCAATCATTACAACATTTTAGCAGAGGTAAAGAGGGAGGGAAGGAAAACGCGAAGAGGAAAAGAACTGGACGATACAATAAAAGGAATAAAACCTAAAAAGATGTAAACATAAATCCGTGACAGAGAGGCAACGTGAAAGATGAACAATTTTAAATAACAACCAAAATGACTAGATCAGGTAAATTTTTTTAGAATTTAAATCGTGAGTAGATAATTATTTTATAAATTATTAACACGCAAAACAAGAAAGAATTAAAAAAAACGTTGAAGCAGAAACAACATCTTGTAATTTTTGATTTTTTTTTATGAAATCCAAAAGGCCTGCTATTTTTCTTGGGATGGATGAACATTTTGAAAACAATGCAGAATATGGAGTGCGTGTTTGTAAGATGTCAAGAAAAGCCATACATGTTATCCGGCTATCAGCTTAAACAGATGATGAAGATACTAGATACTAGACTAGTCTTTATTATGGATTCTGTTTGCTAGCTTAAGAAGAGCAGCGAGTTAATCAAAGATGCGATTTCTTAGAGTCTTCATCTGTGCACACACACAGACAGACACGCACACACACACACACACACACACACACACACACACACACACACACACACTCGTGCGTGTTTTGTTTGAATTCAACAAGAATACTTTGGTTGCACTACTACTGAGTGAGCTCTCTATTTTAAATTAGGCTCACTGCAACTGTCACACGATCGAACGAGTGTTTATCAAAGAGAGAAAGAAGAATGAAAAAGCGGAGAATCCTTTTATGTGTATAAATGTATGTAAATATGAGTGCATTTGAACGCGCATGATGGCGAGCATTGTATGTGTAAATTGTGACAAAGTAGGACCACAGATGTTCATCTACACAACACGTTCTCTCGTCAGTCTAGACACAGTAAACCAGCTGGCGTGATGTTGAGTGATCCATTATCGGCGACATGCACAATATTGCAGTTGGAACAGTTAATGTCCAGTCAAAGCTTATGCATGATGGAATGCGTATATACACCTCAAACATTTATTTCCAGATGCTAACCATTCACAAACATTTATTTCCAGATGCTAACCATTCACAAACATTTATTTCCAGATGCTAACCATTCACAAACATTTATTTCCAGATGCTAACCATTCACAAACATTTATTTCCAGATGCTAACTATTCAACATCATGGTTACAGTTTAAAAATATTTTATATCGTTCGATCATAAAGACCATTATTACGGCTCATGTCTGTGAACATTTTCCATCAACACTCCGATTTCTACCTTGAAATACTTGGTCAATGTGAAAACTGTACCTGGAAACAATGCTTTTGATTTAAAGTTCGTCGCCAGTCGTCACCAGAAAAGGAATCTGGGAAAGACTGATAAGTTATTGGAGGAGAAAAGAGGCGACCAAGAAAACATGGCTCAACATGGCAAAAGGTTTGCGTGCAAGTTGGCGCCTGACAAGATTATTAAATAGAATCAATCACCGTGAAATTATTACCCAGTAACTTTGTTGTACTTACTTTTGATACAATACTTCTCAAAAATGATTTTATCTGCCTTATAATCCCATAAGTTCTCACCGAAAGGAAAAACATTCAAGCTCCTAAAAAGTATGTTTCAATAAAATCTTTCTTTCAAGGCAGGTGGTGCCATGTGATCTTTCTTTCTCTCTCTCTCTCTCTCGTTTGATCTTGACAGTGCTCTCGAGTATGTTAGTTTTTACTTCTTTTAGTTTCTCTCGTATTAAGTATGATCAGCGAAGAATCTGATCATTTCAAATTTGTTCGATTTTTGTTCGTTCGATTGTTTTCTGTAATAAGACAATCGATAACAATATATCTTCTGCATTAATATACCCCTCAAAAACTACTCATCCAATTATTTGGTAGTTAATTCAGAATAGTTTGCTAGATAGTCTACTCGACTGCGCAGCAAAAGAAAGTCTGTTTGGATCTGGAACTGAAAAACTTAGCAGAAATGTGATCCTGATTCATCAAGGAGAGGATGTAGGGAGGCAGTGGTTCACCTCACAAGGTCTTTTAACAGACACAACGAACGAACTACTTACCAACTCTATCCTTAAAGCCATTGCCCTCTGGGACTTTTAACCTTTTTTTCACCTAGCCAGTATTTTGGACAGCTCAGGGAAACAAGGCTAGCAAAGTGTAAAATGTTCCAGAAAAGGCAAAGATTAAAGTTTAAAAATGCATGGCAAATTGATGACATGTCTCCCCGTAAGCACAGCACGCATTGCGCACTTCCATTTCTCAAAGAAATTAACTTTTTAAAAAACAAAACTGTTGGGGAATGATAATTAAGACTTACTGGGTTTGTGGATTTTTTTTTAGCTTTTCCCAGAAGACTTTTGAAAGACATGTCTGATTTTTGTCGACCTTAGTCTCTCCCTAATATCGCACCTTTACAATCAGTCTTATCCACAGCAGCTCGACTGCATCACCTTTCTCTCACCCTCACTCTTCAGTCGCAACAATGTTTTTTTTTCGTTCCCTCTATTGTCGGAGGAGATATGTCAGGGTTGAGACTGCTACCGTGACCCTGACCCTGACCAAAAGCAGATTACTCAAGATAATTAAAATGCCACTTCTGCATTTTTAGCCAAAGAATATTTATATTCAGAAAGTGAGTGAGGTAGGCGGAGGACTGAAGTGGGACTCTGCTTCTATTTATTTATATGTCATGGTTATAAAAATAACTTTTTTACTTGCAAAATTCAGAATCAATAGAAGCGATAGACAGCTTAGTAGACAGAAGGAAATTTCCCCACAAAGTAGCTGTTGAGCTATTTTTTACAGTCAACAGTAACAAAATTAAAAGATCAAAGCCAGCGAAAGTACGAATATTCCATGGCAGTCGTTCATTTCTTGATTTTTTTTAAAATTTTGTTTCTTCTTTATTTCTTTTCTTCCTGCAATCGTTCTTTCGTTTGTTTACTTTTCACTTGCTTGTGTGTATCTTCGTTCGAATGTATGTCTTCTTGTTTGCTTCCTTTGAATTTTAAGGAAGGTTGATCGGCTTGGACACAACCGAAAAAACAAAATTCTGTTTCCAGCATAAAATTGTCCCGTTGCCTACCTAGTTTCTTTTTCTGATGATGTCACTGATCTGCAAATTTTGGCAGAAAATGGTGTCCTCTAAAAATAGTTATATCTTGGCGACAAGTAGATTTTTAGAACCTATATTATTCCACTTAGCTCGTAGGTAGAACAAGCCAACCCAAAGATCTTGAGATCCACAAAAACCTGTGACCAGCAGGTGGAAGTCGCACCACAGCAGAATAAACCAGAATTTGTGTCGAAGGTTTTCACCATGTGTTTCGAACTAAAGCTAATATAAAGCACTAGTATTTTTTCAGAACTCGAAAACAAGGAGGAAAAGGGGTAAAAACTCTAAAACAAGGAGGAAAAGGGTAATTACTAGACAGGGCTTCTGAGAACGATCTGAGACACCTTGGCAAAAAAAAAGGTAACACGAATAATAGAGGATGCAATCCTTTAAGCTTCTCTTTGTTGGAGCCGCAATCTGGAGTCACCAGACCTAATCGTAAAGGACGGAGGGTCGTTATTCTGTTAAGGAACTGAACAATTCTTTTCTTTACAGCGATCATCATTCTTTCTGGCATGTCTTGGGCGTTCTAGACCGACAAGATGTAGCAGTCTGGACTGCTTCGCAAAGAACAAGATTTGGTCCCACTTTAGTAAGGTAGTGAGCTTCAACCAAATGTTGATAATTTAATTACTTCAGAGAGAGTAACGACATGTGGTCCTCTTGAAAGAAAATTCCAAAATCTTTTCTTTATGCCTATACCGAGGCGGTGGTGGTGGAAGTGGCGGCGGCGGCAAAAATGAATATGAGGACAAAAGTGTAGTTGTGGTAAGGATATAGAAAAATATTAACTCAGGTAGTAAAACATTGTGATAGTTGAAAAGAAAAGATTTGCATCTGTTACTGGCTGATTTCTTGTTCGAAGTGTTCATTTTACAAGGTCTAGTTCTAAATCAAAACAAATTTTCGTTCAAGAACTTTGCTAAGACATTCAAACGAAAAATAAAGTTGAGGTTTCTTATTTTTAGTGGATGAGAAAGGAATCCATTGTTTGTCTTTATTCTTCAGTTTCTCGCGTTTCTAATTGCCTATCAATAGACAGCTTAATTAGCGTGAAGCAATATTAAAGGTCTGTGGAAACAAAGAGATAAAACCAACAGCACATTCTTTAGTCTCCTGCTTATAGCCCAGGGTCAAAATGTCTAGCTGTACATCATCCCCTCAAAGTTGGGGATGCCAGAGATGCTATCGAGCTAGGCTTCATAACCAGGGTGAATAAAGGAATTCCAGTGATTTCTGACATCTTCCACCCTGAATGGCGGCGACAGCAAGACGAGTGGACGCTTACCCTAACTGCCGACAGTTAAAGCAATCGCCGTGCAATAGCATCCGCGTGCAGTCGTCCGCAAAACAGTTGCTTTGACCTCCATGAACTGAACCATCCACGAATAACTGGCTCCGTGTAGACTCAAGCGGTGCAATGCTCTGGCCGTTTGTCCCGCCAGTAAAATGAATGGCGTCGCAATGCGAGGTTTTGCCCGAAGCTTCTGGAAACACGATGACAAGACAAACGCCGAAACTAAAGCTCTGGCAACAGAAGAAAATATTAGGCTGCTGATTGTGTGAGGGCGTCGGGGCGAAAAAAGGGGAAATGAAACACATTCTGGGTCAACCACCTGACACAGGCGAGTAGCTACGGATATTTGAACGAAAATAAAGGAAATTCCTGCAGCGTGGATGAAGGGGGAGCCATCTTAATTGGAGCGGAAGCAGGATCATTGAGCAGAACGAAACCTAAAACTGTGTTTCCAAAACACGACAACAGAGGGCTCTGTTTATCGAAGACCTAGTTGAAAATGAGTTTCCCAAAAACACGGCAGTTGTGAAGGGACGATTGTCAGTCTTCAGCCCAACACACATCAAGAAACTTGAAAATGTTTCTACTTTACACCGACGTTTTCGACACAAAAGAGATGGAGAAAGCAGAAAGCGGGGAAGAAAGTGGGAGAACAATGCAATAAGAACTTTGAACTTGTCAAGGTATAGACTGCTTTGCTAGACATGTTCATACAAATACAGAAAATAATGTAAGACTGCAGAGGTGAAACAACAGGGACGGCTACTACAATAATAATGATTGTTTGTGATGTTCATTCCTCCCCGCTGACGGGGAAGCTCAAGTCAAATAGCAGTTACATAAATGCACACACACACACACACACACACACACACACACACACACATATATATATATATATATTGTACCTATACTTCTTTGTCCATCCAATCCAATCCTACCACAAATGCGTGTCTGTGTCGGGGATGGCATACAGATTGGACAAGATTTTTTGAAACGGGCTTCAGTATCTTATTAATATCGGGCAAACTTTAAAGGTAGGTGTAGATACGAGCCCTCGACATTCACGCTCGTGACACGCAAACTGTTTTGACACAATGTTTGTTTGCGGGTCATCTGTACTGGTGATAATATGTCTGTCTCAGGTACTTACTCTGACGAGGCACTTTATGTGGGCGAGTTGAGACACTTTCTGTGTGCGAGTTGAGACACTTTCTGTGGGCGAGTTGAGACACTTTCTGTGGGCGAGTTGAGACACTTTCTGTGGGCGAGTTGAGACACTTTATGTGGGCGGGTTGAGACACTTTATGTGGGCGAGTTGACACACTTTATGTGGGCGAGTTGAGACACTTTCTGTGGGCGAGTTGAGACACTTTCTGTGGGCGAGTTGAGACACTTTATGTGGGCGAGTTGAGACACTTTCTGTGGGCGAGTTGAGACACTTTATGTGGGCGAGTTGAGACACTTTCTGTGGGCGAGTTGAGACACTTTCTGTGGGCGAGTTGAGACACTTTATGTGGGCGAGTTGACACACTTTCTGTGGTCGAGTTGAGACACTTTATGTGGGCGAGTTGACACACTTTCTGTGGTCGAGTTGAGACACTTTATGTGGGTGAATTGTACAAACTTTGATGATATGTTTTGCGGGTGTTGGTGTACTATCTATTTCTTATCACCCTATGTCTGTCTACAGGTGAGACATATTGTAATGCTACATTCGACGGCTGGGGATGCTGGAACTACACCATAGCCGGTGGCATCGCCATCATCCCGTGTCCACCTTTCTTTAACAATGACCACGGTATGTTTCCTCGCTTGCTTGAAGTCTATGTCGATAAAATGTTTTATAATTCGAAATGTGTGCTGCAACTAAACATTCTCGTTTATACCTTTGTCTTTGTGTCTGTGTGTGTGTGTGTGTGTGTGTGTGTGTGTGTGTGCGTGTGTGTGTGTGTGTGTCACCTACTGCTTAAGCCTGGCATGCAATTCAAGTTGGATTTGAATCACCTCGGAATGTGATGCTTTTTGCGTACAACTTGATGAACGGACGTATGTTTGTTGTACGGTATTCCCAATAAGTAAAACGAAAGACGACTTTCCATGACTGACATCGCCTCCCTCATCTAGTGTGTGGGTGAATCGAAATTAATTGAAATGAAGTAAAAGTTTCTTGTTGGCTATGCGTGTTACTTAGAACACGTATGTGTGTTTCATTTCAAACAGTATTTGGTGTTTCACACTTTCACGGGAGGTGGCTTTCGATGAACTCTAAAATTTCGCCTTGAAGTATTATTGTGAGGTGTCCCAATCAGTCCTGCGCCCCTGTGTTCAGATAATAAAATAGAGATTGATACGAGCTGCTACACTCGCCTGGCGCCACTTCCCGCAGACAGTCCCAGGCCAGTTATGTGGTGCTGATTGTATCTCTTGTGCTCTTTAAAAAGGTTTTGCTGTGCTGCAACACCCCAATGTTCTTTTTTTTCTCTAACTGCTAGCATACCATATCAGTCGCGCGCTGCCAAGTGCTTCTCCATGTTCTCTTTATCAGATGCTGCAGGGGGAGGGGTTAGAGGCTGGGGTGGGGTGGAGAGCATGTTGGGAACTTCAAAAGATCTCACATAATTCGTTTCGGGTATGCATGCAAAAGGCATGGTCAGAAAGGTTTCTTGCTGTCCACGACAAAAGTTGTAGTTAGTTGTGGATAAATGTTCCCTCCATACCATTTTTTTTCTCGTACCATACCGCAGTTCTCGTCACTGTTGGTATAAGTTTTACGACAGAAATGAGATCAAAACTTAGTCATGTCGGAGCTAGCTGTCTACTTCTTTCAGTAAGTCGGACTGTGTGAAGACAGCTTCACTGATAGAGGACGAAAGCACGGAGACTATTTTGCCAGCTACTTAGAAGACCTTTTCAAGTTCACATGCGTCTGCTAACAGGTCTTGTCATGCAGTTCTCACAACTCCGAGCACAAGCATGCACAGAATGGCTCCGCTAAGATACATGAAGGGTCCCATACATCTCAAACAAGTTCATCTGCCCGAAACAAAATGAGTTTCTGTGCGCTGAGAGCCCAATCGTCTAGAGTAAATCTCTTCGCCTGGTTTTCCACAGAAATTCAGTAAACTAACTGTATTGCGCCTGTTTCCCTTCGTCCAGCACCAATGACCAGAACAGACTGATGCATGAACAGTTTGCCTGCTGCTTTAGGCGGATGAAATACCAGTAACTTCTCGGTACATCACTTGGGGGATCCTCTTATTAGATATATCCAGTTCCTTGGAAGCGAACAGTGTAGGACATGAGAACTCGTAAAGAACAAGCTTAACAACATCATCGGCAAGTGAACAGCAATAAACAGTAGAGAGAAGCAGAAGCTTGAGATATTAACGGGTAACAAGAGAAGAAACTGTCTAGTTTGTTACATCGTAAGATGTGAACCACTGAAGACTTTTTCTGCTGGATTTTATGTAGGGGACAATTTCCAACTATTCTCGTAAATATTTCTAGAACGACACCTCAAAGATAAACCAAGAGCAATTTGTCATAATTGTATGTGTGTGTGTGTGTGTGTGTGTGTGTGTGTGTGTGTGTGTGTGTGTGTGTGTGTGTGTGTGTGTGTGTGTGTGTGTGTGTGTGTGTGCACCCTGCTAAAAGGTTTCTAATCAACTATTCTTTAGTGTGAGTTAATCAGGTTCTATGAGACAGCTTGGCGTTCATCCAAGGTAAATCAGACCATCTTAATAACTATCAGTAGTTAATATCGGGCCGTCAGTAGTTAATCTCTACTAACAGAGAATCCACCCTAGACTATCGCTAGCTTGATGTGGTTAGGGAACGTGGGTAACCCAGTGACTCCAAGAGCTGAGCTGATGGGAACCATGAGCAGAGTAGGGCCAGACAAAGAGCAATCAACTGGTCCTCCAGACTAGAGGATTTAGCCCAGCGCTAACAACCCTTACTTGTAAACAAAGAGCATTAACGGAACTACGACAGAAAATGTTTTATTAATGTGTGTAGATGACTACTTGAATTCTCTATAGAGAATTGTGTGATTATCCAAGGAAGCCTCCAGAGCCACCAAAACCAGACTAAGAACTGTCTTTTGGAATACGTATATACATTGTACAAAACAGGAAAACTTGTTCAGGTCATAACAGAGATGAATAAACACAACTTTCATATACTGGTAATCAGCCAAAGTAGATGAACTAAAATAGGCAAACGGAGGACATCATCAGGAAAGACTGCACTATACCCTGCAAAAAAAGAAAATATACACTATGAAGGAATCATATTAAACAGAGGGCTAGAAAACTCTCTGTTAGGATGGAAGCCAGTAAACGGTGGACCCATTGCTGAAAGACAAGCATCGAAACATAACGTTGATTCAATGGTATGCATGGTAACCAATGACAGGGGAAATAAACATTTCAGGAACATTTCATGAGAAGATTACGAAGACACCTTGCCATAATACCATGATTGCTTTGGGTGATTTCAATGTTGAAATAGAAAAAAGACTGCAGCAGCTTTAAAAGAATCACGAGAAGACATGGAGGTGGAGACGTGAATGATAAGAGAGAGAGAGAGAAGCTGAGCTGTTCGATGGCAACGGCATAAGGTACTCACATCGTGATCTCTACAAACTAACTTGTCATTTATTCAATGAGAGGAAAAGAGAAACCAGACTGACCACCTGCTAGTCAACAGTATATCGCTGCTGGACGTCAAAATACGAGGAAGAAGAGACTTTGGAAGTGGTCGTTAGCTACAGTCAGAAAAAGAAAACAGACTCGGAAAGCTATTGAATATAGAAGAAAGTAAAAAAAAGCCGATGAATGCCAGGTTAGATAGACTGAAGGAAAAAGAGTAAAATACATACAGTAAAGTACGTAGAGAAGTTAAATACTAATTAAATCTGACAATCCTACTTACATGAACAATCTTGCTAATCACGCAAAGAAAGTAGGAGATACAGGAGAGTTAAGCAATTTATTTAAACTCAGTCATATGAGAAAAAAACAAGCCCACCCCAACAGCGTTCATCAAAGGCAAGGAAAGAAAAATAACAAATACTGAAGAACAGCAAATTAGATGCACAAAGCATTTCCAAGAAATCCTCAGCAGACCACTCCAAAGCAAACAAAGAAATTAAAAATGTAGACTTCAGCACAACACCACCCAAAAAGGAAGAAATAATAGCAACGATCCAATCATTAAAAATGGAAAAGCAGGACATGACAACATCAAGGCAGGACTTTTCAAAGTGGACACACACACACACACACACTTCGCATAGCAGCAGAAATTCTTCTTCACTCTTTACGACCATCTGGAGTGTGAGTACCAAAAAGCTGTAATATAGGAGCAATCACTAACCTACCCACGAAAAAAGACCTTGGTGATTGTAACAACTAGATTGGCACCACGGTCTTACCGTTGCTAGTAAAACAACGGCAAAAATCATCTTACAACAAATTTTCCAAGCAGTAGACGAGTCGTTAGGAAAAGAACAGGCTAGTTTATTAAAGGAAGAAGATTATAGATCAGGTCTGTATCCTCCATAACATCAAAGAACAATGCATTCAATGGAAGCGACAACTTTATACCAACTTTGAAAATGCTTTCAGGTTTCATAGACACAGTCTTTGGAGCATATTTAGGGCACATCGTGGTACACCGCTACACATTGCAGGAATTATTACAAGTTTCTATACCAACTTTACATGTAGTGTGGAACAGGGAGTCTTTTCAAATAAATACCGAAATTAGGCAGGGGTGAAGGCTGTCAGCAATATTTGTCAATAATCATAAATCGGATAATGAAACAATCCACCGACAATCTTCTAATAGGTATAAGGTAGAACCTTACATCAACACTGGAAGACTTGGATAAGAGCCGATCTTGCACTGTTGTCTCTTGTTCACATGCAAAAAGAAAACTCAAGTGGTACTGATAACAAGCACAAAAAACTGAGATAATGACATTTAACATCCAAAATCCTATCCCAGTTATAATAGATGGCAACGACTTACCAACAACCGATACATTCCCTTATCTTGGCAGCAATGCTATAACTGGTGTCCTCGAAGAGCACAGCAGACTCAGTGAGACAAGGAATGTTTTCCAGAGTATGAACAAAATATGTAAATGAGCAACACACACCAAACACAAAGACTCAAATTATATCAGAGCTCCATTCTGATAGCGTTGTTATACAATACAGAATGTTGGAGAATGACAGAAAGTGATATGACAAATTTATCTTCTCCATACCACCAGCCTGCAAATATACTGGCCCGAGATGATAAACAACGGAGAATTCATTACAAGCTCCAGCCAAAGAGACTTGACCACAATTATTATTGTTAAAAGGTGGAGATAAATTGTTCATGTGGTCAGACGAGGAGACAGCTCCACAGTAAATAAAATTGAATAACACTCTTCTGGACGCCTGAAGACAAATGGAGGAGAGGAAGACCACAGACAACATGGCGCCGAGCAGGTGACACAGAGATGAAAGCACTGAACGGCACGTGTGGCAACAAGTATGTCACCCAAACACGGACAAAAATGAGAAACACTTGTTTCAACTTAAATAAGCCGGTCAAAAACAGATTAAAAAATGAGAAACATTTGTTGCAGTCCTACACACCAAGAACAAGTCAATGAAATCAACAGACAGTCCTTGGTATGCTGTTGACCAGACCCTGGTCAGCCACAAATTCCACGTTGCCAATGGGTAAAGTTGAGTGTAAGACGAGAACAATTTTGAAACAGTTTGGTTTGTCCACGAGCTTTGTCCAAGCCGCATTCTTATCTTGAAATCCGAGTTTGTGAGCGACACAGGCGCTGGTGGCCATTTGGGTTTCATAATCTTCCTGGAATCATGGGAAGGGTGTTAAGACAGAGAGAACTCCGCGAGCCTTCGTCTACCTGTGTGACCGCCTCACCTTTCGTGTCTGTCCACATGTACACTCACCCACACCTACCACTACTCAGTACACATCAGACCAACTATTCGACTTATTTTTTTCTGCGACTTCAGAGAAACGGATGTTGCATAGAGAACATATTTCACTGCAGTTATTTCGCATTGTTAAAGTCAGTCACAATCTGTCTGTCAATCGGCGAGTAGTGCTATGCAAACGGGGCATTTGAAGAATTGTGTACTTTAATCTTCTGGTTAATAAGGCTGATCTCACCTTTCTGTTCTCAAAAGTTTAATCCACTGAAGCGTTTAGAAAGGACATAGAAAGCCGACTCCATGTCGCAAACCTTAGTCATGGTGGGTCACAGTGCTCGCTGATTGTCATCTCTAAGAACCTGCGTTTAATTAGTGAACTTTTCTAGAAATTACAAATTCAGAAATAACGAAGCGAAATAGAGAACTACGTTAAGGAAGCAAACGGTTAAACAAGAAAGAAACAAACAAATCGTAGAAATCTTAATGGAGAAGCAATACTTGACTGGCTTTTCATGCTTTTACTTACCTCTTCTTACAGTCCATCTCTGGCAAACATAATATGTTGAGATCACGGGTCAATAATGTTATTCTGTGTTCAATCTTATTTATTGACAAAAGATGGATGTCTTTGGCCTTATGGTGTTGAAAAGGAACTACCTGTCGCTTAAAATGAGAAAAACTTTCATCAACTTTTTCTTGGCGTCCTTAACCCATCAATATTTTAACTGTACAATAGGGCTACCTACATAATGCAGAAGCAACTAAAAAGTCATGTAACGATACAGTAAATAAGTTTGTTCTCTTTTTTTTGATATTTTACGAGTGCTGTGGTCAGGCAGAGCCATAGATGAAGGCACAGGTTTCGCCATTATTCCACCATCTCTCCACCATACAGAGAATCATGCTGCAAGATTAATTGTGTTTATAATGTAGAAAGTATCTGATACGACAATTACACCGAAATTGGAGTTTGATAAATGAGTTTGTAATCGAATTCTATCCCTGTGATCTCAGTAACATACGCTCGTGTTACAGAAGATTGTGTAAGTGTGGAATAAATTAATTCCCATTAGGAGCAATTATCTTTGCATAGTCAGACCTAACTGGCGGGCAAGGTAACTGCTACAACATTCTCTTCTCTCATTGTTTCGATAATCTGAGAGTTAGAAGTTCCTACATCAGTTCATGGCTGTTTTACTGCCACTTTCCTCTCAACATCTTAGTGCCTTGCCATTTTCTTCATCTCATTGACTAGCTCAGCTTCTATTTCAAAGTGAACGCTGGGAAACTCGGTTAAAGGAAGCAACTTCAAAGTTTTATGACAAACATAAACATTATGCAACGAAAGGTTCTAAACAAGTTCAAACATTGCTCGTATACCTGCACAGGTCTGTAGTATTGTCGGCCTCAATCCTTACAAATTTCAATAAACTTTAGACAATAGAAACGGGTCCATAAAGGGGCAAATTGGTCGGGTATGAAACCCGGCGGCTGATTTGTCGCAAAGGAGCAATCGGAAAAGGGAACGATCGAGGATATCATTATGTTGTTAAAGGATTATAAGCAATTTTGGAGGAGAAAATGACATTTACCCGTGATAACCCTGCATTTTCTCTTTAGGTTATCACATGTTTTGTGAAAAAACAGCTTAAATGAGGTTCTTACGCATTGTCGAAAATGAGATTATTTTTGGCAAGTCTGGCCATAATCGAGAACTTTGCCCAACCAAAAGTCACACATTCGGAAATATGTGTCCAGGTATAAAGGCCTTGAAAGTCTTGCAGATTTACAGACATTTCTACTGTTGCTGCGGAAAGAATGTCTGACTTGTAAAAGCAGAGCCCGTACTCACTACCTACATACATTCACTTCATGAATATTCGATGCTCGATGCCTGGTCGAGACACCAAGTGATTAAATTAATGTGTGTCCACACAAAGCAGTTTGGTGAGGGCTTGGCCAGCGGAGAATAGACATGCTTGCCTCCTGCTGTTGATCGTTGGCAAGGTTTTTTAAAGACCAAGTGTTTGAAGCAACAAATTCTGTCATCGTCATCATCATCGTCTTCGTCGTTGTTGTCATCATCGATGCCATCACCATCATCGTCGTTGTTGTCATCGTAATTGATCCCCTTTCTCTTTAATACGCAAAATAAAACTTCTGATGGATTTCTTAAAGATCGTCGTTTTGTAGCAGCTGGATGAGGCTCGCAGCAAGATAATATTTCCAAAATTCTGGGTGCATATTAAACTCTTTCTGTTCTCGAGGTATACACCCCAAAAAACATCACTATGTACAAAAGATATTAAAAACACAGACATCAGTATAGTACAAAGATACACTTTGCCTCAGCCAATAAGACAGCTGGGGCCATATGTTAATGAGCATATCCGTAGACAAACCTGAGGTTGCGAGCTTGCCCTCTTTTCTCCATTAGAAGGGCAGGGTGGCACTCACCCACATTTGGGGAAATACTGTCTTGCTTTACCCAGTCGTTAGGAAAAAATTGCCCCGTAGCTACACCATTCTGACCATCCACTTAGAGAGGTCTTGTTTATCGATAACTAAACGAGGCCTCACAGGACACTTGGTCCAGACAAGAAAACATCTCCCTTAGCCTCCGACCTGGACTGCTCATCTGTATGCTATCGTCAATAATTCATTTTTATACATGTGAGACCTGGGTCCTGACGCCTGATTTACACAGACAAATCCAGGCTATGGAAATGGAGTGGTATCATCTGGATGATCTCAGGCAAGACAAAAGCTCTGAGGGTGTCGGATGAGGGTGAACCTCGTTGTCTGTGGAGAATCTGTAGACAAAGAACCAGACACTCGAGTTACATTTCATTGGGTCAGTCTCGAGATCTTGTCAAAGTCGCCCAGCAAACACCACAAGAAAATTTCATATTTAACAAAAAAAATCAACTAAACTAAAACCAGCAAAGGTGAGCTGACTCCAGCTCTTATAATGATTCCACTTTAAAGCCTGCAACCTTTAGAAAAACAAAAGACTTATTGCCCTATCGTCTGTCGAACACAAAGAGGCGAGGTACTAAACAAAACGTTCAGATGTCACCTTTCACATCAGAATTTATTTTTTATCTAAAGTTAGCTTGTTATTTACATCGCTGAGCATCACAGAACTGTTAAAGTATCCTCCCAATAACCCTTGTGTACGCAACCTTGGGAGTTTTAAAATGTAGTTAACAAGTATTTATAATGTTTTTCGCGCGCGCGTGTTGTGTGTGTGTGTGTGTGTGCGTGTGTGGTCCACCCCACGACTTGTTCTAAATGCAGCTGTAGTGCGAGCAAATATTTTCACTCCGATGTCATAGATGTAAATTTATCGGTGCTTTCTCCCTACACACAAGGACAGGAGGAAATGCGTGGAGTCGTTGGCCATTAGAAATCTCCGTGGCCAGACAAGACATCGACGTGAATAAAGAGAGAAGAGACACGCGATGTCTGTCACGTGACATGAGCTGCCAATGGGCGCCGTGCTCCTCGTTACAATTTGTCAGAATCTTCCAGTGTGTGTGATTCTCTTTACACATCTTTACAGCGACTGAATATACTACCTACCCCCGTGTCCGGAGAGGCAGAGGATGTGTAATGGTGACATCCAGAGAGGAAGAGCATTCCTGCCTAAACATTTAGAGTTGTATCCAGCCATCAGGACAAAACTTGGCTGTAAAACCTACAAAAAATGACTGTAACATTTCGTTTAGGTTTTTCTGCGCGTGGGATTTTTTTTTTCGTGATTTGCTGACATTGCCCCTTGCGAGGAGAGGAAGGTGGCTAAGAGCAGGAAGGAAGAAGGACAGATCACTCCTAGTACGCGGAGTCGAATGTCGGACAGAATTAACTCCTCGCGGAAACAGGTCAATAGCTTAACCACTTGGTCTGGCGACAACGATTTTATTGAAAACAACACGATTGATGGAATGAATGCTAGGAACTTTATTTGTTCTGACCAGGCCGTTCGTTCTACTCCCTTCTTTTCTTTCTAAGCTTGTGCTGTAAAGTGGGCGTGGCTACAGCTAAGATTTTGAGGCTTTTTTAACGAAAGTTTTCCTTTAGTTGTGTATATAAATAAATCTATTAAACAATTTTGTGGTAGTGATGTATCGTGGTAAAAACACTCTGCGCTATCTCTTTATGTTCGTGGAACTAATCTTCTCAAACATCGCACTATTTTCGGTTTGTCCCCCATCTTGGCATCTCTGCTACAATAGCCGAGGATCGCAAGGACTCGTCAGCTTAAACAATATTTATCCTTTCTCCTACTCCTTTTCTACCCTCTTCTTCGTCTCCTTTCTTTTCTCTCCTCATATCACCAATGCAAAGTCAATTAAAACTGAAGCTATAATAATATGATGCATAGCATCTTTTATGCGTAGAATTGTACTTCCACTAGCCCTTGTAATACGTGTTAGGGTTAGTATAGTTACTCATAGATAGTCACAGAAAAGAACTGTTAGTCAAAGATAAACAAGAGAAAGAGAGATTAAGGAGTGCTTCGCAAATTATTGGCTGAGATGTCTGTCCTTCTCAGTTGCACCTAGCGAGTTCAATGAATCCATCGTCTTCTGTCGTTTGATGTTCTATTGTAAAGCAAACGTTTGTTAGTGTTTAAACCAAAACCTGTGTTGCTTTTGAAGCCGATTTTCCTTCAATTTTAGTGTTTTCTGCGAGCAAGTAACTTTGTCGTTCAACTGCTTCATCTTCGATGTTTGAATGTACGCAACTCTGTCAAGACACGGCCCTGAAATTTGACGAAAATCTTAATTTATAGCCATGTTGATAGTATATCACATTGTGAATGTTTGACATGATCCCTTCTCCATGTCGTTTTCCATAAAGCCATACAGATATAAATGTGTTTTATCACTAAAGACAGTGATTTCAGATTTGCCCAGAATTAGCAAAAAATAGAGAATGTTTGTGACAAAGCAACACAGTCAGTCATTAAAAATCAGGGCTAGTTGCACAACACATTTCTAATTTTAAACACTTTTAGGCCTTAACTCTAGTTAGATAATCAGTTTAAAGTGCACACCACAATTTTAGAATTTTAAAAACGAAAACTGCTTTAAGTAAGATAAAGCTGTTTAAGTCTAAGTTTCCGTCCTGTCAGTACAATTTTTGAATGTTTTTCTGCAAAGCATCAAAATGGTTAAGGAGAGATTTTGCTTCTTTAGAACAGTTTTAAGGTTTAGAAACGTGTTGCGCAACTGGCCCCTGGATCGTATCACATACCAGGAGAAAGAGAATTCATTTTCCTTTCAAAAAAAAGCACATTCACGCCAGCTGAAAATTCCCCGACACTACATCAGAAAGCCGTCAAGGGAATTTAAAATAAAGTATACAGATTTCTAACATATTGCAGTGTTTACACATTTAGCAATCCAGGTGACTGTATTTTTCGATTGTGTACATCGTTCCTTTAAAATATTGTAAGCCGCATATAATCACTTGTTTCATAGGGATGTGAACGACTGTTAAGGTCAAAATAATATGGCTAACGTTAATCCATTTTACAATCAAAGAATTATTAAGAACAACAACAGCAGCAGCAGCAGCAACAACAACCTTGACCAGTACTAAGTGATCACCAGTCAAACTGACTTGCCGGTACCGGTCGTGGGAGGGATGTGGCCAGACGCAGCAGCTGATAGGGTTCGCCACTTAGGTCAGACCTGAGCGATCGTGGGAGGACCAGTCTACTCCTTCACGGCCACCTCGCCGTCCACATCAGTCTCCTGTTCCCTGAAGATGAGAATTAGACAGAGTGTCGTGCCGGGGGGGGGGTGGACATTGCCAAACCAGACCAACCTGCGCCGCTTTACTGTTGCAGCAAGAGGTTCCTAGTGTCCCACGAGATGGCGATCGCGCTCCGTAAACAAAAATCATTGGTCTTGAATCCCATGAAGGAGATTCAGAATAATTTTCTCAAGCAATTAATCTTACATGCCTGTATTCGTTTTTTTGACATCAGCAATCAAAGTCCACGTTTGGAAACCGTACAGCGGGACTGTGATGAACTTGTACATCGTGTACTTGGTGCTAAAGCTGAGATAGTTGCTCCACCAGATCCTCTTTAGATTTTCCATTGCTCCTCTACCTCCTGCAATCCTGATGCCAATATCCGCCGTGCATCTGACATCTTTAGGAAAGGTGGATCCCAAGTACTTAAAGCTGTTTACCTCCTCGAGCGGTACTCCATTCATGTAAAACAATCCAAGTTTTTGTAGAGTTAAAGAGCAACATAAGGACCTGGTTGTTGAAAGAAGCTACATTAAAATACAATTAAAACTTCAACAACAGACATCTGCTGTGTGCACCGTTACACTTGCTTAAGCCAAGGTTCTTGGCTCCAGACTTTGATTTTCCACCTAGCCTGAAATGTAAACATTTGTTGAAAAATAGTGAGAGGAGGTGTTCAGTGCATGGCTAGGTGGGTTGTTTTCAGCACCATAGAAAGATTGCTTACGACTTTCACATCTCTCAGACGAAAACTACTTTTTCATTCCGAGGTCAAGTCGCAAGGACCTGGAGGACGAAAGGATCTGGTTGCCAGCTCATCTAGCGTCCACCAACCCGATGTCTGATCGATGGATGTTGGCGATGTGCTAATACTGTGCCATTGATAGATGCCTGCATTCACGTTATCGACTGCCTCTGTCACTGTCTCCTCGTGGATTGGTCCTGAGAACGATTTTTTCTTCCTTCCTCTCTGTTCCCTCAAGACGCGGGACACTTTGGAGCTGTCGTGCGATAAACCGCTCAGCGAGATCGAGCAGGTGGAGATCACCCATAATTTTCTACCGGCGTAGAAACGCGAGGGTAATTTTAGGTCAGAGACAGACATAATCGCAATAATTCTTCTACTCGTAGACCTCTTCAAGTAGAATCCACACATGCACCTCCTTTCTCTCTCTCTCTCTCAGCCTCTCTCGTCCTTCTGTCATGTTATGTGCTAGTCACACCCACTACTGTAGCTGCCATGATCGGTATACTGCCGCATGATGGCAGAGTCTTGAGAAATATTTGGGGGGGGGATCATGTCCACGACAGTGTAGACATCCTCCCCGTTTTACCCCGCACTAGGTATAAAGTTTACATCCTATTTTTTCGCGCACATGCACAACTATCTTCATAAAACTGCTTCTCAAATTCCTAAATTACAATATCAAGAGGACGATGGAAGTAAAGTCTAGAGTCTGGATACATAAGTCGAATACGAATTAAGTACAAAAAGACTTCAGTAGCGAAGTTTCTCTCACTCACTAGCTTGCCTTCTCCGGACATGTTAAGAGGCGAGAGGGGCAAAACCCATTTCCTCTTCGACGGACTGCTGACGAACTGTCGTCTGTGGAAAGAGATCTTTTACAGGGCATTTCAAAAGAAGGTGATGACAAAGAAAATGGATCAAGAAAGATGATCGTATTGTTTCTTCTAAATTGGTTTTCCCAATGGCTATCATCTTCACACTCCTTGTAGATAGTGTTTCTTGCCCGAGCTACAAAATCATCTAATACTGAGAATGGCGTCAGTAGACATCTTTCTCTTGAATTATTGCATCTGGAGGAGGAGGAGGAGTTTTTTTTTAATTGGTGTTTTACGCCGAGCCAGCAACTAAGGTTATATCACGGCAAGGTACCCAGCCCTGTAAACAGATGCCACATGCAGAGAAAGAACAGCGTGCCCGAGACGAGAACTGAACCCAGGACAGCCAACTTTCACTGTATTGGTGACAGGTGATAACCGTTGCGCCACCGGACTGATGATGATGATGATGATCGGCGAAAAGGTGAAGGAAGGTCCAGAGGGAAGATCCTCGTGGAATTTGTAGGTATCACAAAAATCCTTTTATTCTTTTTCAGTCGACTGACGATTGTGTAATTTGCGGCTGATAAGTAACATTGCTACCAGTGCGTGAGTTCGGTTCCTATTCTAACACCAGGAAGACCCTAACCATGACTTCCTGACAGTTAACCTTTTCAAAAATCTCCGGTGATATCTCAAAAAGAGGTCAGAGGCGCTTTGTTTTCTTCCACTTATCAGAGGTAAGAAGCGCCGAAGGAAACCCAGTCGCTGCAACTTTCAGCACCGACGGTGGCGTTGGTGGGCTTACAATGGCGGCTTTTACAGCTTAGTCCTACAGACTCCACCACTGGGCCCCGACCCCCAGCTTACGAGAGCAGGGCCATCGCAGAGGATTATTTTACGACCACTGCTGCCTGTTTTACGACCAACCGTCTTCTGCTGCCAAGATGACATATGCATCTTCAAAAGCCACGCGGATTTTGCCAGAATTCAGAAAAAGGTGCCATGGGAATAGATGTGGAGATGTGTAGCGATGCTTTGCAAAAGGAGCTTATCTCAAGGAAGGGACTTCAGAACGAGCCAACCTTATTCTTACGACTCCTTTACATCGTATTTCTACAGACCACGCGCCATCAAGAAGAGTCGAGTGCATGTTGTTGATGTTTGTAGTGTTGTCCTTGAAGTTGCTCGAGTTCTTCGTTCTGCTGGGTTTTGTCTTCAATAAGAATGTGAGTCAAAAATTTGTGAGGAAATCTCATTTATTTTGTTCATAGAGGATGCATTGAAAGGTTATTCGTATATGCAACCCGTAGCGTCACGTGACAATTTGGTGTCCGCTGTAATCTTGCTCTGTTGTGTGTACATCAAAACATTATTGGTGATGAAGAAGAATATCTTGCTCTGTTGTTTGCTCATCAAAGCATCATTGGTCCTAGCTTTGCTCCTATCTTTCTTTATTCCTTTCTGATTGCAGACGTTGCGGTGAAGGAGTGTGAACTGAACGGCACATGGCGTCGCTCGCCGATCACCGGAGCCCCTTATGCCAACTACAGTTCCTGCTCCAGAAACATGGTGGGTGTGACTAGCCATTGCTTGACCAACCCAAACCTGTCTCATCGCACCAATTATTTAGTCTTTGTTCTTTCAACTTCTGTGCTGTAACTCTTGAAGTGAACTTCATCGTGATGCAGTCTCCATCATCGAGATTCTTCTTTTTCTTCTCTTCCTCGGTGGCGTGACTCACTCGAGCTGACTTTTGTCTGCATGTGGCACCTGTGGCTACTTGGCTGCAATCTAGATTTATTTGCTGATTACTTAAAGGAACAGTTCTTCCCCATTTCCTCCATCTCATCTTCTTCTTCCTTCTTTACATGTATCTATTTACTTTGTGTTTTCTCCCTACCCAGTAATATTTCTTTCTTTCTTGAAGCTCACTTTTTTCTAAAAGTTTGTTATTTTTTTCTTTCTTTAGACCTTATAACTCTTATCCTTGATGGCATTCATTGCTGTTTCTTGTTTGTACTTCTTTCTTTTTCACTCTTGTCTCGTACAGACACCTTGTCCTGCTGAACTGTGTCAACAAGTCTGTGTGTGTGTGTTTTATCGAGAACAAATATAGAACCACCGAGTGCTTACATACATTTAACCCGGATTTACTCTCAGTGAACAGTTTTAGAACCTCTAGAACCTTGTCTACAAAGTGACTTCAGAAACAAATGTATGTAATTTATGTCTAGATGCTTACCTTAAACATAAAATAAACTGAAATTTTTTTTCAGCTCTTTTCGAAACAAATAGCTTGTTAAACTGTTCTTAACATTTTCTAAGTTATTTTCGTTTTTTTATTTTCTTTTTTTTTTATTTTGTTACTCTTAGCAAATGCGTGTAAGTTTTATGGCTGGTTAAAACAGAGAAATGAAGTGTAAGATTCCATTAACGATCCTCACCGTCAGAAGAGTCTAGACAGGACCGAACACTTAGCAATGCGAGCTGAGACCGTGCAAGAGGTCAAGAAAAACTGCCAAACACTTAGCGAGCTGCCTTGGGACTTGGCCAGTGTCTTGACACCCAGCGTTTACAAAAGTATGGACAACTGATACAGCTATAAATACAGTGTTAACCCTTCCTTCAGGCCAGATTGTAAAACAAAAAAATACTATGAAGCGCAACTAAAACGATCTCGTTTTGCCAATCGCTGCGATGAATCATGTGTCAACTGTAAGCCAATTAAAAATTACGCGAAACGACGAATAATAGCAACTGCTTAAAATTATTCTCTATTTGCGACCTGATAAATTTGTTTAAATATTGATAGCAGAAGGTGCAGCAGTGAGATAAGGTAAAAATCTTTCCGCTGGCTGACAGACCTGCTTCTCTCCTGTCTTCAGCGATTTAGGTTGGGAGATGGTTCAAGAAAACTTGCTTTCATGGATCTGATTTTTGGAGTCAAAGGTCCTTAGTTAGTCTGCATATATTTAAAAATGCACAGTTATGCATCTTATGTTAACCATGTGAGTAATCTCTCTCACCTTTTCTGATCCACGTGTATACTAGTACATTCTAAACTAATTCCCTCTTTGGAATATTGTTAAGATTGTTTATAATCGACTCATATTGTCGGATGTGTGGTTATGTATGGTCGATATCTGATTGCCATGTAAACGTTTGCCAAACATAACCACATTCTATACCGTATGTGTCTGATTATGAACACCTTTTAGTTGTAATGTATGTGTGTGCATGTGTGTACACGCGCGCGCGTGTGTGTGTGTGTGTGTGCGTTCGTGTGAGAAAAAGTGAGAGATCACTGAGCTTGCATTGTAGGTGGTATTACTGTGAGGTATGATAACGAAACACAATCAGCTTCTATTCTTGAAGTAGCCCTAAATGTTCAATATGACTATAACAGTAAAGGGCTTGTTACTAGATATTCTACTTGAAATACTCCATATTGTTGTAATCCTATAGTAATTTATTAAAAAAATATTTTTTTCTGTTTTTGCTCTCGTCTGTCCACTGTACACTTCTCGACCCGTACTTCCCGGGTCTCAAATTTCGCCGGAAGCCTTGGCAAGTAAGGAAAGCATGAGAGGTGAAGCTGAAAGGGAAAAGACCATTTAAGTGATCACAGACGTGTGAGCTTCGATCGGCGTGGTGTTGATGACCTGACAGCGCGAGGAGCCAGCAGCACATCTCAGAGAATGGAGGAAAGAGGAAGAGGAGGAGGAGTGGCGAGCAGAAAACGGAAGTTAGACATGTTGACGCCACTACGTCGCCTTTACGCAGCTGTCAAGAGGCTACGTGATCACCTATTCAAAATTAATGGTCCATTGTAGGACTTCATTTCTCTACAGTTCTCGAGAAAAACATAGTGGCGACCACCACTGAACAAAGACAACAGCTACAACAAACTTAGCTACAAGATTATTTTTTTCTCTTAAACCACCATTAAAGGTATTATTGCGCTGAAACACATCTGTTTGTCCCAAGGAAACTAAGGGAAAGTAAGAAGATTCTCCCCCTTCACCAAAAACAAGAGTAAAAATTAAATAATCATTATTAAACAGCATTAAAAGGAACCGTTTTCAACTTATCATTTTTCCTAGAATTTAAAAAAGGTTTAGTTTAGCTAAACTAAACTTTGACCTCAAAGAATACTAGGGTTCAGATCCGGCGTGGCTGCTGGTGCGGGTCAATCAACGTGAGATCATGTGGAAGTCTATAAACTGTAAATGTTTCCTCTGTGCCTCGGTTATTTGGACTTCCATCATCGAGCGGTGAGCAAACGAGAGAAGTTGTAGCGAGGAAGATGGGGATGCTGAAGGAAGTTTTCTTAAGTTAAAAAAGGAAGAAAAAAGTACCACCGACGACAGGATCCGTCAGAAGCATCAAGTAGATGGTGTCGCGATGACAAGAGTCTCTCTAGGGATGCAGTCAAGTTTTTGGGTGGGACGGCAAGCGGAGGAGGACCAGAAGCTGACAGAGGACTGAGGGGGTGGGGGCATCAAAGAAAGCGGTAACCGGATGCATAATTCATACAACCCGGCGGCTTATGAAGCAGAAGCCTGGCGACGTCAGTTAAACAAAGAACAGCGCACAATATGCAGGAAGCGGTTCGGGTCCCTGTCTAGACTGCTGACCTAAGCTCCACTGCCAATCAGCTCTAATTATACTACCCCAGACAATTTCTCTTAATAAAGTTACTTTTTACCTTCACCTTCCCATGATCCAAAAATAACAAGAGCACAGTAAATTCCAATCAACCTGGCTTGAAAGTATTAACAGTATGAAGGTAGTTTAGTTTTGTAATTATAGTTGTAGCAATTCCGCACTTTGTAGTTTATAGGTCCATCGGGGGGGGGGGGGGCGTCAATCGTACATATTCTCATTACCAAAAGTTGTTCAGTGTGGTACTAAGGCGGAATAAGTCTTGTTTCTTAATGAATCCGATATTCCAGGCGGCAAGCAGGATAAACGCAGTGCAAAGACTGATCCAGTCTTGTCCATGATGATGCAGGCATTAATTGTAATCCTAAATCCTCAACATAATCCTCAAAATTGTGTTGATTACCTCTCACATCATCGTATTCCACACACAAAAGTACCAGTAAGACCAGTTCATCCTCTGAAATATCCCGGCACTTTTATACATTTACAGGCGCTTTTACTTTCTTGTCCATGTCCATCTGTTTCCGTGTTTAATATGTGGGTCTAATCTATTTAACTTTGTTTCTTGTTTTCATGTTTTCTTCCCATTTTCTGCTGTCGTTGTCGACTGAGCCTCTAGACACTCTGGCTCTACTGACACTTGTTAGAACATTGAATGCAAATGTAGGCGGTAATCCCGGGAGATTTACAGCTTCATTGGCAAAAGGTAGAGAGCGAGATTTGCTGGAATTTTTCGACGACCATTTCCTTTGTTATTATATGGTAAAGAATGCAAGCTAATCCCTCTGTGAAAAGGCAGTTCCGCGATAACAATTCATGTTCAAGAAGTGATGTTTTTACCAGGATTGATATTTTCATTAGATTTTCATAAAAACGTGCGTCTTTGACAAAATTTCTGTCTTCGAATGATTGGGCTTAAAGTTGTTACAGCAGACCTGGTTGTAGGTTTCTTGTGTTTAATATTAGCACAGGTTTAGACAGTCTAATATCTTTTAGGATTTGACGATTCTTTAGGAAGCTAACCGTCCCACAAAATCATGGTGTTCTGCAGAATATCTGTTGTCAAAGAATATTCTGGACGTTCTAGATACGTATAGATATTTTAGCAAACTACCTTTTCAGAATAGTCTTAGATTTCTTGACGAAAAAATTGTGTATAAGTGCTGACCGATTTTTCCGTGCACGCCATAAACCATTTTATTGTTAGTTTTTTTCGTGGAAAGGGGGGTTTAGGCTGATTTTCTCTTTTCTCTGAACTATCCAAGAAGAGCCAGTTTTCATGCAATCATACATCTCACACTTCCCATTCAACGCTTAGAAATTTCACACCTCGATCACTGCTGCTCGACGACAACCGAGCCGGCAGACATTAATTACGAGCGAAAGTCTTCCTAGCGTGGTCTCGACCCTCGGCGTTTTCATAAACGAGGCAATTACTGCCATAACGGCGTCATCAGGACCGCACAAACGCCGAGATTGTTTCATTTGCCCTGTCATCAGCATCTCCTGGTCATCATCTCTTCGCCCATATTGCATCTGTCCCTTTAGGGGAAACAGCCCTGAAAAAGTCCCTTTCATCCGCCGTTCGGTCATTGTTGTGTTTGTTATTCTCTCCCCCACCCCCACCCCCACCCCCACCCCCGCTGCAAGCTGTCTTCAATTCCAGGGCTGATGGCCAACCCATTTTCTTGTAATATTATTATTTTCTCTTTGTCGATCTTGACAAGCTGTGTTTGTAGGTGGATTCAATATCTGAAGACATCGTTTAAGATGTGAGCTTCAGTGGTTACAAGAATGGTGTTTGCGGTACAATCGTTGATCAAGTCTTACTGGCCTCGCCTTTGTTTGAAAGAAGAGTTGTTTGGTCTGATTTGTGTTCTTTTTTTTCTTCTTCTAATCTTTCTTGTTTCTTGTTATGTTCGTTTTTATAAAATGTTTAATTTGCTGAGGTTTTTTTAAGACCAGAAAACGCCTCTTTCATCCCCAATTCAATCTTTATTTTTCTTTCTCCTCCTCGTCCTCTCTCTCCCCCCACCCTTATCTTTGCCCTATATATATATATAACGGATGTAGACTATAGTACAATTCTCTGAGCTACTGTTGATGCTCTAATGTTTGACGATGATAATGGTGGTGGTAGTTGTTGTGGTGGTGGTGTATCTTATATTCCAATTTATGTATTGCTAATGATAAAGACGTTGATGGATGTGGCTGCTATTCACTTTCCACTTGAAATGGGCTCGTGCCTATTCAATGAAAATTCAAGTTCTCTCACTCACTCACTCACTCACTCACTCACTCACTCACTCACTCACTCACTCACTCACTCACTCACTCACTCACTCACTCACTCACTCGCAAGCACGCACGCACGCACGCACACAGAGTCCCAGCACTATCCTCCTGTTGGAGCGTTAGGTTACCTGTCCATGACAGCTTCGCTCGTAGGACCAAGGGCAAGGGGTAACGGATATTTCTTCATTTACGAAGGTGACCAAACAAAAAAGATTTTCTTTCTACTCTTTCACAGGCCCAGATCTCGGCCATCCACCACTTCATGCCCCTGTACTTGTTCATCGCAGGGTTTTCCCTGTCCATCGTTATGCTTCTAGTCTCTCTTGGAATCTTCTTTGCTTTCAGGTCAGTATTGCCGCGTCCTCATCTTTGCCCTAATTAAATTATTTACTAGCTTTTAAAAGCTTATGTAAGGCATCCATCCATTGATTTACTTCATTGCATTTCATTTAATATTTTGCATCACATTCTATACTTAGTATATTCAAGAAATTATATTAATTATTTAATTCTAGAATTAATATGTACCAATATGTTGCTTTTCTTGATTGTTTCCCTTTGCTTTCTGTCCTTTCCCTCGCTTTTTCTTTTTTTTTAACAGGGCATGGTTAAGGAAAATAATAACTTCGACAAAACTAAATATTAGTTCTAAGACTTTAACTCATTATGTGTGTTAATATGTCCCACATATTTATGATGCTGACACAAGCAAACAGGTATTACTAGTATTTCAAGTGTGGTCATAAGAACAAGTTTAAAAATGTTCTATGCTTACATATTTAATCTATTTGTACGATTGGATTTATAAGGTATTTCCAGTTCCTATTTGTAGTGTCTATAATTCACAACACGTGTGAACTGTAATATACAGGGTTTGAAATCCAGTACTAGTGTTGACAGTAACTGTCGTGTGTGAGTTTAGTTACAAGTTGACATGTTGGATATTTGTTGTATGGAGTGTATTCCGGCTTGTATGACATGTTGGATATTTGTTGTATGGAGTGTATTCCGGCTTGTATGACATGTTGGATATTTGTTGTATGGAGTGTATTCCGGCTTGTATGACATGTTGGATATTTGTTGTATGGAGTGTATTCCGGCTTGTATGACATGTTGGATATTTGTTGTATGGAGTGTATTCCGGTTGTATGACATGTTGATATTTGTTGTATGGAGTGTATTCCGGTTTGTATGACATGTTGATATTTGTTGTATGGAGTGTATTCCGGCTTGTATGACATGTTGGATATTTGTTGTATGGAGTGTATTCCGGCTTGTATGACATGTTGGATATTTGTTGTATGGAGTGTATTCCGGTTTGTATGACATGTATGATATTTGTTGTATGGAGTGTATTCCGGTTTGTATGACATGTTGGATATTTGTTGTATGGAGTGTATTCCGGCTTGTATGACATGTTGGATATTTGTTGTATGGAGTGTATTCCGGCTTGTATGACGTGTTGGATATTTGTGCTGAGGACTGTGTTCTTGCTGTGTGTGACGTTGCCCTGTGACGTGGAGGAGACGGGCCGCTACACACCCACATTTTGTCGTCATCTTATTTTGACGTCATCTTATTTTGACGTCAGCGCCTTGAGCTGTCCACAGGCCACGATTTGGCGCTACACAAGCCATCATCATCATCATCATCATCATCATCATCATCATCATCATCATTACAAGTCAACCTCATCTGTCTGGCACTGACTGCTTACGTGGCTTCTAGTGCGTATTGAATTCGTGTTCATCCATAACGTGGCTCTCATATGTGTGTGTGTGTGTGTGTGTGTGTGTGTGTGTGTGTGTGTGTGTGTGTGTGTGTGTGTGTGTGTGTGTGTGTGTGTGTGTGTGTGTGTGTGTGTGTGTGCACGCAGACAGCTGCGGTGTGAGCGGATTACTGTCCACAAGAACCTCTTCGTGTCCTACATCCTGACGGGCGTCGTCTGGATCCTGTACTTTGTCCTGGCTGCTTTGGATGGCGACGTGCTGCTGGCAAATCCCGTGGGTATCAGGCACCGACGTACTCGTTGAGATAAACGGCTCTCGTCTTCTCGGCAAGAAGTTAGCGAATTAGTGAAACGAGGAGACTTTCTTTCCCTCACACTTGTCGCCTACTGTTTGCGTCATAGCCTGTCCTTGTTTTTTTTCCCTTGAAATCCAGATAAGAACGGTTACGATCTAATTTGTCTTTAGGGAGAATTTATTTCCTTTTGACAAAGTAATTAAGGAAGAAACTTTTGCAAGAACCAACTCATTCTTTCCTCCGAGGTGAAGTGCTGAACCGTCTGCAGGCCTTGCAAAGAAGTGTGTTTAGTTTTGTCTCCGTCCTTCACTCGTAATCTGCCTGTCAATGCACACTGTGTTCAGAGGGCAAAGGTCAAGGGATGACCATGACCTTTCATCAGAGACCAGGAAGACTAGATAGATATTATGCAGCAGATGCTTGGGTCTGGTCTGGCAGCTTCTCACTTCTCGTTCATTCCTCTAGCGTAGCTCAGCAACAAACCAATCTCTAGTTTTAGTTTTCTTACTTTTAGTAAATGTTATCACAGTTTGATAAACACGCATAATAAACAACCTCAACAAATGCCGTATTTTTGACTAGTAACTGCGCTAAAGAAAACGATATCTGTTCTCATGGTATAAATTCAAGGCACAAATTATTATTGTATCCACCTAGTCTGCTACTGCCCTTGAGGTAACTAAAGGTATCTTCATGATGCAGCTGTGGTGTCGCATGCTGCACGTGCTGACTCAGTACTGCACGGCTTCCAACTTTGCCTGGATGTTCTGCGAGGGCCTGTACCTGCATGTCATCATGACGCAGACTTTCCGCACGGGAAAGACACTCCTGCGAGTTCTCCTCTTTGTCGGCTGGGGTCAGTAGCTTTTTTTCTGTTTAGGGTTTCTCCTTTTGTTTTCATCACTACACACTGTCTTTATCTTGTCTCACCCAACAGTCTTTGTCATTCTATCTTATATTTGTGGATATCTTTTTTTAAAAAAATAATTTTCTTTAATTTCCGTGAATTTCTTTCTGGATTTTTTATTTAGGGAATGGAATCAGTGTTAACAGATGTTTCTTCTTGTCCCACTTTTGCTAAGATTTTGCGTGTATTTGTATGTGATATTTGAGAGACTGCGAAAATAATTATTTAAGATGTTAAAGATTTTGTTCTGTAAAATTTAGACAAATTGCGCTGTCTCTACTGCCACAGATTTATCGATACTAGGAAGCATTGATTATACAAAAGCAGAGGAGGCCTTAATTATAAGGTGTGTTTATTGAGCAATCAATCTTAGCGAAATTTAAGCTTTCTCGTCAAGTCTTTGTGTTGTATTTTGCCAGGTGAGCAAACTGTTCGTTACCTGGAAATTGCTGATTGGATGAGTGAGATTTGAACTCTGTGAGAGACAGAGAGAGAAAGTGAATGTGTGGGGTGGATGGGTGGGGTGGGTAGGTGGCTTGTGCCCGCGTGTGTTACATGTTTATTACATGTGTTCTTTATCTATCATTACTTTATCACGTGTTATCAGTTGTACTCGTGTAATTGTGTTCACTTCAATGTGTTATCAATGTGTACATGTAACTGTGTTCCCTATAGTGTGAGATTAGTTGTATATAAATATTTGTGGTGACTCAGTGTGTTATCAACTTTGTATATGTAACTGTCTTTTGTATCATGTTGTAACTGTGCTCGTGTTAGTTTTCTCCCTAAATTATATTATCAACTACCCAAGTTACATTTCATCACATGTTATATATTCTCATGGCATCTGTTCCTTCTTAGTTTATTTATATTTGTAGCTTCTTTTTAATTTCGATATTGGCACTCAATCTCAATGGTATTCTAGTTGAAATTTCCCAGTGTATTTAAATGCCAGGAAAATTACTAAAGCGACATCTCTTGAATGCGTTGTGGCTGTTTACAAAGGAATTTTAGGACAGGTTTAGGAACATTTTTCTAGGGGTCTCCTCTGTTTCAGAAGTTTTTTATGTGTTTATTGAAAACTTACTCATGTTTTTTAAGCGACGAATTTTATTAACAGTTTAGCTTTTTAATTAATCATCAACCCCCTCCTTTGTACTGTCTAAAAACCAGGAACCACTGACAGGCTAGTCTTAACCTAGTAAGTTAGAAGAACATACAAGAGAAGATAGAGACACCGGGAGCCACATCCCAACACTGGCGTCTCTCAATCACGTCAACTAAATTATCTTCCCCTGTTTCCTCTGGTAACTTCCTGCTTGTCTGCCCTTTCTCGCGCCTGTCAGCGCTAAGCAAGAGCACGAGAACAAGAAATCTCGTCCAGCTCCCTGTCTATCGGTGTGTGGTTGGCCCCTGTCTGAGTGAGTTTACACAGCCCAACGGTGAGAACTTTCCGAATAAAAACCTTTACAGAGACGAGCGCCATTGTATTGTTTGGCGCCAAAGAAGCCAAGAGGAAACCGGCTCACTAGAGTAATATTTGCGATGGTCATCCGTAGTCGATGGCGGCAAACATGGCCGATCCCACTCCACGAATAACGATGACCAGTAAAGGAGAGAGAGAGAGATGGGGAGGGGTTTGGGGAGAAGGAATAGCAATGAGAAGCCCGGCCTCAGTCTGCTTGTGCAGGCGGATGTCTGAGGAGCTGAGATGATTTACGCGGGAGTCGAGCGATAAGAGGACGACCATAGCTTCGGATTACCTTGCATATTAATCTTTATGGCTGACCGGAAAAAAGAAAAACAGAAACTTCCATTGATGACCTCGAGATTTAATGCTTTTCGCTTTATCATTAGGAAAATACCCAGACTTGAGGATGTCAGCCGGTACACAGTATCTTTCGATTTTACGAAACTTGTGGAGAAATCCTTAGGTTCTTGGTCATCTTATCACCGCTAGATTGCTAACAGGGGTAGTCGAAAATTTCCCTCAGTGAAAGGTGGGGCTTTGTTGGGGAAGATCTAGGGTTAGGAGAGAGATGAGTGTGTCCGATTTTAAATATTCGGATACTGTTGCTGTTGAAATATACTCTTTCTCTCTCTCTCTCTCTCGTTTATAGTACTCAGTGCTTTAAAAGAAAGTTCTTTGTAATTTTTTTCTCCAAAACGTGATCTTCTTACAGCACAAAGTAAGCTTGATGTCATGTTCTAGCTTTGTGATAATCTCTTTCCGCGGATTGCATTCATCGGCATTGATTAATATAATAGTGCTTTTTCAACTGGATAAAGTGAAATAACAAAATGGAGATGTAAGGTCAAGATCAAGATCGAGGTCTTTAGTGTGATGAGGAGAAAAGCAGAGAGCAGAGAGAGATAGTAAGCTGAATCCTATATGTGTCTTCGGTCTGGGGCCGTAGTCATGAAGCAGAAGCAATGTTACCACGTGGTTAGCGGCGTTGCGTGGTCCTGTCACTGGATGCAGGTGCAGATACAGAAAGTAGGATAATGATCTAGTTCCTCGTCATGCGTATGGTCAACAGCTATGGCTGATGGCGGTTTTCCAGGTTTTACACGGAGGTACATAGTTACATTGTTTCATACCTATGGTCCCTGTGAAGTTGCTAAGAAGGCATTAGAATCATCAGGTTATTAAACGAACAGGAGACATATCAACAGAGAGCGTGCATATAAGTTGGAGACATTTGTTATAAACAGAGAGCGCGCATATATGTTTGTTATTGCCATTAGCAACTGATATGAACCACATTTTTGTCTCGCTGTGACATTTGTCATTAAGCTAGTCTTAGCTAAGGACAGCGAGCAGTCTGCCACAGATAAGTAAGCATGTAGTCTCGAAAGTTTATTTTGCCCTGACTGGCCCTGTCACATTACAAGTAATCGACTTTACTCAGATGGTCCATATGTGAGCTAGATTGCCAGGACGATGGTCTGGCTGCGAGATGTGCCCGTCATTTGCCTGAGATCGTGTGCTACACCAACAGACAGAAATTGTTTCTCCTCCTCAAAGATGTGTTGTTAGGACGGTCGCGTGTGAAGTATCTACTTTGTTGTTCTCGGTGGCGATCCAGTAAGCCCTGTCAATTTTCTCGGAGGATGTACGGAATCAATGTCTGCAATCACTGGACTCATGTTACTCGTTTCCGAAACAAATTTCCTCTTCTCAGACTCAATTCTTCCCTCTTCTCTTCCTCTTTATCTATCTATCTATCTATCTATCTATCTATCTATCTATCTATCTATCTATCTATCTATCTATCTATCTATCTATCTATCTATCTATCTATCTATCTATCTATCTATCCACGTTTATTTCGTACGTTTATTAAATTTCGTAACTGTGTAATATATGCTAAAGTATTCAAACATAATTTTAAAACCTATATAAATATATTCATTACCTAAATGTAAACGGTAGAGCAGTACTTAAATTTTATCGCACTTGAAATTCCTACGACCTTTCCTTCATTGCCGGTGGTGTGTTACAGTCTACATGGTCTACATGGTGCGGAAATGTGAGGTATGGGGTGAGCCGTGAGTAGATGTGAGGCGAGCCGTGAGTAGAGGTGAAGTGAGCATGTGCAATGTTCAAGAAAGTAAACAGTGGGAGGTCTTGTACATCATGCACCCTGCCTCAACCCTTGCCACACAGGCTGTGTGCACACGCTCGCTCTCTCGTTTTCTCTTTCTCTCTCTCTCTCACACACACACACACACACACACACACACAAAGAGAGAGAGTTCCGTTGAACTGTGCACAGCTTTGTGCTAAAGCCTTAAAGAGTGTTGAGTGCAAATCTGACATCTCGCCAAAAACAATTTCCTTAAAAGGCTTCGAATTTTTTTTTTAGCGGCCTGTAATCTCTTGTTCTTTGAAGCTCCCGGGTGATAAGCTTTGAGTTATCCCGTAGCTTTCTCATTGACCTACGTCACTGTGAGTTTGTTATCTCACTTAATCTTATCAGTGAGGGAACAATGCTGAAGATTAAAGAAAAATGCCAGGCACTGTATGAGGTCTGTGATCATTTTATGACTTTTTTTTTAAAAGGGATGCATGCTTTTACTAGCATAGATGATGAGAAATCGGCTTCTTTCTTTGTTTCTTTGTTAAATGTATTTAAGCAGGAGTTAACTGTGACAACTCCAAAGGTTTAGGAGGATTTTTTTCGTTAAGATGTGAATTCCAATGATACCCGGACTCCATTGTAACCGAATATTTAAATGCGATCATTCGGGAATTGGGAAGAAACAATGGGGAAAGAACAATGACGAAGAGAAGATGAAAAGTTTTCCTACTTACACATTCCCTACGTATACAGTTGATGACATGTTTTCACACAAAAAACTTTGTTCTTCATCATTTTATTCTACATACATGGTTTATATTTTCCTAGTCATGCATTTGTACAACATTATTTCATCAATTTCCGATCTGTACCTTGACAAGTAGATGCAACTAATTTTCAACACTTGAAGCAAACAAAGAGATTTGTGGTTTTTCATCTAAACTATCGTAAAATGCTTTTCGTTGTTGTGTTTCACTACAAGAAGCTGGTGAAAGTTGATAGTCCCTGCTAAAAAGAAGTATTCTTTCGTGAAAGGATACGAGATTAAGGGATTTTGCAATTAAAATAAGTTTGATTGTTCAGTTTAGCCTCTCTGGATGCCTTAGTGTAATAATGTGACACTGTTAACATTAATGTGGCATTAATGCTGACATGAGAAATGAACTTGTGGTGTGGTGCTGTCATGGAACAGGTTTGAATCCATTTTTAAGCCCAGTACCACACTAGCTCGTAATATGGCGAAAATAAGGAAAGACCTATTTGTAATGAATTTTTTAATATTTTTTATCCTTTGTGTCGTTCTTTTGGTTTACTTCTTTTTAATGTTAATTTCAATTTTACCACATTTTACAGTTCTTTCATTTATATGTCACTTCATTGCCTTCACGATTTCTAATAGTCTGGCTTTACTTTCAGGTAACCCCCTCATCTTGGTAGTCGTCTATGCCTGTGTCCGCGGGCTGTACAGTGCCAACACAATGAGGTAAGAGTCCTGAGTGTCCCCGAACATATCTACTGGCTGACATGCGAAAGAAATGCTTAGTGTGGACATACATTTAGACTTCTATTTACATTTGAAATAAAGAAATATCCAGGAAGGTTTTAGTAACAATCGTTCAGAGCTACTGACTGTTTCTCT
The DNA here is from genome assembly GCA_004794655.1 of Marisa cornuarietis. Taxonomy (NCBI): domain Eukaryota; kingdom Metazoa; phylum Mollusca; class Gastropoda; order Architaenioglossa; family Ampullariidae; genus Marisa; species Marisa cornuarietis. The sequence goes on along the minus strand of SMMW01000635.1, from coordinate 1,658,015 downwards.
CTTCACGAACACTTGTTACTAACTAGCTGACCTAAAGGTTCTCATCACTCATCACTCTTCTCCTCCTGCGAGCGGCTGCTAGTGGCATCACCAATGTATTTACTGTATTCCAAGATGTGTGTGTGTGTGTGTGTCGGGCGTTGGGCTTTGATTAACTGTCTTGCTGATTTCCCTTTCTTTCGAAAAACTTCATAAACATTGGCTGGATATTTTATGCTCAGTAAATTTTCCAGACTGCACAAGCAGTGCGACAAGAATTATTTTGAAGTTTATAAAATAACAGTAAACATTTCTTCGAAATACGAATGGTCCCGGTAGTATTTATATACAGAAAGAGATACGATTAAGGATATTTTGAGTAATCTACAAATGAGAATGGCATTCCTCTGCTGCGATGGAAACTTTGCGAATATCTATCGAAAGATTAACACAAATAAATCATTAAAGAGATGAATACAGACTGACAGGGAGGCAGACAGAGAAACTAACATACAGAAGGATAGGAAATTACAGTAAGTTTGCGATACTTTGGCGCCTTTACAATGCCAATACCAGTCAAACACAGGTGTAGCACCTGAATGACATGTAGTAACTAACTACTTCTCCATTTATCTGTCTTCCTGCTGTTTCTTCTCCTCCTGCGAGCGCTGTTTACAATGTCCTCCCTCATTTGCGGCTGCCTGCAGGACCGTGGTGTGTGCCATTGAACAAATTTGCTGAGCGGAGGACCAGGCAACACATTACACCAGACAAGTCGGTAAAATTTCTGCCAAAGGACTGAGGTTTCTGACGACTGACATTCTAAGACTCACAGAAGAGCTTCAGAGGGGCACTGCCCACCCTTTAGACTCTATTTAACCTTCACACACTTGCTTTCGGTCTTTGTCCTGGGATGGGAGGGGGAGAGCTCGCGGAAAGCATTCGCTGCCGGCAATGCCAGTGGATGTTGCGTGAATAAAATCAGTGGATTTCTGCTTCGATCGCCCAAATTTGAGTCGAATTTTCTGGAGATGGACACCCAGAATGTCAGACATACTGCATATTTCTGACAGTTGCTAAACGGTCCAGATACAGTCGATGCTAAGCATTGTGCAAGTCCCCACTGAAACGGGTATCGTTTGCGCCAAGAAGAGGTATGAGGCGTGACCAGTGCCAGAAATGTTCTGTCTGGAGATTGACGACAAAGCTGATGAACTGTTTGTAGACAGAGAACTAAAAGTAAACAGCGGGTTCTAATTTTTTCCGAAATCAGCTCCTGTTTCTGGCTCACACACTCCTACATTCGTACATACGACCACTCGCACTTCCCCGCGTACGAAGCTTCAAATATCTTCTTTTCTTTTCTATATTTCATTATGTAACTCAAAAAAGACAAGTTGAAGACTCAAATGTTGTAGTCACTTATCGATGGTCAAAAATATAGTCCAAATAAACCCCCAAATAAATTAATGTGCCATTAATAAGAGAAAAGTCGTAGCTACCTCCAGCGGCATCAGCAGAGGTCGACATGAACAAATAACTTGAAGAAGTAATGAGCTTTACTACCAAGAGCCACCATTTCTTAAGATGACAACTGCAAGGTTCAAATTTTCATCAGGGATACAACAGTGAACAGCAATATCCCGGCTGACCAAGCTTTGGCGCAGCAATAAATAAGGTTTGCTACCAAGCACAGATTGTACAAGTCCTTCATAGTTGATATCCCGCGGTGCAAATGCAATATGTAAACTTTTTTTGATGGTTTAGCTTAAAAAAGAAAAAATGAATCATTCGAGGCTACTCAGCCCCTCCTGGCAACAATGAAGCGGCTCAAGCTGGTTTGTCACCAAACGTTTGCCAGATCCCATCATTGCCTGTAGTCAGAGCTTTAAGGGGCATCACAATCGTTGGCGAGAAGCAGCCATCGAGCACGTGTAGCGCCGCAGGGCCCGCCGCCAGACGCTCTGACATCGTAAATAACCGCTGATTCCGCCTTGTTGCCTCCCTGTCCTCGATGGTGGCGACCTGTCATCCACAAGCGAGCAGCGCCGCTGTCCAATTTGCTTGGCGTGGCGTCAACTCTAAAGGGCATGTCACAACTCCCACCGACAGTTCATCTTTTAAAATTAGACTAAAGTTTTCTTATTACGAGAAACTTATTACTGAACTCCCGTGAGGCCTGTCTACCCCTTCAACTCCACCACCCCCCCCCACACACACTTTCTTTTCGTCCCTCTCTTCTGCGCTGTCATCATCAAAGACCTAAACCATCCAGCTGCACAGCACATGTCTAGTTTTAAACACCTTTACCCTCTAAATCTATTTAAATAATCAGTTTCATAGAAACACAGTGCACAACACAATTTTAGAAGTTTTTTAGCAAATAAAATTGTTTTAAATAAGATAAAATTGCTGAAGCCAGACTTTCGTTCCCGTCAGCATATTTTTTGTTCGCATCTAAATGGCATCGAAACGATTTTTGAAAAAATGTTTTAAATCTGCTTTTTCAGAACAGGTTTAATTTTTAGAAACATCTTGTCCAACTAGCCCTGTAGATTAAGTGCGTCTTTCTCAAAATGAAACGGATTTTTATATTGAACTTAAATTATAATAAAACAAGTCTGAAAGTTATTTAACTATTTGAAGAAGAGAAAGAAGTATGTTATTTAAAATTTCTCGCTGCTGTTGTTGGTGGTGGTCTTCTTTAATTTTTCTTCTTGTATAGTGTGAAAAAATACCACCGTGTCTACTTTATGGTCCATTCTTGTGATTCTAATGTCTTTTGATACATCAGAATCAATGCTCGGGGTTTTTTTCCTTGTATGATGAACTCGATTGAAGCTACCCAATCATGGTGACATCCTTTTACAAGTAGAATTCTCACACCTTTTACGAGTTCTTTCAATATTAGGTCCTAGGATTTCGGTGAGGATAAGCAGGATCCTGAAGAATAATAGTCTGAGTGGAGTTCATAGCTTGGCAATATTCAGTGCACACACTAATGCAATATTCAGTCTCCCTTGCTAATGGACCTCCTCCGTTTGTGAGAAATCTTGGATGTCTTTACCCATAGACGATTTTTGCAGCTGCTTCTCGAAGGAATAAGCAGTATTTTCTGATGCATTTTGCAGTTTCCTTTGTCGTCAACATCTCTTTTCAGTCGAGACTTCTGCGGCATCTGCTTTATTCTTCCTTTTCTGTCTTTTCACTATCCGCATTGACAATAACTCACTGTCTGCTAAGGGCTCTGGTCTTCACTCGCAAAATAACTGAATCTTTTTCTTGTCAAGCGGATTTCTGGGGATTTTGTCTTTTAGTATTGCCTCTTCATTTAATATTTATTTCGAATTCAGAGCTGTGTTATTTTCGTATTCCACACTTCGTTTTCAACATTATTATGAAGTATTTATTTTTTAAAGATCGCAGTTAGTTTGGTTTCTGATATTCTACTGTCGACTGTCATGTGTTGTCACTTGTTTGATACCCAGCCACCAATCTTCTTAAACATTGCAGTTTCAATTTTTTTAATCTTTTTAATACAACCCAGCGGGTGGCTCACTTTGTAGTGTGTGCTCATCAATTTATTATTATTGATATCGCATAAAAGATTATTCCATAAAATGTGTACAGTTTTAAAATATCTTTTTCACTATTTTGTTGAGTATAAATCAGTCGCTGATTGATTCAGTTTATTACAGTTCAATGTCTTTCGTGGAGTCTTCACATTATTTTATAAAGAAGAAAGCGCAATTTTTTTCAGATAACAGGTACGAAATTCAACCGTTGAATTAAGATATTTACGTGTCAGCGTAGTGAAACGGTTAAAATCAGTTTGTCCCCATTTTCGCAACATGAACTGTTTCGTAGGCGTCTCCAGCTCAATGTCGAGGTCGGAGCCAGTGACGGTGTCATCGAGGTTGTCGCTGGGGCACAAACTGCACTTTGTCAAGATGAATCATGGCAGGTTTTCACATGCTTGCAGTGCAGTGTTGCTAATCTGTGCTGGACAGGACTGCTTGCTCATCACAATCTTGCCCCTGTCTTGCATCTTCCTCAGGTTTGATCAGGTTCTTAAAGGAGATGCACGGGAGGTGAGCGGGGTGCCATGCAAATGCGGTGCTTGCCTATGAGAATCTTTCTTCTTGCAGAACAAGCTTTTGCAAGAGACATGGGAAGTGTTTTAAATGTTCGATTCTTCAGATTCTGAGTGCTGAAAAGGTTGCTAAGCAAATATTAGTATTCTTCTTCTGCTTGACCTCCTTGCCTCCTTGTATGTTGAAAGCGACTGGACACGCAGGATGACATAGAAGTTCCGACAAAATAACCTCCATCAAGAGGAAGGATATGTTTAGCTGTCTGCTGGTCGATGAGGCTGAAACTCAATCGCTGAAGCCAATCAGTCCACAAACTGTGTATTGAGCAACACAGACAAATCTCAAGTTAATTTTTTTTAAATCCCGTATAAATCTTTTGGCCCTCGTCTTCGACTTGTTTAATGTGAAGCCCACCACAATGTGTTTCTAATCTTTGGAACCATGTGGCGTATTCGTGTGAAACATATTACAAAGTATTTCCCCATCTGTGACTGGGTGTGTCGTCTAGTCTCCCACTCAGTCACTGACAGCACTCTTGGGTCCCAGTTTTTTTTTTCTTTGCTGGATGCTCCGTGTAAACCATATCAGTCACTTTCGTCGGCCTCCATTCATCACTCATCCTGTTCCTTTCATCGTTCTTCTCACAGCTTTCATTTCATTTTCCTTGCCGTTCTTTGTTCCTCCCCGTCCTTGTGCTCTTTTTTTCCATTATCGTTATTAGACAAGTCTCTATCTCTCTCTTTCTGGGTTCCTCCCATGTTTTCTGCAAGTACATTCAAGTATATCACTGCCGAAAAAGCCATCGATGTGTTTGCATCTGGTCTATCGTTAATGTTAAGTATCGTGTAATACAGACTTTGAACAGTAATGCCCTTCTAGAAGCTGGTATCATCTTATCTTGACAGTTTCGTGGCCATGCGACGAGTTTAAGTTAACATCATCAGCTCCTGAGAGCTGCAGGGATGGAAACACATCAATCTCTTTGTGCTGCCAGCAGTTATCAGAAACAAGTCTCTTCAAGATCCAGTTTGGTGCGCAGAGGTTTAAACGTAGGCGCCTAGACAGACCTGGCAATTATCTTTCGTGAAAGATGACTTTTCTTAACTTTGTTAGTCACGTGTAATGAGATCTGTCGGATTATATATCTCCTTTATCTCTCCACATGATAGCACGTGGGAGCATCTCTCTATTCGTCTGTTAAACTGTAACCACACCCTATCTCGCGACAAGCATGAAAAGACACTTTTGTAAAAACGGGTTGCTTTGACATTTGCTCAGTTTTCTTGAACAATCTTTCTCCAGAAAAACTTAAATACCTTTTTATTAAACGGATTAAAGTGATGATGCCAGGTACTCGTTGTTTTTGGTAGTGTTTAGCGTTTAGTGTTTTCATAAAATTAATTAATTCCCTGCTTCTTTTGGTGAGCACAATTGCTTTCAAGCGCCATTTTGGTAGTCTTTCTCACACAGGTATCATTGTTAAGAATCTTGTCTCTGCAATTTACGATCCTGGAAGTTTTCTTCCCCTTTCCTTATCTGCATATTGTAACATTTTAGTTAGTTTAAAAATTGCCAGTTTTTCCTTAAACGCTTATGGAAGCCAAGTGTTTCTGTAACTCATTGACCTTTTCACGCTGCATATTCATGGTCCGAAGACCTTCTGTCCCACTAAAGCAGTGACATCTTGGTCAGTTTGTCATACGATAATACAGTGTAATACATGATAAGAAATGTGTGACCTGACTGTCCTTAAAGGTTCTTCTTAACCGGACAAATATGGATGAAGGTTTGATCAAGTTTGGCAAAGTTTCTTGTCACCTTCGTGTAAAAAAAAAAAAACTTTGCCAGACGTGGTTAAAATTTGTTCGTATTTGCCCGGTTAAGATGACATCGAGAAGCCACTGATATGGTTTTGGTAAAGAGAGTCTGTCTGGCCAGATTAACTTTATTAGGTAAATGGAACAGAGGTGACTTTCAAACGGTTTTTCTTCTTTTTTTTTTTGAACACGACCCTAGATGATTCATAGTGTTCCAAAATACATCTGTGTGTGTGTGTGTGTGTGTGTGTGTGCGCGCGCTTTTCAGATACTTGAAAATGGCACCAAAAAATTCGTGCATGATGAAAGCTGCATTTCTAGAGTGGTGCCACGAACTCTGAAGTAAAAAGAGCCATTGAGAATTTTCCAATCTCCTTCAATCTGTTTTGCTGAGAGCCGTACACATGGCCAGCAAGGTGAGAGCGAGGCGTGAGCAGGACCGACCTCCCCCACAGGCGGGTGGGCTACACGATGTCACCCAGTCCTGTTCAGTGCTTGCAGGCGGCCAGGAACCGTTAGCTGGGGGCGAGCAGCACGTCTCCTGATGTTCCTTATGGTGGCCCAGCCCTGCCATATCTCGCGCTGTGTGCTGCTGATTCCATTCTGTCACAGACAGAATAGCACGAAGTACACGCAACTCCGTCTGTCTTCACAGCGGCCTCTGTACCATCCACATTAAGCCTGTCATTTCTGAAATCCAATATTTCTGCCACAAGCGGTAACTTTTCATCTCTTCAAAGATTACCACCTTTCACAAATCGGGAATGTCGGCGCACTAAAATTGCTGGCACCGAAAGTTCCCTTATCTTTCCGGGGGGAATATTTTCCCTGTGTTTTGCTTTATTTTCTGAAGAGGCTGGCGAAGGGATGACACAAATATAGCATTTGGCAGATTTGATTGACTGACTGCAGTGCTGCTTGATCAATATAGAATATTCCTTTTAATCAGTCTGTGGGGTTTAAAAGTTCAGTGCAGGACACCTGTAAGTGTGTGTACTCATTTACACAAAGTCAGCAAAGATGCAGCATGTACCCACCATGGAATGTAGACTACACGAGTGTTAACACATCTTTTAACCCCCCCCACTCGATTGCTTCAATCTCCTCTCGTTCACCGACTGTCTGTCACACGTATCCACTCACTCACTTGCTGTACAAGTTGGTGTAGTCTAGGAGAAGACCCTCGTGTCTTTAGTGCCCAGTTCAATTTCCTACCTGTCTGTGTTTTATCAGATTAAAGAGTGGGGCCATTGCTCCACAAAGAACCTGTTCGGCTAAACTGTCTACTGCAGTGAGCCCGTTGCCCCCTACTTCCCAGCTCCACCAATTGTCTGAGAAAAATTGTGTCTCATCTCAAGTGCATGCGGTTTCGGTGTTCACCAACATCGGTTGCTATAAAAATCGAATACAGACAATCTACAGCATCGTAAAAGCTCGCTTGGACCTCTTACTAAGACTGACAAAGATGAAGAATTCGCAGCCAGACAGCCTTCCTTTGGAGATGACAAGCGTGATGAGGCTCTGCTGAAAAAGTCAAAGGCTCACATCCTTAACAGATGTGCTCCACATTTCGTTGCAACAACTGCGACTGACACCTCTGTCTCAAGCTCTTGCTGAATGCTGCTAAACATTCTTTTGTCTTCACAAGACACCCGGCGAGTGAATGCTGCTGACCTGTTTCTGTGACTACCTGCTGTAGGTAGTAACATTAGAAAATGACGGGAGGAATATGTTCTTTCAATCGGCTGTTAGCCCATTCATTCTTCCTCCCTATGTTTTTTTTTGGGGGGGGGGGATATGTGTGTGTGTGGAGAGAGGGATAGAGGACGTGCAGTGATGCTATGATATTATGTGTGCTGCATCAAGCGAAGCTCGCTCTTCAGAAAATAATTTAAGAATAACTTATTTATTTGCGGGCAATGTGGACGCAACTTTAACAATCGAGTCCAGACAGAAGCCACCTGCAAGAAGACATCTAAAAATGTCTAGTGTCGATACTGTTGTCAAGAAAATGTGTCTTGGAATTATTCTGACCCGCCCTACCCCCTACCCGAACCATAGTCACGGACAATTTTTCACACCTGCTTGAAACCTCGCACATGAAGCACTGCAGGTGTGTGGAAAGGGTCGGGAACAATAGTCTGACAAAGTTCTGGTTGAACATTTGCAAAGAACTACATATTTTAAAACATATATATATACAATAAAACAATATCAACTGTGAACTATTAACTCCACACAGCACCAGCGACTGGCGCCTACGACAGTTTTGTCATGCTGTTGCCCACAGAAAGAGTCGTTAAGCCAGAGCGGCTTGAATTTCAACAGATTTGTCGTAGGCGTGAAAGGTGGTAAGTCTGCACACCAACAGCTCGCATGCCCTGCACGTGAAGCAAGACACAGACATCAGTGGTCCAAGAAGGAGGGGGGTGGTATAGGGGATGCGTCAACAACGAAATAAATTTCTGTGGCGGACATGCTACCTCCGGCCTCGTCTGCTGCTGTGATTGGTGCGGACATTGCGTCGGCACAAAACGCTCGATTACCTCCCCTCTTACATCGATTATCGGCTTCGAAATACAAAGCGTCCACAGCGGCCAGAAATCAAAGACGGTTTATGTGCAATCAGTCCTTGATGGTTGGGCTATCAAAGGCAGGTAGCGGCTGCAACAGAAGGTTCTTCCGCTGGGCCTGTGAGTGTTGTGAGTTTAGTCCGTCTTTCATGGCCTGGCTTTCGTCCTGTAGGCAACTTCAGGCTTCTTTAATCTTTTAAAGTGCCAGGTATTCTTTTCTGTAGAGATTAGAGAAAATATTGAGGTCTGTTAACCCTTCAGAGTAAGCGTCGCTGGACTGTTGTCATCGTGTCTCATCAGTACCACTCACTAAATCACTCACTCACTCACTCACTCACTCACTCACTCACTCACTCACTCACTCACTCATCAGCTACGAAGTATTTCCTTCTGCCTCGTAAATTTTTTCTTTTTCATGAGCTCAGAAAAAAATGGATTTAAATGGCAAGAGCATCTTTACTATACAAAAAAACATTTTTTTTTTGCTTTAATTTACGTATAAAACTTGAAAGAGATGAAAATCAAATAACGCCTGAAGCTCACTGTAATCAGAAGGGTGGCAACCGCTCAAACATGTTTGCTTCAAAAAACATTAAAATAAAATATTATCCACCAGCTCTCCGAAATCAGGAATGAGAGGAGGGATTAGATAAATCGTCTGTGGGGAATGAAATACCTCATTGCCACAGGCAGTCTTTTTTTCCAAACATCACAATCTAAAAACGAAACCAAACTAAGCTGCAATAGCTGATAGCAATGCTTTGCTTGTAAACAAAACAAACAATAACAAACTCGGGTTAATGAAATAGAACACTGAGTTCTTTTGTGCGCTTCTAAAATAGCTAAATGAACCTGCATTTTTGCTTCGAAAATCAGGGATGATCTAATGAAGGTGCAGCGATCTCAGCTGATGTCTCTTGTCACCGAGATGCTCAGTCCTCGTGAAGTCTCACAAAGACAAGTGTGTAGCCCGGCGTTTACTCCATCAGAAGAGAGGGGCTTCATTATTTAACAGCCTTGATACTTGACACAAATCTCTTGCTGCCTGAAGCCACCATTGTCTTAAACTCAATTTTGTTACAGCTGCTGGGTGAATATCGACTCTCTCCAGTGGATTGTGTTCGGCCCCGTCATAGCCTCCATCGTGGTTAGTTTTTTTTTTCCTGTTATCGCTCTTTTCTGATGTATTCTTGCTGCACGCTACTCTATTAAACGATTTTACAAACATAAATACACACTTACATGCATACATGAGTACACACACAAACAGACAGACATGAACACATCTTAAAAGATCATATCTCTCTCTCTGTTGATTTTGTCTTGTGTCGTCTTCTTTAGTTTAGCAGTTTGCCTGTATACCACCCGCCACGAAATTGTTGCTGTTCACCTTCTTTTATCTGATGAAATCACCAGCCAAAGATATTTTCCTGAAATGTCTGCAGGTCAATGTTCTTATTCTGATCAATCTTGTGCGCCTTCTGGTCACAAAGCTTCGCATGGTGCCGGATGCTCCACAAAGCAGGTATGAATTCATGAAAGTCATAATCCCTGCATCACAATATGGCGGGCTCTCTGCTACTTCAGAGTTTTCTATTTACAGGAACTCATTTATAGTTTTATTTTTTAAAAAAAGAATACAAAAAAACACAGATCTTGTTTGGATCATTTGGACAAAGTCGATAAAAATCAAAATAACTTTTTCTGAGTTGCAACGTTTTCTATGCCCATCGTGAGGATTGCAAAGGGTCAGAGTTCAGACATGTTGACGATAAGTGGCAGTAGCTGTAGGCAAGCGTAGAGAAGTGGTTTCATACCGTTTGATGAACCGCAGCATCCAGACCCATCCTCTACTTTCATCCAGACCCATCCACTCAACATCCAGACCCACTCAACATCCAGACCCATCCACTCACCGTATACAGACCCATCCACTCACAACATCCAGACCCATTCACTCACAGTGTACAGACCCATCCACTCACAACATCCAGACCCATCCACTCACAGTATACAGACCCATCCACTCACAACATCCAGACCCATCCACTCATAGTATACAGACCCATCCACGCAACATACAGTCCCATCCACTCAACAACAACAGACCCATCCACTCAACAACAACAGACCCATCCACGCAACATACAGTCCCATCCACTCACAGTATCCAGACCCATCCACTCACAACATCCAGACTCATCCACTCAACAACAACAACAGACCCATCCACGCAACATACAGTCCCATCCACTCACAGTATCCAGACCCATCCACTCATAACATCCAGACCCATCCACTCGACAACAACAGACCCATCCACTCAACAAACAGACCCATCCACTCACAGTATACAGACCCATCTACTCCAATCATCCAGACCCATCCACTCACAGTATAAAGACCCATCCAGTCACAACATCCAGACTCATCCACTCAACAACATCCAGACCCATCCACTCAATAACAGACCCATCCACTCACAGTATCCAGACCCATCCACTCACAACGTCCAACGCCATCCACTCAACATCCAGACTCACCCACTCACCAAACGCCGCAGTGAGCTATCGCAGACCTGAAAGGTCACCAGTCTTCTAAGCTTACGACCAATGAACGGCTGGCCTCTTCGAAGTGGTCGTCGTCGTCGTAGTCTCTGGGGTTTTGTGCTGCTGACGTTTTCGTCGACATTGACGTTCTCGTCTTGGTTGCAGAAAGGCGGTTCGCGCCACGTTGATCCTGGTGCCGCTGTTCGGCATGCAGTACCTGATCTTCCCCATCAAGCCTGCAGAGGACCACCCGCTTCACGGCCCCTACCACTACCTCGTGGCCTGCTTCATCTCGTTGCAAGTACGTGTGCCAACGCTTTGTGTAGTTTGCCCCCTCCCCCACTTCCCGGCACAACATGTTCGCCATCAGCATCCACCCCACTATATACTTGAAGCAAGCATTTTGTTCACAACAAAAGGAAGTAGATGGTTCCAGCTGGACAATCTACTCTATAGGCAGTAGCCTTGCATTCATTTACTAACCAGCATTAAAATTATTTTTCAACATCATTAGTAAGCATTTTTTCTCTAATCTGCGCGCAGTATTTGACAAGAAGCTCAAATGCTTTTATTTGCAATCATGTTCTTATTGGGTTAATATTTGTCTGTTGCTGGGTTTCATTTAGTAGCTCACCTATACAGTCACACGATATCTGTGTTGTCTAGTAAAATTCACAGAACTATTTTCGAGCGTGCTCAATGTGCTCAATCTTCTCGGGCAGTGATTAGGGCTGCAAGCTGGCCCAGACTTAGATTCGTCAATCCAAGTCAGAAGGAAAGTTTGTTTTTAAGGGAAAAGAGATTAAAAAGCGACGGAATCGTTTGGGTGCGTGCGGAGCTGCGGTGGTGCAGTCAGCAAGAGTCACGCTGCCCCCGGGGGCACCGTTGAGTCGCTGTGGCTGGTGGGTGGTGGCTGCCTTTACCCTCCTCACCGTTCCCCAGCACCATGGACCTGCATCTTACAAAAGATAAGAAATGCCACCCACCTCCGCTGGTTTCCTCCCGGGTCGTGGAGACCTGTTAAAATGAACTGCAGGCGACGCAAGTCTCTCGCAATGATCTCCATCAGAGCCGAGAACACGGCGTCTGCTTGTCACAGTCGTTTGTGGTGGAGGCGGGGGAGAAACGGAATACAAAAAAAACTGTTGTTATGCAAATTGCTAATAATGGATGTTCCGTAATTTTACGCTTGTTGGGAGGAGTTATTTTCCCTTTTTTTCCCCTCTCCCCCAGTAAATACAGCAAGTACAGTTTTCCCTGCCTTGCGTTTTCTGTCTTCTTCGATTGTATTTATTCTACGGTTAGGATAACTCTGTTCGCCTTCCTTCCCTTTATGTCTCTCTGTTAATGTTCACTCGTGATCATTCAGGTGAACACTGAGTGTGAGTTCACATCTCACAAACTGCACTTACATGCTCTCACATCCCGCACACCACTCAGTCCACCCACCCGCTTCCCTCCCACACACACACACACACAAACAAACACGCACACACAGTACATTCACCCACACACAAACACGCACACACAGTACATTCACACACACAAACACGCACATACAGTACTTTCACACACACACACAAACACGCACACACAGTACATTCACACACACACACACACACACAAAAACACGCACACACAGTACATTTACACACACAAACACGCACACACAGTACATTTACACACACAAACACGCACACACAGTACGTTCACACACACAAACACGCACACACAGTACATACACACACAAACACGCACACACAGTACATTCACACACACACACAAACACGCACACACAGTACATTCACACACACACAAACACGCACACACAGTACATTTACACACACAAACACGCACACACAGTACGTTCACACACACAAACACGCACACACAGTTCATACACACACAAACACGCACACACAGTACATTCACACACACACAAACACGCATAAACAGTACATTCACACACACAAACACGCACACACAGTACATTCACATACACACAAATACGCACACACAGTACATACACACACACACAAACACGCACACAGTACATTTACACACACACACAAACACGCACACACAGTACATTCACACACACACAAACACGCACACACAGTACATTCACACACACACAAACACCCACACAGTACATTTACACACACACACACACAAACACGCACACACAGTACATTCACACACACACACACAAACACCCACACAGTACATTTACACACACACACACAAACACGCACACACAGTACATTCACACACACAAACACGCACACACAGTACATTTATTAACAAACACGCACACACACAGTACGTTCACACACACAAACACGCACACACAGTTCATACACACACAAACACGCACACACAGTACATTCACACACACACAAACACGCATAAACAGTACATTCACACACACAAACACGCACACACAGTACATTCACATACACACAAATACGCACACACAGTACATACACACACAAACACGCACACAGTACATTTACACACACACACAAACACGCACACACAGTACATTCACACACACACACACAAACACCCACACAGTACATTTACACACACACACACACACACACACACACGCACACACAGTACATTCACACACACACAAACACGCACACACAGTACATTCACACACACACAAACACGCACACACAGTACATTCACACACACACAAACACGCACACACAGTACATTCACACACACACAAACACGCACACACAGTACATTCACACACACAAACACGCACACACAGTGCATTCACACACACACACACACACACACACACAAACCGGTGCACATGTGTACATTTGGTTGTGCAAGGTGTAGTTTTCTCTTCAAATCATTGCTGTACATGCTATCTATGAGCTTCGATAACTGATCCTGTCGAGGTTTGGCGTAAGAACAGTGGCGCAAGTGCAGGGTCTCCTTGTTTTCTATCCTGTCCGAACGAATTTAGATAGTCCTGGCATAATTCATAAGGTACTGGAATGATTCATCTTTTTCGGGTTTTTTCCCCTTGGATTTTGTTGATAAAAGTATTTATATTTAATTTTTTTATATTTAGTTTTTTCTAGGACAACGTATGTACCCGGAATGAGAAAACTAAGTTTTCTACTTTTTCGTCAACTCCCAGCAGATGTTAAATAATTCAGCTGTTAGAAGCTCAATTACTTTTATGTTGTATAAAGTTACAACTGCCTGTGTGATGAGTATCTCTGGCGAGGAAACTCGTTCACTGCTCCACTTTCCTCCCCTCCCACCATCCCATAAAATCTGAGGAGGCCCGGCGCTGAACACCGCACTAACAGTCTCGAGGCACGTGTCACAGAGAACAGATAAGAGCAGACTTTCATCCAAGCCGTCAAGGCCAACTTTTGTCGTTAACCTTAAAGTCTCTCGAGTCCCGCTGGCTCCGAAGCAAAACAGTTGGCCTGTGTTACTGGCGGATAAATACCTGACGCTTGACCTCACGAGCCTCTCCGCCTTAGGACTGCGTGTTGATGGCGAGTCATTTTAAGGGCGACGTGTGAATAAATGTGCGAACAAAAAATGTCGACGGGGGTGGTAGGGATGGTGGGGGATCGTGATTTCCCTGTGTCGTGTTGAAAAAAAAATGCAGGGATATCAGGTGAACGTTGACGACTACCATCAGCAGCGCTTGAATCAATGGCAGACCGTTTTGCTCCACCAGCAATAAACTGTAACTGTGCCCAGGAACGAGAATATCTTAAACTCCAGACATGACCAAAGTTTCCAGGTTAGTGCCATGGCCTGGGTGGTGGCGGGAAGAAGGAGGAGAGTTTGGGGACTGGAGAGAAGTAGATGCTGATTGATTAGGTTACACGGCTGGTACACATTGACTGAACTGGGTTTCAATGATAAGACCTTTGCTCTCTTGGTTTCCTTACATATCTTTTCGAGAAACGAAGAATGTCAAATCTTTTATTTAAAATTTTTTTTGGATAATAGTGATAAGCGTCAAAAATACCTGAATAAATAAATTCTATTGTTTATTTTGCCTTCAGGGAGCTCTGGTGTCTATTATGTACTGCTTTTGCAACGGTGAGGTAAGTGAATAAGCCTTTTTGTTGTTGTTGTTAAACGATTTTTACGTTAAAAAACTGTACATACGTTGAGAGGCAATACTCTCAAGATATTTTGAAGGTGTTTGTCAATGCAGTGGTCGATACAAATGATCGAACTGGCTTTGTGTGCATTGATTGGCCTCCGCCCAGAGAAGGAGTGAGTGCACTCAGCAGTAATGTTAACGGGTTCGTCCGGCATCAATCGCCAAACTTGTTTGTCTCGTTGCCACGGCGTCTGGTTGTTGTGTTGTTCAGGTTACATCGCTGCTGCGACGGAAATGGCACCAGCATCGCCTGATGAGCGGTCAAGTGAGGAAAAACACGGCGCTGACGTCATCGACTTACACCGAGGGTTACTCAGTCGTCAACACCTCCCTGCGGGACCTGTCTGGGCAACGGCAGAAGGTGGCCTCTGACCACAACAAAACTCTGGTAAGATAACAGGCGTGTCTCAGTGAGGGCTAGTCACTTTGACAGCCAGTCACTGTGACTTTAATCAAATGCCAACTATAATTGTGTCGAAGTTAATGTTTAGTCAGTACGGCAGGTAGCGTAGGTAGCGTGGGTTAGTACTGTGTGAATAGAAGACAACATAACTGAACACAGTAACTCAGCTAACTCACTAAGTCACTTGTACTGCGTATCCTATGCATAAATAATTATGTCAACGACAACTAATTATTATCTTTCTCCTTTAAAATGCTCGATGTATATTTGTATGAAATGTAGGAGGTGTACACGTTGTCCTCCTGTTGTAGGTGTTTGTGCACATGACAATGGCTGTGTGTTGGTGTGTGTGTGTGTATCTATCTGTGTGTATGCAGTTTTGCTTGTATGTGTTATTTAAGACATAATTAAACAACACTTTACACTAACGGGCACGATTACGGTTGTTTGGAGTACCGGCAGTTGTGAGAGTATTGTAAATATGGTTCATAGGTTAAATCTATTAAAAGATTAAATCTCGTTTGCTTTTCTGGGAAGCATATCTGCGGTTGGGGTTGCCATTTTAGAACCTTTTCTTAAAAGAAAAAAAACAGCATGAGTCTCCTGTTCGAATTTGTACGATGGTCTTGTAAACGATTGGGAGAGAGAAGGGGAATGCGTTATTAATCTTGAAACAACATTCCGAAACGCTTGAAGAATCAATTACAGATTATTCGTTAAAACGAAAAGGTAAAGGGCCCCAAAGACTAATGGCCGTAGGACCAGTGAGCTATGAGTGGTTCACTGTGTCAAGGGGACAGGATAATAAATCAGGTAGCACACTTGTCACATAGGCACAGACCAGCCTTGAGTTGGTAACTATGTCGAAGTCGAGCGCACGACTACATCGTATGTTGCGTCGCCTTTTCTAAACAATTTCGGATAACAAAACCAAAAAAATGGCTGTTTCATCGTCTGATATTTTATATTTTATTGTAGTTTATGCAGCAGCGGATGGGTCTGAGGGCAGAAGCGCAGGCCCCCAAGCTGCATTCATTAGAGAGCTTTGTGCTTGCAGGACGCCGCGGAAATGAAGCCCCTCAAACTGGAGGCCCTGGAGGTCACGTGACCAGATGAGGCCGCTCGCCGACTCTGTCCATCGACATGTGAATTCTCCATCAGCAACCAGCACGATGACATCATCTACAGACCGCGGCCGGCACAGGTTACTCCATGTCACGTGGTGCATCCGCCACACCAGTCATTACTTCCTCTTCTTCTTCTCTTTTATTTCGTTCCTGGATTTTTGAGCTCTGCTAAATGCCTGATTGCTGGTCCGTCTTCAACCTCTTATGTGTAAAAAAAAATCATTTTGCTTTCCTATCCTCTTGAGCATGGAGGGAAAATATCTTGTCATTTCTTCGTAGACACAGATGTTTAGCCTTCAGCAGTCATACCAAGTGTCACTCGCACAAAGTCCATGAAGTCTTTTTGTAGAGAAACATGGACGTGCAAACTTAACGTAGAGTTTTTTTTTTCAAGTGTAAGAAAGTTTCTAGCTAGACGTGTGTCTATTTGGCTCTGAAAGTTGTGTTGCATGGAAATAGGTGACCCTTTCTAACCTTTTTGTTTTCAAACCACAATACCAAGAGCTATGTCTAGGTGCAGATCTGGACCTTTGCTTAGATAGATAGATAGATAGATAGATAGATAGATAGATAGATAGATAGATAGATAGATAGATAGATAGATTTGCTAATTATAAATCTATTGTTGCGTATATGTTATCCATTATTTTGAGTTGACTCATCCTGCGTATACGGTGTCGCCATTTAAGCTCCCGTTCCACACGCACACACACACAAAGACACGCACACAGAGAGAGACGCGCACACACACACACACACGTACTTCTGAAGTCTGTATGACGTGGACAAGGCCCAATGATGGTTATAGCGGGAACATGAAGTGTCCAGCACACTGAGCACAACTCAGTCAAGACACACTCATTATGCCTTTATTAGATCCTCCCCCCTCTTGTTGTTCATGTCACTGCCACTAATTTTGCGCTGCAATAAAGGAAGAAACTTTCTATAGCCACGAAAACCCTATTTTGGGAACTCGTACAACCAGCGACTCTCAAGAAATGTCACACGGAAGAAGGACTGGCTTACACGGCTCGCGGCTGACTTTTGACTTGATGATCGTCAGTGTAATGAGTTAGGAGTAGGTCTTGTATTGTTACGTGTGTGAATGGTGTCTTGTCTTTGACGTCTTGTGTGCGTCATTTGTTCGTCGTCATTTCGGGAAAAGGGGATGACGTAAAAAAAAAAGAAACAGACAGTTCCATGGACGGATGGAAAAAGAAAAACATCGAGATCTTCGTCTCCCATAAACTCTTCATCATCATCGTCATCTGCGGGGGCTCGTCAAGCGTTGTGTGTGTGTGTGTGTGTGTGTGTGTGTGTGTGTGTGTGTGTGTGTGTGTGTGTGTGTGTGCTATGCGTCGTGCGTATGCAAGGTAAGTGTACGTGCGTCATATTACAGTCACTTATTTTCTTCCTTAGTGTTATCCCTGGGCTGAACAATTTCTTATCAGTAAATCAGTCCATAGTAAGACAGCGTCAGTTTTTCTGGGGGTCTTTTGGGGGGACAGGGGAAGTGGAGAAGAGTTGGGGGGGGGGGTTGAATCGCAGAATAGCGACACATCGTTTTACATACATTTTCTGTGAGGATTTTTTTCTACCCCTTTTGTCTGTCGTCCAGTCGGTCGATCTGTGTCCATTCTCTCTCTCTCTCCCTTCCCACATTTGTTTTTATATTGCTGCTAATGAATGAAAATGTTCATAAATGGCACATAATAAAATGCATAATACCAAAGAGAATCACTTTGTAAAAATATTGTTTTTACGTGAACTGTTAGTCCAAAGATTAACAACTGTTATTTAGTTACTGTTATTATGGTCAGCGTATTTTATTCTGCTTTTATTCTGTACAAAATTTAATAATTAATTTGATGGGAAGTTAACGTAGTTTCTTGTTCAAGAATCATGAGGCTATGGTGTGTTTTGATTGAAAACGACAGAGAAACTGCTCTTCTATTTAATATATATATATGTGTGTATATATATAGATAGATAGTCATAATAGTTGAGTCACTCATTCGATTTTTCCTTACAAGGCAGGAAGAACTGTAGGCGAGATATTAAAATAAAATCAGACTGAATTGGATTATTAAGAATCCTTTGAATAATTATTTTAAACTGTGTTTCCTATATTATGTTGCCTCGCTAACATGGTAGTAAATTGTCTAAATAGCTGCCTATCTGTGGGAGGTAAAAGAAAGAAAGAGAACTGATGAAGGGTCACAGTTGTTTAAATGATATTTGAGACACTTCTGTGGTTCGAAGAAGTCCAAAGGAAATATATCTCGCTTTTACATTTTAATTGCCTTGCAGTTTCGGTCCAGGGCTGGTGGGATCTGACTGTATGTCGGATCAAGGTTGAAGCAGTGGTTGTAGATGCGTTTGCCATGTTTGCATATCCCCCGTACGGGTGAAACGTATTCACCATTGTTGCTGTTGCCAGATGTTATGATTACTGTTTGTTGTGAGTAATGTGTCCATCTTCACTCGCCTTTTGTCATTATTTCACAATGCACCACTCGTTCTCGTTTTTTTTTAAACTTATGAACGTGAAAATCAATTCATCATCGATTTAAAACATTTATTCGCCATTATCTACTCCTGCTAACTCTTGCCACCACCATGGGACGACGAATACAAGTGGTGAAGACTGTGTCGGGACAATAAGTTTCGTGTTGCTCGGAGTATATCCGGGTCCCTTTCAATTAATTAATGCTGCATGGAGCTTGTCACCTTCTTTGAACAAGATTCCATTTGCTGTTGTCTTCCCGATCTCTGTAGAAGTGTTATGTCGGTACTCTTGGTGGAAATAGGGTTGTTTATTATACAGAAGCTTGCCTCTTTCACACAATGGCGAGCATGAAGAATTATGTTTCATTCCAACTGCATTGTGTTAGCGTAAACCAGAAATGAATTTTAAATTTGACAACAAACATCTACACTTCACGAGACCTCATGATGTTTTGACTGTTTTCAGCTTGCCACCCTTCTTCCCTCTCTTTCCAAGAGCTACTGATCGTTTCGAGTCACCATTCTTTTCTGTTTCTGACATATTGTCACCCTAGTTACGTCGATGTTTGTTATTTATTATCTGTGACCATATTTGCATTTTGTGAAACATTAAAAAAAAGTGTTTCCACACTTTCCTGTGTTAGACTTGTGGATTCTCAACACCCAGCTCTCCGCTCGTTTTCTTCATTTACTAACTGATGTACTTATTGGTGTACTAATTATCGTCCAGTAATCAGTCTGTGGCTCATATAATTCTTAAACTTACCAACACGTGTCATACAAGACCTCGTGTAAAATCACATGCAAAAATACGGCAAATACACAAACGCGTGCACACACACACACACACACACACACACACACACACACACGTGGTCGTTTGTTGTAAATGAGTGACAAAAACTCCTTAAAAATCTGTGAGTGCCTCAAGCTGGTCAATAACCAGCATCTCTACCTTTCTTTTCTTTAAGACCAAAAGAGTCCGGTTGTTGTGAAATGTAAGAGGGTCTTAATACTAAGCACACACTATGGTCTGACCCCCGACCCTCGTCGTTACTAGACAGGAAGCCAGGGGCACTCGTAGAGAAAGTCGCCAGGAGCCTGTAGGATGGCTTACCCCGTAGCACTTAGCTAACGTATAGGAACATTTGATGAACAAGTTTAGCTGATTGCTTCACGACAGCCCTTCAGCTGAAGCCAAGGGACGTTGCCTGCACTTGGCCCACAGACCAGCTGCTATATATGCTTCGAGCAGTGATTAGTAGTTTGTGATGTCAACACTTATTTGATCCGCCTGCCAGAAAAACGTGTCGCCATTAGTAGAGACGACAACCGAACGAGTCGATTGGAGAGCTCACGTGCAGTCAAGTGCAGCACAAATGCCAGCAGAAGCCCTCGGCTCTTCCGACCTCTTATGCCTTCTTTCTGTCATCTGGAAGCAACCTCATCAACTCGTTTTCTGCCAGTTTTGCGCAATGCTTTCTTCTTAGTTTTGATTTGGTCCTCCTTTGAATTGATTTAGTGGGTTTGTTTCTCAAAATTGTGACTTGCGTGTACGCTTGGATGAGACATAGCAGATGCACGTGGGGAAGTGCGACTGTGTATGCGCGGGAGAGAAATGGAAGTGTTGGTCTGCATACATGTTTGTGCGTTTAGGGTGTGTGTGTGTGTGTGTGCGTATGTGTGAGGAAAGTGTTGATTTGTGTATGCATGTTTGTGTACGTGAAGGTTTGTACGGATGTGCGTGTGTGGGTGCATGTGTGGGAGAGAGATTCGCCGCTAATGTCAGATATATATATATATATAGCAGCCGCTAATTTCAGAGAGAGAAATTCGCCACTAATGTCAGATATATATATATATATAAGCCGCTTATTTCAGAGAGATTCGCTGCTAATGTCAGATATATATATATATATAAGCCGCTTATTTCAGAGAGATTCTCTGCTAATGTCAGATATATATATATATATCAACCGCTAATGTCAAAGAGAGAGATTCGCTGCTAATGTCCGAAAGAGAGAATCGTCACTAATGTCAGATATATATATATATATCAGCCTCTAATGTCAAAAAGAGATTCGCCGCTAATGTCAGACATATATATATATATAAGCCACTAATGTCAAAGAGAGAGATTCGCCACTAATGTCAGATATATATATATAAGCCACTAATGTCAAAGAGAGAGATTCGCCGCTAATGTCAGATATATATATATCAGTCGCTAATGTCAGAAAGAGAGATTCACCACTAGTGTTATATATATATATATATATTTGCCACTGATGACAGAAAGAAAGATTTGCCAATAATGTCAGATTCAAGATTTAAGATTTATTTTATTTATTCCAGAGCTATTGACCTATGGAAGGGGGACTACAATCGATATGACAATATTACAGTTCATGCTATCAATATACACTGAACCAGGAGAACATACATAAAAATTAAACAACATACATATTAAACCAAATATTAAGTCAGTTGATGCCAACATTCTTATTTCTAACGTTCAGCGGATGAAAAGGATATGATGACAGGGACTTTACGATACTTTTGTCTACTGATGACAACAACATAGAAAGTTTAAGTAAGTCTGGCAAAGTGTAAAGTTTCCTATGAATATATCTCACTCTAAGATGCAGATAAGTTTCACAATATAATACAACATGAACTTCCTCTTCTTCAGCTGCTTGACATGATGGGCAAATTGTATCCTGGACACAATGTGGCCTATAGCGGAAGTAATGAGTAGCAATATTTGATGAACCCACTGTAAATTTTGTCATTGTAATCTGCAAATGAAAATCTAAGTTCATTGATCAATATATTTTTAACACTTTATGAAATACCATATTACAGTAATTGAAAAATCAGTCACTACTGTTAGTTTGACTATTCTATTCCTGCCACCTTCACACAATTAATCTTTCTTTCAATATCTTAGTAAATCTAGTTACATCTTCAACACCTTTGTCTAACCAAACAAAACTAAATCCAAGAGAAAATAATGTTTCTTTTATATGAGGAACCCATTTCATTTTAGCTTTATCGTCTATATCATATAACATTTTATACAGTTTATGGGATAGTCTTTTATTGTTCTTTCTAGTAAGTTGTATTCAGTCACTAATGTCAGAGAGAGAGGGATTCGCTGATAATGTCAGAGAGAGATATATATTTACTCTTGTTTTTTTCCTAGTATCCTGTCTGTGATGTCCCTGTTCTTCAGTTATTCGTTTGTATTTCAGGAAAGTACTTTTCAGAATCAATAAATTTTCATTCTTTAATTTCAAAATTAAATCCTAAATCATGTTACCATCTCTTCATGACGACAACCGCCATGCCCTCACTCCAACTACTGTTTATCCGGATGCTGTTCTTGTTCCAGACTTTCTCTGCACTCTATCCCCATCCCTCTCCCCCTCAACCACTCAGGCACGGCAGCCTTGCGTGTGTACACTGTGCCAGGGGCTCTCACTTGTCCATATTTCATATGCTGTTATGTCAGACGAGGCAATAATCCTGTCTTGTTATTAA
The DNA here is from genome assembly GCA_004794655.1 of Marisa cornuarietis. Taxonomy (NCBI): domain Eukaryota; kingdom Metazoa; phylum Mollusca; class Gastropoda; order Architaenioglossa; family Ampullariidae; genus Marisa; species Marisa cornuarietis. The sequence continues at coordinate 1,635,260 of SMMW01000635.1, read as the reverse complement.
CTATGGTTTGCGTCAGGCGTGAAGACTGATCCCACTGACATTTGGACGAAGAAGGGGCGGCAATAGAGAGTTGTCTCCCTGTTGGTGTGACATAACTTTATGTCTGACTCTTTATTGCGCTGTAGTATCTCGCTTCAGGGAACGTGACTTGCTCCGAAGCAAATATTTCTTGTAAGCCGAGGGAAATTCAAGCGGTAGGACTAATTTGTCAAAGGAAATTAGTTTGTGCTGTTAGTGCAGCTTGAAGGAGCTCATCGCATGCATCCCCCGTGCACACTATGCAAGAGCAGAAGACTTCAAATCATTGTACAGGCTATAAATAGGCTCTGCACTCCAGATCGTTGAACCTGCTACTCTTTCATGTTACTCTGGCATCCGCGTGATAAGTCAGAAGCACATATAACACAGTGGTGCACAGATGGATGGAGGGGATGGACCGACAGCCAGGAAGACAACTTGTGACAGGCTTGTTCTCCATCCTTCACAGGGATCGTATGCAAGTAAACAGGCCTGCAGACAGGCAGTCAAAGACGTCAGACCTTTTGAAAGTGTGATAACGAGCAATCACACAAAACATTTCCCATAGGATCTATCGACCTGACACAACCGACGTGTGGCGGAATAGCTCTGTCGCCGACATCCTCCCAGAGTGTTCCAACAAGAAAGGACGTGCAAACCCAAAGAAAGAAAGAAAGAAAGAAAGAAAGAAAGAAAGAAAGAAAGAAAGAAAGAAAGAAAGAAAGAAAGAAAGAAAGAAAGAAAGAAAGCCTCATGGTGTTGTCGAGAACCAGGAAAAAGACTGAGTTAGCTTTCTTTCTTAGATTTTGCAACTTTTCAAAGCATCTCATTGAAATTTTCTGCAGACGACGTTGAAGTTCAAGCACATGTCAGCTCTTAAAAGATGTTTCCACAGTTTTGCATCATCGGCCTCGTCAACGCTGTTTGTGTTCTCGCTCACTCACAGTTCGTCATTAATCATCAGCCGTCAGTCATCTTTAGTCATCAGTAAAACAGGTGAGGCTAGACACCCTCCGTTCTGCTCTATAGTGTTCATAATTCCATCTCCGCCCTTCCACAGACCCCCGCCCATTCTTCTGGCCTCCTCCCACACCCGATCTCATTTACAATTTTCGTGAAAGCTGCGCTAATAAAACAGGGTGGTTTCTCCTACCCACACTCCCATGTGTTTTAGGTGGTATGAACCGTGAACTTTGTCCTTGTTGGTTGAAAGTTTCCTTCACGTTTTTAATTTTTATTTGAGATTTCTGTTTCAGCGAGTGACAAGCAAATTTTATTTAGCTTGGATGTATTTCAAGTCACGGAAGACGAGGCTCTTTGCATTTAAAGAAAAAGGCTCTAACACTTTTGCATCGCAGTTTGTGTGGTGCTTTGAGGAATACAGACTGGAACCAGATTACAACCGGACACAATATGTCTCAAACCAGTCCCCTGGTCACTAACCCTAAACACAGGTCAGATGAAGGTGCTGCATATTGCCAGGCGACATCACTATGGATGTTGATGGTTTGGAATTGCAAAAGGCTCCTCATGTCGACTGAATCGTCTGCCTTTCAGAGCAAATTTTCAAGCTCACATTTCCAGTTTCTGAGCAAAAAAAAAAAATTTCAAAGGAAAAACCGAAAGTGCATTGAATGTCTCTGTTCGTATGCCTTGAACTTCTTTATTCTTCTTCTTTGTCATCATCATCATCATCATCATCATCATCATCATCATCATCATCATCATCTTCTTCTTCTTCTTCTTCTTCCTCTTCTTCTTCTTTATTAATAACAGCAGCATCATGCCCTTCCCAGGAAACAACGTAAAAAACTGTATGTATAATAGAGGCTCGTGTGTATGTTTCCTCTAACAGGGTGGTGTCATCTCTAATTGGCAGTCTCTTCGCTGCTTCCAAGATGGCAACAAAGATGAGTATTCCCTGGACGGGATTTGTGCTGACTGCTGCTGCGCCGTCGCATCCTTGTTATTGAATTAAGGATGCCTCCCATGATCTCCTTATTAAATTAAAGATGTCTCCCTTGACCACCGTACACGTCATTTACGTCAGAAGATATCAAGAAACATAATCAATATATAAGAATGGAGTTCTCTCCCATAAAATAGAGGGATGAGGCATGGATAGACAGAAAGACAGAGACAGACATGCACACAGGCACACAGATACATAGACATGCACACGGACTCGTCAGACAGACAGGCACACACGCACACACACAGACAGACACACAGGCAGGGACATTCGTTACAAAACCAGACAACAGACACACCAGACAGACTTACAGGCTCGCAAATGTGGCAGGAAGTAGGGGTGGGGGAGGGGAGAAGAGAGGGGTTGAGAGAAACGACAGACCAAGAAAAATCGTGTGAACACTGTGTGCGAATATGATCGCTGTTTCCACTCTGCACGAGCCCCGAATATGCAGCGCCAATCATCACTCAGATGCTCTGCTCTGACCTCACTTCCGTCACGAGGTTTTATCAGACGTTGATGTAACATAGAAGTTCGAGGCCACTACGTCCTTGTCACTACGTCCTTACGTCGCTGGCAGCAGCGATGTTTTAACCAAAGCTCTTGGTTGTGTTACAGAAAAACCGTTGTGCAGTCAGTCTACTGGTCTCCTTTTTCCTGAAACTAAAAACGTGTTAGTACAATCACCTCAGTCTTTACGTCCCAATACGTGTTAGTACGTGACACGAAACCCTTTGAGCCCAGTCAACAAGTTTTCATGCCATAGAACTAAAAGCCTATTAGCGAAGTCAGTTTAGTCTCCATATTCTATTACCGAGATCCCTTCAGTGCAGTCTACTAGTCTACTACTACATGCCTAAAAGATTTCGAGTCCTAGAACTAAAACTCTGTTCGGCCAGTCAAGTACTCTATAAATATTTCTTATTATAAGCTAGTCTGCTACTATTTAAAAACTGTTGGGTCAGTCAAGTAATCCGGGTTCTAGTTATAAATATTTGGTGCTGTAAACTAGCTGCTGGTATTTAACTAAATACCTGTCAGTCTCCACAACGGGTCTTGATGCCCTAGTACTAACAAAGGATAGTAAAGTTTAGTTACTTTGATGATGATGATGATGATGATGATGATGATGATGATGATGATGATGATGATGATGATGATGATGATGATGATGATGATGATGATGATGATGATGATGATGATGATGATGATGATGATTTCAATAGCAAACACTCGACGGCATCATCATCATCATCATGAACTTTAACTTCGCTTTCCACCACCGAGTCTCCAGACATCGCCCTCTAGCTTGTCGCTTACCACCTTGTTAAAGAGCTGGAACGTTTGCTGTCAAGATGCAAGAGTTAATGCAAATTAAGGCTTCAAAGAAAAAGGCAATAATTCTTGTTCTCCAGAATACAAAAAAGTCTCAAATCGTCGTCAATGAAGCTCGTCGTTAATGAGGAAACATTTTGTCACAACGTTTTTTCCATTGTGACTCATTTAATAATGCTGTCAGAGGGAAACGCCCAGACTCCAGATGTCAAGAACCCAGAAACATCCAAAAGCGTTCAGACTGGGGAGAGAGAGAGAGACGTTGTTAAATTCGGTCGCTTTATCATTCAAAACCTCGTTTCTTCACCAGGGAGTGTCTGACGGCATCAATCAGGTCAACAGATCGGATTGGCAGAAGGGGTGACATCCCCAGATGGATGTGCGCTTTGAGACTTACGATCTTTTTTTTTTTTTTGTTCCGAGTAGACCCACAGACCACGTGACCTTCGCTGCACGTTCATGCCTCCCCTTACTCTATACCAGGTTTTCTCACCACATCGTCCATTTTCTTTTTTTGCTGCGGGATGGTGAGCAAACAAGGCAGCTACTTCGAGAGAGCATTTTTCTCGCAGATTTTGAAATCTTGTAATCCTGACCGTATTCGTTAGATATAACTGTCACTGTCGTCGTGTGACAAGAACCCTGCAGGCCTTCCTCTGTTTATCTATATGTGTTTGTGTGTTTGTTTGGTTTTGGCTGCATAGATTTTATGTTCTTCGTCGTTATTAAGCATCTTGCTTAGTGTGTGTCGACTATATTGATTTATGGGCCTGTGTGAACAGGGGATCGTTACAGCGCCAGGGCTTACAAAGAAGAACATCAAAGAATAATGGGGCATAAAGCTTGCAGCTTTATAGTAACGAAGATATTTGGTCCTTGGGATTTTTTTTTCAGGGGGGGTGGGAGGGATAAATCAGAAGATTGTAAAGTGTGGGCTGAGTCTGACATCTGAATCAAATCAACAGTCTGGGGCGAAAAAAGGATAACATGAGATCAGATAAAAAAGATGAAGAATTCGGGGACCAAAAGACTGAATACGGTATGTACAGAACAAGAGGAAATGTGAAATGCCTTTGACATACAAGAATAAAAGCACAGGTTATTTATGACGATGTAAAAATTAAATGTGTAGTTTGCGAGCGAAGTAAGCTACATCAGGAATGGCTTGGTATTAATAGGAAAAAGTAAAAAAAAAAAGGTAGGCCATGTTTGAAAAGCTTGGAACAGTAATCGTTAAGAACCTCATATTGAGTCACAAGGGTTTCAAACGTTAAATGAATTTATTTCGTTTTGGGAACAAAAGGCCGGTCACTATAGACTGACTCTGTGCTTCTGTGTCTGGGTGGGTGTGTACATCGTGAGCACTGCTTTGAAGACAAAGTGGACTAGTGTGCGTGCTTGTGTGTGTGTCGGGGGAGAGAGGATTGCATTGCATGTCCGTGTGTGTGTGTGTGTGTGTGTGTGTGTGTGTGTGTGTGTGTGTGTGTGTGTGTGTGTGTGTGTTCGCTCGTGCGTGCGTGTGTATGTGCGCTCGTGCGTGCGTGTGCGTGTGTGTGTGTGAGAGAGAGAGAGATCACCCAGACACTGCACATCTTTTCAAGCGCAAAAGAACCAAAAGAAACGCTGGGGTTTTTTTCATATGCTCGTGAAAAAGCAGCAAGCAACAGCCGTCTGCTGAGAAAAAAAAACTGTCGCAGTAAGACAGGAAGAGTAAGCAACGAACAGAACAACTGTATAATAAGACTCGCGTGATGGCTTATCGACAGACTTACAGACGGACAAAAGGATGGACAGACGAATCCTTAATAACACTTTTGTCAACACGCTTAATTTCATAGACGACGTAAATCAAACAACGTAGCAAACATTTCTCGTATGAGGTATTCACACCCTCTGCTGAAGTGACCCTGACACAAACTCCACCTAATGAGGTCTTCAGAAGTCTCTTCATCTTTTCCGCCATTGAACTGACTAGATCCTTCCTCCGTTGAGGAGGGGGAGAGAGAGAGAGAGCTAGTCTGTTCATTTGCGAAGCTCAACTTTGTGAACAAAAAATTCTGTTAAGTTTGAGCTTGAGTTTCTTTTCCTGTTCAAAGCAAATTCCTTTTTGTAACAAAATGGCGCCTGGTTGAAGTGAGCCTTTCTCCAATGGCAACAAGCAAGCGAGCATGTCCAACGGTGGAGCTGGTGAGAATTCATCCTCCTCTCAGTCCTTCTCTCAATCTCAACCTTTCTCTCCCCCCCCAACCTCCTCCCACTCCTTCAAAGTTTTTAAGAGTTGAGCTGGAGCCCAAGCTAGAAATAGGCAGAGCATGCTGATGAAAAGAAAACTTTCATGAGCCTAATTTCACGGGGAAAGCATCGTCTTTTCTCTCGCTCTCACAAGTTCACGGGTCACAACTGATGTTTTTGAAATGCGAGTTTTAAAAAATATTATTTTGGTGAGCATTTGCAAGCCTCTTGGAAGCTTGCGATGGTGCAGCTAGTTCTGTTCCCAGGCTTTGCGGCATTTTTATTAGCGGCATGTATAACTTTTGTTAAATAATTCTTTTTCTCTTATGATTATTATTAGATGGCTTTAGTTTGAAGACTTGGTGATAAGTGAACGCTGGGTGGAAAAAGCTAAGTGACGTAAAAAATGTATTTGGGAGGGTGTAATATGACGCACATACACTTACCTTGCATACGCACGACGCATATCACACACATATAACACAACGCTTGACGAGCCCCCCGCAGATGACGATGAGGATGAAGAGGTTTGTAGTTGAGTCGAGTCGAAGAGGCACAAATTTACAGGAATGTCCTTGTGAGAGTTATGGAAGACGAAGAACTCGTTGTTTTTCTCATCCGTCCATAGAACTGTTTTCTCTTCTTTTTTTACGTCATCCCCTTTTTCCGAAATGACGACGAACAAATGACGCACACAAGACGTCAAACACCAGACACCATTCACACACGAAACAATACAAGACCTACTCCTGCCTCATTACACATGGGTTAGGTTAAGGAAGGATTGCGAGAGATAACACGAATTTAACAAATGGCCGATTGTTTTTAGATTACTATCCTGTCTAAAATATCGGAGACGACAAGAAATCTTGAAATAAAAAGAGTAGCTGACTTTTTAATAGCTGTGTGTGTGTGTGTGTGTGTGTGTGTGTGTGTGTGTGTGTGTGTGTGTGTGTGTGTGTGTGTGTGTGTGCGCGCGCATATATCATCATTATCCTCGTCGTCATCATCATCACCATCATTATCGTCACCCTAATCCTCCCTCTCCTAAGCCATGTGACTCTGAGACTCTGCCGGTTCTCTCCATGTCTCTCTCGGTCCCCGCCACTTTCTGGGATTTGCTCAATAACAAGTCTGTGCTCTGCTGTATGTTATCTTCCTACCTCTTGGCCTCCCTGTAATGTTCTCTCACGCTTGTCTTTGCAAGGTCTGACGCTCTTGAGATATGCCCTCGCCAATTTAATTTGCGTTTGCCGGCTCCTGGTCTCGGTGAAATTTATACTTTCTACCCGACTTGAAAAACTTCGTTAACCAGACTATAAGTCTTACTTCTTGCCTCCTCTGGCAAAAAAAAAACAAACAAAACTGAGGTTTCAAAACTGGTTCATAAGTCATTGAATAAAAGGGGCCTCGTGGATGTGCAGGCCTGTAGATATCGTCGTTGCACGCGGCATACTATAGCCTTATGATCAGGGGACAGCATCCAGTACGCGTTTCCACTCTGTCGATTGTGTAGACCACGTGGCTTGCATTCTCTGTCCTTAAACACTGCTTACCGACGTTGAAAGATATTGGTTGCTTTTTAAAGTGTTAACAGTGTGTCTGTGTCTGTGTGAGAGAGAGAGAGGGGACGGTTATTGGAGGGGGGGTGTACGCGTTACGGATGTTGAAGGTTGAGTTACGGGTGTGTGTGGGGGAGGGTATTTTGTATTCGTGTGTGTGCGCGCACGTGCGCATGGACAGGCCCTCATATTCAGACTGATATTAGCATCAGAAGCTGAAGCAAGATTGTGGATCGTAATCAGCGAGTGATACTTCAGGGGCGGTTACTCGTGAATAAAAGGAGCCTCATGTAGGCCGCATGTATACTTTCCCTTTTTGGTTACACTACAACAGAACTTAACATTATTGGTAACTAAAATCAAGGCAATCAACTGCTGCTGAAAGTACTTTTTCAATCAGAATGTTCTGATTATGTTCAGAGAAAGAGGTTAAATAAAATTTGATCACAAACATTAAGTTTCTTATATTTAATAATTAAGCATTCGCTGAATTTCACACGGGAAAATGTCAAAATATATATGTGCCGATCTTTCCATTGAACATGCCGTTGTTGTTTTGTTTTGTTCTTTTTGTTCAGAAAGAAATACTCCGTGAAACAGTTTTTATATTTCTTGGTTTACATTGTCCTATCCCATCCCCTGCGCTTTCATTTGGCTATGGGTTCAGTAAAATCACAGTGGCGTGCCATGGGCGCTATTTGAAAGTACCACGTGATAATTGTTATCTGTAGGTATTCCTGTTCTGTGTGCGTCGTTAGCTAATTTTATACTGCTTAGTTTTCAATGTTATTCCTCAATAAATAAATATACATGTATTTAGGTTTTTTTATATAGTCACGCTCTTGTCGTTCGACTGGCTGTTGACCACCTCGGGCTGATTGATGTGTGCGGTGATTATGTAAGCGGTTATGTGTAAAAAGACCGACGCCCAAAGAGTTAAACGGCATTCTCGACTATAGAAGGAACTCGTGTAAAGACTCAAAACTATTTCGGCGATACCGAGTACTGACTAAATGTAGACAGAGACCTTGGGAGTGACAAATGCAAAGTCTAAAAATTACACAGATGCGGCTTGAGACGTATTGTAAGACCCTCGAAACCCACGACACAAAATCCACCGACCAGAGTAGGTGAAAGATGGAGATGGAGGCGGGGGTATAGTGTTTTAAGCCGAGCCAGCAACTAAGGCAGTATCACGGCCAAGCAGCCGGCCCTGTAAACAAGGCAACAGGGAGCTGCGCCATCGAGATGTTACTATGCGTCACATCCCAATGTCCAGGGGCGTCCCCTATCCAGATCACACACATCAAAATTAAAATCCCGGAGAGAAACACGTGATATAAGAATCAGTGACAGGACCATCTCTCTCTATCTAATACACACACACACACACACACACACACACACACACACACACATATTGAGTGGATGCAATCTGTGTCGATCATGCGCAGCCTTGTTCTGGAATTCAATGTATATCCAGGGATTCTTGGGCACATGATGTTCTACATACTCACTCCTTGCTAAACACATGGCAAATGGAAGAAGCAGACGCAGACACCTCGAAAATGGGCGTGGTAAGAGATGAGCAGGTTTCCATCAGAAGGTGAAACTTTAGACCGAGAAAAACGATTTTCATTGCCTGCTAGGCAGTGTCTTCCTCAGCCTGATAAGAACTGTCCTGGGGGCCGTGGTGGGGCGTAGCCCATGTGCACATGCATAAAAGCGTGCACTGTGCCGCTAGAGTAAGCCAGGCTAACAGTCTCGCACCACAATAATGCTAGGCGCACGTGCTGCCTTCTCATCGATAAGATGTCAGAAGTGATCGTCCTCGCTCAGATCAGAATCTTCAGGTTTAATGGGATTTAAAAGTTGTGAATCTTTCATCAGGGTTTCGTTCTTCCTTTATCATTTTGTGTGTTGATTCTCCAAGAATCAACGAAGGATGGCGTTACGCAAAATTGACGAGGCTGAAGACGAGAACATGCTGGTCTGGTTGCTGTTTCTAGTATCAGAAAGTTTATGAAAGTAGACCATCTACCATATGCATAATACCTTTTCTAAACCGTCCCAGATAGCAGTGAAACATTTTATAAACGTTTTAATAAACGCTAACATGGTTGTAATAATGTAAAAGTGTGACATGAAACATTTTAAAAACATTTTAAAAACATTTACCGAATTAAAACTGAAACATTTTTAAATAATAGGAAACATAACATTTAATCAAGAAATATTATGGTTGAATGAGAGAAACGACAGAGGATGGAAGCTATAGAACAGAATAAAGATGCTTACTATTAAGTAATATTCAAACTCTAATGTGTATTCTAATAAAATATTTGTTTGTTTGGTACTATAGATTTGTAGATTTAAAAACTGTTGTAAAACCAGTCATCTCAAAACACACACATCATGCACTTCATATTGTCATTGGAAACAAGAGAGAGGGAGAGTAGAAAAAGGTAGAAAATAAGTTTTAAAATAGTTTGAATGTAAACGTTAATAAAACACTTTTTAGAAGAAAAACATTTCCAAAAACATTTTCTGCAAACATTATTCAAACACTTCGTGAGAACATTAATAAAACATTTATAAAATGCTTAAATGCTATCTGGGGTGTGCCTGTAACACAGAGTCACAAAAAGTGTGATTCATTTAATACAACAGACAAAATATACTTGTACAGATGTTTCTTTCTCACAAAATATTAAGCATCTATATAAAGCTTTTTCAAGAGCAACACTGAAACCGCTGCACAGATAAGTCTTGCAGAAGACCAAAGTACATGTGCTCCCACCTTTCGAACTGTCAGCATAACTAAGATATAGAGATATCCGTGGACCTGCCATCAGATTTCCTAAAAATGGTTTTTTGCTTTGTCCTTTGTACTCTGTCCTTCGTGTTCACAGAGGGATTTCTTCTGAACAGGTGAGTCGTCGGCGTTGATGATGATGATGAGGAGGAGGAGGAGGAGGAAGCAAGCTTGCAGGTAGACAGGTAGCCAGACAAAAGAAGAGTTGGGGTGAAGAAGAAACTGATAAGGAAGAATCGAAAAGGACAGACATGTTTACTCACAGACAAAAGAGGATCAGTAACTTAAGCAAAAATGAGTAGTTTTTCATTGCACAAAAATTTCCTCACTATTTTACATTTTAACAATTTAAGCCACTTTCATTCTAATGTTTTACAGTTTTGTCAAAGTGTTTGAAGAAGTATTAAAATTTTTTGCAAACTTTGTTCTTATGATTGCGTAAAGTTCATTGAAACAATTTCCCAAAACCCTCCGTTCTCAACATACTAACCTACAAACGTCACTATGCACAGCAGAGCATTCACAACACTGACGTCAGGATTGTCCTTTGATACCTTACGTTGTCAAGGCTTCAGCGAGTGAGATGATATGACATCACGATTTTGATCTTGTTTTCTATGCTCGGCAACTCTCGTAGGTGTGTATCTCGAGATCAGAAGGGTGACATCTGAAGATAGATTATCTTGAACTGAGCTTTACGCTATCATAGCAACAAATTCTGCACCTCAGCGCAATCATTAGGAAAAAACATCTTGCTGCCGACTAGTCATTTAAAAAGTCTTTTAACGCTTTTTCGATTGTATTATATGAAGCACATACAATAATTTCTTGCTGTGTTTGTCCAATAGCGACCCGTGTTCCAAGTGTGGGGATCCCATTGATGTGACTCTGCGAGCTGTAAATGAGTTTAGAGACCCTCATTTCACCATATCGGTCAAGCTTGAACGCACTTTGCAAAGGGAACTTATTCTCCTCCTTCAGGAAGCAGCAGAAAATGATGGCCATTTTAAGTCAGTCTCATGTCTACCCATCTTATTCCGTACCAAACCTGTCTGTGTTCGTTAGGCCAAGTGTGTGTGTGTGTGTGTGTGTGTGTGTGTGTGTGTGTGTGTGTGTGTGTGTGTGTGTGTGTGTGTGTGTTAGGCTTTGACTCCTTTTCTCTCTCTTTCTCTCTTTTTTGAGGGGAAAGCGGGTATAAATGTGTTACTCGGAATGCACTTGTTTAAACAAAGGTACCGCGTACGATCCTGTTGAGGGGAGGGGGAGAATTACTGAGCAGACAGAACAGCGGGAATCGAGTGAGGCGTCGTTATAAATGAACTGCCTTTAATGAACCTGGTTTCGGGGATATTTTAGATGTTTGTTTGTTTGTTTGCACAGTTAGAATAAGGTCCACCTCATGGCGTTGTTGTTCTCTTTTTCTTTGGTGGCAGACAATATGTTTATTTTACACACACACACACACACACACACACACACACACACACACACACACACACATGAGGTGTGTCTGAAAAGTAACAGGACTGGTTGTGCTATGTGACCTACGAGCGAAGGAGGGATAAGCGTAGTATCATCTAATGTGATATTTTGGGAGTATTTAAATGTAATCTTAGCTTTCTACAAACATTGCATTCTTCTTCTCGTGCTTTTGTTTACCCCTGCTCACAACGTCTTGAGCATCCGGTAGTTCCTGGCCGAGAAGACCAACTTCCCTTTCCACCTGATCTTGCTCCATGTGACTTTTCTTCTTTTTCCTAAACTCAAGCCCGTTTTGAAAGCATGGAGGTCATCTTGAGCAGATGTTTTCAAGCTGTGGTACGCGTACCACTACTGGTACGCGAAGGTATGACTGGTGGTACGCGAGCACCATACCTATATATATATATATATTTACTACAGACGTGTAAAGGTGGATTGCTGTCTGCCGGGACCAACTGTGGTCTATGGTCTGTGGAATAATCATTGAAAGTTTTTTGTTTGTTTGGGTTTATTTTTAGCTGGCTGACAAGCGACACAACAAGTCCCTATACTGTCACAGTTGTACTTCATTGCCATAGTTACTAACAGGCGGTGCCGCTAACTCAAAGAATACAGTCTCAGTGCCTTCAAGATTCTCTCTTTATTTGTAGGCTGGTCAAAATATTGGCCACACCAGCTGCACGTGAATTATATAATAGCAATAACAGTTGGATAAAGGCTTATTCTATGAACATTTTATTTCATGGAAAGGCTGTTTATTTTGTATAGTCTGTTTTATAGAAAGGAAATAGAAAGAAATAAAAAGAACTAATTATAGAGTACCCACACAGTATACCAAAAGAATCCCGCAGTACCCAAAATTTAGTAATTTTTCTGACTGCAAGGTTTAGTACAAAACTGTTAATATAATATATCAACTTATCAATTTAATTAATTTAGAGAGGTGGTCCTTTCATTCGTACTACTTCTCTAAAGTTACTAAAACATGCACTTAGCTTAATTTCTTTTTTGTCAGTTTGGGTGATAGTCCATTATTTTAAGAATGTTAAATCACAACTGTTAAATGAAACACTTTTGTGACTTTTGATAATGAATCAAAGCAAAGAGATAACTACCAGATTCAAGATTCAAGGAGAGCTTTGTTAGTCTAAAAAGGTCATAAATGTGAACAGTTTGCATGCACTGTTTCATTGCTTATCTGCAAACTATCAAGTTCCTTTGTTTTGAACGCTTTTTTTCCTGTGACAAATATATTGAAATTATCATATTAACAATTAACTAACCACCAGCTAAATCATATACTAAATACCGGCGAACCTAAGACTAAGTCCTAGACTAGCATATATAATCGTAAGGGGTAGAGTTGGAAGGTGGTACTCGGTCATTTGAAATTTTCGAACGTGGTACTCGTGTGGAAAAGTTTGAAAACCACTGACCTAGAGGACCGTAACGATGAAGCTGACGTTTAAGATTTTTTTTTTTTGTTGGATGCATTGCTAATAGCTTCAGATAATTACTACTACCTTTAAGATGCAAGAAGTTATACATTAATCCCAAATTAGTTTGAGTTTCTTTTTATTTATCTTAATATTTTTAATTACGACAGTAGGATGACCATGATGCTGTGAGGGTGAAATGTAGTATATGTATGACAAAAAAGTATAATGAAACAAAACAGTGTATGTAGTCAGTCTACTAGACTATACTTCGTATATCCACAGCTTTACTGTCAGCTATCATAAATCTCTGGGCTTCATGGTACAAGCCATCAACAACACGATGACAAACTTTACACAGGACGGAGCATTCTGGCAGATCTTCGCCGAGTCTTATCAGCCCGAAAATCCAGCTGGTTCTCGGCATATTTGCTATGGTAGGTGTGAACAATCCAACACACACCAGTGGCGTAGAAACCAGGGCCCCCCCCCCACCTCCACTCAAAAAATACTGAAGGGGCAACAATATCTCACCCCCTCATCCCCGGCCCAGTACTTGAGATGTGATTTTTCACAAAGTGCTAAAAGGGTAGAGAAGAGATAAAGAGAAAGATAACTGGAATAAGGTGTGTTGTTGAGAATGTGGCAGGGATAACTAGTGAAAGGCTTCCTTGTTTTGGCTGAGTGACCTGCCAGAGAGATTCTCATAATTCGTGGTGGTCTATTTTCTTTCTTTGCTGTCGTCTCCCATGCTCCGGTCCTCTTGTGGGCATATGCACTATAAACATCCCAGCCATCACACCTCTTTCCCTCACCAGTTAGCAAGAAACAGGTCCAAGTGACTACCACGGCACTAAATACCTCAGACTAGTGTACTTATTGTTCGTGATCTACTGATCTATATTCTCCCATTCCATCATCAGTCGTGACAGACTGAAAAGCATATAATTTAAACTAGTCGATTTCAAAAAGTATCCTACCAGCCTCCCCTTTCTCTCTCTCTCTCTCTCACACACACACACACACACACACACACACACACAATCAGAGTCATTAATAGCTTGTGTATGTCCATAGTAGCAAAAAAAAAAAAAAAAACTAATTGACCAAGACAAGTTTTTGTGGGAGGCATCAAAGACAATGATAAAACTTACTGTAAGTTTATTAAAATATAAAAAAGAATTTACTTAATTTACCTACTTGTTAAGTCATTAACATACTGGCTTAGTATTGTTTGAGGTGGTGGGTCGTTCACTGTCAGCATGGAGTTTGCTGAAGATGAACATCTTCCTACGCCACTGCACAATAGCCATCTTCACTGTGCTTTCTTTCAGTAAGACTTATCTTGAATTCATCTCTTCTCTAATATCTGGAAATAATTTCAAACGTGTGTCGGCGAATAGTTAGCTAATTATGAACGAATGTTCAGCATCAGTAATCTATTAGGACCTTGACTAAAAGACCGTTTTAACCTTCACCTGCGCAATGAGCATTCTTCCGAATGGATACCTGCGCATTACAAATGGACATCATCATCATCATCATCATCATCATCATCATCATCACTTGTATTTGAGTAAAATAAGTTTGCTGATATAAAATTAACTGTTAACAACAGTTCGCTAAAGTGAACAGAGACCTTTTTCCTATGATTACTTGTTGACAGGGGTAAGCACCCACCGCCCTAACGATGGTGACATCATAACCTTTCTGTTCTCTAACACATCCGTGTCACTGGCTCACTGCCCAGACGTGGCTGGCATCTAGTGACCACAGCAACACCGACCTCAAGTTGGTTTCTTCGGGCTTTGGTTTTGCCAGTTTCAGTCTTCGACAACAAAGGAACAGAGCAAGCGCGTCTACGTGGTGCACATAATTATTAATAAAGGAAAAAATAAAGATTCGTTTCAAATAAGAACTGAAAAATACACACGATTTAGTGTAACGATGTTATGACCACCCACACAAAGGGGAATGTTTCGTACAATGTTCTCACATCAGTCAATTGAAATAACGAAAAGCGGCTCACGAGCCCACACCCCTTTTTTCCGCGCAAACTTTTAAAAAAACTTAACGAAGCTCAAAGCAAAGGTGAAGAAAAAAAAGATTCAATAAACATACAACAATTTAATTTTTGCTCATCCTAAGGGGTCCCAGTACTATCTGGCCACTTAGGGCCGTCTGCCTTAAATAAGTGTTTCTAAAACAATATGTATGCGGGGCTTTTTTAATTAAGGGTTATCTGATTGTGGCTGCGTGGTCAACATTAGTCTTGTGAGAGATTTTCAAGCCCCGCTTAAAGTTACCTCGTGACATGCAGACCGATTTTTTTTTTTACTTTGGTATCTTCTTTATATACTTTTAAAAAAATTAAGACAATTAATTGAAAGGTTGGGCGTATAAACGTTTTCCTCTTCATATATATATATATAGGCGTGATGTCACACGATCCACACGTACATCCACGCATATATTTCAATGACACATTAGTACCCAACTACTCGCACATAAAATATGTGTGTGTGAGAGAGAGAAGGGAGAGAGAGAGAGAGAGATCTACACTTCTACAATCTATATAATAACCTGTGCAATCTACAATATAACATTTTAAAGTCATTTTGACATTATTACACATCTCCATGCGCAGTCGAAATTTTCTGTGGACCTGACGTGACAAACATGATGACTAGAAGCAAGCCCTGATTTATAATACATGTGTGCCAACAGTGTATAAGAGTGCACGCACTCACCTATTCATCCGCACTGAAGAAAGTAACAAATTAATACCTTTAACCACACAGCGCGCAAGACAGAAACGCCGTCTGTAAAGTGAAGCAGAAGTGATACGATTTTGTATATCACTAAGTTTAATTTCAATCTAATTCAGTTATTGTGTCAAACTGGTTTTATGTGATACTGATACCAGTGAACAAATTGCTGTTATATAATTGTACTTCATCTCACCCTCCACTGTCTGTTATCTAATGCTCATTTATCATTACTGATCTACGCAGAGAGTGCCATCTACTTTGGTCGTGATCCTGCGCGATACAAGTACACATTATTATTATTATTATTATTTGGAACAAATTTCAAACACATTGAGTATAGATGTATCTTACAGATGTATTTTATCAAACCTACATACATCGGAACATTTAATGGCCATGCCATTTTCTCAAATAAGATCAGTTTGCCTGTTCAGATCACCTTAACTCTGTGTACAGGTGATTCTCACACACACCACGGACTTGTATTACTGGACTGCTTGCAGACGATTTTTTTTTTTTTCAGTGAAGTCATAGAACGAGGCTGGTTATGAAATAGCTTCCGGTTTAGTCACGTTTCAGTTTAACTACTAGAACGAGGCTTTGGGCGATAAAGCTTCCGGCTTATTCACATTCATTGTTAAGGCTCGCCGAGACTAACAACGGAGGACTTCGCAAGAAGCTCAGCGTTAGTCTCGGCAGACAGACAGCAATCCGTGCACACACACACAAAACGTTGGTGCGATTGCTTCCCTTGTCAGTGATGTTGGTGCGATTGCTTCCCTTGTCAGTCATGGTTGGTGCGATTGCTTCCCTTGTCAAAGAGCAGACTACTCTCAGCGTTCAGTTAATTTTGTTTATTTCGTAATGTACTTTACAGAATAACTTTGATTTTCGCCTTGTCTTTCATTCTCACAGAAGACTAATAAAAGATGTGAACATATCTCTGTTTAAAACAGAAATAAACAAATTCTTTCTCCTGTTGTAGTCGAAACTCTCTCTCTCTGGTCTTGGAGTGGACTCTCACTGAATGAAGGTAGCTTAAACCATACAACACTTGTGAGAGAAACGTCTATTTGTGGTGAAATTGTGTCTATTTTACAGCAGAATTTGAACTAGGCGAACACAAGGTAAAAGAATCTAGAGTGATTACTCATCCTGGAAAATTACTTATAGTTTTAATATAATTTAATGGTGGAGTAGGTTTCTGCGTAAGCTAAACAGTTTTCTTTTAGCAAATCTTGGGCTGTTTCTACCAGTCGTAAAGTCTTCTATCTTTTTCATGTGTATACTGGTTCTGCAGTCTGTCTGTCCATGACAGGAATAGTCTGAACGGTACTGTCTATATCTGTTCTAAGAAAATGTGTATCAAACAGGAATTTAGTTTCTTCCTGTGATCAACAAGTAGGAAAGCTTTCCCATTGTATCAAAACCTGAACATATATTAGCGGGAGAACTTGTTACTAAGTTCAGGTAAACGCTATGCCATGCCTGTATGTAGAAACAAAGGACACCTTAAATCTTTTGTGCCATCTGCAGTCCAGCTGCTTAATCACAAATGAATTGACTGGTGTGTGTGTGATGATGATGTTGTGTGCATTTGAGTGGTCTAGATGTAAGGGTTTTTTTTAAGATTGTGTCACTTGCTCATATGTTCCCACTTGCTCATAATTTTTTAACACTTTTTTCCACTTGCTCATTTTTTTCATTATGTATTGTGTAACTATTCATATATAGTAACTGAGCACCTTCCCATGTTTAAATTGCCCACTGGGGACTAATAAAGTTGATCATTGTCAAACTGATACATAATTTAATCGCAGTTTGGGAGCAACATTTGATTATCCAAGACATAGAAGTTTAGTATTTAAATTATATATAAGCTAAATTTTTATAATTATGACAGATGGAGAATTACACCAAAGGAGAGGTAAAAGAGGTAGATGATCCATTTCCATTTCCTGTGGAAGATTCTCTCCAGATGCGGGTAACAGCTGGAAGTAAAATCAGAAACCTGATGGGCTTTGGACTGAAAAATATGGCAGACAAAAATACACGACAGATCACATGGAATGGCTCCGGAGCTGTTGTTTCAAAGACTATTACTTGTGCAGAGATCATGAAAAGGAAAATAAAGGTTTGACTTAAATAAAGAACTTGATCATTGCATCATTGAATTATGAGCAAAATGCAAATTATTCAGCCTTCACTAAGGTTTTTAAGAGTTTGGGATCTAGTGTGAGTGAAGATTACATTGCTGTGTGCTCATTGTCTCTACCCCAATTTCTGTCCCTTATTTGGTCAGTCTGTCTTCTGGATTTGACGTGACATACACTCACTGCTGGCTGTTGCTATTGGGGCATCCAGAATGCAGCATGCCATCATTCACAGCATTTATTCTTACATCCATAAACACACAAAATAATATGCATATATGCAAACTGCCTTTTTATTTGTGGATCTATAATTGCTGTTTTATTTTCAGGGCCTACATCAGATTACAAAAATCCGTTACAGAAGGTATGGCACTTTTTCACACTCGGTCTTCATCAAGCACACACTTAGGTCCACTGTAGTCAGTCATTTTCTTGAATTAACGTAGTCTGTTGCCAGGAAGGCTGTGCTGGATTTTCACCAGTACAAAATAAAATACAGCTCGAACAAACAACTGTTATCACACTGTCATTCAACTTGAGGCCACTCAATGTGCAATAGTGATCACAGTACATCTATCAAATGCAAACAATGGCTGTAATTTATTTTTCTTATGTTCATTATGAGCAGTGTACAGAGCTCCTTTTTTTAACAGTATCTGATGTTTAATCATGCTGTCATTATGGAATTTACTTTCCAGTAAATACAATTAGGGCATAGTGTTGATGAAAGACTACATTTATTTTCCAGAATTGAGGAGTACTGGACACCAAAGGTCAAGGGCCTTGAAGTGTGAGTGTCATACAAAACAGTTGAATAAAACCATTAATAGGCTGCTATTAATTCTATCAAAAGCTAATCCAAAAGTAATAAAACATTGTTGATATTATTTTACAACTATTTACATTTGTGCAACCTTTTCACATTCTATTATTGCAGATAAGTTTTAAAACATAGTCATGTTACTTAGATTGTTAAGTTGAATTTAAGTTAGCAGTACACTCTCATCACCCTGGTCGGATAGAAGTTTTAATTATGTGAAAAATGTATGTGCACTAAAATTTATTTAATGTATTTTATAAATAAGTATATTATGCAGGGCAAAATATATATCTAATCAAAATATTAAACTCATTATCACTTTTGTTTTTATTAGGGATGGGCTTTATTTAATTTAAGAAGATTTTTGGTTAACGTCTTGCTGGGGTTTACTATGAAACTGGTGTGGGGTGCTTTTTTTTTTAGAGTTCAAGTTATAATCACTTCTTCAATCATCTTTTATCTCTTCTTTTCAAGAGAAGATTTACTTTGTTCTTTGCAGCCTTAAAGTAAACCGGGACATACCAGCTATCTCCATCCTTCTCTCTAAAGACCCATTGGACTCCAGTGAACCTGGGTAAACACTTCACTTTGATTTTTTCTAAGTTCATGCTATCATTTAAGGAAGTAGGTGATGCTTTTAAGGACATCACAAGTTTCTAGATTCAAAGGAAATTAACTATTTGAACTTTTGCCTCAGGTATCAGCCGCCAGGGAACTTTGAAACATTTTGGCAAGAAAAAAGAGGTGGTGAGAAAGCACATACAGGAGAGCACTACAGACATCAACAGAAATCTACAGCAAGCCATGAAACACAAGCCTCTAAAAGGAAGCGTAGAAAACCATACAAAGATAATTCTTCGGGTGTGGTTCAAGCTAGTACTACAAAGAGTCAGGCTACAAAGCAACATATAAACATCACCAAGGAAGCTGACCATTCTAAAACAGATGTTGAATCATTATCTAATAGACAAAGGAACAGAGATTATGACACTGAGACAAAGGAGGGAATGGACATTTCTGAAGACCCTCAAGCAAGATGAAACCAATATGAATGATTAAAATGCTATGCATTTTGATAAAAAAGTGGAATTCTGGTGTTTATGCCAGTATGTGTATGAATGCATGTTACAGCAGAGAAATTTGCCTAAAACTATAATTTCAGTAGATAGTGGTTTCTCCACTTTTCATACCTGCAGGTAATGACTGTGATATACTTTTATCTATTCAGTTTATGAAAACAGTATTGATGGCATAAACTATGTGGAAAAATTGCTGAAAAATCCTGTGGAGTAGTGGGATCTGAAGTGCCACATTGATGATGTCCCAAGTTAGGGGCTTTTCTCCCTACATTTAATGAGTTGCTTCCCTTGGATTGTCATGCATTCTTGAAATCCCCGCTTTCGCCTAAAATACTTGTTTCAGGTGAAAGTTTGAAGCACAGATGCAAAAGAAAGATCGTTTTCTATGACAGCATTGAAATAGTGAAAATAATTGTATTTTTTTTAATGTTTTCATCTGCTATAATAATCTACCTTTTGCCAATGCATGAATGTGTTCTCATACATATTAGACTAGTTCAAGGCTTTCCTTTAATCAAGAAGACTTCTCAAACAAAAATAACTGATGCTGATAAAAAATTTTCTCTGTCCTAGAATTTTGAGAGTGGTAATGCTGTGCATTGCTTTGCTTATGACCCCTAAAAGCTTTTCTTGTTATGTCGCCACACATGATGAGAAAGAAAGTGCACCTGACTAAACAAATGTTCTCGTAACATATGTGTGTGTTACAATTTGTGATTGAAAAGGTAATGGCGTTTAGCAAAATAAAAAAAAATGCAATTCTGTGTATGACTTTGATCTGTAACAGTCACATAACACTTAAATTGCAATCAACTAGTTTGCATCTACAAAGTCCCTCCAGCAAGCACATATTAAAGAACTCGCTTGAACTGAACACTATGGTCTGAAACAATTTAATTATAATGAATTCCTATTAATTATTACAGGCTTCTATTATGGATCAGCACTAAATCTGTAAGAATATGTTCATAGGCTCATGATGGCATGCTGCAGTGTTCAGCTGCGACCAACTGAATTCACAATGAAAACAAGAAACCAAGTCAGACCAGCACTTGTTCAGAGGGAAACAACACAACATAAAGTAATAAAACAAAACCATAACCAATTCTCCTGTTCATGCATCATGACCACTCTTATCAAACTTTTGTAGGAGATAATTTTGTGACAGCACTTTGTGGAGCAGTCCAGACGTTAAACAAATATTGCAAGTTAAGGAACACCAGATTATTTTCCTTCTGATTACAATCATTTTAAAAAGTGTATTTTTTGTAACATTGATTGTGGCTGAGTAATTTCACTATCTGTTTTTAATGTGCCACCTTGTCAATCTTTTAAAAAAGAACTGCTTCTGAAAATTATATGTGTGTCAAACGCAAATAACAGCTTGATGTTTTCTGTTTATTTTGAGAAAAACAAAGTTCTTGATCCATGAACGACTGCTGAAGCAAGTTCATGTGAATATTTATGTGCTGTGAATCCTGTAATCTAAAATCAGTTCAGTTAGGTCACAGGTAGTTGAGGAAAGATTTTATTTGATTTGAGTACATGACACTAAAAGTATTGAAGTACAGGTGCCACACAGAAAGACATCTTCTCATAAATATAATGTAGGTGACTGTCAAAACATAATCAAAATCGGATCATGTTAATCTGAATAACACAATACACTATATGCAGGCTAAATATTTTGGCCTACCATTTTTATAATTTTTAAAATATGGGCATTCATATTTTCATTTAACTGGGAACGGGAATTGCCATCACAAAAAACTGGTCCCAAGAAAATTGAGATCTCTAAAACCTCACTCCCCAACAACTTGAAAGAAGATGAGTAAACCTTTACTTTTGTTTAACCTAACCTATAACAAATAAACATTTACTTAAGCTGATCATTACACCTATCGCTTGCTCATAGTTATAGATTAATAGCAAAACTCACTTGACATTTGTTTAAAGAAATTGCTTGTACTCCTTAGCATTTGTACAGGCCTGACTAAGGGGTGGGGGGATGCTGTACACAGGGCTGCAGCTGTGAAGGGGACCCAGCCTTAGTGGAATTTTTTTCCTTCTTTTCCTTTTCTTTTTTTTAAAAAAAGATTTGAGGAAAGGACACCCAAGCATTACACATGCAGATGTTGAGTTTCAAGTCTGCAGTATATATTTCCAGGCCTAAGGTAGGCGGGCTGTCGGGGTAGCAGGCATGGGGATTTTTTCCTATGGAGCTGATCCTTTATTTTTTTTTTTTTCTCATTTACTAACCAATCACGTGTAAACAACTCTATGTTCAAGTAGTGATGTAGATTCTAATGCACTTGTCCTAATGTTTGCAGTCTATTTTACATTACTGAATGAAATGTAGATATTGAAAATTGAATTATAAGCATATAATTATATACTGGGAAAATAATTTATGATTGTAATTACAAGGGGCCCAGAGAGGTCGTCGGCCCCGGGACCCATGCTGCCTCTCGGCGGCCCTGCATTTATATAACAGTGACAAGCAATAACAAGTTTAGGTTCAAGCATGCTTCAATTTTTAATAGGCTAACATTTCAAATGACTAGAAAGAAGGCGCCACAATCATTTTTGTCATCTATTTTTTATGTGCTTCAACCTTATATTAATAATAAATATTCATGCTTTGCAATATTAACCATATTATGACTAGCTTTTGGTTATCTTTACACATTAATGACAAAGCTTTGAAGCATAGTTTTGTTACATAACAAATGCAGAGCTTTATAGTTTGTACACTTGGTTTAGAAAGTCTTTTCCGAAACAGTAGAATCTGTCATAATCGTCACCCTGTCTACAAACAAAGACAACTGACTGCATTTTACATGACATGACAGACAGCCGAAAATAGGGTAGAGGAAGGAAGCAATGAATCTTGATTACTCATTTGCTTTTAGTCGCCTCAGCTGATAATTACAGGTTTTTATTAGGGGAATTTTTTATCATGTTAATTTCTAAGGAAAATCAATCTGATTTTATAAATTGTGCAAAGAGTGTTCTGTATTAATAAGACATTATGAAAAGAAAAAAATCCCACGAGAAATAGTATTGCTACTGCTAAAAAAAATCAGAAAGTCTTCCTAGTACAAAGTATGACAGTTAAGCATACTCGGTGCAAAGGGTTGTGTGGTGGTGGTGGTGGTGGTGGTGGTGGTTGTGGCTAGGATATGTTAGGAAGGAGGTTCAGTGATGTGGTATTTATTACACACCTTATCACTCCCTAAATGACGTTTTAAATCAGACCACGTTATTAATTAAATTATTTTTAATGCACACAGATGCAATACTTATGACGTAGTACTTATAGTAATTACATGTAGGTGATGAGTATCTGTGAGCGCGTGGCAAACTAATTGACAGCAGCAGCATGAGGCCTATAGCGAGAACAAAGGAAATCTATATGTACAATATTACAGTAGTTTATCCATTCTTCGCACCCTCTTTGCCCTCCCTCCAGCTTCTATACATAGGGGCGTGTACACACATGGTCCACAAACCAAGCGTCACACGAGGGCTGAGTCATCTACTCGATCTGTCTCGTGCCACCAGAAATGGGGAAAAAAGGCTGGGACTTTTCAAATACGTACATGAAACAAACAAAAACATTACTCACGTGTTTTTCTGCCTTTATTACCGGGTCGAGGTTCAGGACGAGGTTACATTGTGCTCCTGCACATACGACGCCCGGTGCCTGCTGTCAACAAGGGCTCTGGTTCCCTCGGGAAAATTTGGCGTCCTTCTTTGGTCGGTATGGAATGTGCTTGTATTCGTTACTATTATAATTTTTAGTCATCAACCAGTTTTGGTTTGTTTTGTTTGTTTTTGTTTTTTGCTTACTTTTTTTCTGATAATATTTGTAAGGGGTTGGTGGGTGGCGAGCGCGCAGCTTCTGCGTGTGTACATGTAGTAAAGTTCCTAACATTAACTGGTACCTTGAAAGTTCCTACACAACCTATTTTAAAGTAACTTTCTACATATAATGAAGTATTTCATACATTCTTCTTTGTTCTGTTAAATGAACATAAAACGTTAATACGCCATATGCACCCCCCAAAAAAAACCTTGCCACAAAATAGTTGGAAATGGAAAAATGGCTGAACGGGTTGACATATCACTTCAATCGGTCTCATGTAGTTTATTTCATTTTGGTGTCTGAACCTTTTCTTTACATCTTCATATTCGTTTTATTATCTAGAATAAAAGAAGAACTCCACAAGACAATATTTCACGGAAGGTGTTTGTTACCAAGTCTAACACTCTAATTGTCTCTTGTGGTTTCACAATTAAAGTGACAGTAATGATCGAGCAATGACACGTAACAAGAAAAATACGGATATCAAGGGTATTAGTAACAGCTATTACTATATAGCTATAGCTTGTTTCCTTGCCAGCATATGTTAGTAAACCAAGTGTAGAGGCCAAAGTCCAGCCTGGGGAATAATAATAATATTAATAATACTGTATATGTACTTGTATCGCGCAGCATCAGTCATCACGACCAAGATAGGTCGCACTATCTGCGCTGACCAGTAAAGATTAAACGAACATTAGATAACAGCCAGTGGACGGTGAGATACGTGTAGACACACTGAACAACATAAAGATGAGGTACAAGAGAAGAACGTAATGCAAGAGATAAATATTTATGAAGGGATGTAGGTACTGTAAAGAATGTACGTCGAGATGGAGTAGATGGTTCACATGACAGACAATACTGCAAACGGAGTTAAGGATAGTAATTCAGGCAGAGTGTGAGAATGTTAGTTTTCAGAGATCGTTTGAATGTAGCCTTGTAGTCCGAGTGGCGAATGTGATGTGGAAGAGAGTTCCACTGCTTAGCAGCACAAAGGGAGGATATCCGTTGTCCGTATGTGACTGTCTTTGTGGGAGGGAGGGAAGGAATGCGGGAGTCTGATGAGGAGAAGGTTTCGAACAGGAGTGTAGACAGACAAGATTTCAGTAGAGAGGGGAGAAGCCATCAAAGAATCCACAGCATGTAGTTGAGAACTGGTAGTCTATTCTAGCTTTAATTGGTAGCCAATGAAGAGAATGAAGAAGTGGTGTGACTTTGCGAGTCCGGAAAGCGAGACGAGCAGCTGAGTTCTGGACCTTCTGAAGCTTATCAATGAGGTGCTCTGGACAGCCAGCAAAAAGAGAGTTACAGTAGCTTAGTTTAGACAGAACAATGAGCAGATGAGAATTTTGGGGGTTGAGATGTGCAGCGTGTGGCGAAAGGAGCTGATCTTCCGGAGCTCATAGTATACAGAACGACAGATGTGAAAAACATGCTTATCAAGAGACATGTCAGCAGACATTATGTAACCTAAGTTACGTGTTGAAGTAACAAAAGAAACATTGGCATCACCTACCCGAACAGAGGCAGGCAGTTAAGGATAAACTCTGGCTTTCCTCTTTGAAAAAAAAAATAAGAGCTTCTGTTTTATCGGAACTGAGTTTCAGCTTATTGTGGGTCATCCATAGTCTAACATCTGAAATACAATCTTGGATGTTCAAGACAGCAGTGTGTGCCTGAGAGGAAGAACAGCTGGTATACAGCTGGGTGAAGTCAGCAAATGATTGATCAGATATAGAGTGATATTGAAATGGAGTAGTAATTAGTGGCTTGGTGTACATGATAAAGAGGATTGGACCAAGTACAGAACCTTGGGGACTCCTGAGCAAATAGAGACTGGTAGAGAATCGTATGAGAGATATAACTGAAACCAGTCGAGTAGGAGACCTGAGATGCCATAGAGAGTACTGAGTCTATGAATGAGAGTAGTGTGGTCTCAAAAGCAACAGGTGAGGAATGAGATGTCACCTCTATCCAGAGCAGACAAAATGTCGTTTGTCACCTTAGGCAGGGCGGTCTCAGTGCTATGAAAAGGGCAATAAGCAGCCTGTGATGTAGAAATCAAGTTTTCAGAGTTAAGATAGGTTACACTGGACAAGGACTTTAATGAGCTTTATCGAGACGAGAGGCTAACAGGCTAAAAACTAGAGGTCATGAACTTCGTCTTAATGCGCATGCGCAGATCATGCCTAGACGATCATTCCCATCTCAGACCTCGGAGCACGTGACAGAGCTGGCGTTACTTGAGGTCTGGCAAAGGGTCGTCTAGATGTCCAATGAGCTCTGACTCTGTATCCCCCTACCCACTTACCAATACCGAGAAGGCTGGCTGTCCTGGGTTCAGCTTTCGTCTCGGCCACACTGTTCTTTCTCTATATGTGGCATCTGTTTACAGGACTATAGCTGTTTTGCCCTGATATAGCCTTAGTTGCTGGCTCGGCGTAAAACACCAATTCCACTCCACCCCTACTCACTTGAACATCGAGTGCCCCGTCGTCGTCCAACTCTACCTGCAGTTGTGGTGGACGACTTTACCGCGGTAAATATATAATGTCCTTTTACATGGAGCCATGCCAGGAACAAAGAACCACGTCGGGCCTATGTGTTTAAAAGTTCATTGTCAAAACAGAAATGTTATATATATATTTATAGATACTGACATGTAATTCTATATTTTCGAAATAAATATTCCTGTTAGAGTCGTGGACATCGTCGTCAGTCTTGTTCACTTTGACAAAGTCGAGTGAAACATGTGATGTAGACTAGAACTGGTCTGAGTGTACGCAAACCGTTCAAAGATTCTGTCTTCATAGTCGAAGCGTTACACCTCCAAAATGTCCTAAAGTCCCATTGCATTGGCAGTGTGTTAGCAAACAAATTTTGACTTTTATGAGTTGGATCAACGAACTTTCGGACCTTCCTGAGACCTTCACACACACCTTTGCCAGACGCTCGATGATATTTGATTGATTAAGAAGAGCCTGAAGGGAGATAAAGTGAGTAACCGGTTGGTGGTACCTGCTGATGTTGTGTTCGTCATTGTTGTTATTGAATCCAATCAAATTTCTTCTTTGATTTGACTTAACTAAAAGTAGTCTTTAACCATATAACTGTAATGATATTAGCTGACATAATACTTAATCAATCCCAGCTGTGGACGTCCATGACTGTTAGTCATCGAGATGGTACCAGATGGTGTTTACACCTGTTTGGGTTTTGTTTTAAAAGTAAGGTCATCAGGACCAGTTAGCCTTACCTTCCTAAAATGTCTGATTTCGTACTCTTTCTCGCAGACGTTTATCTCTTTTTTTCTTTCTTCTTTGTCTTCTTTTATTTATATATTTTATTTATTTTAATAATCGAGGTATATGTTCACATGCATCGACTCTGTTGAGTCAACTGCAATAATAACACATTTTGTCAATCTACGATCCGTGTCGATTATTATCTTTCACCAAACCCTACAATAGAAAAGTAACCAATTTCGATGTGGGGAAGTGATCAATGAGTAAAAATATTTTTAGGCGAATAAAAATCGGGAAAGCATTTTACTCAGATTCAGCTCGGGAAAAGTCGATTTCGATTTCATTTACGTGGTGATTACATCTGTCGGGTCTTCTCCGCTACGTAATTGTGGACATCCATATGAACATGTTAATTATATCCGTGATATACCTACATACAATGCAACGGTTTCTGTCGTCTCTTAGCACTTAACAATGTGTGATTGTTACATGTTTGATTGCTTTTTCATTGGCACAGGCAACTTTTCCGGTTTAGAACGTGTTAGAGGCAAAGTACACACACACGCAGGGGACGGAAGAGATGGCTAGAGATACAGGAAGAACAAAAAAGATCATAAGATCACTGTGCACTGTTACCAAATGTCTGTAGTACGATGTAATGCTGCTCGGCGGATGGCCGAGTGGTTAGAGCGCTGGCGTCCGAACCGAGAGCGCGTGTGTTCAATTCCCGATAAGCGCAGCAAACTTCCCCCAGTCGACCCAGCTGACGGGAATGGGTACCTGACTCTTTAGAGGGTTGGGGAAGGTAAGGCAGCGAGGGAGAAGAGATTGGCACCACCCTCGTGTAAACGCTGGCCCCGAGAAAAGTGGGGTCTCTAACACCTCACTCCCCAACGACCTGAACAGGTTATGGGATGACCTTTACCTTTTTTAGTACGATGTAAATTTGCCACACTACACAAGGAGCCCTGACCAACAATCAGTTCAAAACAAGAATTAAGCTACACTTTGTTGACACGCTCGCGTCACCCCGACAGCCACAGTACAAAAAAGGTCATTGACCGCAGTCAGTCAACCGGAACTCTCCACGTCAGTTTTAGCGACCACGTCAGCAAGTTTAGACAATTGAAGCCGCGTTGTAAACGCGATATATCCGTGGTGGAAGCTGGCAAAGAAGCCATCTGAAGGCCGATTGGCCAGTAGGGCGGCCAGTTAGCGGTGATTGGCCCGCGGGTTTGTTTTGGGTCCGGGAGGGCGGAGGGAAGCTGCGAGAGAGGGATGAGGCGACACCTTTTTGTTGTTGACTTTGAAAGGGAAAGTGCTTCCAACTCTCGGCGATTTCGCACTGTGGGAGATGGGGTCTTTGGGGAGTGTGGATGTTTGGGAGGTGGGTGAGGGTATGAGGGTATAGGGGAATGGGGAGATGTGGGGAAAGGGTTTCTGTTTTTGTGGTGCCTGATGTGTCGTTTCCTTTTTGCACGTGCCCTTTATTTTTGTTGGTGTTTAAGTTTTCCAAGTCTGCATGGGTGGTGTACTGTCTTTGTGCCCTCTTTGTCCGTTAATTGTTGATCTGCCACGTTTGCATGGGTGGTTACAGTGCTGCTGCCCTCTTTTCCTCCTGCTGCTGCTGGTGCTGATGCTGCTGCTGCCGCTTGTTACCAGTGTTTAAGGGTCCTGCCACGTGTACCGTGGTGGTGTATTGTGTTTCTTTATTGGATTCCATGTGTTGCTCTTCTTTAATTTTTTTCTGAGCCCCTTTCTTTTTATTTTTATTTTTTTATTTTTTGGTTTTGTCCGTGTGGATGGTTGTTTACCCCCTATTCCTATGTTGTATTAGACTAGAGTTTGGGTGGCTTGTTGCTATTGCTACTACTAGTGACAGTATACTGTTCCATAGTTCTTTAGGTGGGTTGAGGCAGTTTCTGAGGTTTAGCCCCAGTCTATATTTATCTAGGAAATGTTTTAGTTCTTCTCTCTCTCTCTCTCTGGTTTGTTTTCATTGCATTCCAACAATACGTGCGGCGTGCTAAGTATGTCCCCGCAGGCACATGGAGGGGGGTCTTTATATCTTTTTAAGTATTCTACACTAAGCCTCATTCTGGCTATTTTAGTTTGATCCGACCCCTCAACCCCACCTTCCCTAAGTGGACACGGCAGAGCTGCCGTCCGACACGGCCGAGCACCCCTGCCACTTTAGCCCTCCCGGGGGATATAAAAGGGAAAGGAGAAGTTTGACAGAGAGAAAACCCCTCCCCCCCCCCACAGTGCGAAATCACCGAGAGGTGGAAGCACTTTCCCTTACAAAATCAACAACAACAACAACAACGACAAAGAGAGACGAGAGAAAGAAGTCAAGAGAGTAACACGCGAGAAGGACGCCAGCCAGCAGCCCGGGTGATAAAGTTCTTGAGAAAGTTACGAATACTGTAGACAGTATACTGTAGTAACTGTACAGTTGACCAGCAAGCGGTCGCCAAAATAAAAAGGTTCCAACAACCTACGGCACGCGCTGAGTGTTGTTGTGTGCCGTGTGGTAGGTCACCCTGTTACATATCCGCCTTGTAAAAAAACAAAAAATATATATATATAGAAACAAACAGGCAACATATAATTGTTGATGTGTATGCAGTCTTTAAATACTTCCTCGCCTCACTGACAACACCATCATAGAACCATATATTTACTAATAGTGTGAGGGGGGGGGGAGAAATAAAACACGTGTTCTCAAGTAAACCGTTGTCGGTGTTGACAAATTCAGAGCACTGTGTACGGAGCCTTTTATTTATTTATTTGTATTTTTGTTCGTCTCAACGAAAGGAGTGGTTTTTCTTTTCATCGAACTAGTCAGCTAACTGTTTTTCTCATTCTCAGCGATCTTTAGTTTCCCGTCCTTTGCTCGACTGTGTGTTACAGCATTTAAATGAGTACTTGCAGGTGACATACCGTGGGTAGGTGGGGTTAGCTATGCATACCGAGGAGCTAAGAATGCGGTGGGATAGTGTTTGATTTACATCAACTCTGAATCACATAAGGGAAGCTTTATGTGTTTGGTCGGATCTCTTTAGCGTCCGAACACATGCATGAGTGGGTTTGAATGAGTGACTGGAAGAGAAAAAGGAGGGGAACGCGACAGAACGTCACAAGCCAGTATGAACCAAGTATAAAGGTACACGCAATAAAAAGGGAAAATAAAAAGTTTGATCCATAGCCAAGTGATGGTAGTGTGGTGAACGGTAAATGAACTTTCCATGAGAGGTCAGAACATACCCCGCTCGCTGGGCAAAAGAGAGCTTTCCACTCGCTTGCTCCAACGGTCATCAAACCAAAGAACGTCCTTCTTTTAAGAAGAGAATTAATACCACCTGTCTTCTCGAAGCCTCATCGACTTACCTACTTCCCTCAAATTACCTTTTTTTTTTTGAATATTCGGCAGGCAACTTTTCGTCGCATATGACATCAGAAGGAGTTGAGCAGTACTCGTTTGGATGAAACCGGATGCTGCTTTGTGTCTTCGGTGGCCTAGCTTAATGTGTCAAGGTAACTTTCTTCAAATGTAAATTGTACAAAAAAAAACACAAGTGCTTTTACATCCTTTACAAACTGCACTTCACCAAAAGTAGCCCTCACGTCAGCACTGGCCTGGTGTGGAATGCCAAGGATGCCCTCATTGCGAGCAAACTAGGAACTGACGTCAGCAGGGGACGCTACCTGACCCTCGGCTGAAGAACTGCAGTGTTCGCCGTCTGTAGTCGCCCTCTACCCTCCTCGACACGCTTTCCCCCGGGGACCAAAATACTTCTCCCCTCAGCCGGTTTGCTTTCTTTTTAGTTATTTCGTGTTCATCGCTCGTTATGATGGGTTAGGTAGGCGGGTGGATTGAAGGTGGGGGGGAGGGTGGCGGGAAGAAGGCTAGAGGGGAAGTAATACATGCAATGCTCTGGAAAGAGACGAAACAAAAATAATACCAAAGAAAGAAGAAACATTACCAATCTAGATATTTTTTTGCTTTATATTAACGAATAAAATGCATGTAACAAGCCCAATGCATCTAGAATGAGGCTATTATGCAAAGTACAAAATATACTTTTCCGTGCAGCGGTGGAAAATAACCAAGAACCTGAGCTTTAAAAAAAATCTTAAATATAAATTAACATTAAATCATTAATATGTGCCTCAGTCCACCTCATAAACTAAGTCACATTGTTCTGTTATTAACCATAATGAAGTTACAATCCACGCGAAGTCTAAATTTATTATAAATATTATCAAAAAAGGAAAGTAAACAAAATCAAAGAAACTAACAGAAATAGACAATATTTACTTACGAATATGAAAAACGTTCAAAGAAAAATGAGAATATAGTCTTCCCATCTCCACACAGTGTGATCTATGCAAGATAGAAGAGGAGGCTAGCAGCGAGCTGTGATCGGTCAGCTGGCGGGCGGCTGACTTTGAAGTCTGATCGATAGGATGTCCGAGAACCACACACACGCCTACAGCTGTCACTTATCTTCCCTTTACTCGGACATCGCTATCTCTCTTTCTCTCTATGCCAGTCGGTTCGCATTTTCTCTTCTCACACAGTAGATATAAAACCCATTCTTTTCGTGTAGATAATAATTATATGGAGAATAAATGCGACGGTTTTTTTGATATAAGCTTTGCATCGGCGTTTCGTACTCGCTGACCCGTTTAATTGATTCTATGGTCTCTGGTTTTCTTCTTTTGTCCAGCTCTTCTTCGACACCTGTGCTACAGTGTAGACGAGTAGCTGCTTGAGTTCACCCGCATTCGTCTCTCTACCTTTCCACAATCCAGGTAAAGTCAATCAGAATACTAAACGTATGCCTCACGTCTGTCTATGCAAAATAATTTTTTAAAACTTGCTTCAAAGACTGGATGAGATAAAGGGTCTCGCCTTCTAAATATTAAAAAGAGGCAGCGTGTAATAATCAAGTAAATGATGAGGCAGAGTACAAAGTGTAGATGAGAAAAACCGACAGACACGCTAACCCGCAATACAGACTCATCCAGTGCAGGAGAGAAGAAGGGAAGTACTTGATGAGGTCAGAGAGAAAATGAGAAATACTTGATGAGGGCAGACAGAAGATGTGAAGTACTTGATGAATGCAGACAAGAAGACGGGAAGTACTTAATGAGGAGAGCTAGTCTCGGAGACAGCCCCCTTCTCTCCAGAGGGCGCCACACCACCAAAATGAGGTGTCCATCATCTGAACCAAAGTAGCTACCGCAAGATTCACCAGACCATCTCACGCTCCTAAGGCCGGTTTTCCCTCCTTCTATCCTTCACTTTTTGTCATATCGATAGATTCAGTCTGATGAGCGCATTTTTTTTCCCCCGTTGATAAATCTCGGCACGTGCCTTTCAAAGGTCTTCGCCCGTGCGCGATACCCGCGGTTATCGTAGAGCAGAAATAGGTCTGGAACAATCGAGTCTCATCCTGACCTCACTGCCGTCCCTTCTTTGAGTGGTAGCTACTTAATTGGTTTTGACTGGCCACGTGACCATTATGGTGGCTGGTCAGTGTCGGAAAGAGGTGTGGTGGGTGGGGGTGGGGGGGGGCGAGAACCAGACATCTTTCCTCGATCGGAAAGACCGTTAGCAAACATCCTGCCTTTTGGCTTGGTAGAAATAAAGTGCTTCGTTTCCAGCCACTGCAGGTGACTTCGCATTGAAAACTCTACACAGATATGGAATACGTATACATTCCTCCCTGGCAAGATAACATAGCCGTGTCTTCTCGAGCTGACGGAAGACGAGCCTACTTTATTGACCGTTTTAATTAATGCTGGCAGAGGATTCTGACGACATCACTGACCTCCCCGCGACTCCCACTCAAAGGTCAAGCGAGACTGTTGGTCACGGGATGCCCTGACAGTGCTGATACACGGACAGTGAAAGGAATCGGCGTAGAATGTCATCGCTTCTCCTGTACACACGTGCGTCCTACTATAGTTTCTCTCCGCACACAAGACGTCCGTAAAGTTCGGCGGAAAAAACAGGATATTGCGCGTGCTCCGGGAATACCAGCCTGTACCACACTCGACCTCACATAGTGCGGATTGGTTAGGTCCGCCGCTTGCGGATAAAATCCCATAAGACTGCCGTCTGTGCTCTGATGCTGTTTACATGTGACTAGCGGTAGACTATAGGCCTATACTTAATCCGAGGACTTAAAAGAGATTACAGCAGGAAGGCGTTGTTAAGCACCCATCCTAACACAAGGGCTACACAGAACGCACATGTGAGACTGCAGAGTGTTTTGATTTAGGTATGTGCACTATATCGAGATTATGAGAGATGGATAAAAAAAAAAGAATAACATTACAGAACTGATGTCTGAGAATTGTTTGACGACGTGGACAAATATAGGACAAAGTGTCATGTTTAGAGGATTTAACTAATGAGGCCTAATTGATAAGCCAGTTGTAGGTTTGAGATTTTGTTTTCCTTTTTCCAGGCCAGTATTAGCAATTAACTGTCTTGCTCGTTTTTTGATTTCTTGCTCTCTTTGGAATTTATTTGATGTATGAACTAAAAATTGAATGGTCTTGAAATAGTCAATCGCGATGCATGTTTCCTTGGTCAGTGGAGAAAAAAAATTCAGACAGTACTGAGTGACTGTTGTATCTGGCACGTGTTCAGGAAGTTTCCGTGTTCACGAAAATGCTGCATGATCATGCTTTTCATGGTTGCGTCAGTTAAAAGAAAAATTTCCACTTGAGCTAAAATTAATGATTTGGTCGTAAGTGATCCCAGTACGAGCAACCTTTGCCTCACCGCCGGCTGCTTCATCCTCCGTTTAGCCTACACCACGAACTATACACGTCCGTGCCTACACTTTGGGGTAGTATGCAGCAGGCAGTAAGTTTTCCCTCTTCCCCAAACAGTAAACACAACCGAAGCAGATGACCGAGGTGCCCATCGGAAGTAACTGGGCATGCGGTGTGCTGGTTATAGTATCCGTGTTCGATCACCGGATCTCAAACTAATTATATCTCAGGAAATAAATAATTCGATCTGCCACACTGACGGCTGAGACTTTTCAGGGGGCGTCTACTGGGGATTTTTCACTTTTAAAAAAATTTAGCGACGCATGCGGGTTGCAACGCCACACACACGCACACTACACGTCATTTCACAGCTGATAGTCTTACGAAATGCCACTCATGAATGGTACACCATGCCTAGTGCCAGGTAGGTGGGAGTTTTTTTTTTTTTT
Source organism: Marisa cornuarietis (assembly GCA_004794655.1). Classification (NCBI taxonomy): domain Eukaryota; kingdom Metazoa; phylum Mollusca; class Gastropoda; order Architaenioglossa; family Ampullariidae; genus Marisa; species Marisa cornuarietis. Next base: position 1,601,228 of record SMMW01000635.1, on the reverse strand, counting down.
TTTTTTTTTTTTTTTTTACGTTTAAGCTCATTGGCTGCTTGTTTCACCTTGACCTACGAAGGTTGTTTATATACCGGTTATTGTCGATCATCGCTTTTCCGAAGTTTCTTCAGCAGCTGAAAGGGTTGAGATATGACTGCACGTGGTATAAAAAAAAAATATATATATACGTAAGCTATTCTCCGTTAAACTTTGATCTTTGTGATAATTGCGAGCCCCGGTGAATGATAAGCTGCGATTGGCTGAGCCTGACCTCTGAACTCTGCCTTGTATTCCATTCAGCAGGCCGAGGGCGCAGGCTTTGGCTCCGATCCCTCGCGCGCCTGGTGTGTGTGTGTGTGATGGTGGGGGAACACTCGCTGTGCCAGAGACAAGTCCTTTTGCTGACAGACCTCTCACCCTTCACCATGATCATCGAAGATGTACGTGAACAATAATAAACCGGTCATCATGGACGTGGACAGTTCGCGGAGCGTAGTGGAGGACTATGTCGCTTATCGCCTGGAAAGAAATGGCCTGGCCTGGCAAAATGGACAGAGGGATGCGACGCCCAACGAAATTCAGCGAGCAATGCGGGCGCTGGGCGATGAGTTCGAAAGCAAGTTTAGTGCTCAGTTCGACGACATGATGAGCCAGTTGCAGCTGACTCCAGACTCGGCGTATCAAACTTTCAGGACGATTGTGACGGAGATCTTTCACGACGGCGTCAACTGGGGGAGGATCGTAGCTTTGTTCGGTCTGGCTGGTCGTCTGGCTGTTCTTTCTAGTCATCAAGAAATGCCGCGGCTTATAGAGTCTATCGTGGACTGGGTGTCGGCATACGTGGATACCAATCTGAAACAGTGGATTACAGAGCATGACGGATGGGTAAGACATATTGTGGCACTGGCCGCATGTTTGTTTATTTGTGTGTGTGTGTGTGTGTGTGTGCGTGCACGAGCTTTTATTAGCACTGCATTTTTCTGTGATAAACACTTACGATGCATGCCTGTCCCCGTGGCTGTGGAAGTCAGCGTGGGCGTTGTAGCACCGGGAGACCGGTCGTTGTGCCGTCTGTGAAGACGCCAAGAGAGGAATTATCATTTTTCTAAAGACATAGCTTCAGTGACTCATATACTTTTTATAGTCACCATGATTAACCAACATTACTGCACCATTATTCAGTTTTGTTTTATTTTGGCTCTGTCTCCGTCTCTCTCTCTCTCACTTTCTCTCACTCTCTCTTTCTCTCTCACTCTCTCTCTCTCACACATACCAAAATTCCCATCCTATTCTGCAGGAAATAGGTAAATTAATTGAGTCCTGTTTGCAAATGATTATTAAACTACCATAAACTATAATTATGGACACTTTCCCAAACTTTGTAATCAATTTCAGATTTTAACATTAAAGGGCTGTGTTTAAAAATAGTCATAAGTTTTGGGGGATACATGAGCAAACACTATTCTGTATTAATCTTGGGCACTCTGATATTCTTGTAGACAGTGTGACAGGGTTTTTTTTAATTATTGATTTGTTTGGGGGGTACTTTGGCTGGTAGTTTAAAATAGGTAAAGTAGTAATTTGCAGACCCAGTGTCTCTTATACCAAAACTTAAAGTATTCAACTATACGCAGTTTAGATTTCAAGGGCGAAATCTGACTTTGGGTTGGTCATGCTCCACTCATGCAGAAAGGATTGAGATAGGCACACCTGTGTTGACGCAACTGCTTGTGTTAATCGTACTCAATGCCATTAAGTTTTTCTGCCATCTTAGAAGCCAAATTTTTTAATAACCTAGATACTTGATAGTTATTTATCTGTCATAATATGTCAGTTATAGAATGGTTTCCTTTTTAGCAGCAATAGCATACAATTACTTTATCCCTTTAGTCATTGCTGGATTTTTCTAAAAATAGCTATTCTCTGTTGTACAGTAACATAGTGGCCTCTAATTATATGAGTTTTAAATCCTGAAACTTGTATGATATCACTGTCAGTAGTTGTTTTATATAGCCATTGTACAGCATACAATGCAAAAGTGAGGCATAGGCTAACAGTATTTTTGTTTTTTGAATATTGTTCAATACATGAAGCTCTTGGGTATTCGTTTAATTGACATACTGATACATGTGTTTCGTTCGTGTACATTCATGTACCTTGAAAGGTGTACCACTGACTCTTACTCGCTGACAGTGACAAATGCGAAATTTATGTCATGTATAACATTTTTTGGCAAATCATCCATGGTAATGCCTGATTGTGGGGACAGTTGACTGTTACTAGCAAGTGTCTAAGGGATTAGTGTTTCATCTCTCAATGTAGCAGATGACAAAGAAAACAGATATTTTATTCTTAGATTTAAGAAGTCAGTCATGATCTTTCTTTTCATTTAAAGTTCTGTGTAGCTGTATAATGTTAATGAATGTGTTAAAATTAGCCTGTTTCTTCTTGTGACTTGAGTACAATTTTACTGTCAGTAGGACTGAAGGCTTAAACTTTATAGTTGATTCCAAGAAAACACCAATTGCATTGAACTTACAAAATCATAAGCACAATATGATACTTTACCTTAGGCATACATGTTACTCAAACAGAGGAAACTATGAACAGATTATATGCATTGAAGACACCTAAAATACATGTCTGTGATTTTGTAGATGGTATTTTTGTGGGCATAAATATTAAACAAGAAACATTATTCTAGAAACATGCATGCACACATTTGAATTGAGGGAGAGTTGGCAGCAAAGAAAAGATGTGGGAAGAAAGTGAAGGTCAAGAACTGCTTTAAGATGTTAGAATCTTACTGGGTGTGGTTAAGTGATTGTAAGACCTTCTTGGGCTGGTAGTACACTAGACTGCAAACCAGGTCGCAGCCTGGTAGTACACTCGACTGTAGAGCAAGTTGCTCTTCAAGGTATGATCCAGCCTTGTGGCAGGAAACTTACAAAATACAAACCTGAATATATTTATAAAACTAATTACAAGGAAAGTTACCTTCATTATTTCACATCCTATTCTCACATTCAGAATTAATGCATGATAGTATTATTTCAACATGATTTGACATGAGGATACAGCAAAAGGATATATGACAATATGATATGGTGGTAAGACATGTCTTTTATTAGCAGAGTAACTGGTGCAGTTGTTTTTACTATTGTTTTAGTCATTCTGACAAAGCATGTCTCCTCTACTGGCTGGATGTTTGAAATTTTCAGTTAATGCAATGGTTAAAAACATATTTATGTTCTTTCTCCTCTTTGATTCACTTTGTATCCCATATTTCCTGGTCTCCCACATTCTGTTCCTTCTGTGTGACTTTTTTTTCCCTTTTTTTAATAACATTCACTGAATCCCACTGAACAAGACCAGCAAGGAATTTAAAGTCTATAACAGGCATTAAAAGCACAAGGCTTAAGTCCGCACCACAATTGACCATGGAATCATTGTTTGAAGATGTCAAACACTAAGAATTTGCAGAATATGAGTAGAATGTGTTAAACAGTTGCGTAGATTCATTGAAGAACTGTTTACATTATAACTAACAAATTTTAACTGTTTTGTGGTTCCTTATCATTAGACACATTTTTGTGGGGTTTTTTTATTTTTATTTTGCTCCCCACACATAATATTGTTTGAGTGTAGTTGGCATGGTTAATTGTTTTACCGTCTGCATAGTCTTTTACAAATACAGTTTTTAATTATGTTTATTGCTTGCATAAATATTAATAATATTAAGTATTCTTTTCTTGCAGGCTGGGTTTTTGGAGTTTTATGCTGGAGGCCCAGAGAAACGTGTGAAAGAATCATGGCCATCTTTAAAAACAATCTGTGGTTATGCTGCAGCTGGTCTGGGAATCTTGACTTTGGGAGCTTTTTTATCTCAAAAATCATAAAGTACAAGCCTGTTGGGTGAAAAGAATAACTCTTGTCTATTATCCAGGAATTTGCAGGACAAAATAGAAATAAAATGATGTTTTCGGAGACATTCATCAAATATCATGAGGATGTGCTGCAGATTTCTATTGACAGGGCATCAAGCTACTGCATCTTGACAGTGGAAGTGAAAAATTTCATTCCAGATGAATTCTAGCAAAGATAAGATGAAGAGACATCTTCCCCAAGTAATATCAGCTTATAAATAGTACTTTCTTATTATTTCTCAAAGTATAAACTGATTTAAAGAACAGAAGAAACTGCACAATAATTATGACATTGCAAAATCATTGAATGATGTTGTTTCCCTGCCTCCAATATAATTTGCATCTACACTGTGTTTTGATAGTGCAGATATTTTGAGCATTTAAGAAATATTTTTAGGCTAAAGCCTATGTTTGGCTTGCTTAAATAATGACAAAAAGTGATAATGCCTTTATTTCAGGGTAGTGGTGAGAATCAACATTTCAGTCTTGGAAGATGGGCTTTATTGAAAAGTATCGGAATGCTGCCTTAATGTCAGATTTTCAGAGATAAAATCAGAAGACAATGGCACATTCTGAAATTATTCTTATAACAATCTCAGAACATATTCACGTACAGTTTCAGTCCATTGCTTACATGAGATTGTTTAAGATGTTTCTGGGACGAGTTGGGGTACCTGTCTGCGAAAGACAGGCCTGTTGGTTGATGTTTTGATGACAGAGAAAATATCATCAGGTGTTCCAGCTGGAGAACTTGTGATCTTTCTTGTCTGCTTTCATGTGGTCAAGAGTTGTGATACAGTGTCATTCAGGTTCACATAACGTACGAAGGAGGGCATCTTTTTTTCCTAAATTCTCTATCCTTTGCAAAGCTGTTACCTGGTTTGAGTTATAATGACAGTGTATGTAAAGCATGCTACATTATATTGTGGCTGTTTATATGTGTTCAGTAATGTGTGGGGAAGACTTGCTAGCTTGCTTGATAAGTACCAAGTTTTTGTTTCATTGCAAGCTGAGACTTCTCTTGTCAGTGCAACGAAGCTAAATGCTTCTGGGTGGTCTTCCTCTGCTTGATCATTTACAAATGCTTGGGCATCAGATGTTTTCGGCAGGATTTACTGGCAAGAAGGATGACACGGGAGTAAGAAGATTGTTTTTTCATCCCAAGGTTGATGCCACCAGCTTTAAAGCAATGGGGTTTGCTGCAGAGTGCTTTTAGCTGAACTCGGTCAAGTGTAGCTCACAATAGCTGAGCATGGTTTTCGTGTCCAGCTGCATATCTTCCAGAACTCTGGAGTACATTCAGTGGCAGGAGGACAGGTTGCACCAGATAACCAAGAAACTTGTGGGCAAGATTCAATGTTACAAGTCAAGTTTCAGTACCTTAGACACGAGGGACAAGGTTTTTAATGTTTGGACAGAGTTAATGGTGCATTTATTTGCATGCCATTGAAGTAATTTAATTATACTTACAGACATAACTTTTCATTGCTTTTTTGTGGGGGTTGGGGGATGACTGGAAGAGAGACTAAAAGACTTCTAGTCACAAGATGCTATTAATGCTACTAAATGTTATTATTATATTAACATACCCTTTTAAAAAGAAATTGTTAGTCTTGATGATACGAAGTGTACATTTATATAGAACTCTATCATAACCTTGGGTGCTGAGTGCTGATCCATTAACATGACAAGCATCAAACTTTTCAGAAACAAACAACAAAAATACAGTAGACTCTCCATTAACCAGAATTCAAGCAGCTGGCACTCTCAAACAACTGGCAAAAACTAAGAATAATAATAATAGTAATAATAATTTCTAGTGGAAATGTAAGCTCTATCTTGATGTGATGACTACCCAGCAAGCTCTGTATCTCTACTGTAACAGTTTTAGGTGTGCTTTTTTTAAAAAAAACAAAGTTACCCGAGTTTTTAAAAAATTGTGTTAGTGAAGTTCATTTAAGTTGAAAAATTTATTGACTGCCATTAGCTAAAATTGCAGACCACATTCATAAAGCTGCTTTTATAATAAAACTGTGTTATATTAAGTTTATTTGTCTAAATTTGCATTTAATTACTGTTTCAATAATGGTATCAAGTCAGTAGAGAGTTTATGGTATGACATGGTATGCAGTATGAGATATAGTAATAGGCTTGTTCTTAATCATAATTCTCAAGCAACCAGAAATACATTAATCTGGCATCTGCCAGTTGCCATTGATGCTGGTTAACTGAATCTGTTGTAATAACAAAGGTAATGAGCTTCACAGGCCAGAATAAAGTAATTCTCAGATTCTCACAAAAATGGTTTAAAGTACATTTTGAAAAGTTTGACAAATCAGAAAAGTTCTCTTATTGTCATTGGTATTATTGAACTGGCATAATGGGTGGAAACTATTCATATCATTATGCAATCAAATGAAAGACCTAGCAATGTGTATTCTGATTCTTGCTTTCAGAATAGCTTCCTCACAGTTAGCCTAGTTTTTTATGTAATTGGGTTTTTTTTATTCCATAGTGCACAAATATACCAGAAACAAATACCTGTAAAAATACAATATTTACCATCACACGTCACAGGAAAAAAAAGCACACAAGGCAACACAGTCACTTTCACCATCAAAGCAAGTCATCCAACACAGTATGCACACACTTCCCTGTCAACCTGTCCTCATCAATACAACAGAAGAACTGCTCTCAAGCCCTGGAGAGAGCAGAACAGCAGCAAGAAAGTATATATAACAAACCTTAACTAAAACCCTCCTCTCAAAGGAAGGATTTCACAGGCCAAAACAGAGCACATAACCTCCCATTCCCCACCCCACCCCCAACCCCAACCCTGAAAGCCCATTCTTACCAGTATCATTATATTTGTGACTCCCTGCCAACGGCTCCACAACAACACCCCAATACATCATTATTAATATGTAATATTGTTCTTGGTTTCAGAATACCTCAGTAAGTCAAGGTAACTTGGAATAATTTATCACTCCCTTACCATTTCATCCTCAGATGTGACTAGTTTTCAACAGTGTTACCATCGTGCAAGTTTTAGCATGCTGTGTGACACCCTTGCCCAAAGGATAAATTGGTCACAATGCCTAGCTATATTTCAGCCTCACAATTTCCACATGAACTGCACACTATATACTGATCACCAATATTTCTAATAGAAAATATTTTCTGCCAATGTTCCTTTTAATTTCAAAATAAACATAAATGGTTCAGGTGTTTTCATTTAAGGTATCCTATAACAGATGGAATAGAATGTAGGTTAACATGATGACAGCAGTTTCCAATATAATTATTTATATCACTTTTTAGACAAATTATATATATATATATATATGTCCACATTACTTTTTTTGAAAGAATTTATGTCATCATAGCGAAGAAAAGCAACTTTACCAACATAGCTTTGATAAAATATTTCCTCTGATGTATGATACTACAGTGTTGTTGTCTCATCTAACAAGTGGTCTTGCTGGCATTTGAACAGAAGACGGTCTGTACAGGTCTATGCCTGGTTCAATTTTTTTTTTTAATTGAACTGCAGATGATTAATAAGATGGAGCTGTACTTTTCAACAGGTAATGGAAATGGTGTTAAAATAGCGTGCTTTCATTTATCACAGTATTATGTACATGCTTGTTTGTTAACATATAACAGGAGGCACACACTTAACGTGTCTGTTGTGCAAAATAAATCATGTAACAGTTGTAAAAATAAATATGCCAATTTTTTAATGCTTTAGTGGATTTTCCTTTACATAGAGGGATCTTTGTTGTCTTTAAAGTTCTCATGTAGCATGTTTATTGTGGATATTTTTATCAACATCAGAGATGCCAGCCTTGTTCTTTACACCTTAGTGCTGTTACCCTGTATTAATAGGCAGTGACCTAATCTAAGATCAACAGGCCAACACCAGAAGCCCAGATTTATAAATATAGCACAACTTTACAGTAACTAAAATGTGCTAAAATATGCATACTAATGTCTTGCTTTATTTAATCCTTCTTTAGATCAGTTTTAAAACAATGGATCATAACATTATCTTGGTGATATCAAGATCCTACCTCATTCTAAGTATCAAAGAGTACAAAGAAGTACCAGCCTTAGGTAGCAGCTGCTGAAAGATGACCAAGAAAATGTGCTTGAACAGGTGGATAGGGGTAGATAGTGGATTTGTTGTAAATGGATGTATGAATGTATACACAGGTGAACATGAGAGATTTCAGCAGAAAAAATTATTTATAAAGGGATAAATTATAGGGTTTATTTGAAAAAAACATTTCTGGGAGACTTTATATGTGAGATTTAAGGGATGCAAATCCTTCAGGACAGTCCAACCCACCAGAATCTAAGAGCAGAGATGTGGCCTGTGGACACACTGTTGAAGGTTGGTGTCTACAGCACACAGCAAACTTTGTCAGGACCTCTGGAGTTACTAAGCATTCAAAGAAGTGATACAACTACCACAAAAGTCATGAAGTGTACACTAAAAGTAGAAATCGAAAGTAGCTTTACGTCTAGTGTATAATGAAGCAAGATAATAGTATGTTTTTAGCATATTGATTTATTGCAGAGTGCATAGATCATTCTAATGAGCTGTGTTGTGACAAACAGTTGCTGTGTTGTGCATTGTCCTAGATAACCAACATACCATTTCTTTTTAACATAGTTATTTTATCTAGTTCATGGGTTTACAGAGCTTTCTTCATGCTGTATTTAATGCTAAGGCAACTGTAATCAATTATTCAAAGTAAATATCATTTTATTAATGTCAACTATAATGTCACCTTTTGTTTTTCTTTTAATTGATGTGGTTAGATGTTAACTGTAAACACTGAACTGTGTTGATATACACATTTTATTTCTAAAATTCTGTTTACAGCATCTAATGCTTTCTACCAAAACACACTGAACAGATAAAAGGCAACACAAGAAGCCTACACTGATTTTAACATCTATGTAACATAGACTATGTGTTAATTTAAATTACTAATTTAAAAGCAAAAGACACTCAATTACTTTAACATTTACAGGACACAGTGCCTCATACTTTGTTCATCTTATAATGTAATACTCATGATTATAAAGAAATCTTCTGTTTGTGACCGTACCATTAGTTTACATATTTCTGCATGGCCCACATCTTCACCTTTAAATGGCTGTCTACTGTAGTTGGAAACATTCTGTTACCGTTTGTCATGTTTGAAACAGTCAGGTATATACCCATTGTATGTGCATTACGATCCAAGAAAATGAATGAACTTTGCTGAGAAGAGGTATGAACCAGTGTGTGTTGTTCATTGTTTACATTCAGTGCATGTGTGAGTATTTCTGTATATAGAGGCTGCTTTCACAGGATGCATGAGACTGCCATGCTAGACCAAGAACTGAGTGATATTACCAGAATTTTAAGCTTGTTGGATGTGATGTGCATAATGTTACTATTTTGCACCATACTGATCAAACTGCTAGATTATTTGCACTTTCTATTATTTGGAAATGACTGAAAATTATGAGAGAAAGATTAACATGTCGTTGCATAACACACTTATTGTATCAGCAATATATTCACAAATAAGTCTTCTTGCAAAGACATGTACAGCGATTTGATTTTGTGTTTTTTTTTCACATTTTTCAATCCAAATATTTGCCTCAGCTGTAGCCCATCTGCTAAAAGTACTGGCTATGAAAACCTGGCATTATTTTGCTTAGAATGTGGTTGGGCAAACAAACTGTACCATGAAAAAGAATGCGGTATAGTACTGTATAGTCTACATGATTTTCCACATAGCAGTCTGGTTGATGTTGCATGGATAGTGCACTTTATGGGAAAGGAGAAAGTATGTGTTCAGAAGTGAAAATGGGAATGGAGATTGTGAAAGTGAGAATTTATGTTTGAAAATTATTTTTAATGTGGCTATCTCATGAAAAAAAATCTGCTAGGGCCTTCATGGCAGTTTGTGTACATTTGTCAGCAACTTGCATTGTTGATCGTGTTTTTTGTATTTATTATCAAAGGGACCATCGGCTAATAGTGGCTCATAGATGATCTGTTTCCACTTGTATTGTTCACCCATTTCCGTTTTATTTTTGTCGAATTTGTTTGTGTGTGTGTGTGTGTGTGTGTGTGTGTGTAGGTGTGTGTTTTAAAGTTAAAGGAATTGCCAACATGTATAGCATCAGAAATAAACACTCCTTCAGAGAAGACAAACAGCTGAGATCAGGAAAACAAGTGGATATCTCTTGTTTCTCTTTGTTTTTTGTTTTTGTTTTTGTAATAGCAGATGTTTGTCGGCGCTATATGTGTACTTTTTCCAAGGACAGCACGCATGTTCTGGACACTCACCCAGTTCAGTTGCTATTTTCTTTCTCTGTGCGCGGTGTAATAGTTTATGTTAAGCCACTGAGGCAAAAGTGCGTGTGTGTGTGTAGCCAGTGATATCCCTTGTTTTCCAGTCAAGACCGTGCACCGACCCACACAAAAGGCTTATTGCGGGGAAAGGGTGGATCGCTGTAGACTGAGGAGAGGGGTAGTATGCAATAACACGGATTTAAGTAGACACCCGTCCTTACCACAGAGTGCAACTACTAAAGTGCGTGGGAACGTAGAAGCTCGACCGGTGTAGCCGTTTTCATAGTTATTGGAGATTTGAAAGCGAAGCACAGATCGAACTCGGTCACAGGTGTTCAGGGTCTTTACTGTGTAAAGGGACGGTCCCCAACATTCCCCACACATACACACCTGTCTGTGTACAGATACAGGTGACGCAAACTGTAGACACGTGATACCTGATGACCACCGAGCACTCTCATGTCCTCATGCACTTACATGCTCCGCGATTTTATATTTTATTGTTTTTGAAGTACATGGCACATTTATCCTCCGATTGCTATTATCGAATACAGCGAATAAAGATGCCTATGTAGGAAAGCAGTGTACCGAAGTTCCCGTTGTCAACATCTTTAGTCACCTGCCATCTCTATCCTCTAAGCATGACCAGTAACTTTTCACTGACGACAGGAGGTCAGCTCCGGAGAAGACGGGTGGCGGGTAGGTCTTGTGTACCTGATGGTCGTTGCAAATTGCTGTAGTCGTCCTCTCTCGTGGCATAGGTGATGTGCACTTTTCTGTCACCCTTCCCCCCTCCCCCAACTACTCCTCTCATCCTCCGGCCGCCAGCGGTGTCGTTGCTGGTATTATCACCGTCGCACGTACTGTTCTCGGTACTCGAGCCTCTCAGCTACTGCGCCCCACATTGTTTGTAGTTTGTCCCCTCGTTTCATCCATCCTCGTTATACTTCTGTTCGTGTTTTCCATAGGCAGCTTCAAGTGTTGTTAAAAGCACCAAAGCAAGATATATGTGTGTGTACATAGGTGTGCCTTTCGACGTTTTGCGTTTCAGCGACTTGTTACTGAAGTCAATGTGTTTGTCCTTGCCATGTAACTTGTTATCTGGTGGCTAGCAGTCGCTCGTTGCTAAACATTCTGGGACTTCTCGCTGGCCTTATTTCTTTTTTCTTGCTCTCCTTCCGATTAAAAGGCATACGGTTATCGTGGGTGCTACTTCCCACCTTCCCCTACATTCTCACCCCTCCCCTAACTGCCGTCTCGTGACGTCTTACGTTTTTTGCTGGGTCATTATGAGTATTGAGTACCCGAACGGTGATGGGTGTGTAAGTACCCTAACCGTGCGGATGGCGAGACGTGCTTGCCTGCCAATACCAAAGAAATCTCTCCCACCCCACCCCACCTGCTCTGCCTTCCACCCAAACCAAGTTTTGAGGTGAATGACCTACTCGTTCGTTCTTTGTCAAAAATGTTTGCCGACATACGCCTAATATTTTGGTTGCTTAAGTCAGCCGTAGCTTGGGTTACAGTTTTTTTGCCACTAGTCCCCGACTGTGTCCGCCATCTGGATGGAAAAGTTTAGCTTTTTATTACCCTGTTTACGTCGGATTGTTGCTGTTTGGTGTTTTTTTTAATTTGTTATAAAGATGTTTATGTGTTACCCAATAGACTGAAGCGAACAGTAGCCTCGTTTCCTAAAGGTGCAAAATACCCTACGCCTCCTAATCAGAGACATTATTTAATTATTAGTTTTTTATAATTTTAATGAAAGAAAGTGCATAACTGAAGAATTTGAAATCTCCAGATTAAATGTTTTCTAGATTGTTTGCTAAATTTATGTTTATTTTACATATCAGTTCTTGGCAACATTTAGTTGTTTTACCTGTATTTAAAAACGTACATTCTATTGCTCATACTTATGTTTGTGTTAAGTGTTTAAAGTTGACTTGTGCACTGGTCGAAATAAATTTTTTGCAATGAGCATAAAATGTTTTCTGTTTTTTCTCCCAAGTTTAGGGGACACACACACACAGAGAAACACAAAGGCTGCAGTGAATTTTTCCATTGCAACATTGAAGCCAGGGTTTACTTTCAGGAGAGACCCAACATCCGGTTCCCACATACGGCTTCAGGTTCACCCTTTAGTGAGCCCTGGAAGAGTCTTCTGGAAAACTGCCGTCACTTCTCTCTCCCTTTCCTCATCTCCCCCTCCCCACCAACGACCAGTAGTGAACAGCACGAGGCGCAGCAACGACAAGGGAAAGTCCATGTCGCAGGTGGCGCAAATTAAATTTTTACATCAGCTAGTGGAAGTGTGTAAAGAAGAGGCTGGAACAGGCGTAAAAAGATGTTGGGGCAGTGGGAAGGGGAGATGGTGGTTAAACATGCTTTTAGACGTAGCAGAGAAAACATTGTTTAAATGAGCTCAGGAAATGTCTGAAAAGGAGTGGTTCCTTCTACTTGGCCCAGGGAATGTGTCTGAGAGTTTCCTGGCTTGAAAGCGTGCGCCAGTGTTTGTGTATTTCGGTGTGTTTGCTAGACTGGCCTCAATGTTCTCTCATCTCTCTGTATGTTAACTCCTTTCGTAACTTGCCCAAAAAGAGTTCTCGTGTTGATAGCGGGGCTGTATGAGGTAGAATCACCTGCACGCATTGTCATTTTTCCATCACACTGCCAGTTCCTCCATGCTGCAACGGTTAGCGCCTGTCACCAAGTGAGGATTGACTGTCCTGGGTTCAGATCTTGTCTCGGGCACGCTGTTCTTTCTATGCATGTGGTATCTGTTTACAGGGCTGGCTGCCTTTCTGTGCTAATATATTATAGCCTTAGTTGCTGGCTCGGCATGACAACACCAATCCCCACCCCACCCCAAACCTTCCTTGGATTCTGGCGACTCATTTACCGTTCATTTGGGCTTCTGTATCTTCTTCGTTGTCCCTTTCTTGCCTCCCCTCGTGCTCACTTTGCTGTTCTCTTCCTTTTTCATGCATTGGACTTGTCAACACTTACTTCACCTCACTGGTGACAAAGAAAGGGTGATACAGAGGTAAGACAACAACGAGTGACAGGTCTGCTGTACTGTCCCAGGCTGCTCTCGCTTGGTGCCGCAAGGCGCTTGTTGTTTTTGGCTGGGAAAGCCGAGCGCACCAAGCAGAAAACACGATGTTTACCTGTCTTGTCACATACCTGTTTTGTTTTTTATGAGTAGGAAATCCCAATAACAGTACTACATGAAAAGAATAAATTTGTGGTAGAAAACTTTTAAAACGTATCTATTCCGCTCGCACGCACGCACACTCTTCAACACACACACACACACACACAGAGGGTTGACATATCTTGGCTGAGACTTACATTTGGTATTGACATAACGTCTAAACTTAGTCAGGAAGGCGGGATTTCCAACACCCACGTTAAAAAAAAAATTTTTAAAAAAACAACCCGATAAACCAAATCAAGAACTCAATGGCGTCCACGCTCTATTAATAGCCCTTAGACCACCCAGTGCCCTACCTCCTGTTCATTCAAGCAAGTTGAATACCGCTATTTGTGTGCTGGGCTAAGATGTCCGTGTGTGTGTGTGAGAGAGAGAGAGACTCAAGAGAGGGTGGTAGAAATGTTCAGGTTAATGCAAGCAGTACTTGCTTGGACTCCTGGGCGACCTGGAAGTTGAAAGAGATAACTTCAAAGCATTAAGGAAGTGTATTTATAATTTGATGTTTCCTCGCATTTTGGGGATCCATAAAAAGCTGTGATAACTGCTTGAGTTCTGAAAGATCTGAGAGTGTTGCGCCACCATATTTCCATTTTGCGCATCGATTGGTATGGGGAAAAAAATAGTGCACGCGGCCAGTGAACCGTAAGATCACAATTCTGTTGCAAAAAATACGGCTATCCTTTCGCTCACTAGCTCTCTCTCTCTCTCTCACACACATACACAAAAAGCCATTGGAGAGAGTGACAGGAAAGAAAAAAAAAGTAGAAGCAACTCTTCTTACTTTTAAATATTTGCATTTCGGGACACTAAGCACGATATGCAAAGATATACCAACGGCCGGTAATCTGGTACTACATAGCACAGGATAGCAGTGCGCATTCCTACAGCGATAACTAGTCCTTTGGCGGAATTATCTGCCAGGAACCAAAAAAAAAAAAAACTACATGCGTGGGCGTCCAGTTGTGAGATGACACAGAATGTTAATTATCACCGGAGTTATCACCGCTGTGTACTTTATCATGGAGCGCGAGCATGGACTCACTACCTCGTGTGGCAGCGATCGAGGGCTTTGCAGGGATGAAGTGTATCTCTTAATCAGGTGGTTTGTCGGTGGTTTTTTTTTCTCTTTCTCTCTCTCTCGTCATTCTCGTTGAAACCTTCCCAGAATAGCAACACACACAACGCAACATGCTGTGCTGGCTGGATCACTGCCAAATACTACCGCCATTAATGCCCGTGCCTACGATCTCCATCTGGACACGCAACGAGAAATAAATACCGAAGACAGCATGCAGAAGATTCAAAAACAGATTTGAGATATCAGTAACAATAAAAATAACAACAATATATCTTCCAACCACCAGGCTCTATATCGAGCCAAGCAATTGAAAGGAGTGTACTAGCCCCCGAGACAAAGCACGTGACCTGATGTTTTCAGCTGCCTCCCCTTCGAATGCGTTGTAGATGTTGAAATCGATCAGCAGGGGTGGGGGGGGAAGTCGCTTCCATCCCCATCAAGGGGAGAATAATATTTTTTTGGCCTACAACTGTCACATTGGCCCTGGCATTTCTCCTTTTTCTTCAGTTGCATATCTAGAATGGCGCACGTGCAAATGCTCTGTACGTCCTGTGCTTCTAAACTGCGCACATGCAGCATTAAAGAAGAAGCAACTTAGACGCAATATACTAGTGAATACTAGTCAGTTTATACCCCTTGCAGAACTCAACAGCGAACTCGGCTGTATCAGGTGGAGCCGATGGAACTTCTAAAATGCGTTGTTGGACTTGTATCACAACAACAGTGTCTTAAAGCTGCGCCACACCAGCACAGAAATTTCAGAAATTTTCTCCCATTTTCAAATAATTCCCCTCTTTCAGTAAATCCCCCACCCCAGCACTTCTCCATCATCCTCGACATTATCGATCGTCGCAGAAGTGGAGGCAACCGAGTTAAAATTGTTACCTTGTCGCTATTTGAAATTCATGTTTAATGCATAAATACATTTCACGTCGCGTCTTGAGGCGCACGTGCCGCCTTCTTTGCCGGGAGTCTGGCGGCCACTTGCTAACTGACTGGCTTCCTCCATTGACTATACCTTGTTCGATGCTGCGTCAAGCTTGACGGTACATCACCACGGAGAATAATCTGTGTGAACTGACTGCTAAGCCCGTGGGCAGCAGGAGGCTGATTTGTGGGTTTGTGGATTGCCCTCTTGCATGTCCTCTCAAAATAACCACACACAATTACCTCCAGTGCATCTGATGACCTTTACCTGCGGCAAACGATTGTAGCGAGACGGTTCCAAAAAAAAAAACCCAGCTCGGTAAAGACCCTCCGAGGCGTTGCTAAGCGACGAGCACGTATGGCATTGGTCAACAAGGTAGCGTGACACACTGTTTGGTCAAGCAGTTCCCCCAGTTCCCAAGCAAAACCTTAATTCCTTCTTTCTTAGCAACCAATTTGAATAACCCAGAAAAAATCCCTTGATTTTAATACTTAAAAAAAAACTTCATCTCCATGTTTGTGTGGTTAGTGGAGATAAAATTGTAAGAACCCTTAAAACATTAACTCCAATAAAAAAAAAATAACAGGAAAAAATCCCTACTGGGGCCTAGATCCTGACAGACCAATACAGATGTTAGCTGCCTGGTTTTCACGTGACTAACAATGGGAACGCCATCTGGTTTGTCTTCGGGTTATGAGGCGGTCTTTATCACCTGATCCACACTCCTATTTCGTCCCCATCCCCTTTTTCTCCACAACTCTTTTTTTTTCTTTTTTAAAGGAAGAATTATGTGTCTGCTATTGATTCTCCATGCAATTGCAATGTGCCTCATGTTAATCATCTGCTGCAGCCCTGTTCCTGTGGTCTCAGCCGAGACCTGCAGTCAGTAGGTGAAAACACGCCTGCAGTCAACTCCAGTGTCAGTGCGACTGTGGTCGTGTTGACATCACGTGGCCGGTAAACTCGACCATTGGTATATAGCAGCTGTTCTGATGCGATGATGTGCCTGCTCAGCTCAGCTCGAATATAGTTAACATTGATGAACTGTAGTAAGCAAAGTTCATATTATCACTTACTGTGTGTGTGTGTGTGTGAGAGAGAGAGAGAGAGAGAGGTGGGGGCACGTGGCGCATGTGCTTGTGTGGTGTGAGCGTGCGTGTGAACGCATAACACGCATAATTACGAGACATCAAACTTTGTCAGGGTTTTCCCCGAGGTCTAGTCTCTCAGTTCACTTTTAAATGAAACTTCCAAATCACTGTTTCTGCACTGGAGAAACACAATGGAGACAACTCACCCACCTAACATTTGACCTGCTACACTAGCGATGCCTACGTAAACATAATTCCTTCTCGCATCCCTTGAGCCACATTTTTCCTCGTCTGCCATAGGCATCATTCAACACGGATACAAACTCGGAAATAAAATCAGCGTAGATTAAACGAATCTGAAAAATAAAGTTGAAAATGTTTTCAAGCAGCAGACGATCTTCTGGAACGGGTAGGAAACATGAAGAAGGCTACGAGACAGGTAGCTCGTCACCTGGGAGACGAGTCGTAATTTATTTTCTTCTTTTATCAGGGCACTGAACCATTACTGTCTGTGATTGATTGATTGATTGATTGATTGATTGATTGATTGATTGATTGATTGATTGATTGATTGGGGAGGGGATTTGATTGGTTGGCTGCTTGGGTGGCTGGCTAACAAAAGATGCAAAGCAAAAGGAGGCTGGTGAAGCCACAGTATAGAAGAAG
Organism: Marisa cornuarietis; assembly: GCA_004794655.1. NCBI lineage: Eukaryota > Metazoa > Mollusca > Gastropoda > Architaenioglossa > Ampullariidae > Marisa > Marisa cornuarietis. The sequence goes on along the minus strand of SMMW01000635.1, from coordinate 1,583,982 downwards.
ATGGAGAAAAAGAAGTCGTGATCAGATCCGTCTAAATGAAAGACCTTCAGTGTCCATATCAGTATAAAACCTGGGCACTTTTGAACTAATTTCCTCTCAAACCTCTTTATTAAACACCACATAAAATTTCTTTAAAGTGTCAAATTTTTTTATGCAGCAACCGCTTGTCAATCGAAGCCTGATAAGAATCTTCGATGGTACGTGTCTGTACCTCAGTCAATGTCCCGACAATAGATGTCCGAAAGCTAGACATGTTTGTATATCTTTCTCTCCTTATTGTCTTTCCTCTATCTCTTGGTTTCATTCTCGGCCTTGGCCTTAGGCTGTGACTTTGGTGAACTTGTTTACGTGGAAGCTATCATGGAGACTAATCAATACGAGGCTCTTTTCAGTGTTTTCTTTAAGGAGGAAGGATTTGATAGGCATGTAGCCTTAGGGGGGGGGGGGCAAAGCCCGCAACAACCTGTTACTTCATTGCGAGGGTTTGGTGTCAGTGACAGCAGCCGAGGCCAACCACGCAATCTCTTCACAGAAAGCTGCGCAGAAAGCTTGTCTGCGTAGTAGCATAATGCTGGCTGTTCCTCAGCTGATGCTGTTGCTGCCTCCACTACTACGCCGCTGCAGTGCCGTTGATGAATAATGTCTGGACGGCCAGCCAGCAGCTGACAGCCATCTCCTCCATTCTCACCCTCCTCTCTTCTGTCTTTTTTTTCCCCTCTCTTCTCTCCCTCTTTCCTCTTTTCGTTTATTTTCTGTCTGTGTTTGTGGCCAGAAGTTCAAAAACACGGTGATGACATAGTCTAGAGGAGACTGGTGCAATACCCTCGTCCAACCGTTTCTCAACTTTTCAAGACAGTCGCAGAACCGAAAGCGCTGTCGTCATCGGCGTCGAGATTGTCGTTTGCTCCAACTCCTGGTGTCTCCCCGTCTGTCGCCCACTCGGGGAATGTGTTTGCTGTCTGACTCCTGCTGCTGCTGTTGCTGTAAAGGCCCAGCCCGATGCCAGGCCGTCTGACTCATGATGAAGTAACGACACAGTCAGACCAGTCATTAGCATTAGCTAAGATTAGCAATGATGCAAAAAGTGTAAAATTAAAAAAGTAAGGGATACATTTCAATAAGCTATGTGTATAAACGCTAGCCCCCCCAAAAGTCTTTTAAAATCATTTTCTAGAGATAATAAGCGTTTAGCTGGTTATATTTATTAAGCCTGTAAACACTACGTAAAAAAAACTCTTAAGAAGAAATCCCTTCCTTATCTCAGTGAGATCATGCATGTGCCCGGATGTTCCCCCTTAAGCAGTTTGTTTACCCGTGTTTACCCAAAGGTCCACTAAAGCAGTGATGGCCAATGTACGGTGTTATCTGTTACAGGTCCATCTAGTGTTCATGTCGGCTTAAAGTACACCTCACGCCCTTTGTTGTTGCTGCAGTCTCCTGGACAATAAGCCTAATCTCTGCTGACGTTCACATATCTTCCTGTCTTCCAGCCACCAAAGAATATATTTATAAATGACTATTTCATTACCTGCTAACTATATATAGTCCTGCCCGTGAACCTAGCCATGCAAGTAGAAGCTGTAGATGTAGAGGTACATTGTTTCCTTCCATGTTGTTTGCCAGCTGCTCCAGACTGAATGCCCACTGTGTTGTACACTGTGGATGTGAACAAAATCTAGAACCTCTAGGTAGTGTGCAGACCTTTGAGGTCTATGTCACTTTGCCCCTAGGTGATTCCTCCCTCATATACTTATATCCGAGCCAGTGATACTTTCGGTCTGAACCAGCAGTTCTGAGAATTCAATCCTTAAGCCAGGATTCTGTAAATAAGCCGGATGTCTCCTAAGTTTAAACCCCTTACCCAAATTAACTAGTCGAAACTCGGTTTGTTCAAGTGGACAGACACATGCTTTGCAGTTGTTCATGCTGCCTCGACGACAAGGTCAGAGTTCACCGGCAGCAATCACAGGAAGATCGAGAGGGGATTTGCCGGGGTCTCCGAGGTCTCTGACGAACCATTATCAGGATGATGGCGCCAGGAACCTGTTAAATCCTCTGATGCTGCTATCGTAATGACTTCTTTTACTAATGATCACGTGCATCTGTGCTCTCTTGGATTACTTCCCCATTTCCCCCCGTCCTCAGCACTCGGCTCTTGGGGGTTTTTGGGGTTTTTTGGGGTTTTTTTTTTTTACCCTCGCACCTATTTCAAGCATTCACCAGCACCTTTGTCCACCGTCATGTCCAACTTTCTACATTCCTCTCTCTCTCTGTTTGTTTGTTTACTCTGTTCTACCTCTCTACCACAGTCTGTCTAAATGGCATGTCTGTATGTATGGCTTCCTTGCCAATACGATTGTTTGCTACCATACACAAGTGTCTCGAGATATCAACTACAGCCTGTTTTTGCACGCTACCTATCGGCTTCCGGTCAGCAAATCTGTTTTACACTAACGTCTTAAATGTTTACTTGTTTACGTGTTGCATTGTTACCTCCGCTGGTGTGAGCCTGATACAGAATAAGCAGGAGTGGCCTACAAGTTGAGTCAGAAGAGGATGCGTAGTCTATTAGTCACCTGACAGCGATGAAGTTGCGCACAGGATGAACAACTGCATCTGCAATTAATTACATCAGTAAAACAATAAATAAAATAGAGGGAGGAGATGGCCCGTAGGAGTGGGGGTGAGAGAGGGAGAGTGGGGAGAGGAGGACCTAAGAGAAGATGGAGGAAAACATTAATCCCCCAACAACGAGAAGTCGACCTGAGCAACAATGCCTGCCTCAAAGACAGTTTATTTATTAGATTGTCGCCCTGTTAGTGGACAGCTCCTTTTTCTGGTCTTTGCCGTCTTCATCTGGCCTATAAAAAGTCTGTATTGACAGGCTCTCGATGATGAGAGAGAGCCAAGGGTCAAAGGTGGGTAGAAACGTATCGGGCTTTTGCATGTTATGCGGGGCCGAGCCCAGAAAGTATCTGAAGATGTTTACGATATCGAGTACTTCACAACCACTTTGTAATGATTACTCTCGTCAGACAATATTCGCGATAAAAGGTAGAAAATCAAAATGCTACAGTACCAATGCCTATCTTGATAAGAAATCGCAAGAAAAAACACAAGATTTAACAAAAGGAAAAAAAAAACTAACTACCTATAATCGTCTAATGTATTTCTCTAAAATGTTGATTTAAGTAAGGAATGTCCAAGGGTGTTGTGGCATGCTAGATGTGAAAGTTGATGTTCACGTGTATAAAAAGGCCGCAGTAGACTTTAGGGGGATTCCCAGGAACTGAGGGAGTGAAGTGGGGATGTTAACAATGGTCACATTCTCTAATTGCTGTTTTCACAACACCCTCTCCACTTCCCGCGGCCTGTAAGAGGAGGCACGTTCGGTGAATGTTTCCGCATGCACGATGACAGATTTGCACATAGCCGATCGAATTCCAAATTAAAAACACTTCTCGAAGAAATAAAACGGCTTTAGGGGTAGGAGATACTGTCTGGTATGGTACTTTGGTTGGCTGGCTGGCTGGCTGGTTGGCTGGTCGTTGGTTGGCAAGCTGGCTGGTTGGGTCCTCTCTTTTACCTGGTCTACCTGTTTGCTTTGTTGACTTTTCATTGTTACACCTGATGTAGTGCGAGGAGGCCGGGGATGCTGCACTAGGGAAATAGAGCTTCCGGTCTTCTGACTGCGGGCTGCGGGATCCTGTCGGAAACAGCAGTCTCACTTCTTTGCATGCTCCTTTAAAAATGCGTTCTTCCTTGTCACTGATCGAATACAGTGACAGAATTTTTTTTTTTTTTTACTCGACTGATGTTTAAATTGCGAGCGTGGGTCCTAAACACACATCTCTCCTGCACGTTTAATACAGCTCAAACATCGGGGAACACCTTCACTCTCCTCCATCCATCAACCACCCTCATCAATAGCACCACCACCATCATTTTTTTTTTTTTTATTTTCTTTACGAATCCTGTTAACGTCAGAGTTTCTCCTACTTGCTCTCGCCGAGTCTAGCGCTCGTTAGCCGTGTCATTGTCATGCTTCTGGTCACGGACCTTCATCTACTGGATAAGTGTCTCAGGTTTATATCCGGTGTAAGTTTCGGCTTTCGTTATCAGCGAGCCCTGTGTTTCCGGTTCCGGTTTGCTGTTGCCAAGAGACACGGACCTTTATTTAATTTTAATAAAGGTCAGTGGTTTGCAGACATAAATGAATTCGAAAAATGGACAGGTGCAAATTATTGCATTGTTGGATGTCATACCAATAAAGCGAGAGGTGGTTATCCTCAACAAAAAGTAAACATCTATCCTCGTCGCCTTCATAGCTTACAATAGCAACCGACCTTAGCAACGGGGGACTTCCCTATTGTCGTCTGCTAGTAATTGATGTTGTCGTGAACTCAGTGCTACCACGGACCTTCATCTGTGGCATTTATTAAATTAATTCTTAAAGTATAGGCTTTTTGTAACAGAATAATCTATATAATTGTTTCTAAAAAAATCAAAAACAATGCTTTTTTAAAAAATTGTTAGTGGTAGACCAAGTCAATGGCATCTGTTGTGACGATGTTTTTATATGATAAACTTGACGATAAACCCACATGCGTTTTCTATAAACAACCAAAATACATTTTAAAGAAAATACTACTGTTGATTTTGCAATCAGTCTTCTTTAACAAGGTTCTTATGACAGAAAAGCTTAATTACTTCTAAAATTTCTTCGACGTTAGGAAAACCCGCCATTTTAAAATCGGAAACGGAAGTGAAAACCTAACGTTTGTAGGGTTTGTTACAACTGGTCACTCCTATGATAGCGCACAGAGGCAAAGAATGGGAGACACTCATCCAGTAGATGAAGGTCCGTGCTTCTAGTCGTGTCCGTCACTCGCCCACAGCGTGACCTGTAACGTCACCCAGATGAGCGGAAGTGACGTGTGGCGCAGACTGCACTAAGAAACAAAGAACCCACATAACAACGTCCCTAATTAGCTTACAGCGTGTGCGAGAGAGATTTCCATTATGTCCAATCCCGTGAAGGGAGGCGCGTGAATTCTATTCACATTTGCAAGGGATGCCGGGTAAGGGTGTGACGTTCAGGGCATTAATTCGGACTGAGCGATCATTCCCGTCAGGCACACAAGACCACGATTGACCTTCTCGTAAGCCGACGTTGTGTGTATCGCAGGCAGCAGCTACCTCCCCTCGCTCCATGTTCCCCGCACCACCCCTCCACACCTTTCCTAGTGCCACGTCATCAGGTGTGGCAGTTATAAGACTCGAGATTGTGTAGTAACTGGCGACAGGTGGTAAAGAAGGTGGAGCTCCTATTACTGATCACACGGGTGGATAAGCCAGTATGAAAACCACACACACACACACCACTCTCTTTTTCTACAGGGGCGCTCCGGTGGCGCAACGGTTAGCGTTTGTCACCAATACGGTGTGGGTTGGCTTGCCTGGGTTCAGCTCTCGTCTCGGACACATCTTCTTTTTCTGCATGTGGCATCTGTTTACAGGGCTGGCTGCTTTGCCACGATATAGCCTTAGCTGCTGGCTCGGCGTAAAACACCTATTCTCCCTCCTCTCTCCTTCACTTTCTCTACATTTCCATTGTCAATGTTCTTTATTTTATTTTGTAGACGCCCGCAATAAATAAATGAAGTAGCGTATTGTACTTCATAAATAATTTTATGAAATTCATTGAATACACAAAAAGTAGTTGTTTTCTTAGTTTCTCTTTCTCTCCCTTCTGAGCACTTTGCACGGACAATACACTGAGAAAATGGACAGCTCTCTGCGTCTAATTCAAATGTACACTTTGCAGCCAACGCTGATAGAAACGCTTAATACAACAAATATAACTTATCAGCCAGTAATCACCGACAAAAGCAGGTATTAAAGTCGTGATCGACAAATGCACGACAGGACAAACCTTCTTTCAACTTCCAGAAAAATGAGAAAACAAACGTCAACTACTACAACGAGTTTAAACCTATGGGGCTACCTGCACAACATGTTTCTAAAATTTAAAACCATTCGAAAGAAGCAGATTGAGACTTTTTTTCAAAAACTGCTTCTGTTATTTAGTTATGTTGGCAAGACATACGAAAACACGTACTGACGGGAACGAACGCCTGGTTAAAACGGTTTTATCTTACTTAAAACAATTTTAGTTCTAAAATTGTTTTGTGCAATATGTTTGTTTAAAATAGGTGATGCAAATAGATTTAAAGCTTAAAGGTGGTTTAAAATTAGAAATGGGTTGTGCAACTTGCCCCTTTAAGTGAAATCAAGTGCTGGTTGTACAACAAGGGTACCACAACAGCTACCACCAGCCTCGTGCTCCGTTGCCAGCCGTTCAGCAAGTTTTGCAAACATCCTTGAAGACCGGCACTTAGCCGTCCAGGTGCAGCTATATTTTTTCTACCACGCATGCGCAGACCATCTTATAGTTTGCCCTTTTTATGGTCAGAAATCAAACTGCAGTACTTGAGATAGTGCAAGTGATGAGTGATGTGGCTGAAGCTGCTGAATGCGAAGGTTGCAAATCCAACTTCTTTGGGTTACACTTTGTTTTTTGTTTGTTTTTGTTTTTTTGTTTGTTTTGTTTTTGCTGTTTTCTTGTTATGGAGAACGTGTATGTTAAAAACTTGTGAACTTGATAAGTGTGTACAAGACAGAGCTGAAATTTAGGTTAGGGATTCGCTGGCAGTTTTTGTTGGCAAAATGATTGAGCAGAGACGACGCTTTGATTCGGGTTGTTCGCGCAGGTGAAGAACAGGCCTGTAGCGGAACTTCGTCTTCGTGGGGGAAATACGGTCACATCCGGGTAGACAAGGTGCAGACTTTGGCCAGATAAAAACGGCGAAGACCAAAAGAAGGTGTTGAGAGAGTGAGGATGGAAACAAAACACACCTGTTTAATATAGGTGAAGCACACACTAACGGAAACGAAACTACGTCAGAACAATCCAAAGAGATGAGGTGAGGAGGAGCCATAGCATAATGAAAAGTGTGTTGGGAGCAGAATGTTACCAGTGCAAAGGTGTGGACCTTTTTTTCTATCAGTAAAAGTAAAAAAAAAAACGACAAAAGGAGAGGGTATGATTCCGTTATCGACATCCGCTCTTGATATGCTGACTCGCTTAATAACGTCCACTGTCCCTACGACCACTAGGCTATACGACCTTTTACCTTTACCTTAAAGACAACGCACCACACCCATTTTTCATTTTCGATGGGACATGACATCTCAGCTTTCAGCATTCCGTTACCGGATGACACAGCACGTTGGTGTATTGATCATCAGACACAAGGTCCTTAAAGAGACTGGGCCAGCTTGCACAGACCGAGAAACCTTGATCGAATGCCTTCTTTAAGTCACTTTTAACTAACCTTCATCTGTGATCTACCGAAGAAAAGAAATAAGATGGCTTTTAGTCGTCTTGCTTCTGCCATATCGTGAAATCATATTAACCTAAGAGATAGTCATGTTAGTTTGACGATTCACAGTTTCTCAAATGTCAAAGTGCCTCTGAGCAGTTAATAAATTTCAAAGTGGGTTGTAGAAAAAAATTATTTCTTAGCATTTTCTTGCGCTAATAAAATGTCAGAATCGGAGGCGAGTGGCTAGTAAATGGATTGAGTTCACTGGGGAAAGTTAATCAAATCCATTTCTCACTTAAGGTTGGGGCAATTTGCAGCAGCCATGCCTCAGCTTTATTTTTTTTAATGGAGCATGCTATTTCTCGAGTAAGATTCCAGTAAGAAAGAAAGTTTCAATTAAATAACACGTTTGGCATTTTATAACTGAATGAATTTTATGTTGCTTTAAATGTTTTATCATGAATTTTATTTTATTTTATTTATTTTATTTTTTTTATTATTTTTTTTCTTCTGAGTTTCGTTAAACTTTGAATGCCTGCCAATGACTAGAAAAAGAATACGAGCGAAAAAAAGGACTGAAAAAGGTTAGTAAGAAAGAAAACCCGAAAGAAATGAAATGTATTGCCCTATTTCTTTAAACAGATTACTCTCAACTCGACATTCATTTTGTGTCACGTAGTTTTCGTTATAAATCCCGACAAAGTAAATCATGTTGAAGGGGAAAAAAACAAATCATAGTATCCATGCCACCCCCCCTCCCCCCAAAAAAGCATGAAGAATTCTTTCGATCTGGCCCTATAAACCATTAAGAATACGTGCAAACAATTTTTCTTGTGGTTGGCACTAACTGTATGGAATAAATGAAGGATTTACTGGTTCACTGAGTGCGCACGAGGAGACGGGGATAATGCTCTTCTATTTTTAGTGTTCGACCTGGAAAAAAAGTTGCAAAGAAACAAAATGACGATCGTTATTCATAACGATCTAAAACCGAAGTGAAAGAAAATGTGAAGATTTTATATTTTAATCAAGTCGAGCATGGTGGGATAATAATATTTCTGTCAATCAGTTCAAGCGAAGGGTTTGGAGAAGAAAGATTAAGACTTTGACTACTGGGTAATCTTTAGAAGGATTCTAGGTCAGGTGACACAAACACACCCTCAACGATCCACACGCCTTACGGCAAAGACTGATAAACCAGAATTGTCCAAGTGTGACAAAAACACCATGTATAAAACGAAAAAAAAATGTCTAAGATCAACTTCTCGCGAAAAGCCTCTCATTAAGTTCCATTAAAAGCTTCCTGCGTGAGACAGGTATGGCCACAGCACTACACTTCGAGATCTCACACAGGTACTTCAAAACCTTGGTTGCTAGGTAAAGGTGTAAACGATAAGAAGTCATAATCTTTCGATCGTCTGAGGGGGGGAGGGGTTCAAGTGTTCGAGACTGCAATTATATCGAGGACAGGTTTTTTTCTGAGGGTTGTGCCCTTTTACCTCCCACTTACTAAATTTCCTTCTCCAACCTTAGAAGAACCAGATACCCATTCAATGGATGGATCAACATGGAGAAGTACGCTACGCTAATTGCGCCACACGAGTATCGAACCACCTACCTCAGCTTTTATTATGGTTTCTACACAGCTGCATAAAATAGCCAAAAATGACACCTAGTCGAAACAAAAATGATACTGCTAGGCAGGATGAAGGTGTGTAGAAATGTTTAGGATAAATCTTTCTTTCTCTCTCTCTCTCTCTCACACACACACACACACACACACACACACACACACACAGATTTACACTTTCGCACAGTAAAACCACGAAATATAAGGTAGTGGTGAGGAAGTCACGAAAGCTGAAATCTGAGCCCGAGAAACCTACGCTAAGGCATAAGAACCACACGTTTCTCGGGCGATGGCACTTTTTTTTTATCATGTACACGGAGACCATCGTTCTTCACCTACGCATCACGAACAACCTCGTGTTTTCTCCTGCCCGTGCATACCCGCTTTTCAGGGCCCCTGCTGATTCGTAACGGTTCTGACGTGAAACAGCGACACAGGTGGACGTGTCCTTAAAGACCAACCTTAAAAGAACCACCACCCAAAAAAAAAAATTGTCGAAGAAGCAGCAGCAGCAGCAGCAGCAGGAAATAGGCGGTGGACTCCAAAATAAACGAAGCCGATGCTTCCGCGGCCCACGCGCAGTCACGCACAGCCGATGCGCACGATCGACCAGACGCCAGACTTCACTTGTCTTCCTAGATGTCAATGTTAGGTTACGCAAAGGGGCGATTGATTAATTGAAATAGTTTGTTCGCCTCTCACTTTTCTATAGTCATGCACTTGCGCCTTCATATCGACACCTTTAGAAAGTGTGTGTGTGTGTGTGTGTGTGTGTGTGTGTGTGTGTGTGTGTGTGTGTGTGTGTGTGTGTGTGTGTGTGTGTGTGTGTGTGTGTGTGTGTGTGTGAGGGAGAGAGTGCAGTGCGCGCGATTTATCCTAAACTTCATCTACACACTTTGATATTAATAATATTTTCTCTCGCCGTTGTCAGTTATCAATATTGTTTTACTAGATCAGCATTATTTTTGCTGCGTCATGTTTTTGCCAGAGGGAATCAGGGCGGGGAAAACTTTTTTTGTTCAAAGGATGAGCGGAGATAACGTGATCGCGCTGGATGAAAAGAAAAGAAAAGAAAAACCCTTTTCAAGTCTGCCACTGACCCTGTGATGAGCATCGTGTCTGTCTATTGACTTGCGACAGTCACCAAGGTAGCGACAAACACACCAAATGGTTCTCATGAACAAAGGTTGCCTGCCACGGAAGGCTCCGGTGAATTCTCGGTCTTTGTGACTTGCCTGTAATCTTTGTCAAGGGAATATCTACGAGTGTATAGTCAGTATATATATATATATAACCCACCGTCCTTGTGTCTCAGAGAGTTTTATGCTGGCGTTGTAAACACGTTTCAGTCCTTCCTCTCGTTCTTACACTAGAACTGCATCCAGTCCTTTAAACATTACAAGCTGCATACAAATGGACTGAGTCGAACCATATTTTGTAATATCGTCGCCAATTCACAAGTATATTTGTATATATGCACATATATATATATATATATATATTTAACTGGTGTTTTACGCCGAGCCAGCAACTAAGGCTATATAGCGGCAAGGCAGCCAGCCTGTAAACAGATCCCAAATGCAGAGAAAGAACAGCATGCCCGAGACGAGAACTGAACCCAGGACAGCCAACCTTCACTGTATTGGTTATATATAGATAAACATACGTGTGTATTTGCATATGGCATATATGTAATGCAATTTTATCAACATCAATATCTAAATGTTTCAATTAAAACAAATGAAAACAGTAGTAGATTTTTAATAGCCGCATCTGAAAACACAATAACTTAATATATACATATATATAAAACACCTGTATGAACATATTAGAGAAATGGAACACAGTGATATTGATACATAGGCAAACACAAGTTTTACTATCTGAAAATCAAAGTATAGAAGGGTTTGCGTGGCATATTGCATCCAGAAAATGATACTCCTAAATCGTACCTACACTTTTACCTTCATTTACTGGAAAGCAGTCACCCTGTTGCCACACCACACCTACGCTGCCATAAAAAGTCTATACAAAGCACAGCCAGTGACAGCAGCTCTCTTATATCGCCATAAACTTGTACTTCAAGCAGGAGATTAAGTCAAACAAGGGCCGTGTACTATCGTACATGGAAGCTATTACACCTGCTGTCAATGGTAACGAGTAATAGGTTGTCCATATGATAGAGAGAAGCTATAGATGGCTTCATTTAATATAGGTAACAAAGATGAATCTATTGACGACCGACTTCGGGGTGTGCTATCGGGTGAGTAACCACTGTATTTTGTAGTCAGCTCCAGAGCTACATTTCCACTCCATGTGTGACTAAGGGCGTGTATACTACCAGCCGGTGGTGTGAGTGTGACTAAGGGCGTGTATAGTACCAGTCCGTGGTGTGAGTGTGACTAAGGGCATGTATACTATCAGTCGGTGGTGTGAGTGTGACTAAGGGCGTGTATACTACCACTCCGTGGTGTGAGTGTGACTAAGGGTGTGTATTCTGAGATTGGGTGCTTACAGTTGTGTAGATGGCCGATTTTCTTTCCTAACAGATAATAATAATAATAATTTCTACAGCACCTTTCTCCACCATTAAGGTGAACACAAAGTGCTATACACAAAGAACACCAAATAATAATAATAATAATAATAATAATAATGAAGATTTTTATAGCGCATATTCACACTCATAGAGAGCATGCTCTCAGTGCTTAAAACGAGGAAATGATAAATGCTAGCGGCGTACAGTCGTCAATTGTGGAATCGAGGACGTACGAGGACAAGTGTTTTCCTATTTTTAGTCTGACCATGATAACTTGCACATTGAAAACATCGCTACTATTTTCATATGAGGCCACCCACCAATGAAATGGATGTGCTTACAGATAAACTGATTCTAAACTAGCCTGGAAATAAAAACAGTTTTTCGTCCCCACCCTCTACTGCCGGCAGAGTCAGCATCGTTATCTTGCGGGCAATACTCGTGACCGGCACCAAAGACACCATGACACGACTGGTGTCACGGACTGGTGTTCAAAGTGCACGTGCGGTCGGCCGTGACCCAACGCCTGCTCCAGGCCTCTCGCAGCGAGCAAAGTCTAGAATTCGCTGATGCATGCATATCGCCACGGTCGAGTGGGAGTGTGGGATATCGACCTCGCCCCCTGTCAGGAGACAAAGTAAACAATGGCCGCTCGGCCTAACTGGCGCCGTGCCAAGTGGTCGCAGCACGAGACAGCGCGTGCGAGGTGTGGTATCGACAGCTGCCACTTACATGAAATTATCACGATGAACGTTCAAGGACGACCCGCCGGCATCCTTCCCACCCCGCCACGCCACCCCTTTCAAACCACTCTTATTTTCTACTCAACGTGGAGCCGGACTTGACGGCTCTCTGGCCAGTCGGGGGCGATTTGTTGTGTGTGCAGATTCTTGTGTTGGTGACGCAATACATTAGCCTGGGAAACACACAAGGATATTAATTTCCTGAGCTTGCAGATGTTTACTATCATTTTCCGCACAGTCGTGGTGAGCACGGCGGTGTACATGACTTCGTAGAAGCACGTCACGTGTTTTGATTGTTGATACGCATGAACCTGGTGGTAGAACGTGAACATAGCACTAATCCTCGTGTGCCATGCTTTTGCGAGTGAAACACAAGCATGCACATACACGCACATTTATATGTTTACACTCACACACATGTAAATGTATTCTCTCTCACACTCTCTCTCTCTCTCTAGATCTCTCTCTCACACACACACACACACACACACACACACACAACTGAATGTTGACGGTGATTTGAGTGTGTGAGGAACACACAAAACCCAAACATCAGAGAGATTCAAACGACAAGGAAGCATATCAAGCATCTTGCCTCCCCCCGAGCAAAGATGTGGAGAAAGCATCCAATGCCTTTCTACATCTGTTATGTGGCCTGCTTGCAGCAAGGTGGCGACCGGTCTCACTCATTTCACCTACCACCTCTTATGTTCGATGAGCTGTGTGCATTCTAGAGTTAGTGATGTGATTGTGAATGTGATTATCATGCGACTGTTCGTGCGTGTATGGAGGTGTGGGGGGGTGGGGGGTGGGCTGTGCGGAACACAGGAAAGATAATCACGGCGATGGTAAAACAAGATCCTGTATTGGTCTTGTGTAAAACGCACGACATTAGGGGTGGCCCTGTGATCCTTTACTTGAGCCGTAAGTGAAATACATAACAGGAACCACTGATGCTGACACGAAGCAGAAATCGATGGCAGTGCTCATGGTGGCCTCGTCATGTCTGGTGCACTTTAGCTGAGTCGACCGCCTGAAGCCACGCTCCTTGTGAAAACGATGCAACTGCTCCTAACGACAGACGGAAAAATGAAATACAGAGCGAGAATTTTGGTTTACTAGATTTGGTAAACTTTTGCGGAACAAAATAACTACATATTAAAAAGTACCTAATTAATTTCGATACTAAATATTTCGAAAGAAAATTACTATTTTGTATATTCTGATTTTTTTTAATCGTGCGACCAGCTGCTAACGGATATTGATTACATCTTTTAAAGAGGTAGATAACAAATTTGAACTAAAAAAAAAATCACATTGACTACACGTCAATTTTTTTTTATACTGCACATAAATTACAAACTATTCTGTTGAAACTAGTGTCAGGTTTACTGCCTCTTTCAGGAATTCGACGATTCATGTTCTTGTATTGGTTTTCAAAAAAAAAAAGTAACTGTCAATGTTAAGTCAACGATCCGTGCTCCTATGTTAATATTTGTGTGTGTGTGTGTGTGTGTGTGTTGTGTGTTGTGTGTTGTGTGTTGTGTGTTGTGTGTTGTGTGTTGTGTGTTGTGTGTGTGTGTGTGTGTGTGTGTGTGTGTGTGTGTGTGTGTGATAAGCACGAAGATTGAACAACAAACATGTATAATGACTTGGCGGGATTTCCAGCCAGGCAAGCCGAGAGTTTATCTGCACTGCACATTCTCATGACAAGATAACAACTTTTTCTTTCTGTCTCTCCATTTCATTTTTCACCTGTATGTAGCACGTGTTTCATCTGCGTGTGCATATATTTGAACGCGCATGTGTGTATGTCTGTGAGCGGTCGTGCGAGCGCGCGCGCATGCATGTTCGGGTCCCCCTCACGTTTTTTTCGTACAATTTTTCATCCTCCTTATCGGTGCCTGTTACATTCTGACTTAAAGATTTTCAGAGAGAAAATCGACGACTTAAAGAAGAAAGTGACCGCCATGGTGTCAAGAGATCGCCTGTAAAGACTCATCCTTCACCTGCTGTCCATGTGCTGTTGATGTGGATCTGTGCGCCAGCGTTTGCTGCCACTTCATCATGCATCAACCAGACTATTAAAAAAAAATGAGGGGGGATCACGACTTCGGAAGAAAGCATGGTTGTAATAAGATTCAGCTTAATTGCGAATTCCCATGCACTGGGGTGAAATCCTGCATTTGTTACGAATGTGGCTAGGAAAAAAAAATTCGTAACTTGGGTAGCGTCTGTTCAGTGGCGTCGTAAACATGGCGACGGACACGGGATAGTCGGGAAGGTCTGGTTTATGTAACGTTCCTTCACAGCGTGGCAAGCAGACGATTCTGCACGGTTTGTGCTCGTTGAGACTAAACAGGACGCCTTTGGTTCAATCCATAATCAGGAAGTGGTCTGACGGATACGGACAGCTTTATGAATGTTTAGAACACACACACACACACACACACACACACACTCGCGCAAACACACACTTGCACACACACACACACACAAACACACACTCGCACACACACACACACACATACACACATACGTATCATGCATGCACTAAACCAAAGTTATAAAGGGATATGCCCCGACGTGACTGCCTGGGTCTGTGTGCACACAAGATGGGGAAAAAGAAAACAGTTTTCATATAAGGGAGTGGCATAGCGGAAAGGATGCCGGGAGGAAGCACGCACAAACAAGCTCACAAAGCCCAGTTATATCTGTCGTCCATCGGTGGCGGCGTAGGACATTTTTTTCTCTTTTCATTGCAGCATACTTTTTCCTCTACATCTCTACTTTTAAGTGTTTGCCATTGTTTTGTTTCATTATCAGACCGGCGTTAACTTTCAAATAATCCTAAAAAAAAGAAAAACGTTTAGGAAATTTCCGTTCTGTTTCATTGTCGGACCGTGTTAACTTTCAATAATACTTTTAAAAAACTTTGAAGACTACGTTTAGGAAATTTCCCTTCTATAAAATAAAGACCTTGACACTATACCTCAATGCCAAGGACAGAACATAAACTTTGTGTCCCATAGCGCCTTCTGCGCAAAATCAAATCAATAACATCAACAACAAGAAAGACCAAGAAAAAAAGATCGGAAGAATCATAACGGAAACAGAAACAAAAGTGTGGTGATGATGAGGATGGAGATATGAGCGAGAAGGGGAGAGTCGATAACGATCGAATACATGAGTAGCGATGCCAGGAAAGCAAAATACAAGAGAGACCCCCAGAGTAGCGATGACAGAAAAGCAACATAATATAAGAGAAACCCCGAGAGTAGCGATGCCAGGAAAGCAACATAATATAAGAGAGACCCCCAGAGTAGCGATGCCAGGAAAGCAACATAATATAAGAGAGACCCCCAGAGTAGCGATGCCAGGAAAGCAACATAATATAAGAGAGACCCCCAGAGTAGCGATGCCAGGAAAGCAACATAATATAAGAGAGACCCCCAGAGTAGCGATGCCAGGAAAGCAACATAATATAAGAGAGACCCCCAGAGTAGCGATGCCAGGAAAGCAACATACAGGAGAGACTTCGAAAGTTGTCATGCGGTCAAAAAGTGTCTAGTGTCCTGGAAAAACTGGAAACTCTAGGTATTAATCTGACTGGAAAACACGCTTAACGTGCGATTATTATGAGTATATTTTTTATTGTTATTCACATTTTAATTACAGAATGTTGTCTTGTAGTGGGAAGAGCAATGCTTCCTCCATGCTCGCCACGGCAAGGGGCTCAGATGGTCGCCTGACTCTTCTTGCAACCGCCTGCGGGAGACAACGCCATGGTGTTAAACACGTGTGAATGGTTTCTTTCTTTCTTTCTTTCTTTCTTTCTTTCTTTCTTTCTTTCTTTCTTTCTCCCCATTTCCCTCTCTCTGGTTACCTGAGAATTTGCATGAAAGGGGCGTTAATATCGCTAAGACCAGGAAAACAACAACCAAAAATCGCGCAGAGGATCAACGCTCATGATTTGCAATTATCAACATTAAAAACCGAATAAATCACATCTTCTCCAGGACATGGGGGTGCAACCAAAAAACAATTATTACTCACATTGCCTCTCATTTTCTGGTTCCTTTGGCTCAGCCATCGTCATTAATTTACATTAATTTGCATCCCACTCTTATGGCTCCCCTCCAGCCGAGGCTGAGAATTCGAAGCCCTTTTGCCGCGGACTCAGGAGGCCAGCGTTTTGATGCTACATGCCGCTGAATGTTAGCACGAATTTCTGCTTAGCTGAGTCGTCGAGCAAAGGTCCGGAAACAGTGATTCCATTAAACGCGAACGTGGGAAGAGCTTGCCGTTCTGTTTCTTCGAAACTTCCCAGTGTCCTTAGACCAGTGGCTCGAGAAGTAATCACAGGAACCAAAGCTATAATCACAATGTGCAGGTCCCCAGCCGAGAACAAGCTTTCGGCATTCATCGACCAACGAAAACTCTTCAGTAAAAGGAATAGAAATACAGTCTCTCCCCATCTCCTGAACCCAAACTCCTTCTGTTGCTTGTCCAAGGTTTTAGGTTGGGACTACTTCGTTTTAGTGGCACATGGTCAATTTTGGGGATATGTGTGTGTGTTCTGTATATATATATATATATGTGTGTGTGTGTGTGTGTGTGTGTGTGTGTGTGTGTGTGTGTGTGTGTGTGTGTGTTAAATTGTTTTTTTGTGTTAAATTGTATCGAGCTGCCACCCAATTGCCCTCTGGGACAAATAAAGTATTATCTTATCTTATCTTTTTTGAGGACGTAGGGTGATAAGCTTTGACGTTTAAAAGAGAGCTAAAGCAGTTAACAGAAAGGTAATTTTATCGCTTTGATACCTCTAATGGGGCGTATGAACTATTTTTGAGGCCTATTCAAGACTAACATTGGCTCAAACTCCTGTGCTATCTGGGACAACACACTCAATGTCTCCAGAAAATCATCGTGTTTATTCTCAAATCTTTAACATCTCGCAAATATAGCGATATATTTATTTACAAGTTTTTTGTGCAGCTCATACCTGTCTTTCGTTAACATACCGTTTCATACAATCATTCATATTTTATGAAATTATTAGAGAGATTAGTATGTGTAGTCAAAGTCTGTCGACCTCTAGTATGTGGAGTTCGTAACTTTTAACCTTTAGAAATTTTTGCGTTTCTAGCGCTAATTTCTGTAAATATAAAGCTAGGATATACAAGACATCAAGGTCTACAATTTCCAATGTACAGAGTCACCGTGACTTTGCAGCTATGATTTTGAAGATCGCAGATAAAACTGCAGCCAGGTACACTTCTAGGTCTGGCTGCTTTAAAGTACAAGATGCACTTCAAGGACAGCAACAGTTGTCTGAACCTCTTGAAAGTCCCGATGGTTATTCTAGTCTCTACTTCAGCTGTAAGTCTCATTACTGAGAACGAGTAAATACAAATTAAAGATAAATGAAAGCGTGCAGTGATATAAGAAAGCGCAAAAGAGGCCTTGGAGACTAACCTTCTCTCTCTCTCTCTCACACACACACACACACACACACACACACACACACACACACAGACACTCACACACGTACATACGAGCAGATAATAACGCTTACGTGGCGCGGCACAAACACCTCATCAACAGGCTCCAGGCTCTGCTGTAAAAGAGCAACAAGACCCAGCAAAGGAAGAACGAGAACAGTCCGACTGGCGCTGCCCAAACGACAGCAGAGCTGAACGGAGGCCCAAACATTGGAACGGATTGATTGATACCATCACCGGCAGCAACAATCGACAGTCAAAGAAAAAAAGAGCTCAGACATTCATGATGATAAACGGTTGCCCATTGTCAGTGAGGTTGTGCTGGTCGTTTCACGGACAGCTAAAGCCAGCGACACGCTTATAGCCATTGACACACCCGGTCCTGCCGTCTCCTTGTCTAATCACAAGAGTCGCAAAGTGCAGAGAAGACCAAGCTAAAAGCATATATCGCCTATCAAACCTCTCACAGGGAGGAAGTTTATGCGCATTTCTGGCAATGGACACAGAGTTTCAGTAAAAGAAAAACAAAAATCAAGAAACAGTAAAAGCCTATGCAATAGTTTGGGCTTTTGTTATCTCTCCTCTCCCTTCACCCCACCCCCGTCCGGCGCCATACTCCTCCTTTCAGGAATAAGTCATAACAGAAGGAAGGGGAAAGCGTATATTCGATCCAATTCTGTCGAGTTTTTCTGTCCAGCAGCGGCGCCGACCAGAGCGGCAAGGAAAAGGGTCAAATCGACCCCATGCAGGCTTCATGTCCAACTCTCTGGCCACGAGTCGAATTTGAATAGTGTTAAAAACATCTGCTTAACAAAATAATGAAGCTGTTAGATGAAAAGAGCGAAATTATTAAAGGGACAGCATTTTTAACAGGCAAATGTTTAGAAGAGTTTTTTCCCTTAAAACGTCTTCTTCAGCACATCAAAAATGATACACCGCGCAGCTATTCTTTCTCATTGTTTCTCCATAGAAAAATATGCTGTAATCTATATTTTTAAGTATAAATTTTACTTAAGAAAAATATTTATCACAGGTATACGCATTAATATATTGGTATATTACAGCCACTGCTAGTAGTAGTAAGTGCTCTCCCTTTAACAAAAAAAAACCGGAAGTTGATAACAACACGTTGACTAAAGAATTTAGGAACATATGCCAGAGGAAATTTGCTCCGGCTGGTCGAAGAAGAGAGATACCAGTCTCAGAAATGAGTTCAACGTTTGTTTTTATAGGTTTGTATGTTATTTTTTCCTGATCCTTTTGAATTGTCTCAGAAGAAAAGCGTATGTGTGTATCATTCACAAGACCAACAGCAGACGACGAAACTGATAAGACGGACGTGACTTTTCTCAGTTCGGTAGGGAAAATAAAATTAAGCCATTATGTGTATCAAGAATTATGCGAAACAACGGGCTAATTATTAGGGAGATGCCTTTTGATTACCACCAGAGGTAAGGAACAACTGTTGTTAAAACTTTCAATGAAAGGATCATATGTTGAAAGTATCATACCCTATACGGACGGCTGCAAATATTTGTACAATTACGAGTTTGTGGAGGAAGTGGGCGGTTAAAAGTTATAAATCTAACATCTACGATTTTTATTTATCGAATATTGATAACTGAAAAATTGCCATACTATTTGAATGTGTCCTTTTGCAGTCATATACAGGGCCTGTGGGCAACCAAGCAGCCACTTCTGCCGGCTCGCATATGTATTTTGGTTGACTCAGCAATGTGTGTCATATCTAGTCACTGTTGGCAGTATTTGTGTCTGTGATAGGAAGAAAGTGTGGAAAAGAGAGCAACCGAGGAAGCGGGGTCGTGTGTATGTATGTGCAAATGTATAGGATAGGCCTGATTATTCTTTCTTTCGTTCTGTCTCTTCCATCAAGTCATATTCCTAGTGCAATGTCTCTTGACCAATAAACAAATTCTTCTTCTTCTTGTATAATTAATTTCTCTCCATTGCCTCTTTCAGGTGGTGCCCTCTTAGTGCTTCTACTAGCAGGATATCTTGGGCAGATGTATATGCCTCCTCCTAAGCCCAAGATTGTTGGAATCGATTTAGGTATAACGTTTAAACATTAACAATAAGATAAAATATTAAATAATTAGCAACTGCCTAAATAACTTGTGATATATATTTATATATTTAACTATATATATATATATATATACATCCCTGTGTTAATGAAATGGAAAAAAATAGGTCTCCAAGTTATGTTCCTGAGACTGTTTTTAAGTTGGTTTGTGTGTGTTGTAATACATATGGATGGTTTTTGACTAGCATCAGTTAATCATATATTTTACCATTATCATATATGCAAATAAAACATTTCAGAAAAAAATAAAAGATCTTAAGCATAATGATGATAATGGTGATAAAGTACTGTAACTACAGTGAAATGAGAGAATTTTTAATGTTTATGCACATAGAGATACTGTATTTACTTGTATGTAGTAGAAGGCAATGCCAGTGGCATGTAACTCCGAATGACTTGAGTACACTCAAGGTAACAAACCACTGATTCTGCAGAATGTTTTCATGGGCATAACAAACTAGTTTCAGCATTTATTAGTGCAAATCCTCTGTCTGAATTAATAAAGTTGAGAAAGATTCTGAGTTTTCATTAATTGTATTTAATGTATAGCTTGTAAACTCAGAACATAGAGATACTTTGTTTTAAAATGTTATGTGCACACTTTTCATATATATTGCAGGGACCACCTACTCATGCATTGGGATGTTTCATGCTGTAACGGGTGTTATTGATATTCTTGAAGTACAGGATGGTCATCGATGTATACCTAGCGTAGTAGCATTCAGGTGAGATGTTGTAATGTTCCGACACTGATTGTTACTGTGCAGGTAATTTAATCAATTATAGATACTGTGAAACATCTTTTAAGAAATAGTGATACATGCCCTTCTTATCCAAATTTACATTTTTAAGGGTTTTTTTTTCTCCTTGGCATATGATGTAGAGAGGCCTTATTGATACCTACTTACAAAAATGTATATCCATGATATTTACTGAGAACATTATACAAATGAATATTTGTATTACCTTTTCATTTGAAATCTTGTGTAATATATAGCACTTTTTATTTTTTGTAGTGATGATGGTGTCCTTGTGGGTTACAAAGCAGTGGCCCAGTCTGAGCACAATCCAAAAAATACATTGTATGATGCCAAGAGATTTATCGGCAAGCGGTTTGATAGAGAAGAACTTGAAACTTTACAAAAGCAGTATGCCTTCAAGGTGATACTCGCACCTTAATAAACAGCAGTCAACAGTTCATGCACACACACACACACACAAATGTACATGGTGTGTTGTATATATTTTTGTATGTAATACTTTTTTTGTCCTTTTGGGAAGTGTAGTTTCTCAGAGAAATATGTTTGATGTGAATCTTTTTTTTTTTTTTTTTACACATTTTATTATGCCTTTCTATAAAAACAAAGAAATCAACATAATATAAGAGAAGGTGAGAAAAAATTACTTTTTAACTAACCAATGGATAAAATAAAAGTTTGGGTTATTCAGGAATATTTCCAGCCTTTTTTTTTTTTTTTAACGAGGGCAAACTTTGTATATCTGCTTATTCAACTTTACAATCATTCTAAAAATATGACAACGAATAAATTTGCAAGTTTTGTGCAATAGACATGAACTCCATTAGCATCTAACAATATGCTCATGTAAGAGAAAAGAAAAAACAAAAAACAAAAAAACTGTAAGTGCAGCTATAAAGATTCTCGTTACAAACAAAATGTAAAGTCTCAGGCCACATATAGTAGCAGGCAAAAAAATGGCATAACAAGCATGTTGAACCTTATTTCCCTGTACTAGGTATTAGCGACACTAGAAATATGGGCTCAGTTTCACAACACATTTCTAATTTTAAACACTTTTTGGTCTCCAAACAATTTTTTTTTTTTTTTTTAATTATTAAGAATCTTTATAAAAGGGCTGGGACAAACGCAATTTACCCATTTCATGCAATGTCAATATGAGTTCTTTCAAATAGCCTAATCATAAAAAAGACAACATTACATAACACAAATAATAATACACAAATAATGTAACTCCATTTACTTAACTTTAAATTTAAACAATACACCTAGGCTTACATATTACCGTTTTTTTTTTCACAGATACATATAAGATATAATATTTTACAATATGAGACAAACATATAAACATAAGGTAAAAGTCATCCATCTGCCAAGCAGGTCATCCAACATGCTCATACATAGTTTTAACTAATCATACAGTCATGTGTATGTATATATAAATCAATATGTTTATATGACGAGTTGTTTATAGGGTAGCCAGAGTTGATCCAACCTTTCTTCATTTATTTCTAAACATGCATTAAATTTTTCAATTTTGTATCTTTGTTTCAATATTCGGATAAAGGGTTCTAGTTGGGGGGCGGCTTTTTTGAACCTGCAGGAATATATGTATGTTTTTGCGAGTAGCAATATTAAGTCAAGTACAGCATCTGTCTCGGAGTCATTGCTTCGTCCAAACAGAACAAGATGTTCACTGACAGTTATTCTTGGAGCACTTTTACATTTGTCTGATATACACTTTTGTAAGTTTCTCCAGAAATCCTTAACATTTTCACAATTCCAAAATATATGCTGAATGTTTTCTTTTTCATCTCTGCATAGGCTACAGACATCATCATCTTCTAGTCCCATGTGGAATAAAATTACTTTTGTCCCTAGAATTCTATGTAACACTCTGATTTGCAGCCATTTTAATTTAATGTCTTTTATATTAGCCATTGTTTTAAATATAACATTCCAGTCAACATTTATGTTTACCCTCTCATCCCATTTCAAACAACAACTTGGCCTACATGTGTTAGATATCATCTTATTATAATATAGTCTTGCGCCTTTCTGTACTGATTGAATTATACTAAGAGTTTTATTTGTATCATATGTAAAAGAAGATAAATCTGTTTTATTTATTCTATTTAAATTTATATATGTCTTTATGGCCTTTATGCAACCAGTAAATGAGATGAAGTTAATGTTAGCATCATATTTATTCTTGACAGCTTGGTATGATAGAAAGTTTCCTCTTTCATCCATTAAGTGTTTTACTAAGTATATATCTTTCTCCACCCATCTCTTATATAGAATTGGCTTATTCTCAATCTTAATTCTGTCATTACAAAAGATAGGTTCTTTCAAAATTTCTTCATGTTTTTCGCACACTATATTCTCTCCAAAAATCCTGTACGCTTTTAATACATCTGTCCAGAAGCTGTTTGCATTTATAAAGGGGCATACTGCAGGGCCTAGTTTGTCTAAATAATTTATTATTTTATGTGTTGACATGAGATTTCTTTTCCAGCTGTGGTTGGTTTTTTTAATTTTCCGCAGCCATGATAGTTTTAATGCATTCATATAAATTCTAACATCAGGTATGCCCATGCCCCCAGCATGAATATTTCTAGTGGATATTTTTCTGTTAATTTTATCATTTTTACTATTCCAAACAAACTTAAAGATGGATTTCTGTTTGATGTGAATCTTTGTTCTCTTGACATTTTTGCCTCTTATTCATATGGTTCTTGTTACATATTCTGATCATTAACATTAGCCTAGAATAATTAGATCAAGAAGCTACAGTTGGCTTAACTTACAGAAAAAGCACACATTTTTGATACAAGTTACTTAGTTAATTGTTGTTTTATGCCAAATCAGCAACTAAGGCTATCTCATGGCAAAAACAATGTACATGACTATTCAAATGTTGATATAACATTTTTGATACAAAGTCTTGACATCATAATATGAAAATAAATAAAACTTAAATGATCTTTTTGTACACACAATCATGGTTTTTGCAGCTAGAAGCTGACGAATATGGAATGATTCGATATGTGGTGAATGTAAACAAAACCGAACTACACATAACTCCTGAGCAAGTGGGGTCAGTGATTATCAGCACTCTGCGCAAGGCAGCAGAGGCTAACTTGTCTGTGCCTGTCAATAAAGTTGTTATGTCAGTGCCAGCTGAATTTGATCCAGTTCAGCGCAACTTTACAATGAAGGCTGCATCATTGGCTGGTAAGTCAGTAGATCAGACGTTGTAAATTTGATGAAGCTCAATCTGAATTTTGCATTTGTCTTGCCCCTTTTACTTATTAAAAGTAAAATTTGTAGGTTTTATTCAAAGTTGAGCTGTTGCCTCTGTGTTTTGAAATCCTGCCATAGAATTTTTTTTCTATAGAACACAATAAGATATACCATCAATGACATCATAATAACTGCAGCTTGTGTTCAATGGAAACAATTTTCAGTCATGTGTGTTGAACAGGAAGCAGCCTTAACATTTTTCACATTCTATGTATGCCTCAGGCATGGAGGTACTAAGAGTTATAAATGAGCCAACAGCAGCTGCACTGGCCTATGGTCTACACAAGAAAGCAGGGCTACACAATGTGCTTGTCATAGACCTTGGTGGGGGCACTTTGGATGTCTCACTGCTGAATATACAAGGTGGAATGTTCCTTACACAGGCAATGGCTGGTGAGTGCTGGTATGCCAAATAATAAAACTTCAGTGGGATGATGGTGGAGCACAAGAGAAATCTGCATAACTTACACTTATGCATTGTTGAATGCATTCATATATTTGTCACTTTTGCAGGACGGCTGGGATGTTAATCAGCTCAACATAAGCCTCATTTAATTGTAAAGGCGTAATATATGCCATTTATTTAGGTCCCCTTTTTTTACCTCATTGATCCCCCCCACCCAAATAATTATTAAAAGAAATTATTTGTTATTATTTGTAGTCTGATGCATGGAAAGTGTAAACATATTTCAACAAGGTCTGTAGGGTTTATGCCTGTAATTCTCTACTGTAATATGTAATGATTTAGCATCTTGTATTGCACTGTTGTCATGAGTCCTATGACATAGCAGCTGCATCAACACCCCTAACTGCTTTGCGCTTACAGCATCTGACCAAGGGTGGTCTGAAATTTTTCTGCTCTTTGATCTCAAAATAGACTCACATATCTGGACACAAGTTTAAACCATAATTTTCTTAATAGTATTAATAATAATATCCTGTTACGATTTCTTATGGTCATGAAAGCCAATAAGCCCCACTACTGACGTCTTTTCACCTATTTTATTTAAATCTAGTTGTTGTTAGGGTTGTAATAATGTTAACATTTGGTAGGATGAACTTAGTTTAGAATTTTTGCCTCTCTATAATAATGATCACATAGTTAAGTCCTAATGTGGTGTTCAAACTGTTGACTTCATCTCTAACGAGCAGAACCCTCTAGAGGGGAAATTTTAGAGATACTTCTCAAAAGAAAGCATAAGGGGGAAGCCAAGGCTAAATATGGTAGCTATATATAATCATTCTTTGAGTCTTTGTAATTTTAAAAAAGTCTCTCTTAGGTACATCGAAGCTTATGATGTTTTTTTTAAAAAAAAAAAAGAAGCCACATCATTTGGGTTGGTAAATGGTGGCAGATGACCTGCCTGTACCTCCATCAGGTCTTTCACTGTTTTTGCACATGGCCTTCAGGTCAGCATAATTCTTAATAAAGATTAAAACTAAGCTGACCAAATTATTGACTGTATACACTTTATACTACCCTGGAGGCATAAAATAAGACCATCTGTATTAAGGTTTGTCCTTGACTTTTATGTTCATTTTAGTGTTCTTCTGCTGCTCATTTAAATGAAAACAAAAATATCTTGCATAATCAAAAATTATACAAATTTAGTAAAATCAGAGTTCAGGTTTTCAAATACATGAATGAAAAGTAACTTTTCATTAATATTATTAAAATATATGAGACCCATCTGTTTCCGAATATAGTTGTAACTTTAAATGAGGTGTTTTGCTTAAAAAAATAAACAACGGTAAGATAGGGCACTGCAGAAAATAAAAGTGTCAACAATATTTTTATTTGAATTTGGAGTTAATTCATCGGTGAACTTCTTATATTACTAATTGTACAGTAGTCTAGAAGTGTAATTGTCTTAAAGATAATGTAAACTGTGCTAATAGCTCACCATTAATTGCTAGTTTTTTTGGGTGGGAGGGTTACTGCATCCTGCATGTAAGAATCAGTTGTGTTTTGTTTTCCCCTGTGTTCATTTTTCTGTGTTTTTTTTTCCTTTTTTTTTTCTTTTATCTTCAAAACTTAGGACTTTTTATATGAACGATCCTTACATTAATCAAAAAAATTGATTATGATGCATATTGCCTATGTTATTTAATTAAATAGTCACATCTTTCTAGTATGCATGTACTAAGTTATTGACCAGCTTACACACCAGTCTTGGAGGTGTTAAGAATTTCTGTATTCCTTTATTCTTGAGCTTTTGAAAAAAAAGAAATAAAATGTGCGCTGCTGGTGTCCAACAGTAATTCAAGCAGTTTAGGATTGATTGTGGCCTCTGTCCCATCTTCTAGATTTGTCAACAAGCACTGAGTTGTAATATGATGAGGATCATTCCCAACGTTATCGTTGTCTTTTCACTAATATTTTCTCGTTGAAGAGGCCTTCAAAATCTTGAATCACAACTACCAGGGCTTGGCCTTTCTTTAATAGTATATGCTGACCTGGCCAGGGGTATGTCTCTCTCGCTAACAGCAACCCTTTCAAGCTTGAATAAAAGCTAAGGTTTTATGCTGCATTATATTTAGAAAATCTTTTCTATAAAATTGGTAATCAGGTTTTGGGTTTTTTATGTTTGTTTGTTTTTTGTTGAGCTCTACAAAAGTAGATTTGCAGTTACAAGGTAAAAATGGCTGCACAATATATCACCTGGGGCGAGTACCCAAGGGCATATAGCAAGATGCTTTTGGAATTACTTGGAATTACCTGCAAGATTGGAAAAGGCGGCCAGCCAGAAGAAAAACCAGTTGTCGCATTGCGAGAGAAATAGGTATTCCTTGAGATCTGCACCCCTAACCTCACGATTTTTACAGCATCGTGAAAAGTGAGCGTTTTACCGCGCTACTGCACCGCCTCATCCTGGTGGCCGTGTTTGCTGAATGACTGAGTTTTCCTCATGCGTATCCGGTGGTATTAATGTATACAAACCTGACGTCTGTGTTGTTGATCTCTTTCTGTGCATAGTGATGTTTGTAGGTGCATATCTCGTAAATAATAAAGGAGTGTTCACTCAGATCTGGGGATAAAACATCCACTGAGGTTTCCCAACCATTTCCCGACCCCCTTTAAAAAAGGACACCGAGGAGGCATGAGTGTGAACGTCGTTCGCTATCAGCATGGGAGGGGGGGAATCTTTGAGGGTGGGGGCAAACTCCATGCTGACAATTAACGACGATCACATATTCTTGTCCCCTCCGTATCCCCCCAGTTCCTATCCCCTTGCAGTAGCCGCGATGACGAGTGTATTTGTGTTCATCGCAATTTTTCTTCCATTCGTGCTTGCCGATCCTTGTACTATGCCAAATTAGTTTACTTCTTTGACCTGACTGCAGGAATGGCAATGCGAATACAGCAGCAGCAGAGGGTTTCCAAAGCGAGTTTTTTCTGCTGTTGTTCACGGGATTTTGATAATTAGTATCTAGTTAATATTTCGGTTAGCCTGTAGGGGCTACATGTGTTTGTTGTGCTGCGCGTTAAAGCTTCATCATACCATGTTAATACATGTTAAGTGTGACTTTTTTTATTAAAACCGATTTGCGTAATATGACAGGCAATGAATTTTACCGATATTCTCTATTGAATGGTGCCTATAACAACTGTGAGCAAAGGCGGTCGTAAAATAGGGCTTAAGCCTGTATTAGTCACATATAGTAATTGCGGGAATTTCCGGTAATACTCATTTTTCTCACACATATTTCTATAGAAGGGCGTGTAAAACAAGTGTTCTCTTAATATAACGAACATAAAAAAAATCTATTATTCAAATTTCACTTACTATTCACACACTTTTGTGCAAAGGTTGTCAGCAGTGGTCTGCAATCATTTATATTGTGAAAGATGTAGTTTTTGCTCAGGAAAAAGTAGATAATTTTTGCTGCTATCTTGGTCCTTGTGTAAACTATTATGTTACGCCATCCTGGCATACTTAGATCTTGCCCACTATTTTCATAGATGGGAAGAAGAGAGTGGTGACTGTGATAATTTAGTTGTAATTTTTGTGCAGCTCATTAAATAGTTTCAAAATGCATTACCAATCTTAACCAAAAGGCTTAGTTAAATGTATTTCAACTAGACAAGTTACAGGAAATATTTTTTTCTAAAGAACCAATATAAATGTTTAATTTGTAAAATTCATTTTTTTAATCATACACAGTGAACTTTGCAGTTATTCTTTGGTGTAAATAAAAGCCATAGACATCAGTATGTGTAAAACAACTTGTAAATTCTTGCCTTCATCCAGTGGGTGAATGTATACAAAGTAAGGTGTTTGTGTATCCAGAGTGCAACGAAACATTTTTAATTTAAGAAATCAAATAAGTGGTGCTGATGCAAATAAGGTAATGTGTAACTGTGCATTACTAACAAAAATTTATGTTTTTAACACAGATGCTTATGCTAATCTTTATAAGTTTATATGTTTGTAGTTCAGCATTAAGTTATACTGAAGCCAACATTTAAATGTGCAAGCAAGTAGAGGTGAGTGTTTTTTTTTTAACCCATCATCTTGTTTCTGACAGGCAATAACCGCCTAGGAGGCCAAGACTTCAATCAGCGGCTCCTGGATCACATGATGAGTGTTGTCCAAGAACGTTTTGGTCAGGTTTTAGAGGACAAGGCTGATATTCAAGCGCTGAGGTTACACGTAGAAGAGGCCAAGCTGAGCCTCACAAGTCATGAACACACAACAATCAAGATGACACTTCATTCTTTGGGAAATAAGATTCTTCAGGAAACTGTCTCCAGAACATTATTTGAAGACCTAAATTATGATCTTTTTAAGAAAACCCTTCACCCTATCGACAAGGTTCTAGAAGCTGCCAACTTGCAAAGTTCAGAAGTGGATGAGATAGTACTAGTTGGCGGTTCCACACGAATACCTAAAGTGCGACAGCTTGTACAAGACTTCTTTGGCAAGAAGCCCAACACAGCTGTAGATCCAGAGCTGGCTGTTGCCAGTGGTGTGGCTATTCAGGCAGGAATCATCGGCGGCATGTGGCCATTGACAGTCAGTGCTGTAGAGTTACCCACAAAAGTGCGCAAAATACATGTTCCATAGTCTTAGTGTGAAAACACTACATAAAAGGGTATCTAGTGTTAAAGCTCTCCACCTTCTGAATTGATCATCTATTTCCTACTGGTGTAAATAATTACTTTTCTATCGAGAACCATCAAATTCTCCTTGTCCTTACACATGCCTAGGTTAAGTTCATTATAAAATATTGCTTTACAGAAGAAAATTAACTAATAACTATTCCACTAAAAAGATACAAGGTTTCAATTATCGAAATTCTCACTTGCAGCCACTTGAAGTCAATACCACATTTCCTGCAATATTTGTTGAGTGGGTTTGCTATTATAGCTATACCACATTAGATTTTGGTTGAAGATCTCAAATTAGCTGTACCCTTATGTCAAAATTCATATGTGATTCTCTAAAAGAAAAATTATTAAATAAATACACATCAGTTCTATTGATGTGACAGCACCATTCATCTTTTCACAGTGGGTATTGTGCGCAAGCGAGAGTGTATGTGTGTTTGTATGTGTGCATAAATGCATGTGTGTTTGGGGGAGTGGGTAGGTGTCTGTTTCCCCACATCTGTTTTTAAGAATATTCTCTTTACAGGAAAAGCACCTTAATATCTAAGCAGTAAGCCGTATTCATTTATGGCCGCATGTTTTTCAAAGCACAAACAGACTTGAATGGTGTATATTTAATTTGCATGACATGCTCCCTTTGACCTAATGTGTACATTCCTAAAACTCAAAAAACATTTGGTAAATTATTGTTGAAATCTTCAACTGCCTTGATGTTATACTGTGATGTACTGGTCTCATGTTCTCATTTTACTGTGATGGAAACTGACTATGGTAAAAGAAAATAAAGATACAATACTTCAAATTCAGCATTGTTGGGATTTGGAAAAAATACATAAAAGCATTTATTATTTTCAAATGAAGATGATAGTATTTTTTCAAGAAAAGATCTATGATATATCATTATACCCATACTTATTCTACAAAAAAATGAGAAAGCAGCAAATCATTATTCTGTGCTTTTTTTAATTACTCTGTCATAGCATCTAAGGGCAGCTTGAGCACGAACAGTTAAAAAGTTTGAGCAAAATTATTTTCTTGTATTTTGAGATGGAAATGAGAGTGTATTATTTCCTAGTACAAATGTTCAAGAAGATAATCTTAAGAAAAATGTTGATATACTTGTTACAAAATAATTTTGCAATCCCAAATAGTTATATAATTTATTAATGTAATACAAGTCTGAGGCAAGCATCATGCATATGTGATCAAATCCAACCAATCCTAGTTTTTGTCAATGTCACTTGCCTTTGTCTTTGGGCCATATTTGTTGGCACATGACCTCAGTAACTGCATTAAGTGTAAAATAAAGGATTTTTGATGGTTTTATACATAACACAGGTGTGCTCCACATTTACATGTGCATTCATTCATGCATGCTCACATAAACATACAAAACAAGCACGTTATAACCACAGAAATTATTGGTCAGCTCTTTTCCTTTTTTGATCTGATGATTGATTATGGGAATTTTATATATGGTGGAGCTATTTCATGACAATTCTTAAATATTTAACTTTAAAGGTATGAGTACAAAGTGAGCCTTCTTTCAGCATTGCTGTAAATGGATAAAGACTGTTAAACTTATTTTATAATTATGTATTATTATTTATGAAGTATCGCTGTCACATAAACGCATTACAAAAGGAGACACATAATCCCAAGACTTCGACATCAACATAAAGCATAAAATGAAAGAGATTAAAGTACTAGCAGTAGTAGTAAGAATAACTGGCTATCATTTGCGCTCGCGGCCTATTTAACGTTCCCTCAATTAAATTCACTTGACTGTCTGGGTTTGAGTTTTAAGCAGATTACAATCTATTTTGTTAACCATCAAAACTGTAAAATAGTTCTACAAATTTTGGACTTATATATCTATAGGATTCTCTAAGCTGTTCAAATGTGTGTATTTAAATTTTTTTTTTTTTTTTTTTTAGTCGGCAGCAAGTTCTAATTTGCAGCAACTGACTGTGAAAAGTAACATTTGCCTTTAGTAGTGGAACAATGATGAATACTTTTCCATTTGATTTTCTAGCAATGTTAGTTTACGATGGCAATGAAAAATCTTGAACATTCCCCTTCCCCTCTCCCCACACACACACACACACCACGGAGGTGGACTGATGCATTACAAATGGGCATGATCATCATCATGATGTCTGTCTGCCGATGCAAGTTCCCTTCAGAGTGAAGTTTAAGTACTTAAGTCTATCTAATTAAGATATAACGTTACATTCTAAAAGTAATTTCGTACTACTGGAACACCGATTCGAATCAAAGATTAAATACGGTCTTTAGATGGGTGCCGAATGTTTCAGGCAGGAAGTTGTAAGATCACGTGACGTACGCTGCGCCCGCGCAGACATTATCATCATGGCGACATGTCAGACGTATTAGCATTTTGTGTCGCTTCTCATCGCTGATTGGAAACAAACGTGACATCTGTGAAAGTGGTGACTAGTAACTCGCTGCATCGTTTTGTTTTGACAGGGAGACGAATCGTGACCGACCGTGTCTACAAGTACAAAGTAATGATGTTTGGGCGGTTTTAACGGCAGTAGAGAGAGAGAGAGAGTTTCGGGAAAACCCGGTATGACGAATTGTGCGTAATGCTGACGAGCTGTGCATAGATCTTCAGTGAGAATACATATGGTAACGTTTTGAAGGACATCGTAATATTGACTACTTAGGTAAGATTCATTTTTGGTCTTCCAGTTCTTTTGTTACAACAACATTCCACGAGGAAGTAGAAGCCCTGATAAATTAAGTGAATGTTCTTATGTTCGAACAAAATGTCGCCATAGCCAGGAGTGATGAACGTGTATATAAATTACATAGGCCCATACATATATATATGAACAGAAAGTATATTTTCTTCCAGGAAAATAGACAGGAGGCTGCACTGCGGTGGTCTATAAGTTTTGGTTTTGGATTTTTTTTCTTTTGTTTTTTTTTTTTAATGACAAGCTATGCGCCAAATTATGAAAGTTTGTGCATTAGTGAACATGACGTCTTTTTGTGTCGCGCGCTATTCGAACAAAATGCTGTCATTTAGGTGTTTTTTTTAAACCTTGATGTGTGTCGTCTAGAAAATAATTATTATGCAGATATATTAATATATATAATTATAATGGTGCTGTCGGTACTTTCCATAATTCGGATGTTAACTATTGTGAGAGCGTACAATGACTCAGCAAAATAATAGCAAGCCGTTGAGGGTTGAGAGATTATATCTCGCCTTTATATCTATCTAAACCTTGGATCATTTTTTTTCCAGTAGCATTTTTTTAGATGGCAGGACGAACATTACCAATGAAAAAGACAGCTAATAAAGTGAAATACGGCTAAGATTATCTCCAGATAATGTGACTGGGTTGTACTTGTCTCAAGGGGCATAGAGCAAGAATCACTTTATGGGCATGTTATGCTGTAGATATAAGTATGTTTTACTGTCTATATAAGACTGTAGATATAAGTATGTTTTACTGTGTGTATAAAACCATACACGAGTTTGGGAATGATCTAATAATTTGTTCACATTTTTACGCACTTAACTCTAAAAAAATGTCGAGGTTTCCTTCATCGGTAAATACTTAGTAGATAATATAGCTCGAAAATGGTCTAACCCAAAATCACGATACTTTTTTGTTCGACATTTCAAACGTTGACCAATCTAAAGATGAACTGCTGCCTTTTTATTTGTCTCAATTTCGTTTTGTTTAGAGATCAATATATTCGCTTTGGAAACATCGTGAGATCAGTTTGCTGTCGAGGAATTTACAGGGTGTTGCTAACTGTTTGTTCTGCGTCAATGGGTTTTCTCTCTTATCCCATTCACGGTGGAATTTTCTCGAACATGATAGACAGGTGATATTTCAAGATGATTGAAATGACCAGTTACGTCCACAGCTATGACAGGACCTGGGTTTTTTTTTTTAAGATATTCTACATAAACGATTGAGGGAACGAGTTGTCCTGCTTGACATACTCGGTTACACTATGTCACTCCTGGATTTCGTTTTTCCTCAGCAGGATTTTCACAATTTCACGCGTGGAACACGGTGGATATATATATATATATAACGTCGGGATATATGGATATAAATAAACTTTCTTGTGCGTCTCATTTCATCCCCCCGTGCCCTTAGTTCCTTAAAAAAAAAAAAGTTAAAGAAGGATGCAGTCCTTGAGGTAGTAGAGGAAAGCTCTGGACGATGTCGATGACAAAGTTAAGTGCGTAGTAACTACTGTGTCGTTCAGACTACATTTACTGAGCGGGGCTGCGCAAAAATGACAGAAGAAAGGTGCCTGACCCAGAACTACGCGTGTCGTGAATTCTTTTCTGTCGGAGAACAGACTTGCTTTGGATGTGACTTGCCAAAACTGACTGGAACGGTGTGGTTAGGCGCTTATCGAAGTCCGCTCTGAAAATATGGGGTGATTAAAGCAGACAATCGAGAAAGCGACGAAGAAAGGATTTGCGGTTAAAATAAATGAAAAGGTCGCTTGGGGGCACCAAAACTTGGAGACGGGCTGCCTGCATTTTCTCAGAAATGTCGGGTCGGCTCTGGTATGTCATGTGCTTAGGTGCTTACATATCAGTTGGAATGTTCTCGTACATCGATATCTTGATCTTTATTATTAATTTACCAGAAGCATTATCTAATGTGACAGATTGTTTTATAATTTGAACAGCTCATGTCCCATTCATCCTACGAAAACTGCACATGTACTGTGTGATCTGGCGAGGTTATGCATGCATTCTTTAGTGTTTTGTTAGTCCTGGATGTTCAAGTCCGCATTCAAATATAATTATATATCTTTCAGAGATAGTCATCACTGACGATTCCGAAAACCAGATTCGTTAGTAATCCTAAGTTTAACGCTTTCTGTGCTTTTAATAATATAATTTGTAGTTCACGAAATTCTT
The DNA here is from genome assembly GCA_004794655.1 of Marisa cornuarietis. NCBI lineage: Eukaryota > Metazoa > Mollusca > Gastropoda > Architaenioglossa > Ampullariidae > Marisa > Marisa cornuarietis. The sequence continues at coordinate 1,549,967 of SMMW01000635.1, read as the reverse complement.
CTTCATTCTCTTCCCCCCCCCCTCCTCTCTCTCTCTTCACTCACTGTGTGTGTTTGTGTTTTGGTTCTTCTCATGTTTTTCTAGGTTCCAGCACAAGCCAAAACACTCTCGGCCTTAAAAGCTACTTAAAGTATATGTTACTGACGAAGTACGTTAAGCAGAAATGTTTCATTTTGAATAAGTGCATTGTTTTTTCTTCATGACGACGCATTTAAAAAGAAACGACATTTATTCAGTCTAGTCTAATAACAGCTTTATCTGTAACATTTTGTCCTGGTCAAATTTATGCATTTTTTATATCTTTCTTTGACAGGAAAAATGGGAATGATAAATAGAAAACATTACTTGTACTCGTTAAAATGCCCATTTGTTCATTCTTATTTCTGTTTTGATTATTACTAACACTAAAAAGGTTTCGGAATCATTACAGAGGTGTGAAAAGTGATGTTTACATAACAAGATGGATATCAAAAAATGCAACATACGTTATAAGGATCTCTTTGACTATCAGTAACAATTGAATCGATGTTATACTGGTCTTCCCCCCCCCCGACCACCACCACCACCCCCACACACACACTATACATTAGTTGAACGTAACTTACCCCTACACCTACCCCAACATCCACCCTTCCAACCAAGTCCCTGGATGTGGACTCGCACACTTGTCTGTGCGAAGGCGATTGGTCGATTGTGCTGACGTAGAGACGTTGCTGGGCAAACTTTCCCGGCCATTCTCTGTGGGTGGACGGTTGGCGCGGCGATGTTTTCATGTTTTCAGATAGCGGGCTAGTCTCCAGTCTGACAAGTTGCCGCAAGCTGCTACCGCTGTTCAGTCTAGGCGGAAGCATTATTCGATATTACATCTAAAGACGTGACTGGTTAAAAGTCTTGGAGGCGTTTCATGAACTACTGAGCTGAAACAGAATGCTGTGACCGAAAGACAGTGCTAACACTTACAGAGACATTAGTAGTTAAAGGTCTTCGAGGTATTTGTAAGAAAACACCGAATTGGAGCAAAGTAAATTACCTACAGTTTTTCACATTTTCACAGATGGGAAATATTATCTAAAGTATATAATTAACATATGGGGATAACTTTTAGTTTTTCTTTTCCGAATCGGTGCTTTAATGGATTGGAAATAAGATTTAAGGTCTGATTAGGACGTTTTATAATAGCTTAATGTTGTAATAAACTGATTACCTAAATTACGGCAATGGGCTGTATTTTATATGCAGGTTTTCGTTTTCCGATCTTATTCCTGAGATATTTTAACCAACCATGCGATATGTTCTGGTGTTTATATAGCCTAACTTTGTTTTTACTTCAGATCCTTCCGGTCTTCCCGTTTGTTCTCATTCTACTTCTTTCTTGCCGTTTGTTATGGGTTACTTTGGAATTTTCGTGAACTGTGGTATTGCTAGGTGCTGAGACAAGACTTTCTGCAGTCAGGTCACAGACAATTGCGTTGGCTGAATTTTGGTCGCGTGCGATCTACAAAGAAAATACACGAAGCGCATGAATGGAGAAAGTACAACTTTTTTCCCCTTTATGGATCAGACTGCTACAGTTTTCTTAAGTTTTGTGAGGAACAGATCATGTTCGTATATGCTGGTGTTTGGTATTTCTGCACAATACGAATTGAATTTTGTAGATGGGACCATTCGTTGGGGATAAATAAAGGGGAAAGGGGTTGCAACGGAGGAATATGTTTGATAAGACTTTATTTATCCCAGAGGGCAATCGAGAGGCAGTTCTATATGGAAGCGCAATAACTGCCATAAATTCATATCCGCTATACCAAATCGCCTTTAATGCCTTCAATGATGCGTGGAAACAGACTTTTAATTTGTTTTTCTCCTTCTTATTTATACATTATTGACATTTGAACTAGCTTCTTTTGAATACCAAAATGTTTCATTTTACCCTGTATAACCTGCTTCTGTCTTTCTTGACAATTTTTGTAAAAGACAGTAATACTACTCGTCTGTTCCAGTTCTTGCAGTTTAATACTAACCAAACATTCTGACTTTTTCTTTCCTTCAGCTGATTAAGCAGATGTTTTCGCGAGAGAAGAAGAAACACGGAGAAGAGCTACGCGCTCCTATTGAAGCACAATGGCGTGTTCCTGATAGTTGACTCGTCTGACAGCTGTTTTCTTGCTGGAAAAATGCGAGTGAGCGCAGTACGACCAGAAGGGACACCTGTCTGCTGTTGGATTAAAGAACTGATGAAGCTGCTGTTCGTCACCACGCCTTCAGAGAAAATATGTAGCCAGATGCAACTTCATAGAAAGTCTGTAGAGAAAAACAACTTCATGGTTTTCTGCGTCCAGTCTTCCGCCACAAGCTGTTGATTTTTATTTTCATCATTTACGTCGAACAATAACAGTGCTTGCTGTGCCGATGATTGATCGCCCTTGACTGGAGATAACCTGTGATTCTCCATGATCTCAGTAAGGAACGTGATCAAAGAAGTGATCATCTCAGGATTATATTATTTCCTGGATTTTGCTGCTGGTGTCTAAAATTCTTGAAGCATCCTACAGAGAGTGATGGTTGCTTTTTCCAGCTAGTGGATTTGTCCGGTTTCCAATGAAATCAGTGATTGGTTTCCAGTGGATGTTTTTTCTCATCTTGCTAACAGAGAACCTTTATTTCGTAGGATTTTGTTTCAGTCCTGCTCAAAACAGGCACAAAACATTTCGTGTTTGATTTCGGTTGCTGAGCATATGGGAGAATTAGTACACGGTCAGGAAGTTTAGTCCAATTTTCTGTTTCAGCGATAGCGCGCTTTCAGAACTTACCAAAAGGGCTGAAGGAATAAAATGGTGGTACTTGAACTATTTCAATATAACGTAAATCGAACTTGTAAGATACGTTGTATGAACAAGTATTGAAAAGGCGTGTGCATGTCAAAATCTAGATATAAATCCTGTGCCGTAGACGAGTTCACACAGTGTTGTTCCAAAGCGGGACTTCTTCCAGCTTCTTGGCAGATTTATTAAGGGAGGTGTCGTTTTGTTTCAGCTGCTAATAGTATTGTAAATGTATTAGTATTCTAATAGTATTATAAATTTCTTCTACTTGTTTTAAGGTTGGGAAATGCAGGCGAAGCTTCCTTAAAAAGGTGCAGTCTTTGCTTCTAGTTAGTGGCAATGTCAGAACTGAAGAACTTATTTTTAATCGCCAGCACATAATGTTGTAAATGAATAGATGCAGATTTCAAGTAGCACGAAGACACGATTCGTCAGTGAAAATCACAGAGAAATTACATAATGTTCATGCAGGAAAGGCATGAACTATTGTTGGCCTTTCGTAGAAACCGGGTTTTGCCAGTTTTACTCATACCTGAGTAGTTGGAGTGTTTTCATTAGATTATTAGTGTTTTCATGTTTGGGAGCTTTTTTCTTTTTCCTTATGTTTTCCTTGTTTCCAAACTTTTTATAAGTACAATCATTGTCAGTAAATTGGAAATCGCTGGGTTTTACACAATCGCTAGGCGGAGAATGTAGAGAAACTAGCATATATCCAGAAAGCGTTTCCGAAAATGTTCAGAAACGTTTTTAAAAGAAAGTCTCACAAGACTTAGTCAAATGCAGCAAATACATTTTGAGAGAAATAACTGTTACATAAAGAAAGTTTGTAAAGCAAACTAAATATTTTAATTTATTAAGAGGGACATTGTAAGAATGCCAACTTCAAGCTGTGGCAAAGTGTAGACCTTCGAAGAAAAACTCTCTTCCTAGCAGCCTGTTTATCATTACTCTTACACTTTTCTCTTGACTACACAGTACAACAACTTGCCACACCAATAATTAGTTTTGCACGTAATTTTAGGCAGTTTCCACCCAGGCGTTAATGATTGCTTAGGTCTTCACTTGTCTGAAACTGACGTTCAGAGTGCTGAAAAGATTGGGCTACAAGTATTCTCAGACATTATTTTGTTCTCTTTATTTAGTTACGGTCCAGGAACCAGTTGCACAACACATTTCTAATTTTAAACACCTTTAGGTCTGAAATCTATTTAGATAATCAGTTTAAAGTGACGCCACAATTTTATTATTTTTAAAACTAAAACTGCTTTAAGTAAGATAAAGTTGTTTAAGTCTGACTTTCCGTCCTGTCAGTAAAAAATTTTTTATGTTCTTGTGCAATGCATGCAAATGGCAAAGAAGGGATTTTGCTTCTTTAGAACAGTTTTAAGGTTTAGAAACATGTGCAACTGGCCCCTGGCCCTTATGCTGATTATAATATTCATACGTTTTCTTCCAGTCGGTGTTAGAGCATTTTGATGTGTAGTGGCATTACATTGCTGAAAAGTCCATTCATTTGGGTGGTATTGCTGAAAAGTGTATTCATTTAGGTGATGTTTCTGAAAAGTGTGTTAATTTGGGTGATATTGCTTAACAAATGGCATCAAAAGTGCTTAGAAACATGCGTAAATCACATACGAGAAATTCACATCTTGTGACAAACAAGATTTATCCAGAAGGCCCGAAATCAAACGATGGTGTGGGAAGATTGAAAACGTTTTCGCGTATGACATTTTGTTACAAACCAGACACGAAGGCTTTGTCTACTTTCGAAGCTTTCAAGTTCTGGCTAAAGACTGACTAAAGAAATATGTTACATAATTAAGTGAACTTTTCCTAGGTCAGGAATTTCTGCTCACTCTTCAGTACTTCATTTGGGCACTTTGTTTTTATTTGGCATGGTGTCATCAGCTTGCTGACATTTATGTTTCTTTGTTGTATGGTTCACTTCCCACGTGGAGATGCGCTAAAATAATTCTTTTATTATTTCATTACTTGCTGTCAAATATCAGTGAAAGTGTAGTTGCATAAAGCGTAGCATAAACAAAGCATTATCTTGACACTGCGGACCAAGATAATCATAGTCCATAAACCATTCAAAGCATGAGTAGGGCTCAAGTCATGGATATTGATGTCCTGGATCGTTTCCACACGGAATTCCCGGTGACAACAGAACAGTTTACTTACAGTCGCGTCTAAAACAGTTTTTAGTCGGTTCATGGAGGCGTTCGTGTTTTGTTGTCAAGTAAGTCACAGGCGCAAATTTTTACTGTGATTCTCCAAACGATCGCATCCTGTTTCTGGGAATTGTGCCATGCGATTTCAGACCAGAGTGAAGTCAGGAAGAGTCGAGCGAATTAGAAAATACTGGCAGTACCGAGGGCAAGATGAGCAGACACGTCAGTTGCCAATACGACAGCTTCATGTTCAGTATAGCAGTCGTTGCTGAAAAAAAATTGCCGTCTGTTTATGTGTGAGTTAGTTCTCAAAGGTAGGACGCAACCTACGTACGGAAACGCCGCTTTCAGTGCCTTCCCGCAGTTTGCAAACTGTGCTATAAAGCATTGTCCCACTGGCCAGATGTAAGAGTTTCCTAGCATCATTCCCCTCTGTGTGTGTGTGTGTGTGTGTGTGTGTGTGTGTGTGTGTGTGTGTGTGTGTGTGTGTGTGTGTGTGTGTGTGTGTGTGAAATAGCACCTACTGTGTCTCGAATAAGGATCACTTTGCTGTTCCTCTGCTAAAGAGTACAGAAACATGGCGGTTTCACGATCCACATCTCAGCTGTTTTATACACCATTATAAGTAAACGATTTTTTTCGCAACGCGAATTTATGATCTTATTTAATTCAGAACATCAATATATATCATTTAAACCAAACTTGCTATTAATTCTCTTGATTTCCGTGTAACATATGTATAGTTGTTTACTGATGTGTCCTTTTTTCCTGTAATGAAAACCTCTGTTACTTTACCTGTTTATCTTAAAACTAACTGTGCCTTAGGTCTGGAAACCTTGCATTTTATGGATGGGAAACATTGAATAAATTATAAAAATGCGTATGGTGATATGCTCCTGTTTACCTGTTAGCATGTCATTACGGAACTACTGCCTGATGGTTTAATAAGTGTTGCTTCTTTTTGCGAATACCGTGCTAATTATTCTGAAAACATATGAGGGGACCACTTTAGACCAGTCGTTGGAGGTAAACTGAAAATTTCTTTAGCGAATTTCATAGTTGTTTGTGTGGTCTTTGTTCATTGTATATAACCCACTTTTGTTTGACTTCTGCCATCAATCGAAAAAAGAGAAAGAGCTCCGATAATTATAGAACGACTAATATCCAGTTGTAAAGTCTTTTGGTGCGAGAACTTTGTAAAAATTTCACTTGAAGCCTGATTAACGATAGGCATCCCTCGGACTCAGAATTGGTAGTAGTACCTGCTGCTCAGTTTCATAACATTAACATTAAAGACCTTGATCACTCCGCTACCTTGGTCTCAACTTTCATTTTGACATGATAACATCAAACATAAGCTACCATGTTAATGGATTGAAATTCATGTTTTCTTATAAAGTTATTAAAATCTTTATCAGATTTAGTTATGACTTACTCTAAAGGCGCAAACCAGAAAATTAAAATTGGCGTGAAATCTCATGGGGTCTGGGGGCTAACTTTCGGCTCACAATAAGCCATCAGCATGTTTATTTCCGTGTAATTATCAAAATACATGAACATAGTTGTATTTTGTCCACAAGGCAAAGGTGAAAAACGGGTGCATCTGTATTTTTGCATGAGACTGTAAACGCGGGCTTGAACTAGCGTGTTGTCGCGTGTTCTTCCGCGACCGGATCATAGGAAGCGGTGCTTAGTCCTTCAAGTTCTGACATGCGTTAGGCACCTTGACAAAAGGGTCGTAGTAGACCCGAGCTTCGTCATATCTATCTAACTATGACTTTAAAAGGCATAGCTATTACTATTATTTAAGGTCGCTTAGATTTGATGTAGCAGTATTTAATGTTACTTGGGATGAAACAATGTAGGGAGCTTTATCTCACATAGTTTGACAACTGCCAGACAGAAAGAAGGAGCTTATTACATGCGCGCGCGCGCGTGTGTGTGTGTGAAAAAGAGAGGACTATGAACACTGTGTAGTCATCCAGCAGTTTGTGTGTGTGAGTGAGAAAGAGAAAGAACACCATGCAGTCGTTGAGCTGTTACTACACTTAGCGCTGCTACTTTTTTCAGCAATGCTAGTAGTGTACTTAATTCTGACATACTCCTTTGCAGGGCTTGCGAGGATTGCAGGAGTGGCTTCCGGAAATATGTACAGTGAACGGGAGTCAATTCTTGAGACCTAAATTTTCAGTACTTTTGTGTGCGGCACCGTTTCCCGCGGAAGTCTTTGTGGGAAGGTGGCGGAGATGCAACCGGAGTTGGAAGAAGACGATGTGGCGGAGCTTGCCGCCATCAACGACAGGGAGCGAGATATGGTGGAGGACGAGAAGGAGAGGACGGGGGAGGCCATGGTTCGTAGCATACAGAGGCATCTGTACCCCCCCGTGGAAAGAGTCCGGCCTTACCCACCCTGTGGTATCGGCGACCTTGAACGAAGGCCTGGAGGTAAGGCTTGCTGGATTTCGTGGAGCTCTTCTTTCGGAGAGTCTTATCGTTAAGGCTGCATGCTTTATCGGTGTGACATTGCCCCACACGTGTGTCATGTAAGGAAGTGGTAGAGAGGTATGAAGTATGGTGACCACACGCGCGCCTCTGTGAGTTAGTGCGCGTGCATGCGAGCGAAGGAGAGAGAGAAAAAAAGGTAATGTGTAAACCAATGGGTGTGTGCACGAGGATGAGCACTCTACCTAACAGCAGTAATTTTTCGTTCTCAGCATTAGAGAGGTGGCTTCGGGAACGCAGATACGATATGGAACCTGAAGACTGGGAGGAATACATGATTTACTACCGTCGTGGTCCTCCCATACCGCCTGCCTTGATCCCCAGCGCGCCTCCTGACGCCGTCGCTATGGAGGTACAGGCGCCTGCCGTCAGTCCCAAGCGGAAGGTGGACGACGACGCTGACAGTGAGTACACTCATTGTCTACCATCTCCACTAAGATTACTGACGACAAAATCACTCCATTGCTTGCCTGTCTCCAATGACTGTCCACCATCACTATGTTGCTGAAACAGTGAAACAAGGAACAGGATGTTGTTGGAATACTAACTAAACTTTGGGTTTGACTTTTTAACGTAGCTGTGTCTGCATCACTGTTATAGGTTCTAGTACTTCTTGTACAAGTTGTGTAGCGACCAGAGCTGTTGTGTGACAATGAGTTTGTGCTTTCTGATATTTAGTTGCTATGGACACTGCAGAACAGCCGTCGAGTAAGGAGCCAAAGCGAGAGGATGATGGCATCCTTGAGGAGATCTACCTGTTGTTGAAAAAGTACTTCCACAAGGATCTCCCTGGCACTATGGCAGAAGACCTTGCCAAGATATCAAGGTTACTGTGATATTTCTTCCCTGGGCAAAAGTGTCATGTGATATGTTTCACAATCAGATTCGGAGACATCTAAGGACGAAAAATCAAGAAATATTAATTGTAAGATTAGAGGTTAATACTGGAGAAGAAATGGTGTGATGAGACAGAAGGGAACTACGAGGGAGGCGAAAACCCACGAAGAGAAGAAATTTTTACTTTTGTACCCAGTCGTGGTGAGATTCTGGGAGTAGTTTGTGCATCACCCTACATCGTTTCTGTGACGAGACTAACATAACATCATGGATGGCGCAGCCTTATCGAAGGCACACCCATTCTGGCGCCATCTGCGTTAGATTAAAATCTGTACACAAGTGTTTGTAGGAACAAATCATACTCGTGACGTAATCATAATTCTGTTGCGCATGTCGGCAGACATGTTTATTTTTGTAGATAAACTTTAGGTGGATGTAAGCAAACATAAATCCCTTAAAAACAAAAATTCGAATCTTGGATTAGGGAATTGTTTCTTGATACTGTAAGCAATGTCTGCGTCTTCTATATAGCTGACGCTGAGGTTGAACCTTTCTTTAACAGTGAAAAGAAGCAAAGCATCCTGACGGAAATGCTAAAACGAGAGGACGAGCTGAGAAAGTTCAGCCGCAGCCGACGCCGCTTGTATTACCGCAACACTTACAGGCCGCGGGACGAGAAGGACAGCGACGAGGACTCCGAGACGGACAGTGGTGTACCCATGGGCCGCCTGCATGAGCAACAGGCGAAGTTCGCGGTGCCAGACGAAGTCAGGCTGCGGAGGGTGTTGATCCTGGGAAGCACCACCTGCGCCAAGCTGGCCACTGCGGACGCGGTCGACGAGTCGGAATTGTCTGTGGTGGAGGAAATGGTGCAGGCGGACAGGGGACAAGAGGTGCGTGTCCAGGGAGTGTGTTCGTGTTCTCTCGCTTTCTGGTCTTGAGACTTCGGGTTAGGTTTGTCTCTTTAACTCTCAGGTTGTCAAAAAATGTTATTCGTTGTTAAATGGTAAAACGAATAAAAGAAATTTAATATTTCATGCTCACACCCTTGCCTCTTCGCTCTGTTTTTTTATTATTATTTTCATGGGGAGGAGCAAAATGTTTTGAAAGTTACAAAACGCAAAGACTTGATATATATATATATATACTTGATTTTGTGATTCACTTTGTGTGTGCATGTGTGTGAGAGAGAGACATTGTTCATTGGATCAGTTTTCGGCATTAAGACAAGCGGGTAGGGGAGGGATTACAAAACTATTAGTGATATAAAGCGCTTGTATACTCACTTCACATATTGGTACAAATTGGTAATGATGAATTTAAAAGACATCATTTACTCATAAACAGTAGGGTGAAGCTAAGTAAGTTCATATTCCACCATTGCAAAACTTCTACACAAATGGTTAATGTCTATTAATTACCCATATCTATTCAATTCATACACATGCAATTTCTTAGTATATATATATAGAGATGAATAATGGATATGTACATGTTTTTACTTATCTGCTTTATTACAGTCTGCTGGATTAATGTTTATGCTGGCAATATAATGATGATAACAGTTGATAAAAGTGTGTATTCTTGATATTTAGAAATCATAGTCCCAGCCTTGCACAATTAATGTGGACATTATCATTTCTAATTTTCAAAGCATGTGCTATAAATTCGGCTAGCTTGAATATAGTTATGTCATATTTAGAAGAGAAGATATTAACCAAGGTGGCCTCTAGCGGTAGAGAAAAATTACATTATAAATTACATTGCTTTCTTTCATCTGCGTATGTTGGGCATTTGAAGAGAAAGTGGTATTCGTCTTCATAATCACATTTACATGAAGGGCAGGTCTCGTGCTGGTTATCATTCAGAAACCATCTTTTCTGGTTGTTAAGCCCACATACTCAAAGTCTGAATCTAGCAAGTGCCGTCTTATACCATCTAGTGGTAACAATTCTAAGATAATTTTCGGGCTCACATCCGCTTTAAGATGTTCGATACCAGGCATGCATGCTATCTTCTAAGGATGAATGCCAGTTTTGTATAAAACATTATACACCCCGGTCCTTGAATTCTGATTGAAAGTTCTGTTCATCTCCTACCCCCTGATGCCATACAACTCCAAACCCATTTTTCATTAAAAACGTTTTTACATCAGACGCCCATTTGTGTTGTCCGAGTACAAGGAGCATCATGTATGCCTGCCTGTTTAGTCTGTTCGCAGGTAACCAGACTAGTTTCAGCCAGTATTTTCTGCATTCTATAGCTATTATGATATGTAAGAGGAATCTACCCGTCTTGCCGTAGAGGCGTAGACCATCTTGTTTGAAGTATGCTGGGGGACGTTTACGAGGCGTTTCATTGTGAAAACGTGAACTTTTCTATTTCTTTTGCTTCTTTCTTTAGATATATCACAAAATTGGGATTGGCGAGTTAGTTTCGTACTTAGCATATAATACTTAGGTCAGCCACCACCCCTCCACCCCTAAGATAGAGAAGAGAGAAACACACTAAGGCGACGACTTGTATTACAGGCCAGTGTCTACACGTCAGGGTGTTCAAAAACTCATTCCTTGCTTGTTGGCAGGTGGTCAGCATACTGAAGGATTTGTCCGACCGAGGGGCCACCAACAGGCAGAACGGTGTTTTGCACGCGCTGGCGCAGTGCATCCGGTGCGATAAACCAGAGACCAAGAAGCTGGCCTATGATGCTGTGCAAGTGAGTTGGAATACACCCGATGAATTTTAGTTTAAATGAGGCTTATATAGTAATATATATCGCCAAAATCTGGAAATTAGAAGATTTTCATGTGAACATCGGTCCTTTCCGGATATACCCGAAGCCGCGCCACGATCAGGTGAGAAAATGAACAGATGAGGAAAACGTGATTGAAGGAAAGGAGAGGAGGAGAAAAAAAGATAGCGACACTGAGTTTTAAGTCATGTCGAGGCAACACTGTTCTAGTTTACAAGGACTAAGTGACTGGGTCTAGCTCAGTCGAGTACAATTATTCCCCAAATCAGGATGAATACTCTCTTTCAGTTCTCGAGATCCATGCTTACAAACCTTACCGTGCACAGAAGGCTACAACAAACTTCAGAATTGTCAATGGATGTGTTTACATTGTGAGGGCACTGGGAGAGCTAGGACATGTTAATAAGGCGTGTGTGTATGTGCGTATATATATGTACAAACGCGACGTCATGATCTCTCTCTCTCTGCGCACGGTGATGTTTGTAGGCGAGTATCTCGAAAACGAGATTTGAAGAATCAGTACCTTACATTGAACGTTAGTCATTAAAAAAATATATTCCCGCCCCTCATGAAAGTTTCACATCATTTCAACTGATACATTCGCAAAGCTCGCTATTGTCTCGTCAGTACCGGCTATACGTCAGTGCTAGCACATACATATCGTCCGTGCCATTCTTTTATCAGTGTTCATTCTAATATCTGCTACAAGTATACCTACTAGTGAGAACGTTTTTTGTTTCCAACAGGATATTTGCCGCATACCCACTCATCTTTTTAAGCTGGTTGACATCATCGAAGCCATGGGAAAGAAAAGGGACCCCGTGAGCACGGGGTGGGGGCGAGGCTTGCGGCGAGTCGTGAGCGACTGGTACAACAAGCGCGCCGACAACCCCATGCAACTTGCAATGCAGGTGACCAAGTACGGCAGTCGCCACGAGTGGAATCATCGCGACCTCTTCCGTCTGTCACATATCAAGCCAAAGAACGACGAGGTGGGATTCATCATCCGCTACCTGGTGAAGGGTCTGAAGGAGGCGGAGACCTTCTACCTAGAGGACGGCTACTTGAGTCGCCTTCAACTGGAGAAGGTGCGTTGCTATAGCTTCTGTGTGGCGCATTGAACAAGCTTCGCTAACCTGGCACATGAACTGGCATCCGCTTTTTGGTGCCTGGGTGTCTCTCTGGCTATAACAAGGCCGAACACGTAACAAACTGATGATCTATGCGAATGCAAAGCCGTTATTATGAGTAGTGCTATTGTAAGTAGCATTCTTTCTTGAACGCTTTCTCTATATTTTTCTGTTTGTCACACTTGCTCAAAGACAGTGTCGAATCCAGGGGGCCAGTTGCAAAACACATTTCTAATTTTAAACACTTTTAGGCCTTGAATATATTTAGATAATTAGTTTAAAGTGCATAGAACAATTTTAGAATTTTTAAAAGTAAAACTGCTTTAAGTAAGGTAAAGTTGTTTAAGACTTTCCGTCCTCTCAGTATAATTTTTTTTATGTTCTTATTCAATGCATCTAAATGGCATAGAAGAGATTTTACTTCTTTAGAACAGTTTTCAGGTTTAGAAACGTGCAACCAGCGCCAGGAGTGTTAAGGTTTCTGAAGGTTTCTAGTAAACGCGCCTGTCCCCTTTAGGTGCACAAGTACCTGATGGCCGTGGAGGAGGCCAAAAAGTGCGAGGACGAGAAGACGACAATAAAACTCATCCAGGAACACCGCCTGGTGCGTGAACACCTACGTACCGAGATGCTGAACAATGCCGAGGTGTGGCGGGTCATGCTTCCCGACATGCCCTTCACGGCGTTGCTGCGTAACCTGGCCAAGATGACCACCCTGGGGTAAGTGCTTACCTGGTCAAAATGACCACCACTTTGAAGTACGTACTTTCCTAGCCAACATGACCACTGTCCAGAAAGAACGCATGTACAATTTTTTTTTTTTTTTTAACCGACTAAGCCTTACACTTTCTTGACTTCCCGTTACCTCTCTCTGTTCCTTAACACTTGTCTGCCCCTTTGTCGATTCCTCTGGCTTTACTCCATCTGTTTTTGTTTTTTTCTGTTGTTGTTTTTCTGTCTACCCCTTTGTAAACCTGAACCTCTCCCCAACTCTTCCCCTGCCCACCCTGTTCTCTCTCGCTTTCTTCGTTTACTGCCCTCTGTAGCTATAAGAATTAATTGGCATGTGTCGTGAGCTCCTGTATGAGAATTCAAACAACCGCACCTTGCTTCTACTCGTTCATGCACTATATGAATGTCTTCCACTAGAAGAAGAAAGATAATAATTGTATAATAAGTACATTAATAACAGTGCTTTGCAGGGATGAGCTGAACAGAACTCACCAGGCTGCAGTCAGCGGACAGTACCACATCCCTGTTTGGTTTATTACCGGGATGGTTTTCGGTGGAACCAATCCCGGTGCAGAGAACCGTCCCGTTATGTATTTATTTATATATGTTCTTTAGATACGCATGTCCATTTGAGTCTCACTGTCGTCGCTTACCTGACCTGAAAGCTGGCAGGGATGCTGATTGCTTTCTTCCTGACAAATAGACTATTGGCATCTTCGTCGATCACATTTCTGTCATGCCAGCTTTTCTCCATGTCTTTTTTTCTTTCTTTTTTTTCATTTACTGCTTACTTGAAGACGCACTGTTTCGTTTAGTTTTGCTGCGTTTGGATTTGTGGTCAAACAGAATGAGTTCCGTTCATCGTGTATTATATAATTCTCTTTGCTCTGTGCGTCTTCTAACATTATAATGTGCTCCATTCTTGAAGTAGACTCTAACATCATGGTTTGCTTGCCATCAGGCTATTTGATGACAGCAGCCTTGTGAATACAGTGAGGGAAAAACTTCTGAACGCCGAGGCCTTAAAAAAAGCGAAGGTCCACCCGCTTAGGATTCTGATCGCCCAGCGAACATATGCAAAAGGCGAAGGATTCAAGGGGCATCTCAGATGGCAGGTTAGATTTCCTCTGGTCTATATCTGTCAGCCTTCTTTACCAATTTCTACCCCCTTCTTCTTCATCTGCTTTTATTTGAACTCTGTGATTGATTGTCGTGCACTAATGTATGCGCAACAGTGCTAGGAGATCTTTGTAATTCTAGTAATTTGTCAACTTTGTGTGCGTTTTCACTGTGTTTACCTTTGTCAGCGCTGGTATATGGCATCGAAGCTGTCGTAGACGCAGCACGAACTTGAAAAAACAATTAAAGTTTGTAAACTTGCGTACCTTTCACAAGTGAGACTGGTTTAGTGCTTTTCCAGCGCACAGCTCCACCCACCTAGACCATTCCGCTGGGTGGCGAGATTGAGACTTAGGGAAAATAGCAATGGTTTTAACGACTTGGAGTTGGGAAGTAAAATGGAGAAAAAGTTGATGTTAGCACTAAATAAACCAGTCTGTCGTCTTCTGTTTGTTTACAGCCCAATACAGAGATCGTGGAGATACTCGATCAAGCCTTCTATAAAAGTTTCACAGCCATAGAGCCTACTGGCAAGAGGTTCTTCATCGCGCTCGACATTTCCGGCTCCATGGGTTTTACTGTGATGGAGTCGCAAATTACCTGTAGGGAAGCCGCCACATGCCTTGCGATGGTGCTGGTCAAGGTCAGTGCCTCACTTTCATAGCTGATGAACAAAACATTTCCACGAGTCCTTCCTTATGTGATAACACTTTTATTGTTGCCACAAGATAGTTTGGTTTAGTGTATTTTTTTGCTTATATTCCTTGCTCTTTTCAAGCTGAGGTTCTTTGTGATCCCTTTTAGTATCCAGTATTTAGTATTGCGCATCAGTATTCATTTGGCTCAACTCATTTTATGCTGTTTACGAACAGCCACTTAATAAACAAGCAGATTAAAGCGTACGTCCTTTATTGTATCTCTGCATCAGATAACTAGAAATGGGCTGCTTTTGAAAATGTGTGAAGTCTATACAGCCATAAAGTCAACTTTAACTTAGTCAGACACACATTATCTGTATGTATAAAACACACGATCAGTTCCTTTCTTTTTAAGATTTGAAAGAAGACGCGCGTTTGTTGTCCACATAAGGGACATGATCAGACAGACACTGTTTCTTCAAACGAACAGTCAGATGCACGTATTCTGTGATCAAATACAAAACCACACGTGTAATCTTCACAGATATGTAACGTGCGTTGTCCCGTTTCTCTGTTGCAGACGGAAGAGCACTGCGAAGTAGTCGGGTTTCACAGCAAGCTCATCCCGCTGCCACAGTTCAAGGAAGAAGGCAAGACGCTGAACAAGCTGATGGAAGAGATATACAGCCTGGGCTTCGGCAGTACGGACTGTTCCAAGCCCATGTCACATGCACGCAAGAAGAAAAAGGACGTGGATGTGTTCGTAGTGCTGACGGACAGCGAAACCAACTACCATCGCATACCGCCGTGGCGCGCGCTGCAGAAGTACCGCGAGGCCATGAATAAGCCCACGGCCAAGCTGGTCGTGATAGGCATGACGGCCAACAACATCAGCATCGCGCGACCCGACGACGTGCACATGCTGGACATTGTAGGCTTCGATCCCGACATGATGGAGGTCATCAGGGAGTTCGTGACCGGGGGTCTGGAGTAGAAGCGCGTTTCTTGCTTTGTGGAACAGTTGTCAGGAGAGCGAAAGAGCCAGTACTTTGCTTATATCCTGTCTTGTTGCTTACCCTGTCCCATACTCTCAAACACTAAACTCAAAGTAAGATTTAACTTTTTTTTGTCCTTTACGTGTTTCTGGCAGTTGATTAGTTCTTGTGACGCGGTCGACCTGTATGGGGACTAATGACTCTCTTTGTGCTACATATCACCACATACCGCTGCCTTTTTTCTAACTTCGCAGTCAGGCTACAATTATTATAAGGACTACAGGATTAATTTTCTTTTCTTGAGAAAGAGACCTGCAGGGACCAGGTGAGAAGACGTCATTGGAATGTTCAAGAAATGGTAATACGTCTGTTATATTTATCTGAGAAGTTTTTCAGTTTTTTGCCTGTGTTCTTCCACGCGAGTCGTTTGTCCTGCTTCCAGTTGAATTCGTTGTTCTCCGATAAAGTGCACGCGCACTCCACTGTCAGTATACGCCCAATATACATAAAAATTAATAACGTTCTTCTCATGCCGACTAATTGGGGTTCAAATCAAAAGGATGGCGTCTGATTGCACAGTGGAGACGCTGAAAATGTTCAGATGCAGCAAGAGACGAGTTACAGCAGTGAGATAGCCACAACATATTTCCGTGTAAAATACGAAGTTAAATATCCCATTTCGAAAACTGACACCCGACATATACTGTCATGCAGAGAACATTCACCCCCATACGAGGCCGAGTTGTCAACAGGAACAATCAGATGCCTTGAAACTGTTTACTACCAAAATAATGGATAAAATGCAAAATATTGATGGGTTAGATTTGGGTTATCTTTCTTTAAAAGAAGTAAACTTCTGTCGGAAAGTATATTACGTCCACTCTTAAGATGTGCATTTTCAAGCAACTATTCAAGCCTGAATTCTTAGGCAGGTTTTAAAGATGTGGCTGACAGAATGGGCTTTGTATGCCTGATAGCGCGTCTGTGTAAATGTGCACACGTATGTATCTACCCGTACTGTCATGCATTATGAGACTGATGAGTTGCTTTCCTTTTACTCCCATTCTGCCTGGTTACTCTAATTAGCGTGTTTTTCAGGAATGTGTACTAAACGGATAATAGTGGATATTTAGATGTCAAGGTAGTACTCTTGAGTGGGTATTTGTCAATGCCTTAAATATTAATACAGATAAAATAATTTTAGAGAGTGAAACGTTCATTTTGAGTGGATAGGTGAGTGGGATTGATTGAGAGTGGGATGAATGAATGAGCGAAGGAGGGAGAAAGCAAGAGATTAAGGAAGAGACACACACGCGACAAAACTCAAACGCCCGCTTGATTTCGTCTGTGCGAACACTGCTCAAAATAAAACTAAAATCTGTTGTGGCTTTTCGGCTGTTTTATTTTAATGAGGCAATTCGAAAGGCGAAAAACATTTAAAATATGGAGCTAGTTTCGTTTCCATCTACGAATGCGGCTCTATCTGGTCCACTAAAGCGAATTCTAAAGCAATCACTCAATCAGTACGGACCTGCTTCAGAAGAATCGGCGATCAACTGCTAGTTTCGTGTTTTAAACTATGAAGAATGTCCGTTCGATCTCGAGCATGAATTAAATACGGTGGGGAAAAGGATCCGACAACATTGCACGGGTATAGTTGACTGCTTATCGTCTGCTAAGAGATCCCTGAAGCTCACTCGTTGAGCTGTCGTGTCAAACGAAGCATGAAAACAAGTCGCTAGTGCTGATGTTGAAATGTTAGCAGATTGAGCTTTATGCAAAGTATAGTAATTAGTCACAGTGTTGACAGCTGTAAGTCTCTCTGAGATAGTCCAAATGTCATGCAAATGCAAAAATCAGCTCTATTGAAAAGTGATGGTAAATCACCTCTTTCACAAAGTTTTTGCTGCATGGGCCCTCAGATTAACGTAATTTTGTTGGGTGAACATGCAAGTAAAGGTGGACTGGTGAAGAGCATTACAGTTGAGATTATAGCTTAGGTGAGAAATATTATCATATTAAATATTATTAAGATAAATAGTGAAAACCCGAGCAAGTAGGTCCCGCGTTTTTTCACTAAAATCAGTTTTGTATCCTTTACCAGCAGTCTAGAGGAAATGATGAAGAATCTTCCAGAGCTCTCTACTCATCCATTTCATGTTATTTCAGATCCCGAATTCTGTGCGACAACGTGGTACATAAATCACAAAGAGAATTTTGTAGAAGTACTCTTTTTAAAAAAAAATCCTTCACAACCGCTATCGTAAACTTCAAAAAAGAGCTGAATTCAGTGCTGTTCAATAATTGGTATCATCAATCGCAGAGTACATCGATAGGAAGGTATTATTCTTGTTTGGTGGTGCTTATTTATTTTAATAGTAAATTTTATTTAACTGTTATTAATATCTAAGAAGTGTGGCAGAGTGGTTGTGGTACCTCTTGATTTTTCTGTCATCGTCTGTCCCATGTATTATTTTGAATCAATCTCATTCCATTGAGAAACCGACATGCGGGACGCGAGTGTAACAAAATATTTGTGTGACAAAAATAGTTAAATGTTTTTGTTCAAACTGCAGTGAAACTAGTTTACTAGAAGGTCCTGTTATAAGTATATAAGTGTATATATACAGCGCCTATGTTTTACGAAGAACAGCAAAAGCCCTGACAGTAATAGATTTGCATGCGAATTTTTGAAGTTTTTTTAAATATTTTTTTCTGGTGCGTTGACTGAACCATGGCTATCTAAAAAGTTGTCTATCAGTAACTCAGTGACCCGCCATCATTTCCTGTATTCCTAAAGAAGGAAAATCGAATCAGTATACGTGTTTTAAAAAAGTGGAAGCCATTTTCATTACATAGTCACATAACGAAATTGCATCTTTGTGCGCTGCAAATAGGATTTTAAAAAGTTAGGTACTGGGGACATTTAACAGATATTCTATTGTACACATTTACATTTATTCGTGGACTTCGAAAAAGCTTTTGATAACGTATCCTGACAGTATTTAACGTTTAAAATTTTGGATCTAACTTTAACAATTGGGTAAATTTTCTAGTGTGTGTATGTATATATATATATCAACATGTATTTTTGTGTATACCTCATGGTTCTGTGTGTGTTGCTATATATATATATAGAGAGAGAGAGACAAGAAGATTCATTGTTATAAACTCTTGCTATGTGCTGAAATGTTAGCTATTTGTGTGTGTGTGTGTGTGTGTGTGTGTGTGTGTGTGTGTGTGTGTGTGTTGCGTAAGAATAAACAGGTGAAAGCCGTAAAATGCGAGAAAAGGAATTTTCACTGCTACAATCTGCAGACAATGGAAGTGAAAAGTTATTGAAAGTGTTAGAACTCTCATGTCTCTGCAAGAATGTCAAGTAAACTATGATAAAACTAATGCCATATCGTTAGGCAGCGAGAACTGCCAGCCAACGTTCCAGCATATAAACTTTAGCTGGGACCCAGTTTTTTTTTTAATATTTAGGTATTAATTCTCTTGAGGTAGATCATATTTTAAGTTTAAAGGATACTGGTAAATTAATGAAAATACAAAAGTTACTGTGTTTATGGAGTAGCCGCGATCCTACACACTTTAGAAAATAATAAGATTTAAAAAAAAAAACTTTAGCCAAAACCAATATACTTTGCTCTTAACTTACTTGATCCAGAGACGAATGTTTTGGAAAGAAATCGAAAACCAAATTTGTAAATTTTAATGGGGTGTAAAGCACACTAAAATCAGTAAGAACGACATGTGTCAACTGTACAGAAATGGTGAATGGCTACTACTTCGTGTTGAATACGAAAAACCGTTGGTTAAAGAAGTCCCCTAGCTATAAGCAGTATCAAAGAAATCCGCACTATAGTTGTACCCTGAATTGGATAAGGTAGCGAATTTGTAAACTTAGTAATTAATAACAATTTTCGCAAGGTGTTTTGAAGCACTTTAAATATGTACCCACGATTATTAATAAATTTAATGTAAAATCCTACAATATGAATATTATTGAAGGGCACCACCCAGTGAATGATTACCACGAGGTATTTATCAAGTTAAACAATTAACAATAATGATTACTTCACACAGCAGGAGTTTCATCTAAATTTTCTAATGTGATCGCTAACTTTTTACAGTTTGGAGGCGTTATAAAAGCAAACCTTTTCAAAATAAATTACAGATTAAAATCATGAACGGAACTGAGGAAAGCAAAGTATATGGGAGATAATATGCAAGGGGAGCAAATCTGTACAGTTAATGCTTGGAGGCTCGGATTCTTTGCCGGCAGGAATGGCTAAACGGATTATAATTTTGAAAAGTAACATGGAAATTTGTATATAATGATAGCTGTAAAACAACAATCAACTAAAACAGTTTCAAGTAAGGAGTCTTCATATAATTTTACAATCAGGTTTTTGTTCATCAGAAAGAGTGTTCTATGTGTCTGATTGTGTGAGGGAGAAAAGAGTAGTCAACTGTAATGGCAATGTCATTTTGTTAATGCATTTTGGCTTGATCTACATTCATTCTTGACCAGTACATAATTTAAAACATTTATTTCTAAAAAAAATGGCGTGCTTGAAGACTGTGATAATAAGCGTTATTTTTAATCATCTTATTAGCATAAGAAGATATGTCTGCAAATGGAAAAACAGTTACCCTCTGCGCATGCTTTTAAAAACATTTTACGTATAGATAAGCCTGAGAAAGACAGCACAAGAAGTAATCACACTGACTTATGTAATTTACTGCAAAAATCATGCAATAATAAATGTATACATGTGTGTGTGTGTGTGTGTGTGTGTGTGTGTGTGTGTGTGTGTGTGTGTGTGTGTGTGTGTGTGAATGAACAATTATAAAACTGCTATTCGTGTCTTTTTTCCTCAAAAATCAGGTTTTCATGTTTTATTGTGAGTGAATTTAAGCAGATTCACTTTACACATTAAACTTGGTCAGTGAACCCCATTATGTACACTTTTTTTTCTATCCCATGTTCACTACGTTTGTTGTGTAGTCACAGGGTAGATTTTCAGTATGTCACCGGCCCGCCGCATATTTTAGAATTTTGGGACCTGCCCACAAAAAGAAAACTTTGCCCACCCCGGTTCTACCTCTTGACTATACATTTATGTGATCTTCATTCCTTGTCGAGTGAATGTAGTAGTAAAAGGGGTAATTTGACCATCTTTCATTGTATCCGCATTGATAAGGTGCGGCGAAGAAAAAAAATTCTCTTTGACTATCCTCATTACAACGTCTTCTCCGTTCTTCCGTGTGTTCTTTGTGCTTGTAAAATGTCAAAGGATTGTAGAATATATAACAAGGTAGCCCTACCCAGGCACAGCAGTGGGAAAGGGAGTTCCTTTACTGCGCCTATGTTAGCTTACAAACTTGTTGACTCGCCTCATACAGGCCTGGGCCTCGCTATGCATGACTAGCATCGGACCCTCCTATGACTTCTTCTGGAATCGGAAATTCCCCGTACGAGTTAACACTGATGGACTAAGCTTCACTCACATCGGGGAACATGTAAAGCTGACAATAAAATCACGAGTTTGCGTGAGAAATCGTTCCCAGGACACGCCGGGTACTCATGGGGGTAAACATATAAAGTCAATAATATACAACCACATTAACTGTTCAATCATTCTTATTTTCTTTCGATGCTATCAGCACAACTCACGCGACTTTCTTAAAAAGGTTTGAACCCAAAACGAGTGAGTGCAACATTCCAAAAATCCCTGACGTTTGAGGATCAAGAAAAACAAGAACACGAATGTTCTCTGCTTTCTCAATGAAAGTGGTTCATTTGAAAGATGGAACATTAGAGATCAGCTTAAGAAAACAGGAAAAAGATACTACTAGACATTTAAACCGATGACTGAGTGAAACATCGTCTTGAAGTGTTTCCGGCAGCTTTACCTGTGCTTTTGCTAATGAGGGTTAGAGAAATAAGGTTTTTTTCTTTTTCCTTTTTGTTTTTATTTCATAAAAAAACCAACAATTTCCATTAATTTTTTAAGGGCAGTCACGTCGAAAAATCGTCTCTGTTTTTTGTTGTTGTTTTTAACCATAGACGTGTTCATCGAGAATTTAGTTGATGACTTGTCCTGTTCCTGGTTAGTTCTGTAGCAACTGTTCCGCTCCAGATGAGATCCTTGTTTATCCAGGAAGTATGACAGGTTAGTTCGCTCTGACAGTACCCGTTGGTTTGACTTGTAAGCGGAACGGCGTGTATTTAAATTCCTAACCTTTCATACTGGACCAGTGACTGTAGAAACTTCCTCGGTCCACAGAATAACAAATGGTTACCTGTTACCTGCTCTATAAGAGTGGGAAAGGATTTATTTCTCATTATCAATGTATAAATCTCATCCCTTACATCCTGGGCAGACAATTCCGCTCTTCCTCTGATGACTGTATCCTAACTGTTCCTGTCACCAGAACAAATGATCACAGGATTTTCGGCTACTGTGCATCAAAACTATGCAACTCTCTCCCTTTCCATATCCGCCACCTTCCTACAATTGAATCCTTCAAATCTGCACTGAAAACGCACCTCTTCCTTGAGTATTACTCCTAACACAGTCCACAATGCTCGTCCTTCTTACCCCTCCCCCTTCCACTCTTGCTACTTTTCTCCCCATCCTCTGCAGAATCACTATATTATCTGTTCCTGTTACTTGGTGCCTTTTTGTGTTTTCTATCTTTGTTTTCTGTTTGTCGTCAGTATTGTCGTTTATTCTTCCGTCCCTCGTGTTCTATCCATTTAGTCCATGTCTCTTCCTTGTTTTAAGCGCTAAGAGCATGTTCTCTATGAGTGTGAATATGCGCTATAAAAATCTTCATTATTATTATTCTTAAATACGCCGTTTTCGTAGGACGATACTTAAAACTCATGTTTGGAAAACAAACGAGTTTGTCATACAGCTAGTTACCGATTAGGTCATTTCCACGTCTGAGGTTACAGGTATTACCTTAACTACCTGTCCCCGCGCACAATTAGCTTTTTTATATAAATATATATATATTAGCTGTCATAAACCGACCATTGAGAGTGCTTATGTGAGTGAGAGATACTGTATATAAAGATAGGAATGTTTTAATATGTATGGATATATATTCTTCAGATCTCAATAAAGAAAGGAAGCAATAATGTGAATGTGTCTCGTATATACACACACGCACAGACGCAAGGACATACACGACCAAGCACTTCGGGGAAGTCCCGTTGTCGTCATGCTGACAAGTGATGACTAATGACAACCATATAAAATCTTGCAGTTGGATTGCAAGACCGTTCTTCCAACGCACTACTTAACGAGGAGACGGCAACTGAGAACAGGCAAACTGGGTGAGTTTGTCACACCAAAAATCGTATAAAATTAAGTCTGTCGATGATTATTATAACGAATAAAATATTGAAATATCTCTAACATATGTCCGTTGAGTTTTCGTCTTATTGTTGCTTTTTTTAAAGTAAAACATTCTGATACAGTTTTGTGTGTGTGTGTGTGTGTGTGTGTGTGTGTGTGTGTGTGTGTGTGTGTGTGTGTGTGTGTGTGTGTGTGTGATATTTTCGTTTTATTTTTTGATTATTTTCACGAGAAATAAGTGAGATTACTGTGGCTACTGAAGACAGTCACACCTCAAATTTGCACAAAAGCAAAAGCCAGATGGCGCCATCTCCATGATATTTGTTGCAGTTTCGAAGACAGCACATTGTTAACGAGACAGAGACGATCACCTCCGTGTACCTCCGACATCCCGCCTCGACTTTCACTTATAGCCATTGCTTCATGGTTGTGTTCGGGGGTGCTGGTAGCCCTAAGAGGCACATAAATGACGATGACAGCGACAGTGATGATGGTAAGACTTCTTCTTCACAAATTATATCCTTGTTTTTCTAAGGTGTTTCTAATTATATCCTTTAAAAATAGCCGTACACGTTAAAAATGCAAATTAAAATCGCAAGTAAAGGTCAAAATGTCATATGGGTTGTGCACTGTCGGGTTTTCTTACTCATGATCAATGATGAATAGAGGAAAAGTGAGTGTAGTCATAATGACTGAAGATGATGATGACAATAAATACTTTTATTTCCATTCACACCAAGCGACCTTGTATACAACAGTCAGTTGTTTTGCACAGATAACAAATACACATTTAAAATATTTTATTGTGATTTTGGAGGTTCGTGGTTGTGTATCGTACACGCTATAGGGTTTTCAAGTCTTTGTCCAAGCATTCTACTTGCGTTGGTTGGAATACCTCATCATACTCCTTTCGTTTTTATATTTACTTTTAAAGTAGGCAAAAGTGCTGGTTTTAACTTCCCTAAAAACTAGAGTAAAAACAAAAGTTTCATACCAAAGATTGCAACAGTAATTGCAAAAAGGTACATACGCTAAAACCTATGGTGGTGTCGGTGGGTTCTCCAATTCCATTAAGTTGTCTCGGCATGACTAACATCAGTCCTACACCTTACTCTAACCCTAAAGCCGAAACCTAAGCCCTAATCCTGAAATAAGAGAAGGGACAAGCAGATTTTCGTTCTCTGTGCAGCTGCAATGGAAAAAGATGGACCGCCATCAAGGAAAGAGATCCGGCTAGAAAATGACGTCCGACATTTGAGTTTGTGTCAGAACTCGTGCAGACTACTCATTCCGGTTTCTGCTAACCAAGAAATAGAGCCAATGGAAACGTAAGATTTGCACTGGAGTTTTTTCTGTTTTCTTTTGTTGAGAGTTAGATAAAGGGAATCGTTGTTTAGATTTTTGCTCCTGTACTCATTAAGCTAAGAAACTTAAATCTGACTTAATTTTGTAACTTTATTAAATAAATTAAACTTTCACAGCAGCTGCAATCGCTCTTTAGTAAGAAAAATATTTTTGTTGTACTGTATTGTATTGTGACAGAGTAGCTTATTTAGCTTGCACAGATGTACGTCAAACGCATGCCACAAATTTTGTTCCTCAGAGATGACTTGTTATTAACAAGTCAAGAGGGAAGACCGCCATACGAGAATTCGACCAACAATGAGAACCTTTCGGTTGGTGTAGACCTTCGATACCATAGATCAGTTCGTGATGATGACAGCGAGGAGGACCCAGAAGGCGATGAGGTTATGCCTACCCAGAAGGTCAATTCCCAGGCAAAGTTCCAGGTGTCCGACCTCACGAAGCTGAAACGGCAACTGATCCTGGGAGCCCCCAGCTGCATCAGATTCAGGTCAAGTCGGGATGACCCATTGACCTCGGGCTTTGATTGGTCCCTGCTTGACAAAATGATTAAGGACGGCAAAGGAATGGAGGTACGTGAAAACAGTTTCCATGCCACAGGTATTCTTCCACAAAGGCATTTTGTCATTTCTCATAAACACATACCTGCTTGGGCACGTTATAATACTTGGGTAGGCAGACAGAACCAAATTCTACTGCTCAAATCAATGGAAAGGCCACCTTCATATTTACTCCATTTTTGGCTGCAGAAGGGCGTAGGTGTTTGTAACATTGACCGATTGTGAGTTCCTCACTTTGTCATTCAAACTCTACGAGACCATTAGAACCCAACGTGAAGTGTTGCAGAGCGAAGACACCCCCGACGCCTGTGGTCAATTACCAGACACCAGGACAGGTTCTGTCGGCTCTAAGTCAGAGAACAACCACTGCCAGCACATTCAGGGTCAGCTGTAAGCAGCCACCAACGTAACTATCAGTGACCAGACGGCTCGCAACCGGCTCAGGGAGAACAATCTTTAGTCAAGGCGACCTGCTGTCCGCCCTGTCCTGATACCTGCACACCGCGCTGGTCGTCTTGGGCTGACACGACGCCATCTTAAATGAACAAGACAACAGTGGCCGCAGTCATCTTCACTTACGAATCTCGCTTCGCCAGGTCCTTCCACTATGGCCGAATCTGTGTCTGGAGACAACAGGGAGAGTGTTACCACGATCCCACTGAAGAGAAGCATAATCGTTATGGTTGTGGACCCATCGTGGTGTGGGGTAGTATGAAGATGGCATGCAGAACTCTCCTTCACCTGGTGCAAGGCAACCTGACAGGCGTGGCATACAGAGATAACATTTTACAGCCTCTCGTACTGCTAGCACTGCAGGCTACTGGACCAGGCGCCGTTCTTCGGGACGACAACGACAGACCGCACAGAGCCAGTCTCATCAATAACTTCCTGCAGCAGCACTAAGTTATCAGCATGGACTGGTCTCTTCCCCAGAACTCAATCCCATTGAACTTCTATGCGATATCCTGGGCCAGCGACTTAGAGCCAACCACTCCCTAGCAGTTGACCTTAATCATCTGTACCAGTTTCTCAGAGTGGCAGGCAATTCCTCAAAGGATTCTGAAAACATTGGTTCAGTCGTTGAGACAGCGGTGCCTTGCATGCATTCAGGTCAATGGTGGACACACAAGATATTGATTTTCTTTTTCTCTGATATCACTTTTCTGAATTTTGAAAACATAGTTTGTCAGTCCAAGCTCAAATTCTTATTGTTAAAATGATTTATTTAAATAAAACTTGCTGATGATGTTTCATGTAATGAATAAAACATTTTTTGATAAAATGTTATTGTCTATGTGTTGATTGGCACGAAACAGTGATTGACTATTTAACTGGCTTTTCAATTGTTTTGAGCATTTAATCACTAGTTTCAGCATCTCCGAGAAAAGAAAGTGTCTTCATTTTGCATTGCCCTGAATTAATGTCGTTGCTCAATTCAGTGCCTGATGCAAACTCATGCTGACACGTATCTTAATGAATCTCAACCTAGAATTATGACAAAAAATATGTTAGTCTAGTGCTTTTCTTGCATCATTACACTCAAGGATAGGAAAAATCATCATAAAACCATAACCATAAACTATCTACATCCATGTGATATGCGGCAGGTGGTGGAAGTCTTGAAGGATGTTAGTCTCAAGGGTCGGACCAGCAATCAGGATGGTGTGATGATCACGTTGGCGGTGTGTATCCGCAGTCAGTGTGTTAAGACAAAAACAGCCGCTTTTGCTGCCATGCAGGTGAGTGGCGACATTAGAGACTAGCCAAACGCTTCATGAAAGCTTAAAGTTTGCAGTTTTTGCTTTGAATTTTGGCTGAAATAGTGTTGAGATCGAATCTTCGTAAGACCGTAACCTAGGTAGATAGCCGGCTAGTGCCATCGTCATATTCAATCTGCACCCATCGATCTTCTTTGTCGCCTTACCCTTGGTATTTTGAGCACCAGAATGTTTTTGTAACAACACTAGGAACTCTGTTCTGAACATAATATTGCTATAGAGCGCCGTTCTATGAGTGTTCTTGTAGGTGGCTTTGAAAACATTTTTTTTGGTGAAGAAATGTGATTTATTTGACAGCAATTACATACAAAATAAATGTTAAATGTTCTACTTTGTTTAAAATTGTACAGGACATGTGCAGCACCCCCACTCTGTTGTTTCAACTCATCAACTATATCGAGATCATTTCGAAGAAAACGAAAAGTACGGGTTGGGGACGGGGCTTGAGGCGGGCCGTGTGCAAATGGTACAACAGCTACGCCCACAACCCAGTGCACTTGGCCATCCACGTGACCAAGTACGGAAGTCGGTGCCAATGGAGTCACCGAGACCTGTTCCGCCTGTCGCACATCAAACCAGTCAACGATGCCATTGGCTTCATCGTCCGTTACTTGGTGAAGGGCTTCCACGAGGCACAGAAGCTTTGTCCGGACACACGATATCGCGGTCAAGAACAGCTAGAAGAGGTCAGAGATTAGAGACTTTTAAAAAATAAGACATTTAATTAAACGCACTTTTGAATTATTATTATTATTATTATTATTATTATTATTAAAGTGCTTTAACCTTCCATCAAAGTCAGGCTCTAAGCGTTTTGCAACAACAATAACAATAACGGGAGCTGGTCTCAAAGAGCTCATTGCATGCCCTTTTAGTGTAGCAAATCTTTTTTGAGAAGAAGGTGAATGCCATGAATGCCATCACGACAGATGCAGTCATCAGCCTTGCCATTGCAAAAAATCTACGACAAGTTAATAAAGTGTTCTGTTTCTGAAACCAGCTGAAGCTCAGCTCAAATCTTTGGCTCAGTGGCCTAACTTTCACAGACAGAAGTATCACTCCATCAACACAACCGTTGTTAGAACTACAATAGAGGTCTTTAAAAGCATTGCATGAGGTCCAGAATTGTACTGTTTACATTCGATCCCTTACAGGTGAAAAAGTACCTGAAAGCTGTAGACGAGGCCAAAGTGTGTACGGATGTGCAGAGGACAATAGAACTCATCCAAGAACACCGTTTGGTGCGTGAACACCTACGCACCGAGATGCTGAACAGTGCCGAGGTGTGGCGGGTGATGCTTCCCGACATGCCCCTCACGGCGATGCTGCGTAACCTGGCCAAGATGACCACCTTGAAGTAAGTGCTTAACTGCCCAAAATAACCATCTTGAAGTTAAATGGTTACCTGGAAAAATTGGCTACCTTGTATTACGCATTTTACTGGAAAAATGACCACCATAAACACTAATCTGGCTAAATATCCAGCTTTACGCACATACCTGACCACCTCGAAATAAGATGTGAAAAATTACCTCCCTTTAAGTAACTACTTGCCACCGATGCTTGTATTAGAGGATATTAGGTTCAGCTTAAGGCCTTTACTTATCAAAGTTTCAGTCACATGTCAGGACGTCTTAAAGGTTTTCATAATCATCTTAGTAGATTAGAAACAGGTTTATCCACACGTGCTGTAAATTAACTTTGATGGCGGGGATGGAAACTGCGGTACGTATGCTAATAATGTGTCCCAAGATCATCTTCCACAGGTTTGGAATATTCCACACTCATTGCATAGAAGCCATGTCACCCTAGATTGTCCGTGCATAGCGTTGAGATGTTGTACATTGTCTGCTGTCGACAGACTGTTTGATGACCCGACAAACGTGGGCTTCGTGAGGGCAAAACTGACGAACGTGGAGGCCCTGAAGAAGGCGAGGGTTCATCCACTGAAGATCCTCACAGCTCTCCATACATACGTCAGAGGGAAAGGGGAGAGGGGAAAACTCGTTTGGGAGGTGAGTCAAAATGTTTCTGCGAATGATCACTGTTACATAAGGGTAGCTAAAGCTAAAGCAGTGAAAATGACACAATAAACCTATTTGATATCTAGTAGCAATTATCAACCACAACTAAGCAGCTCACGCGCCATTACTCATGAACAGGAAACTGGGGCAGAGGAAATATCTTTATCGGAACAATACACCCTACATTGAAAATATCTTTATAAAAGTGAATATAAGTCGTAAAATAGATTTATTAAAGTGAACATAAGTAGTATAATATGTTTATTAAAGGGAATATAAGTAGTAAAATATATTTTGTAAGTGGAAATAAGTAGTAAATTGTTGAACTAAAAGCAAGACAGGTGGATAGTCAAGGATATCGACGCAAGTAAGTCATGTTTATTTGGATTTTTTTTTATTTTGTGGGGATAGAAAACCTGAATTGAATTCAGAACAAAATCTGCATTCATAAGAGATAGTCATGTCAAGAATTGTTTCACCCGTGCGATACTAGTAACACAGTAATTAGTAGCATGTTGCCACTGAAATAGGTGACTGGTTCAGTGAAGCAAGATTTCTACCAGGCTATTACAAGGCTAAGCTAGATGATTAAGGAAATATAAGCTGTTTCCCCAAAATTTGAGATGTGTTGAAGTCTCTGTAATTTTAAGTGCAGCATAAGATTCATTAACTTTCAAATTTCGTTCTGAACAAACGAACTCAAATTTCTAATTTAGCTCATGTATTTCAAAAGGAGTCAGATTCGTCAACTATATCTTGTTAATGAAATGCAACAGAACAAATACTGCTTTATTATGATTCTGGATAAGAGAAAGTATAGTTCGTTTTCTTTTACTTCATACGTTATATTGTTAAAGGATTGTGGAAAAACAAGATATTTTCTTGTGTCCAAAACATTCACAGAAATCAAAGTGAGTAAGAAACATCCACGATGGTTGTCTCTTACACAAACTGTAAATGTTGTTAGAAGTTGTAGTATTAATTAGGAAAACTGTACTAGATGCTCTAAATAATATTAAGATTGTGAAATACGTGAACAAAATGAAAATGGGGTTAACTGACAACTTTCTCTCGCATCCTTCTCTCTCTCTCTATATATATATATATATGTATATTTTACACACACCATGGAAAAGCTATTTTTATGGATAAATAAAGCTACAAAA